>CM027095.1:8666976-9386080 GCA_015343265.1 Pao palembangensis | reverse complement strand
CTTCACTATAACCCCATTATTTCCCTCAGTCGCCTCTACAAAAACATCAGCGTTGACCTGAAATCTGAACTGGCCCCCATTAAAGATTACTGAAGTGCTCCTCCTGCCCAACCTGTTTCTGAACCCTTGTAGACACAGAGCTCCTGCCTAATCCAGATTCCCCCCCTTGTCTGGCCTCGTAGCACTCTGTTCAGCCAAACAGAGGCACCAGATCTTTGCTGCGGCAGAGGAGAGTAAGATATACAGAGCAGGGTGGCGGGGGTGAGGTGGGGCACAATGAGGTGCATCATGTAAGTAAAGAAGTCTTAAAAACCAAAAAAAAAAAAAGTTTTCAAAATAAATGTTCTGTGTGTGTATCTAAGTCAGTTGCTGCATGTCACGTCTTTAGTTTACCGGCTTTAATACAGGTTAACACAAATGTGGAGGTTCTGGTGGGGGCAAGGGCAGCATCTTAACTCTGGTTTTTATTGGAAAGCCTTAATGTGGCACAACCACAGCTCCCCTGGCCTGGCTCAGCTATTCACTGCTTCACTTCAGATGTATCACTCACCTTACACGTCAACAAGATGCCATATTTTTTATTCAGCAAACTATTTTTTGTTTTTTATGCACTCCTCTCGGCTACTAGTCTACACTGTACCAGCAAGTGATGTGGTTTCTGAAGATGTCTGAATTAACAGCAACAACACTCAAAAAAAATGGATGTCAAGGCCAACAACTTCTAAGGTACCTGTCTGTTGCCTCTCTGTTCGGAAAGAATGCACTCCAGCTACCACTAAAGAGCATCTCCGCAGGTTTCAGCGCTCAAGAAAACTAGGTTGGTCCTGGAGCTCAGACAATCGAGTGACCACACGGTCAGGAATGCTGGTGCCAAAATCCAGACAGGCAGAGCATGGAGGGCAGAAGATTGTGTGGACAACGCCATTTCCAGACTGCAATATCAAGAGCTTGTGGCAAGGGCACAGCAAGGAAGACGTGGCCTGGGCTGGGGAGAGCCAACAAAGCTGTGGTCCAAGGCATCCTTCAAAAAGAGGAAACACTTGGTGGTCAGTGAGGTGGTAAAGATGGAGGACGATACTCTTTGCCAACAAGGCCAGTGGATGCAGTGGGAGGGCATTCTACCCAGGTCAGTAGGATGGAGTGACCTGTGGAAGAAGCCTAGGCTAGGCTTATGTCTGTGTAGATTCTCACTCATCCAGGTCAAGGAAACCTTTCAGTCCAGTTGACATAGATCTAATTTTGGATAGGCTAGGCTTAGTTTCCTCATCCGAGCCACATATGAGATGCTGGTATGGCGAAGAGGAGAGTTGCAGCTTGTGTGACACAGCCACAGGCAATGTCCATCACATCCTGTATGGCTGCCGGAGGGCCTTGGCTCACTACGAGTGGAGGCATGATCAAGTACTAAGGAAGTTGGAGGAACACGTAGAGGCCGGGAGGCTCCTGGGTAATGAGAAGCCAACGTCCCAACAAAGGCATTTCATCCAGTTCGTACCAGAAGGAAATACCATCCAAAGCCGCCCACCTCAAAATAGAACGTCAACCCTGACCCTAGGCAAAGGTTGGTCAATGAGAGCAGACATCAACAAGCAGCGTCGCTTCCCTACTGACATCACCACCACCACATTGAAACCCAACATCGTCCTGTGGTCGTCAACGGAGAAGTGTGTCCTGTTGGTCGAGCTCACCATGCTGTGGGAGGGGGGTATCCAAGAGGCGTATGAGAGGAAAAAGTCATGGTATGCTGACCTAGTGGCAGAATACCAAGAAAAAGGCTGGAGAGCAACATCTTACCCAGTCGAAGTCGGCTGCCGCGGCTTTGTGAGTCTGTCAACCAGCCGTTTCCTTGGGGACATTTGCTTGACTTCAGCTAAGGTCAAGAAAATTGAAAAGAATCTCTCAGAAGAGGCAGAGAAGGGAAGCTTCTGGCTATGGCTCAGAAGGAAAGACAGCAGTTGGGGAATTGAGGGGGCATGTGCTAACCTGACCATCAAAATCCAGCTGCAGGGAATGGCAGGGAGACATCCCTGTCTGCTGCCCCACAATCTTGAGATGTTTTGGTGATGAAAGGGGCAAAACATCAGTGAGGGATGGCTCCCAGCTGAGGACCATGCAGCTGGTAATTTAGGCACCGGCAGAGATGTCTCAGGCGGAAACACTCTCAGGGTGAACAAGTGTTAAGATATATCCTCTTAAACACAGATATAATTTTGGACCTTCAAACTCTAGTGTATTTCATTAATATTCCAGTGGGTTTGAATTTTATTTTGGCAGCTACCCATACTCTGAGGATTTAATAACAGTTGGTGGTTACTTCCTAACAGGAAGTTCTTCTGATGATGAGGAAAGAATGTTTGGCTTCAAAACACAAAGAAGTTTGTTTGTTTGTTAAGTCTTTTGCATTCCTTAACTAATTCTCATTCTTTTTACTGAATAATGTGTGTGCCACTAGGACTCCATCACTTTGGAGGAGAACTCTTAACACTAAAAAGACTTTTTTTTTTAAAGGGAGGAGCAGATGATAAATCCACTGAACCAGCTATTACACTCAATGCAATTACACTCAATGCAGTTGAGTCCAATTCGTCAAACGTAAGCAAATAAATCATGAGAAGATGTCACAGTGATAACCACAAATCTGATGAGACTTCTGTGGTAAAACATTAAATGTCCCAACACTTTTTTTTTGCTGAAGCATCTGATGAGATTAGATGCAGTGCCAATGGACAGACAGGAAAATTAAGTTAAATAGCTGGAGTAATGTTTTATTTCAAGGCTACGCCACACAAATTCCTCCTGGCAGTGATGGTGGGAGTGGCCGTTTACCACAGTGAGCATGGCTAAAGTGACGTTCTCATGTTTGGTCACAAAGTTAGCGTGTCTGTCCCAGAGATGAGCTCTGTGTTTTGCCGAGCTGCCTGGGTAGAGAGAGGGGAGCTGGTTTGATCCTGTAAAAGTAAAATGTTCAACATTATTATAATTATTGCCCAAGTCACTAGAATTGTAGTCTGTGCACCTTGCATTTCATGCAGAGGCACACAGAAATATAAAGGGGTTAGAAAAGGTAAGGGTTGGTGATCATGTTTCCGCTAATGGTGCTAAAGTGTTTGAATAGATGAAAGTGTTTGGCTGAAAGAAGCAATGGTCCCAAAGGCAATAACAGATACTTGGTCTTGGAGAGAACCGATGTAGTACTGGGGATGTATATTCTGGAGAGCATTTTCTTTGGCATGATGTCAGGACCAGGGAACACAATCCTGCAGTCAGACTCCCTTAATGAAGCAAGATGGAAAGCATGGGGTGAACAAGTACAAGCCAAGCCCACAAAGGCCAAGATGCCAGCTAGCACCAGTTGTCCAGTTTTGATGGTTATTTTAGGGAGGAGTGGGAGATGGTGAAAGACCAATGAAAGAAGACTAATAACAATAAATGTCACCCAAACATCATCCAAGATGGAATGTTACAGGAAATATTATATATGTTAATTTTAAATGTATAAATTATGCATAACTCAACTTTCTGACTCACAGCCTAAGTACCTTTAAACATCTTAAATGTTTGATAACAATGAGTCTCTCCATCACACTGCTTAATATTAGTTTGAACACTAGCAATGAAAAATATATATTAATACAGGTCATCCATGTTTGCATTGGTTTTAACCAGTCACCAAACAAGTCAACAAAATTTCCAATCTAATAGAGAAGATACTGCCCTGGAGATTTAAGAATGTCTGTCTTATTCTGTGTATTCTGGTTATATTTACATTCATGAAGGTAGCCAAGAAATTACCCTTATATTTTAGTATGTATGTAAATGAATGAATCTCTCAATATACCAATGCCACCATACATGAACACATTTTGACGACAAGTAAATAATTGTCTGGATCATATTTTACTGTTTAGATATATTTTAACAACCCCCTTATTGCTTACCTCCATCACATGTTGACTGTGTTGCATTTTACCCAGACTGACAGTTTGTAAAAGCAAGATGCATCTGTTTGGTTTTATGTAGTTAGGCATGCCAAATTGTCATTATTCTTTCTGATACAGCTGGTCTGTTTCTTGCCGTTATTGTCCCACCCCTTCAAGGAGCCATAACTGTTAGTGTCCTTGTCCTTTCAGACCTATACACCTTCAGAAAATTCAAGAGTAGAAAGACAACAGTATAATTTTAACAGCTACATCTGAGGACAATATCGTGTTACCCCTGCTTTTCCCTCCAGTCACTCTCGAATCTTTGCTGTGAATTTGTGGTCAACTGCACGGACCACCTGCACCATTATTAGCACAGACGGATGAACACTTTACTCTCTGGTTTCAGAGCAGAAGGACTACACACCAAAACACACCAATGTAGCAGTGAGTACAACATATGATTACATTCAAATGTCTCATGTTATTCTAGCAAACACACACATACACAGACACAAATATATACATGGGACTATACATACCCTCAGCTCAGGCTCCCCTTCATTTTGTTCATCCATTAATACTAAACCATAAAAATCAATAGCAGCAGAAATGTTTACCAAATCCTTCTTTTTCTCAGTTTTGCCTTTAGGTATTTCAGCTAAGCGCTAACGGAGACAGTCGCACTTGTCTGTATTCTCTTCCTCCACTCATCGTTTTATAAAGCGAGAAAAAGAGAGAGAGCTCTCTCAGAATGCATCCGAGTCAGCTCAGCCCTGTCAGCACGCTCTTTGCTCAGCAGCCAATCCCTCCACGCCACCATGAATATTTCATTTCCTCAGCCAGGAGACTATAAAAACACGTATGCACACGCCACACAGAGGACAGAAGCTTTTGGAGGGCATTCAAATGGTCACCCGCTAAAGTATTCAGGTCACAAATGAATAATCTCTCCCAACACAGATAAGAAGAAGAGCGAGCAGCTGTATAATCTTTTGGTGGGGGGTTGAGGGTGCAGTGTATTGATGTAAGGACAAATGTCTGTGTGTAATATAATATAAAATACATTTTTGTCCCAATGCTCAAAATGATTGAGGGAACACTTCACATCAACACTTCCTTTTTATTTTGCAGTTTGTGGTCTGATAAGAACTGACATTAAGCTGTTCCATTATGTTCCATTACTTACCAGGGGGTGCTGTGGAGTGGCCCATTTCCCATTGGGCTGATATCCATCTTGTGATATGATCTATCATTCCAATCTTTTCATATACTTTATGCCCAATTGCAAACATAATTCATATGTGAGTGGTTTCACTCATAATATTGTCACCACATCATCGCGCTTACTTTTCTGTTTTTATTCCACACCTAAGCCATTCTACAACTTGTCATCAAGGCAATGGTAAAACTGGAACGATGTCAGTGTGCTACTCAAAAAGGTAATAAGTGCTATTACCCCCAGCTATTGGAAGCTCAGACCACTTTTCTTACAACAACCTTTGCTATATAAAATTCACAGAAAAAAAAACTTCAACATCATAATGCTGTATATTTCTTTGTGCTGATGCTATGTAACACATTGGACCGAGGCATCTGATCTGACCAACGCACCTCTCCCCCCCGCCCCCCCCAGCTTCTATCCCCACCCTCTATCCCTCTTATTCTTCCATGAGACTTTAATAGATAACAGGGTCATCTGATCCTGCACTGCTTGTAACAGACACATGAAAAACTCACATAAGAAATACTATACTGAGACAATAGATAGTCGGTTTCTCTGTGCTGGTAAAATAATCCAAATATTAAACTTTCCTCCTGTTCTGGGTTTTACATCTGTCAGATTAGAAGGTCTGGTGACGGTAGACTGTGGGGCAAAAAGAAAAAGTCAAGCTTTGAATGAAA
This sequence comes from Pao palembangensis, assembly GCA_015343265.1. NCBI lineage: Eukaryota > Metazoa > Chordata > Actinopteri > Tetraodontiformes > Tetraodontidae > Pao > Pao palembangensis. The sequence continues at coordinate 9,380,255 of CM027095.1, read as the reverse complement.
ATCTTGCCTGTTACTACAATGTATGAAGCAGACAAAATTTTTCCAAAAAAAACCTCTCTCTATATTTTCCAAAAAAACTAAACTATATCACTATCTAGTAAACTGTAGAATTTCTAGCGATGAAGGTTTTAGCTGTGAGAATGACACAGTTCCATAAAATAAAGAGTCGTCTGTACAAAACTGTTACACACCCTTTCAAATTTTCTGATTAGAAGACATCTTACCACAGATTATGGCCACAGCTTCTAATAATAATTACATACTCTGCTACACACGTTTTGTAAATTAACACATGATTAAACAGGAATCAAAGCTCTTAAATAAAAGGGAATTCTACTGCTCTCCATCCATGTACAGTATTGCCTAATTATATACAAATATTAATAATGTGGCCATATCTTAGGTCAAAAAATTAATTAGAGATGCTCTAGCAAGTTTGACAATAGCAGTTGAAAAGAACTGGTCATATTTTTGGAAAAAGTCCTAATTTAAAGCTGAACATCTTCTGCACCTTAATTTTTTACAATAAGACCTGAGATGGTGCTGGCAGCATCTTCTGAAACAGGTGTGAACATGTGATACTCTGCAGGATGCCTCAAAAGAAATGCTAATAGGAGTTGTGGGCAACTTGAGCAACAGTTAGCTGTGTGTCGACCTTACCTAGGTAATTCCAGCCATTAAACTTGATTGATATTATGTCTTGCAGCGATTAACTGCACAAACAGATCTTAGCATGAGAGGCAACAGTGTTTTAGATTAACAACTAACAATGGAAACTAGCAGGGAGCTGCTTTGAGCTAGCAGAGTCTGGAAGAATTAACTCCCTGAGTCAAAGGTAAGGAGCTAGGTTTTAAAAGTTATATATGAATTTCTTGTCTTTAGACACTTGTTATTTCATTCTGGACATGATCTAATATGATAGTATTTTTGCTTGATACCTAAAAAATACAATATACATTTTACTTAAATAGTAAACAGTGTCAAAGTCCATTAGTCCAAAAAAAATCTACTAATCTCTACTTCTCTGGTTTGTGGTAAAAGCAACCTCAACCTTATCTGAAAATATAGCACCTATCAACAAACTATCTTCTGCAACATCCAATATGCCCATTTGATTGGAGTGTTTTTGTGTTTGCAAATCAGAGACCTATTAGAATGAATGTTGAATATCTCTGTACACTGCTCCAAACACTCATTCCCACGGGTCATTTTACAAAGCGCTCCATCCTGCACAAAACTTCTATTGAGCAACTTTACAACTCTTTCACCCTAATGACCCTTGATGTGAACCAAACAATACACTTCAATTTATCAAGCCTATTAAGAGATTTACAGCAAACAAAGTACTTTGAACAATATACATACCACCAATAATGGTGATTCAATTCACAAGCCTGAAAATGACAGCCTCTTGTTAAAGCCAAACTTATGTTTTTTTGTTCTTTGTTCTTGTTAACATGCAAGCTGATTGATATTCACAAAGCCCAACAATGGTGTGCTGTATGGGGGGGGCTGTTTCAAAGGAAAACTAATAATGTGGCCTCCATTATGTATGAAACATTTTCACTGTAAAAAAGGGTCGTTTGTCACAGTGAATGTAATAATGTTACTCTAGGATAAAAACTACACAGTTTCAGAAACCTTTTATCTCCTGCCATGCTCCCTCTTATTCCCCACACCCATATATGCACAGGAACATGCAAATACATGGTTGACACCAACCCTGCGTGAGCATTAATATCACGGATCATTTTCAAACACACTGTCTCTCTTTTTAGGGCTCAACACGATCATGTCCACTACACCCTCTGAAACCCAAAATATATGATTCTCTCACCCACAACCCTGTTAAAACGTTACTTTCCGGAGGCTTTTGTATTTTCCAATTCGCTTGCGCAGAAAACATACGGTAAGAGGCATTTCCTGAATTGGAAATGTCGCGCAAAGAAAGCGGTTCTAGTTTTTGGCAGCATTTTTCTGTTTGCATAAGCTAAAGTAGTGGTAAATGTTGATAGGTGACTGGCTGGGACACGCTAACAACAGAAAATAAATCTGAGGAGCTTAAAAAGAAAAGCAATACCACCCCGGTGGAAAGCAAAGTAACGGTAATTGCAATGTACAGGACTCCTGACATCGTCACTTCTGTTGTTCTGTCGATATTTACGGTTCGGACATATAATACAGTCCAGACTAAAAGGATAACCGCTAAATTAGTTAGAATATAGCAACATATTAACAATGATTACGTCTGAAGTCACGATAGTTAGCTAGCAATATTCCCTTCGAAAAGATGGAAACGTAACAAGGAAGCTAAAATGGGGTAGGGAACCTGTTATATAGGCAATATATACTTCAAAGAAAGCCGTTGCTGAGTATATAAATGATCCTAAACAAAACTTGTGCCCATGCCACGTGTCAGAAGTAGAAGCCGGCTAACAATAGCAACCGCCGGATGGTGCCTCGCCGAATCTGACTCCCAAGCATCCCTCTCTGGGTACTTCAGCGGCTGCCGTCCAAACAAAAAACAAGCGTAACCAAAGCGCCACATTAAAACAACTATAGATAGGTGGTTAACCGTGGTACGAGCGTTCTTACCGTTCTCAAGAGGGGCTTCATTTGTTCCGAAGATTCATCCATTTCTACTGCCGCCAGAGAACAAACAGACCGGTCTGCGATTGTGACACTTTCCAGCTCAGCTCCGCTTCCCCTACGAAACAGTAGGGACACGCCTCTTAAATGACTGACAGGAACTAACTACCAATTCAACTCCAGAGCACAGGAAAGTTAACCAATCAGCTTCCTAAACGTGAAAATCTGGGCGGGGTGTTACCGTTGCTGAATTCAAGTAAAAAGTTTGTGTGTGTGTGTGTGTCTGTGTGTGGTTACGTGTGTGTGTGTGGTGGAGGGTATAAAAAAAATAATGTGAGTTGAACTAATTTAAGACTTACAGGTTAATATACTGACTAGATTTACACTAGACATTATATAACGTCAAAATAAGATACAATCAAATAGAGCAGTGTTTCTCAAACTTTTTCAGACCAAGGACCACTGAACCAATAAAAAACACTCATGGACCACCTCACTCTAAAAAGCCCCCAAAACAATATGCTAAGTAATGATCAGGTATTGGTATGACAGATGCATCAGGAAATACACAATAAAGCGAATTCTTTAAATCTTGGGAGTTCAAGAAACACTGATTTTACACTGAATTTTAAATATTGAAATTTAAAATTTTAAAATGTGATTTGTTACGTGTCGCCTCAAGGACCACGAGGGGTCGCCCGCGGATCACAGGTGGTCCGCGGACCACTCTTTGAGAAACACTGAAATAGCGCATGCTTTTTTAGAATTCAGTTTGAAAGGTATACAAGATATATTGTGAAATCAAAAATAAGAGCATTTTACGTTTTCCTGTTACCTGTCCTATTTAGTGTAGATTAACAGGCGTCTACAACATGTATTTACGCAATCTACAGTATATTACCTTTATAATGAATCAAGGGTTTACATTATGGACATTAAAGGTCATGTAATCTACTGCCTTTCCGCTGTAGTTCTACCGCAGGTTTCTGTGTCTGGAAATCGATTTTTTTCAGTATTTATTTTTCTGATTTTTAATGCATTGCCTGTTAAAACAACAAACAAACAAAAAATATCACGTCAGATGTAACCGAGAACTTGGTGGAGTAAATAAAAAGTCTGAATTATTCAAATAGATTAATTTACCATAGTGTGTTGTATGGGTAACATAACTCTGGACGTGACCTTAAAATCTATTGCTATTGGCCTATTAAATATTATAGTAATTATTATTTTATTTAAATAATAATTACTATAGTATTATTATTATTATTATTATTATTATTATTATTGTTATTATTATTATTGCTGTTGTTATTATATTTTATATTTATAGTTTATATTTAGATTCGAGCTGGCGAGTTGTCCAGGGTCTATATCGCCTCCCAAAGGCTGCGACAAGGTCAAGACCCACTAAGTGATTAAGCAGTCTCTTTGATAGATTGAGTTTGCGTTGAACTGTGATATGTTGAATGTGTAAATTTGTGAACAAAATATAAAGGAAATGCGAAAATTGATTGTGTTGCTATTGTCTTTCCCACATCCTGATCGTTATTCTTTTTGTCATATCGTTTGAGTTATTAAACTTGTATTGAGTACTTTTAAACAGCAGATGGCAGTGTCATATCACTCATTCATCTGTAAGGCAGCATTTTGGCTGCAGCGCTATTTTAGGTAGGACTGGTTACGGTTTATACAAGGCAGTTGATTGGATTTTGTATCATCCACACTGTATAAACCGATATATTGCTTAATACAGCGTTTGAAAAAAAAAATGCAATTTCAGTCCTAATTACACCCATTTACACGATAAAAACAATATTTTGATTATGTGATACAGTCTTACAGTCTTTACGTATTGCCTGTAATAACATCATAAAAAACATAATAATAATAATAATAATAATAACAATAATAATAATAATAATACATTTAATTTCAGTAAATGTAATTTAAGTCCTAATGAAATGCATTTACATTACTAAAACACAATTTTGATGATGTTATAAGTAGGTCTGCCACAGAAAAAGTACCATTCTTTTTCAGATGAGTTCATTGTTGCTTCCTTTAAATAGATTGCATTCTTCACCTGCCCATCAGCTTCTGGTATAATCACACAGCAGCTCAGAAATAGAACTGTTAGGTGGCAGATCAAACTCTCACCTCTTAATTGTACCCTGAGTCTTAAAGATGCTGAGAGCCCATTAACACACAAAGAAGAGTGCTGTGTACTGCTCCTTGAATATGCACATGTATAATGCAGCTGGGAGATGAGTCAGAACTTAGACAGGTGGAATAAGCACCAAAGTGGCACCCAGCTGTGCTGGGATGTGGATAAAGGGATCTGCAAGGTGTGGTGATGATGAAAGAAAGTTTTGTCTTTGTGTGTTTGTTTTGCAGAAGAAGAAGCCTTGATTTTCATCCAAACATACTGTATATGTAAAGAAATATAGTTTTTGTTTCATTTTTTTTCTTCCTTTAAATGAACCGAGTGGGAGAAAACATCGATGCAAAGGCTGACGCAGGTTTATTTTAAATAAGGCCTTTTTCGAAGTGACAATCTTTTTCCTTTGAGACACTGCAGATTGGCGAGTTTACCATGTCATGGGCAGCTAATGAATGATTATTGACAACATCATGTTTTGTCCCTGAAGCTGTATAAATCAAGAGTCCCTCTTTTCTGTCCCTGATGGTTTTCAGGAGGTTGTTTTTTTTCCTTCGGTGTCTTGTGATGGTGCCAGGAGAGGAAAAAAGAGAATGTGAAATTCCCAAATCTGTTGGAGCGCTCCATCAAAGTGCCGATGCATTGATTTTAACCACAGATCTTTTCCACTTGGCTGCTTCTGCATGCCCTATCCGAAACAACACTCTCAAGACCAGGGTCTTGTGGGAGCTTTACTGCCCCTGAATCCTTCTCTGCTCCTCTGGGACGCCCTGAGGATGACAGGAGCAGAGGCTGGCGACCAGCATGGTGTAACCAAAATCAGGTCTATGATGGGTAAGATGACTGGGAGGGGTAGTTTGTAAAGAGGGTAAATGGTTGTGGTGGTCTGAAGAGGGAGGATCTGGCCTGTTGAGGTGCGCTTCAGCGCCCTCCAGAGAAAACAGGGTTTGAAATCAATGTGCTGTTAAGTGCAGCTTAGCTGCGGGATACTAGCTCCAGCATTATCTGTGCACCAGTGAGTCTAGACCTGGTCTGATCGCTGCACATGCCCTCTGAGGGCACCGACACAAGGCCCTTCTGCGCCAGTTTCCTCTCACCTCTGCGCTCTCTGCCAGCACTCCACACCCTTCTCCAAACTGTTATGGCCTTGCTAACTTGAGACTCATCTCACACCACCGTCTCACTCTTACAGACCTGTGAGCATTACACCAGAACCCTCACCCCCTTCAAATGCTGATTAACCAGGTTCAATTGAAGGCACATGACAGTAAATAAATAAATCACATTTGCTCACACAGATACCTGGAGTGATAATAAAGTCCATCTTTTGTCTGCACCGCTAAGGAGGAAGCGGGGGGGAGTAATTAAGAACACACATAATGACGCTGTATTTAAGAGAACCTGGTCGCTGCCTTCACTGTTTGCCACAAAATAACCTTTCAAATATGGTTAAAAATACAGGATCTGACACATGGGAAATCCTTATAAAATAAAAGTAATTAACTAGATCACAATTACAAATGACAGATTGTGCATATGAAACTCCCCGAGGAACAATTCAACCATCATTTTAACAAGCCTGATAATCCTTTAACAGCGGTGACATTTATCCACACATTTACAGAGGAAGTTTAGTGTGAAGAGGGAACATAATCACTGCCTTTCTCATGTGTAGGTTACTTTTAAAAAAAAAATCTTGCCCCAGCCACACATGCTTGCCCGAAGCTGCGTTTAGTCAGTGAGAGCAGTAATGGTGTTTGACTGAAGGTGAAGAAACAGCCTCGGGATTCCATCCGGGGTTAGATGTCAACCCTCCTTGGGTACGACGTCTCCATCGTCTCCCTGGTCTCCTTCACATCAGCTCTCAGCGCACAGAGCCCGAGGACATTTAAGCTAAAGTTTTACTGATAAAAACAAAAACAACAGCTGGGTTCTATGGCTGGTGCTTAAGAAGTGACCTGAGCTGCTAATATCAGATACAGCAGCAGCAGCAGCAGCAGTGCACTGTTGTTCAGGTTATCCCAAAGCACATATCTCCTTTATGTCAACATGCTCTGAATTTGTGGCAGCATGCAGTATTGCTGTCTATTGATTACTGTACTTCTTGCATGAATGACTGACAAAAACACCACCTATCGACTTGTTGCTTGGTTTCGGAGTTGACAGGAAGTGTCTTTTATTTTTGAAGTTTGGAAACAAGATAAATGTCACTGTGCATCTGAGGTGATGTATTCACTGCACCATCGACGGGTGAGTTTAGCCTGGTAACAATTCCGACGTGCACTGAATACATCAATATGCATCAATATTGTGTGATTTTTTTTTTTTAAATTAAACAGCTCTCAAAATTATTTCAACAGTCAGAAATGTGGAAATGAAAAATTGTAGCAACAATACTTTTTAGAGAATATTTTCATCGTGGCAGTTCCTGCAGTTGGCAGAACGCTGACAGCTGTTCAACACCTCGCGAGCAGAGGATGCGCCGACACAGAAAAGAAGAAGGAAAACATCATCAGATGCTCTGAAATTTGCTGACACGTGCAAGTGAAAACATTTTTGCTCTCCAGACTTGAACCAACCAAGAGGCTTTTTCTTACAGCTTCCCTGAGAGGCCACAGCAATCGAGCTCCCTACCTTGTTAGGAGGTGTTAATTGGAGTTAGTCAGGCTCCTCACTTTGTCAAGGAGTCTGACAACAGAATTAATTAGAATTTGAGTATGTAAATCAATTCAAATTGGGGGCCTTATGGGGGAGGATTTGAAGTATTTTTCGCAGAGGGAAACAGGTGCTGTGAACACAAGCCAAGTTTATGTGTGCGAATATTTTTACTTCTCTTTCAGTGATTTCATCTCCTCTAATCCACTTTTGGAAAGACTGAAGTCACGTGATATTAGTAGATGCGTTTGGCTGTGCTGTGCCCTCAGTTGGATGGTTTGTTTATTCGCCTGATCTCATATTTTGTGTGTGCATGCGCTTGCAGTACTTAGGTAAATGACGAAGGGTGTGAAAACACCATGGCAACAGCAGAGGAAATAGTAGGACTTTATGCTTCTGTGTGGTTTTCTCTTAATTGGGTTTGTGTTGGGCTGAAGATGAACAAATGTCATGTTTAAATCACACTTTGCTCGCTTGAATTACTGGTTGTGGTGTTAACTTTTAATTGTTGCTTGACAAGGGCTGCTCAGCTCTTTTGCTCACTTAGCAATGGTTCATCAATAGTTATTTTAAGGGTTAAGATATTTATTTTATGCATCATTTAGTTTTCACACTACATAAAATACAAAACACATTTGAGAGAATCATGACAAAATTAAACAAGAAAAAATCCTTAATTTAAAGGAATGCATTATGAATTTTCATTATGTTGTGGTCATACATCATTAGTGTCATTATCATGGTCATTATACCTGGTAAGTGTTTGATTTTTAAAAATGCACAATTCTAAAGATAATCATAATATTAGTGTCCCCAGCTGAAGTGTCTGCAGTGATTCATTTTACTGTATTTTTACCAATCTTATGCACAGATCCTCTTTACCTTAGATATATTTAATATGAGTAAAATTCAGACTTTTGCCATGCTTTTTCAAAATCTGTTTTATTATCATCCACTTAATAACACCTCCATGAAGACAATTTGTATAAGATACATCACATTCTAAAGTGCACAAATACTGTACAACCAAAGTCTTAAATACGCGGGGGGGGGGGGGGGAGGGGGGGAGGGGGGTTCACATTTGTAAAAAAAAAAAAAAAAGAATTAAAAATAAATGCTGAAAAAATAAAGCAAAAAGGGACTTTTCAAAGAAAAAAAAAATAAAACAATCACTAGGCATTTTTCTGTTCAGGTATTTGAGAGGGGCAGGCCTGGGAAAATAACCTTGTGCAGCTTGCTTGGGGGAACACTAAGCTTTGGCACCTTTAGAGAAAAGAGAAGAGAGACATTAAGATGGAATGGAGAGCACTCAAAAGAAATATATTTAGTTTCAATAAATAGTCTTAGGGGCTTGTGTAGAATGCATAATAACCCATGCCTTTTGGGTTGTCCTTGTACTCGTCCGCTGTCAAGTCCTCACACTTAATGGTTGGGGAGTTCTCTGTGCTCGAGCCCCCAGGAGACATCCTGCGCCTCTTGCAAACCATGGAGTACACCCCAGAGTCAGTAGAGTCCACTGATTTCAGCGACTGAGATGTCTCGATCCAGGTTGATGCTGGAGGTACACTCTCCTCTGGCATCTTGTCTTTTGGAATACCCAGCTGGTCCTCAGAGAAAGCTGGGGGGCTTGGACGAGGGGACCAAGGCAGCCCCGTGGTCATCTTGCGCTGGTAAGAGCCTCTGGTGCCCCATCCCGCAGCCATGGAGGCAAAGGCCGTGTCTGGGTAGTAGCTGAGAGCGTGGGATGTTTGCAGGGACAAGGGTTTGATGCTGTAGGACAGCAGGCTGCTGGTAGAATAGTCGTTCTCGTATGACAGATCCAACTTGTTGGAGCCCGGCTGCTGGACTGGGGGCACGAACCAGCGCTGGGCAGATGCGGCAGCGCTGGCGTCCTCGCTCTGTGGGGACAGCAGGCTGTTGGTTTGTGGTACAGCCCGCTCGCTGGTGTAGAAACGGTTCTGAGGCAGGTTGTTGACAAATTGGTCCTGGAAGAAGGGCTGCATACTATAACGTGCCCCAGGCACGATCTGCGTGGAGCGGGGGGAATCTGTAGGCGAGGGGGTCAACCGGTCACTCTCTGGAGCCGTGTACATCCTGTTCAACAAATAAGTCACAATTAGTTTATATAATAATAATAATAATAATAATAATAACAACAACAACAACAACAGATGTGTTATTATCTAAAAAGTTCACGTGAAAATAATCAGTCACACTTACGAGTCATAATTGTCCCGGAACCCTTTGGCAAATGGGTTGTGATCAATCTTCAGCTGTGTGATCTAACAAAGAAAAACCATAAAGATAAAAATCTCACATCAATAATCTATCTGGCCAAAGGGTGATAAAAAAACAAGTTAAATACAAGCAAGTGATGTCAGATAACGTTGGATCAAAAATGTTAAATACACTCAAACTGCAACTGAAACACTCACGTCTGTGTTTTGGTAAGCAGTGACAGCTATAAATTGATTCTCTGGGAAGGTGAAAGTCTGAGTTCTGGCTTCGTTGCTCATGTCCTCCACACCATCCTCCGTCACCTCCACAATGTGCAACCGCGGCTGGTATTTATGAAGCGACTGCAAGACGATCATCTGCAGAAGAGAGCTGTGATGAGCGCATCACACTTTTCAAAACAGGATATTGTACACATTTTAAAAAAAATAGGGCTATTGCAATCTTTTAAAGTTAATTTCACCTATACGTTTTAAAGGAACAAAAAATAGCAATACAAGTGTAACAAAAAAATCGTGTGGAACCTGTGTGTTGTTGTTGTTAGCCCCTTTATTGTTGGTCAGCTTCAACTTGCTAAAAGAGATTTCCTGCCTCATCCAGTGAGCACCAGTGTTTGGTGATTCTGGGTGAACATACATTTTATTACCTGAAATAGAAAGTAGACAATTCAGATTGAACAATTAAAGTGTTTTGTACAAATTATTTCTTAAGGCTGATAAAATATAATATATTATTAAATATAATATTTGACATAATTAAAACCACCACTATGGGGAGAACAATTTTTAAATAACATTTGTGAATAATAAATGTAAATAATGCAGAAATTACACTAATCTAATCAAAACTAAATTTAGAAGAAATTCATAAAAATGTAAGGTCTGAAAACACCTTTTGAATTATGAAATTATTTTCGTAATATTTTCTCTTAACTTAAGAAACGTATTGTGTTCAGCCCCGTAATTTAAAAAATAAACAGCAGTTTCACACGCAGTTTCTTCTCTAAGTGAATTAATGCTTCATATTCTATTTGAGGTTAAATAAAATAATTTTCAAACCTTAAATTTTTCCCTAAACGTGACTGGAAAATCAATGTTTTTTTAAGCTTTTTTAAATCTGTATTTAAATTGGCCTTCCGGGGGGGGAAAAAAAAAAAAAAAAAAAAAAAACGGCTGGTGGTACAGTCGCCTTCTATTCGTTTTTTAAGCGTTTGATTATCAATAAAATTATGATGGTCCAAGTTAGCTTTCTGGCGATGATCTCACCTTGCATATTATTGTCTGCCTTTCCACAGGTGACCCACTTTCCTCCTTGAAAGCGCCAGTGATTCGGGTCAGCCAGAACAACTTCCACAAAGACATTGTAATGAGCCGTGAGGTTAAGTCCAGTGATGTTGAAACTGAGGAATGGGAACATCCGCCTGGAGAAAGAAAGAGACATCATTATTTAAAAGTAAATAAATAAACGGAAGTTGCTTGGAAGTTTGTTTCTGTGAAAGTTGTATTTCGGCACAAGGCGTCACATTTATAAAACGATTGCAAGTTCAATTTCAAAACCCAAATACAAGAAACGAAAATTTTCGTTTTGAAACCTGAGTAGTTTAGTAAAAGTATTTAGTTTGCGCTTAAAATGTAACATCTGGTAAAATCTGGTCACATCAAAAGGAAAAAAAGTCATACCATATGTTTAAAATAAATCTGTCAAGTTAACGCAAAACATCAAAATTGTGAGCATCAATGACATAATGGGCCTTTAGAATATGCGGCCACGCATTTGCTTACCTGCCCTGTTTGGTGATGATCATTTCGGTCTGGTGCCGATGGAATTTCAGCCAAAGAGGCCGGTTGCACAGATAGACCTGCGCTCTGGCTCCGGCGGCAGATCCCGGCAGAGACATGGAGCCAATGCCGGTCCCCGTCCCAGGATAAGAGGGGTACAAACAACCCGGGCCCTGGCTGAACTGATACCCTCCGCTGCTAAACTGGCTCCGGCCGGTGCACACGCTCGGCGAGGTGAAGCCTGCTGGCGGAAGGACGGATCCGTAATGAAGTGAAGCCGGGTATCTGGAGCTGCTGGAGCCGGTGTACACCGAGCCGGTTTGTCCTGTGTAGGGAAAGAGAGAACAGGGGCTTGCCATTTCGGAACTCGCCTGGGACGACGAGATGAAGTATCTGTCCGAGCCAAGTTCGTCGATGGTGTAACGCCGACCGCTTGTCAACTCGTCCTCTCCGAGCATCGGGGAGCCTTTCCTCCCATCGGGCACGGTTTTGGTAAAGCTCTCCCCCTCTCCCTCGCCCAGCATCCCGTTCCCCACCCCGCTCAGATATTTCTTAGATGCGCTGCCGGCCTCTGATTCTGTTCGTTCGAGTTCTTGATATTCGAGCTGCGATGGCGCCCTCGGGCTGGTGTTGGCACTATCCGATGTGGAGAGGTTATAAAAGGTCTTGGGTAGATTGATGCTAGCGCTGGGGATGATGTTCTCTAACTGCATCGTTTTGAACTTGCAATAATTAAATTTCAGGAGTCCAGGAGACTTAAGTCGCGGCAGTAAACAAGGAGACCTGCGCGTTTCAGTCCCCGCACGCCTTCCTCCTTTACGCACGATGAAAAGATGATCTCCTCACCTTCAGAATTTCAGAACGGATTATGGGCTGGACATTAAGCATTCGGTGGTTCTTATAAGATGTTGACTTCTCCACACGCCCAACTGATGGCAGGAAATAAAGGGGAGGAGCTTTGTGGGAGACATGCGGGGGCGCAAATAGCTCCACAGCCAATGGTCGCTCTACTTTAATTCAATTAGAAAACGTCTGTTGGAAGTAATATCAACAGACAGTTTGTCGTGATTGTCATCAAGATTTTGCTTTTAAAGATAAATCTGGAACACATCCGTGTTATTCAAAAGAGACTACAAAGCTAAACTTGTGTAAAAATATTAGCCTGTCGGAACAGGAGGAAACCAATTTCAGAGAGGCGAAAAGGTATCGGTCGCCATGTTTAATTTCATTTAATCAACACCTACAAAGACGCAAAATTACCACACACGTCTATTCTCACGCGTAAAATTTCAGCTTATACTTCAACTTGTCAACTTCCGCGCACAAAAAAAGATAACAATTATTCAGTTCACATGTTAGTCATTTGAGTCACTTTTTCAAACATGAAAAACAGTCTTCAGTGATCTCCAAACAGTAAGACCCCTACCTTCTGCTCCTTCAGCTGTGCTCCTTCCAAACACAGCAGCGCGCTGAAAAAGTCACATGTGCACCTTGTTTATAATAATTGGCCGTCGTCGCTGCTTGCACTTTTGAGAATTCGCAGTAAAATTAACAACCACAAACGAAAAAAAAAAAAGACGAAAGGACAAGATCTGAATGGAAATTTAAAAAGCAAAGAAAAGAAACATTTGTTTAAAGTTTTAATTAACATTCGCGTTTTTCTTAGTCATTAAAAAATTCAGACGGTGGTTTGCGCTGGAAAAGAAATCAAAATATACTTTTTAATGTAAGTGTTTGGAATTCATCCGTTGAAATTCTTATTGATTAAAAAAGATAACTCAAAAAATCAAAAAAGTCACGACAATTAAAGTTCAGTATATTCCTATTTAATTTCAAGCCTTACAAAATGAATGAGTGAATGAATTAAACTAAACACAGATGCGTAGATCAAAATAATTTTGCAAATGTGAGCGAGCAAATAGAGAGAAAGACGGACAAAAATCACAGGGAAGATAAAGAAGCTCACGAATCCAGAAGAGAAATTATATATATATATATATATGTATATATATATATATATGGCTCAAAAATATTGTTTTTATTGCCCGCGGATGTCATTTTAAAGGGATTTCTCATCGGTTGATGACAAGACAGCGCTCTCTAGTGACCAGAATTTGTCATGATCTGGTGTGCAATGTGCAACTTCCTCGTCGTTGGTTATTTTAAAGTAACTGTGGACAGACCGTTAACTCGCACTTTTGCGCTCGGATCTCACTTTGCATCATCTTCAACTGCAGTGAGCTCAGTTTGCGTCTGTGTTTGCATCTCTGTGCACCCCTGCATGTGTGTGTGTGTGTGTGTGTGTGTGTGTGTGGGCAGCAGGGCCACGTGTGTTTTAAAGTAAGCTGGAGGGGGAGTAAGGGTGAGATGAATTTGGGGAAAATGGGGATACAAATCTGTGAAAAGCTGAGGGAGAAGCTCGGCTGGGGGCAGATTGCCTTGTGTCATAAATGGGACAGAGAAGCTGGCTATTGTGCCATCAGGGAACCAGAACTACATGCACACGGCACACAATCTGTCAATCAAGAGCAAAACCCTTCCCAGACTACTGCTCAGAGACAGAAGCATCAAACATCTGATGAGCTTTTTCTCTTATGACTCAAAACCGGTTTAATTCTCCATTCAATCCTGTCTCTCAACAGAGAATCGCAAAAATGTCAAAAACATCTTTTCATCGGATGCACGAAATCCTCAGAGCAACGTAAAAAGAGAGAGAGAACAAAAACACTTTAACAAAGCAGTTTTGTTTTTTTTTAAATATGATTATGATGGTTATGACATGATTTGAAATCAATTCAATTTTTGTAAAATCAAGCTGAGCTACTGTTTTGAAGGAACATCCTTGGGAATCATAAAGATTTGACCTAAATATGACTGAGTGAAAAAGTTCATATTAACAAGTACAGATGCACGTTGTCCTGAATATCACATCTCTCTCTCTCTCTCTACATTTGTCTTATAACAAAGTTGATAACGTCACACCTGAACTCTGAACACCTCATCTTGCAGCTCTTCATGCTATCCTTCTGTTGTATGATCAACAAACCAATCAGAAGCAGTTTATCAGAGATGCGTGTAATGAACTCAGTGGCTCTCGAGCCTCCCGCAGAATTTGGGCCTCTGCAATTGCAGCCTCATGAAGATATAAGTCATTCTGCGTTTACAGCTGTGCTTCACAGATAATTTCAAGCCCATTGGGTGAAAATGTTGCTAAAATAAAGTTAATGTTTTTGTTTTAAAGACTGTGCTAGAAAAGATGGTTTGTTCAAACGAGCCCCAAAAGTCAGCTGCTATTCGAAAGAAAGAAAACAAAATAAATGTGATTTATAGGCCACCTATAAGTAAACTGAATCCAAATGAGGTGGACGTTTAAGTCCAACTCATAAAGGAGCACCCGCGTGTGACCTGTCAGCATGTTTCTTGACCGCCTATAAAAGTCCAAGTGTGTCTGAGATGACCCTCTCTGGCCCCGAGCCAGGGCAGGCACAACAGGGGAAGGGAAGTTTTACCATATTGTTGTCAGAGTAGATCATCAACAGAGCACATGAAAGGAATGCATTCCAGGTTTTATGGGCCAAGGTGGCTGCACAAGCCTTTGCTCTGCAGTGAATTCATGTACCCCATTGCAAGGATTAATAACGCAAGTCTCATTAGAGATCCCCGCAACCGAGACCCCTGGAGGGAGGGGAGCTGGGAAAAAAAAAATCAAGTGCAATGTGTGCCATGTCTGTGCTGCGTTCCTCCGCAAATCATCATCCTCAAGAACATTTTTATTGGAAAGAATTTATTTCACAGCTTTATCAAAGATGTCCCTCGGTATATTTTCCAGTGCGGGGTGATTGCTGAGGTTTAACTGAAGCGGTAGCCTCTACACAGGGAAAGATTATGTTACAGACAAGCGGCTGTCTTCAAAGATACACAGGTGACAGCTTTCATGAATTTCCATTTGTGTTCATATTGCTTCCATCAGTTATTTTATCTTGGCTCCTCCACCTATTTTTCATTTAAACAGCAAGTTTGCCCCAACTGGATGATTTCAAACGTGTCATGTCTGTATAAAACCAAAGAAGTACACTATGCTTTCCCATTATTTTACCCAAAGCACATTAAAATATGGATATGTAGGTATATTCGTGTTTGATGTCATCTAGGACAGATGTCAGTCCAGTAGATGAAATGATAATAAGACCATTTTTTTTTTCCTTTTTAACATCTGCAGCCAGTCATTGAGACCCAAGGGAATTCTGTCTATCTGTAGTGCATTTGAATCCCAGGAAATAGGCAAAGATTGCATAGAGCCATCTTCATATCAACCCATAAGTCTCCACGTAAGCATGTTGCGACATGCACATATGTGTAAGCGCGTCGACCGTGTGCTCTCAGATGGATTATTGCAGGGATGTGTCTGGGGATATGTGAGCCCAGTGCTTTGGTGAGCCACTGGTTTCCAGGGGTCTGTGATAATCCACTGTGTTAAGGCAAATCTTAGACAAATAAGGTATAGTGAGTGCATTCAGTGAAATAGGATTGAAACCAGCTCTCACTGCATTTCATTTGCAGGAACATGATAACATGATTTTTGGATTACAGCATAATAAAAAGAGTCACTGGGGCCATATTGGGTAATATATAAGATGGTTTTTATGGTACCATGAAGTCTTACTTATTTAAAACTCCTCACATATTAATTATACTCATTTTAGTAAAGCACTGGCGACTGTCTAAATTCTAACTTTAATATTATGTATGCGTGGGGAGGTCTCAAGAAAAACTTAACAGATTCTTTTTTCCGTGTGAGAAGATTATTGAATTGCTTTTTTACAGATTCACGTGTGTTGTTTTTTTTTATTATTTTTTTGTTTTCCCTCACTCTGTCATCACAGTGATGAAAAAACAAAGCAGCGATGCCAAAAGTGGATGGAAGTTCAGTGGCCCCGGTCTCACCCTCATCCCCACTTTAATATTGACCTTTGTTGACCCACTTCTCCCAGCCCATCCTCATGGAACACCGGAGGCATTGACATAAGGGACCAAAAGCAAAATAGCAGGTGCTAAAAGTTTGACAGCAGAGACTAGATATGCATGTTCCCTGGAACGTGAGGTGTAAGAGAGGGTGGTGGAGTTGTATCGACTTGGCGTTAAGCCTCCGAGATAACATGCCTACTCTGACGGGCTTTTGGCTGATGGCTGTTGGGGTGAAAAGCAGGGGCTGAGCTCTTTAACCAACCAACTCTGGCTACCAAGACACAACAATCCAACCCTGCTTACCCCTGTTTTCTTTTTTTTTTTTTTTTTGGCCTTTCCCATAGCGCTATTACTGGAAAACAAGCCGAGCTTTTAACACATCACTAACCCCAACTCAGAAACTCCATTTCAGAAGGACCGTTAATATTTCCTCCCCCTCTCCTTGTGCTTTCTTTCTTTTGAAATGTATTTATTTATTTATTTATTTATTTATTTTGCACCACAGGAGTATACTTCTGCTTGAGCCTCAATGTGGTTAAATCAGTGAGTCAGAAGTGAGAATGTAGAGTTTTAACACTTCTCTTCCCAGTATGAAAGCTTCTAGTGTGTAGAGGAAAGCCCTAACTGACTTACTGTCTACCAGCCAGAGGCATATGCTAGACGGAGAGAGGCTAGGCAGACGTGATTAATGGTTTCAGGTCGACCCCCCAGTAAAATGGTGATGTTGCTTTAGTATCATCATTCTCCTCTGGGGAGACTGGACGACATTCACAGTGCCAGGAGACCCTCAGCCACCTCTCTGTGTGAACCAGGAGATATCACCCTAGTCCCATTTGAATCAACATTTAAATGAATCTAGTTTTGTGAAAATTAATGCTAAACTTTAAACCTCTTGATACAATTCCAAACGATTCATTGAAAAGGCTTCTATTTTTGTGACTGAGAAACGCATCCAGCAGCCATTAGATATAATTAGAGATCACAGAATGCTTTTGTATTAAAACATTTGCAGCAATTTGGCAGCTGTATAATGTAGACGTACTGGATCATGCCATGCACATACATGAAAACACACAGGCATGCATGCACATGCTCACACACAATCATATACACTTGCCGGTGCACGCTCATATATGCACACACAGAGGGACCTCAGTGCAGCGGACACCTTCAATATTGAACCCAGACCCAGGCCTGCACTCTGTATTTACATGAAAATGGTCTACAACAATCTGCGGCCCCTCTCGTCTGGTTTGTACCTCCAGCCGTCTGGGCCTGGGGAAGATAGCTGCTAGTCAGATGGGGGGGGACCACATCAGATGGGCTCCCATGTTTATGGAGCCAAACGCTGTGAAGAGAGGGAAAAGGAGGGAGGGAAGAGGCTGCCTGCCTGGCAGTCACCGAAACAGCAGGGACTCCCACATATCATGGAAGTGGTCCATGGTTTGGTCTCCATCTCTGACTGGAGAGCAGAGGGACGATAAGGACCAAGCAAAAGGCCTCCCTGTATGTGAGTGAGACCACAGCAGGAACGTTTTAAAAGGAGAGCTCATTTCTGTCACATAATAGGTGGGGACAGTCGGGCTTACGAGAAGATGGCTGAGAACCTGGTCTCCTCCTGGTGGGTAGAGGTGTCATATTTGACAAGTGTATATGTGGATGTGGAGGGGTGGGTGTCAATGATAAGAAATTACGAACAGCAGTGAGGATGCATATCCAAGTCACATGGCGGAAGGACGGAGCCTGCCTGTATTTGTTCCTCGTGATCGTCTGTCGAGTGTTTGCGTGTCCTTCTGTGCTGGCGGGTCAGACATGATGGAGGTCTAGACACATGGACCAAACGTTCTTGCCTGAGAGCTTGTTTCAAGGTTCATCTGATGGTTGGAGACCTTGATAGAACACACCAGCTGAGACAGGCTGGCTCTATACCCAGTGTTAATGGTCCAGGCTTCGAATTCTGGCACATTTTGAGCCATTGAGGCAACTCGAAAATTTAAACTTTTACTTCTTTCACGTGCACAATAGCCCACCATTAAAAATGAAACAATTGCATTGGTTGGCAGACATATTAAATCCATCTCGTGATCGAGTCAGAGTGCTCAGCTACTTCTTGTTTTTCAGGCAACAGAGAACAGATGCTGTCACTGATTATTAGTAAATACCAATGTCAACGTCAATGTCTCACATGTGCTATAAGGCTATATAAGTTAGCCTTTTTTGTGGAAACAGGGGACATGTGCGGCATGTAATTCAGACACCAAGTGTTTGGCCCCACTGAATCTGAAGTAAAACACAGCTTCTTTGGCATATGTTGACAATTTGTACCTACTTTTAATAATTATCTACACTGGTTTTTAATAGTTTAAAACACACATTCAGTGAGTTATGGATGGATGCATGGATGGACGGATGGATTAACTGAAGGATGGGCGAGTGTGTATAAAAAGGCTAAAGGCTCAAAGCTGTGTATAAATTAAGTATTTAAGTCCTTAAGGAGAGTTTTTAATTCAGTGATGCTGAATTCAAAAAAGTATATAATGACAGTGCCAAGAACCAGAGTTTTGTGTGGTGAAAACCAGTAACTTTCCTTTTGTGGTGTTGATTGATGCACTGAAGGGGATTCCCAGTGACAGCTAACTTTCAGATCAGATCGTGATTTCTGCAGAAGAGGAGACACCAGTCCGATATCTTCTCTCTTTGGAGAAACGGTCCCCACCTCCTCACCGTCGCAACGACTGCTCACACCTTTTGGTGCAGAGGCAGCCCCCGGCTCATGCGGCTGTCATATAGCCTCAGAGTGGGTTTTAGTGTGGGTCCCTGTGCTGCAGTGTGCCTGTGCATGGCTGTAGAGCGACGTGGGGGACAATGCAACATGTTAAACCAATGTAGGAGGTGTGAAGAGGAGGGGGTTGCTGCAGTCAAAATGAACAAGGAAGAAATGTTTTTGCTTTGTTTGCAAATCTTGTGAAACTGCAGTTAATTATATTAATGTTGAGAGTTTGTGAATTGCTCTGTTTCGTACTGGTCAGTTTTTTCTGGGCGGTGTGTGTCAGTGAGACTTTGTGATTCTTCTCTGACATAAATACAAACACTTTCACTTTTGGTTTCTGAGGAGGAAATTCACTACTCATACAGCGTGGGTCTTTTAGATGCGTGTCCATGGCCATCGAGTTGTGCCAGTCATACCTTGTTTCATTATTAATACACGGAAATTTGAGACAGTACAGTGGCAACAACTGCACATACACACAATAAGCAAATGAAAGCAGTATATTAACAGGACTCAAGCTTGAAACACAAATAATAAGTGTGGAAAATACTAATAATAAAAAGGCTATTTGTTTCCCTTTGGTTGCATTTGTTTTTTGTGTGTGCGTGTCTTCAATTTGTTCAGCGTACACGTTACTAAATCCCGACTTAAGCTGCACATGTGCAGTCGAAGCGCCCGTTAGAGGGTAATGCTCCAGGTTCTGTGTTTAAAAGTAAAAGTATCAGTCAAAATAGCTAAGAGGTGATATTTCACTAAATTCTATGAGTCTTAGAAATAACAGTGGCCCATTTATGGCCCCCAACAACTGTGTGTGTTTGGAGTATAATTAGTGTAGCAGCACCAGCGCACATGCAAGAAAGTGAAAACGAGAGAAAAAGGAACTCTCAAGAAGAGCTTACACTTCTTTAATTCATCATCTCTTTTATCTGGTACTCGTGGAAGAGTGCGATTTCCACCCCTGGCCGGGTTCCATGGCCTGGTTCATACTGATCAAGCTTCGGAGGTGAGCATAACCCATCTTAGTGCCTCTGAAAGGCCCCTTCACTACTGTTAGGTTGGTCAGATATATGGCTAATGACGCTGTAGCAGTTGTGTTATTTGTGGTTGATGCTTTTAAACTGAAGTAGATGTGTAGTGTGAGGAACATACAGCTGTGACACATATTTGATTCATATATGACCTTTTAGCTCATTAAATAAACAGTTAAAAGAGAAAACAAAAAGGAAACAGTAGAAGGGATGTCAACATAAGCCACTTCAGTGACTTTTCTGCATGTCGAGGCATTTCACACTATCTTTATCAAAAGGACATTACAGTAGCGAGGTTTCAACACATCCCTTTTCTCTCTTCTTTCAAATTCCGACCATAAACGGGGTCACCAGTTGCTGCCCCCCATGTGTTCTAGCTTAGCCGTGACTCTTACCCCAGCAAGAGAGTGTGTATGTGTGTTATGCATTAGCTTGCTGGCTGGCCTCCCTGTTGAGGCCAGAAGGCATGCTCCACGAGCCCTGCCAGCCTCTCCACAGCCTCGGGCCACTGATGTCAGAGTGGCAGGAGCTTGTAGGCGGCTGCTATTAGTGAGTCCTCTTCACACCGGAGTTCCATCAGCTGGTTGTGCAACTTGTTTTTGTGTTTCAGACACATATGTAAGGGACATACATGTATGTATGTATCGATATACACACGTTTGGTATTATTTTGTATCTTTTATCTTCTGTATCGATATATCAAACAATATGATTCGGTCCTTTTTCACCAGTTCTTCTGCTTTTTGGCATGTATGAAGCTTTGAGAACACTTCTGAACAGCTGTCCTCCCCACGCCTGTGTTTATGGTTCGTCCCTGCCTCCTGTACAGAGCAGCAGCAGGGGCGAACCATCACATTTGGTGCCCAGCGTGGTTGCGTTTGGTGAGCTGTCGTGCTCCAACTATCCCGTGGAGCTTTTCTTCTGTCTTTTCACTACAATTTTGACTAACCTCATTTGCATCTGCTAATTAGATCCTGTTAGCATAATTCATTCACATGACGCCCTTTTGGAGCTAATGAATAGATACATCTCCAGACAACTTGCAAAGAGTGTTTAATGAGACTCAACTTGCTAAAGAATGTCTGTAAACGAAAATGAAGAAAGTTGAGGAAAATGTTGTTGTCATGATGTCATCGTGTTCCTAAAAGTGCTCATTTTGCATTAAACCTTGATAAAGCAGAAACTTTTCGACATAAACTTTCTGCCTATATGCCTTTGCCATGTTTTATTTTATCTCACTCTCTTACTTATCAGACAGCATAAATGTATCCATTTGTAATAATGTGATAAATTATTGGAAATGACAGATCATAAATGAAACCCACAATCGTTGGGTCCTACACGCAAAACACTGACTTGTGAATATCAATGCAGAGGAAAGAAAAATATAGATGATTCATCTCATATAGCTGGATGTAATTCACAGAGACCACACGTGCAATAGATCAGAACCATCCTGCAGTAAAAAAAATAAATAAATAAATAAATAAAATGCTCGCCCTGTACTCGCATTTCTGAAGTGCTGATCTCTCCATTGTCAGGATGTGTTCCTGATGAGAGTTCGCATCTTTCTCAGTGGTCCCCATTAGAGGCAGTTACCTGCAGGAGGTACGTTTGAACATTTTCAACTCCTCTGGACAAATGTTACTTGTACATGCAGAGAGTCACACCTCTTACTATAATGGTAGCTTTGTTGTTAACGGCGCTGATATGCAAAGATTGCCTCCCTGTGATACATTGCTCACATCACAGTCAGTAACGGCAGTAACACAGTCAGTAACAGCTTTAAACCCAACTACATGCCTACATCTTTATTAAATGTTGATGTTGTGGGGTTCATACTGTTTAAAATTCTTATCATATTGGCCATCTTTTTATTTCAGGATGTATGATTACTAAATCATGCTAAGGCTGCAAGACACACACACACACACACACGCACACACACACACACACACACACAAACACACCTACACTCATGCATGCCCACACGCACAATGACTAATGATTAACAATGAATCATATTTTTCCCCCTCAAAAGCTACTTTAAACTGTGCATATCATATAATTCACTTTGACCAGGTAAATATAATGAAAACACATTTTGGCAGATAGGCCAAAACATATAAACTATTTATAAAAATGATATTTGCTTTTTTTATAATTTAGAGCAAATGCTAAAGTTGAAGAAATTTCTAAGGTGTAGACATTTGATCATTGACTTGTCATACTTTTTTTGTGTTTGGGATATTATGATTTAAAAACATTAACTACAGAGGAATTCAAGGAAGTATTTTATCAGTATTTTCACACCAATATTTATGTTGCCAATTATTGTATGAAATAAGCTAGAGACTATCTCATATCTCTAAGTTTCTGTTTTGTCTCTCCACTGAAGAAATGGAAACTTGCATGCCTTCTCTGTGTTGGTCCTCTGATTAGCACAAATGAATTTCCACATTTAGCGGCTGTGGAGCAGCGTTGCAGTTCTCCTGTCATTCTGGTGGGGAGCTCCACCTGGCTAATGGAGTGGGGACCCAGCAGGGAGTTTTGAATCATCTCGGCTGAGGCCTCATGGTTTGGCCTGGCTGGAGCCCTCATGATGTGATAGCGCAGTTAGCCAGGCTTGAGTGTGTTTGCGCCGGAGTGTGGGTGTGTGTCTCAGTGAGCCATTGCGTGCATGGATTTCTGTCTCTCTGAGCCTGTGCGCGTCTGTGTGTGTGTATTCAGAGAGTGTTGTGTACTCGGTTATATGTGTACGTGTGTGTTTGCTCCCGTCTGCTCCCTCCAACCGGTTGATCTTTCACATTTCGCACGGGCAGGAGGGACAGGAGGCTGCCAGGCTGCGCCCGGAGCCTGGGTACAGTACGGTTAGCAATGCCCGGCATTCATTAGCACCTCCCAAGCTGTCTGCACTTTTACCAAACGCTCAAGCTAGCTAACATGCACTGGCTCTCTGCTCCCTGCTCTTGTCACCCCAGTAAAGGCCTTCACCATGATTTGGCTCAGCGTAGCCACAGCTGAGGCCTCCAGTCTTGGCTTGGGCCATTTCAACTTTGTCACAGTTCAGTGCAGTGACACAACGAGCCAGCCAGCTTTGATGGAGTCCATGGAACTTTCTAGAGAATGGTACTCTCTTTACTCCATTACACCAGTTTATCTGGTTTGCCCATTTCAATCAGACACATATTGTACAGGGATGAACCCGTGCGTGTATGGAAAAAACTGCTAGATCTAGAACTTAATAACCTTTTCGTTTTGCTACTGTTTCTGATGACGTTTTAATATGTTGTGGAAGTACGACCTCTGATGTGATTGAACAAACTGATCGTTGACAGATAACTCCTGAGTGAGATTAAAAGATGATTTGTGGTCGGTCAGTCGTTTTAGGAAACTTTGGGATCCGTCATGTTTCTGCTTTCCCTTTATGAATGGAGGGTTTGCGGATCCGCCGCCACCACCAAACACGCAAATGGTGGTCACTTTTTAGTGTTGGCAGTGTGTCCCTTGAACACTTTGTCCTAGAAAGAAAACTTGAAAATGGAGTCAACACAGCAGGCGGTCTTTGTTGATGTGAAAACTTTTGGTTTTTCAGTTATAGTTGTGTTAGAACTGCTTGTATGATATGATTTCCAGAACCTTATAAAACATATCTAAAAACTATAATAATAATAAAAGTCAATATAAGGATATTTGCAAAAATGTCAACTACTACTGCAAATCTGGATTCAGTTTTTTCAGATCATACCTTAAATTGGAAGAGCATGTTTAAAAAATGTTTTTAAAATTTAAAATTGTCATTCTCATTGAATGGAGAAAAATAAAATCACACTTAAATTGTAAAAAACAATTTTGTGTGATCAAAAAGAACCCCTTGTGCAAACATACTCCCACGCACTCTCTCTCTCTCTCACACACACACACGCACACACACACTCACACACACACACACACACACACACACACACACATTTGCTGAAATGACTGTGGGAAAAGATGTCACAGAAACAGAGAGCGAGGTATAAATTCCAACCACTGAAGCTGTGACTAGTTGCCGCCTCTTTGTTTCTTTTGCCGCCTTACCTGATTTTTTTTTCAAATGCTCTCTCTTTCCTGATCACCCCGCCACAAACACCACCACTTCTCTCTCTCTCCTCCCTTCGCAGGATCAACAGGCTGGGAATACCTCCGGGAGCTGCGACCACGGTGCAAAGAACCCAGCGGGAGTGGAATTTATCAGTCTTGGCACGTCCACAGCAGATCCCTTAAAACCCGAGAATACGTTCTTTTTTTAAATGGGGGTCTGTGAATTAAGATAGCAAATTCCAAAATCAAAAATATATAGTGACTTTTAATAGATTTAGACGCCCTCTAACCCTCTTCCTGAATAGGCGGCTTAATAGCGACACACTGTTGCCCATTAAAAATTGCCATTTAATAAAATCATCATAAACAGGCCTATAATCATAACTGGGCCTATTATAAATACATTTAAATTTGTAGAGTGCGTAATATAAAAGATATAGTGTCATATATATATGATCTTACCATTAAAGGATGCAGGTTAAATGCATTACAAATGGAAGTGTCATTCATTTCCATGCGTTTGCGCAGAAGAAAGATACATTTTCTACAGTGATACTGCAGCAGAAAGAAACCTGAGCAGTCTTGATTAAACTTCCAAATAATATCTAAAATCATAAATATAATTATCGAACCTCAAACCCTTCAATTCCTTTTTTCAATTTGAATCTTAAAAAGTATGTACTTTGCTTACTATACAAAGCAGTTTAAAGAATAAGCGCAGAGGTATCAGAAGCAGATTCTAGGAAAAGTTCCACTTAGTTCTGACAGTCCACCAGCACATAAATGCTACCAACAGGACACTTGGGTTATTTAATCAATGTTTGCTCAACCATTGTAATTAACTGTCACTGCTAGTTGTCTCATTTGCGGTTGCAGCAGAAGGGGCACCATCATGTGTGCCTGTGAGGTCCTCTCTAGGGTATCAGAGGGTATGGAGAGATGTAATGAATGTTTGCCTTGTGGTTTCATTGCACTTATTTAAGGCGTGCCACTTTCCTCGTCATTTCATGGGCAAATCCATGTGTTTTTCCCCATTACATTTCTGAAACGTAGTTCCAGGCTAATCATCTCAGTGGAAGACAACCCGAGAAAAGCTGCTTCGCCGCATCCTGCAGCGGGAGGTGATGGAAGAAGGGGTAAATGCCACGCAAACATACCTAACTATTGCGCCACGTCATTCTCAATGCACTGACGATGGAGGCAGAGATGGTGAGGGTGTGGAGAACACAAAAACTAATTAACACGAGTGCATGACCAGGCTGTCAAATCTGTGACGAGTTTGACAGTTCCAGTTTAAGAATCTGAATACCTAAAAAAAGATGCAGAAATTCTGATACTATTTTTATACCCCCCCCCCAAAAAAAAGAAAAAGAAAACAAAGACAGTGAATACTGTATAGCTATAAACATTCACAGTAGCAAAACCGTTAAAAGGCCGCTGCTGACTTGAACTAATTTTAGGCGATGCCGTGCTCACCAGACAACCTGCTGGGTCTAAAACGGTCTTTTGCCATGCTATGACAAACAAATGGTGGGTGAAAAAAAGAGAGAAGGGAAAATTGATAAATGCAGCAACCCACGCCAACTTTCTTCTCTGAGTGAACAATACCGTCGTTGTTCAGCAGGGGGTTCTGGCTTACATGCTGGAGGTTGATTGTTTTGTAAAATCAACAACTTAGAAAATAGATTTCTGAGAATTCTAGCTCATATGTCCATATGGGCTGAGGATATACATCCTCTAAAAACAATGTCACCTGTGTATTTACTGACTGTAAAAACAACAATAAACACAGTTTGCACAGTGATTGTGTGTGGTTTTTTTTTATATATTGCTTCTCGAACTGTGTCTTTAATCCTGCAGGCCACATCGCGCCAGTTCCCTTTTTTCCCCTCCAGATGCCAAGAGCTGTTTAAGCAGATGCTAAATGTGCACAACATACCCTGGATCCACCCCTCACTTCACATTCAGTGCAGTGCTCTTTGTCTGCTTTAATTGAGGCCCCCCCCTACCCCCACATCACTCCATTTAATGGCCTGTTTAATACTTATTGAAACAGAGCTTGCGCTGGAGGTTAAATACATCTTAATTCACTGCGATAATCCTTCTTTTAGAAGAGAATGTAAAGCTGGTTGAAAGCTGCAAGATTGCCTCTATTAATTAGAGGGTCTCCGTGCCCCACTGCCCGACCAAGCTGGGTGTCACCACTTTAAAGGGTGAGACAGGGCTCAGAGAATTGGGGGAGCTGCCTGTGTTAATTCACAGAAAACTGAAAAAAAGTGAAACCAGAGCTGTTTATTGTGTATTTAAAAAAAGATAGAACACACAAACTTTAGAATAGAAGGTTGTTTATCATTTCATTTCATTTTTTCCGCACTTCCGCACATAAGATAATTTTTTTTTCAGATATGTGATCTACCTGGAGAGTCTTTAATGCAATCTGATTTAGCAGCTAGAACAATGTTTGTTTTTCACAGGGTGGAGATTTGGCAGTGGAATGCTTCCACCCCAGCGTTGCTGTTCCTGACTCCTGTACAGAATGACCCTCTCTCCGTATCGAGGCAAGCGGGCGGCGTTGACTCATTTGGGCTCTTAGCCACGCTCTACGGGTGAGAGCAAGTGGTCGCAACACTCCTACGCCACCACATCCCACCTCCTCCAATTTAAAATCTCCTCCAACCTCCCATCCTATTCACTTCCGCCGTGCCCGTGACCCACAGAGAGCTCGCTCCTCCTCCTCCTTCTGCTCCTCGGTACGTTCTTTCATTCAGGCCTCGCAGGGGGTCACTTCACATGACAAAACAGAGTCGCTTTGGTAAAGTTGCAGGTTACATCAAATGTGCTCTGCCGGGAAAGTCGTGATGAACCCGCAAATGAGGCATCTGCCTGATATAATGTCAGTAACACAGAACAAGTCGAAGGCCGCTGAGGACAATTCATCTGTGGAGTCACATAAGCAGATTGCATTCATCTTGAACACTGCTCTACCACCACCCTCTGACAACAAGCAGCCCCCCCCCCCCACAACCACCGCCACCACCCGCGTCCCCCACCCTGCTGCTGCACTGCGCTTTAATTTCCCAACACTTTGAAAGCTTTTCTCACTGTATATTTTATCACTTTTTTCTTAAGACTCGCGCTCAGCTACGCCTCAGCTCCTTTTAAAATACAGAGCCAAAAAAGACAACTCGTTTCTTGGACTCTTTCTCTCTCTTTCTCTCTCTCTCTCTCTCTTTCTTTCCCTGTGTCTCATCCCATTGTGAACAGGGTTATTGGAAAGAACACGCTTAACAGAAGAATTTCACACTGTATTAGAAGAATGCATCTTTTCGCACCTGTAAATATCTTGTCTAATCTGCTTGGTAACCAGACCCTCTGAGGGAGGGCCACATGCTGTACAGCAGAGGGCCGATGGTGGAATTTGCATCTGCTGCCAGAAGGAGAAACAGAATAGACAATAATGTTACACATTATGAATACTGTAAATTCGAGAAAAATGTATAAACCGCATTTCTTTCACGCTTGTACATTCATGATTTCCTAAATGGCACTGCTCACAAAGTCGACATCAACGTCACGGAAGTGTGATGGAAAGTTGCTAGGTTTATTTATTTGATTGATTTTTTTTTTGTTGCTGTTGTGATGGAGCTGGCAGATCTGTGGATGTGCAATCGCACCGAGGTAGAGAAATACAGTACCTCACCATGTGCCAAGAAGTTCAGCGGATGTGAGCACATCCGTTTATGTTTTACCTTCATGAATAGAAAATATGCTGACTGACTGGGACCCTTTTGTATGCGTACGTGTGACTACTGCACAAAACACTTGCAAGTGAACAGCGTGTTCAAATGCATCTCAAAAACACCTTGAAATGAATACAAATGTACCAATAATGCTTGCTCATTAGGAAAAAAAAATGTTAACACCAGCCTCACAGTTTCAGGGGTGCAGAGACAGGTTTTTTTTTTTTTTTTTTTTTTTTTTAGAGCACACGCGTCCTGACGTGCAGCTTTCGATCCATGCTCCATCCAGGCCATCAGCCGACACGAGGCTCTGTGTCAACATGCCCTGAACAGGCCAATCAAACTGCCTCCCTACCTTGCTCTCAGATAGCTCTAATTGCCTACACACGTCCTCCACATCCTCCCACCATGCCCCGGGCCAGAGTGGGGGCACAATAGCAATCGGTGGAACTAAGGAGAGTGGTCTCGGCTGAACCCCCTCCTCAACCCCCAACCGCCCCCCCCCCCCACGCCTCCTACAGTCACACTCAGCCCAATGTGTTAATAGATCCAATGCCATCTTATTTTCGCACTTCTGTGAGACGTCAAGAGGCGGCCAGGCGGGATCAGTAGACTGCTGTACTGAAAGACTTAGAATGGGGGGAGGGGTGGAGTGAATGGAGCGAAGGGACAGCGGTGGGTTCACAGCACTTTAACCGAGAAGGTCAACAAAAAGGCGACGGGGCACGAGTTCAATGGCATATATGTAGAATGAAAGTATCAGCATGGGTGAAGATGCAGAATTGTGAATGAATATCTGCATAGCGCGAAGTCAAAACAACATAGAAATTCCTTTATTTAAAATCATCTATCCATTTGCCATTGTTCATTCTTTATCAGGGTCATTGGAGGTGCTGGAGTCCATCCCAGGTGAGATGCAGGATTACACCCAGGACGGGGCACCAATCCAGCACACAGGACACACACATCATTGACTCACACACTCACACTTATAGGAGCCATTTAGACTCTTCAATCAACCTAATGCAGGTGTTTTTGGACTGTTCAAAACTAGAGAAGATGGAGAAGACCACAGATGAACAGAGAGAACGTGCAAACTCCTCAGGCCTGTAAATTAAAATCTGAACCCTTCCACTCTGCTGCCCTTAACCAAAAAATGTTGCACATGTTTAACCATTAAATGCAATCCAAAAAAAAAAAAATTTATACTGTTTTATTGTTTACCATTTTACCTGTTTCTACTTGGAATTATCTCATGTCACATGACAGCATCCTTTAAAATTGCCAGCTTTTCGTATTCTATAACCATGAAAATCATGGATGGATCTATCAAATCTACTCCAGTCGACTTGTGCTTCTACCACTGTCTCCCTAACAAATAAGCATTTTTTTCCCAGTTAACTAATGCAGCCTATTGATGCAACTTCAACATATGATGTGTTCAGAATCCCTCGCCCACACAGCCAAAATGAGTCACTCAGTTTCTATTTGTCAGTCTGAAAGGGTCCCCACAGTTGTTTCTTTTTTTTACTACAATGTTGCATAGTGAAAATAAAAAATAAACAGTACTATTACTATTAACAAACTTGTGCACCAAACGTGGTGCAAACTTGTTACTAGAGTTCTTTTTCCTGGTCTCCATTGGATTACACTTTTGTAATCTTGGATTTTCACAAGTGCAAGTTTAGAAAGTTCATACCATATATCATTTTTGCTTACGTTATGTTGTCCCAAGACTGCAGTTAGACTGTGTTCCCAGCAGTCGACACTTGTGTGATTTTACTGTGGAAGACTTCTGAACCCTCCTGAACAGGTCTTTCCATTCCATTTATTTAAAAAAAAACCAAAAAACAAAAAACAAAAAACAAAAATGTAAAGGTTAAAAACATCACAAAGTATAAAAGTTCACATAGACACTCTGAAGTGTCAGGAAGCGAGTATGTGGGGGTGGGGTGAAGGATGGGTGGAGTTTGGCTCTGAGCCAAGTGTGTCTCAAGCATTTTGGGTCCTCACCTTCTGCTGCCCCTGTCAGGCTAACCACAGTCTCCCTCTCTAGGCATCAGAGATGCAAAGTGACAGCCGGGGTGGCTTCCATGTCACTGAGGTGAGACTAGGCTCTCCGGCTAGATGCCCTGACCAGGACCACCCCTTTGGGTCTGCTGCGTGTGAAAGCAAAAAAAAAAAAAAAAAAAAAAAAATCACGCTGCAGAGTCTTACTGTGATTACATTGTCAGTGGCCCCTCCTAACCTGTAAAATGTCCCTTCGTCCTCCCCCCTTCTTTCAGCCTCTCAGAGCTCCGACAGTGGCAGATTAGCATGCTGTCATCAAAGTGGCAGAATACTAAAACGCCTATTAGGCTTATAATGGAAGAGACAGTAGGGTGGGAGGAAATGAGCATGTGATGTCATGTGCATCAGTATGACAGAGCTCGTCTTGCCGAGGTGAGAAGTGACAGAGACTTGTCAAAGGTCACAGTCGGCCAGAGGCCACCCCCTTGCCGCTGTCAGTGCATGCTGCTCTTTTTTTTTTTTTTCTTTTTGTGGGTTTTTGTGGATACAAAATGCATAAACACAGGGACTACAAACACTTGAAGTATTTTTTTGCCTCCATATTTGCCTCCATGTAACAGCATCCAACGGGTTTGTTGCTTTTTCTGATCGAAGAAATAATACATGAAGACACAGAAGTGTATTGTTAGTTCTATTAGTCAAAGACAGGCGACAAGGTTCACAGAAAGTCAATCAGCTCTTCAGGAGTCAAGATGGAGTGGATACGTGTGTGTATGTGTGTGTGGGTGTGAGGAATGTGGGGAAGACACTATATAAGTTGTCTTTTTATTTTTTTTTAAAGATATGTTAATGTTCTTTTAGAGATAACTGTCCTGATATTAGCTCTTCATTTCATTACTGTAACTGGGTCAGACTGGAATATTTTACAGATTAACAGTGTGTAACAGGTGGTGTGTGAACCCATATGCAGCACAAAAGACTCAGCACGTATGAAAATAGTTCAAGAGTTTACTGACCTCTAAGCAGACAGTCAACCAGTTCGAAGAGCACTGTAACAGATTGCTAACAGAACGACGATAGCAAGAGCAGACAATCAGACAAGGAGCGGACAACGAGGACAGTATTCAGACAATCAGTCTTAATGGGCAAACGGGAATCAGGAGGATGAAGGTTGAAATTTTGGTCAGGGACAAAAAACTGAGATTATTGCCAGGAGGCAGATGAAGCAGGAGAATCAGGGACAGACAAGGTCGGTAACAGGAAGTCAGGCAAGAGAATGCTGGAAAGTCTCGGGTGGCAAAGAATGAGTGTGAAACTGGTGAATATATGAGTAAGTTAATGAGGTAGGCGTGGCAGAGGCAGGATCAATGGAAAATTACTGAGAGCTGGATGACTGAACTGTGACACAGTAAATAGTTAATTGATTTTTGAATGGTGCACAACTGAGCCTTCACAGAATTGAAACAAATTTCCCTAGAACTCCACATATTCTTTACTATTGACTTTATTACAGCTTTCATCATGTTGTCATTAGCATGTTAGCATTTCATTGTTAGGATTCAAGCATGAATTTATTTAAATCTACCTCATGGTGCTGGCAAATGTCAGAGAACGTTCAGAACAGTGAGCACTGCTTAGGACTGAAGGGACACTGCCCTTCAAAGTTTTTGTCTTCCCACTGAGAAACAGTGATGATAGTGTTTGTGCTGGTCAGCGGGGGCTCTGTCCACACAGTCAGTAAGGTTCGAGGCCCCACAGCAGGACCTGGACACTTAAACATAGGAGGAGGACAAAAGGGGGGTAGTAGCCCAGGTTCTGAGGGGTCCACTCATCTTCTAATCCAAGCCAAGACCTCTGATGCCAAATCAGTCTGTCAGACACCTGCTGCAGTTGTGGCCTTGACACCCTGTAGTCACGGAGCACGAACTGGCATAAGCCAGCATAAGCTTCCTTGTGGCGCTGCATATGATTAACTGGACCATTGGGCAGCTTGGCCTGGGAGAAGCCCAGGTCCTGGGCATGAGTCCATAGGGCATGAGCAAGGACAAGGGAGGCTCTGCCAGGCTGGAAACAGATCTTCTCTTCACATTTTGTTTACATGTTTCAGCCGAACACAAGAGAAAACATTTTTATTCTGAACTAGATTGGAGGATTTTTGTGCCAACGCGAGCATCTTAGTGATTTTTATGACAGGAAGATTCATTTTAATGAGTCAGCGAGCAAAGCGTGCCCAACAGAAAGGAATGCATCCAAAGCTGACGGCACTGTAACCTCATAATCCAAATGTTTGAACCGAGCTCAGGTTTCATCCTCTGTTGATTCCACTTCAAAATATAAAGCAGAAAAACACAAAGACAGACAAATACCACACAAATATAATAATCTGTGCTGGTCTGAGCTATAACGCTGCCCTGATCCTGTCTGTGCAGCATTTGTCAATAATGATCCCAAAGTTTGTCATGTAAGTGTTAAAACACAGATATGAAATACAAATTAATGTACAATAAATACAAAATACAGTAGAAAAGAAGATATACATTACAAGACAATACAGTCTGCCACTTCAGAAAAGCTGCATGTTGATGGCTTTTAAAACAACAGTCCAAAAAGCTGCCTTTAAACACCAGCGGCTCTTTTTGCCTTCACACCTCCAACTTCACACATGTGATTTCCATCTGTTGATTTTCTCTCTCTTTCTGTCTTTTCCTGTGTGCATCTTCTCTTTTCAGCCCCACGCTTCCCATTCGTTTAATTTTCTTTTAATTCAACTAAGAGACCAAAAAGCGGTTAAAGGACTGTTTTATGTTTTGATGCACCTTCGGTTTTCAACACGGAATATGTTTGGAATTAAAGGTTAAAAAAAAATGTGGAAGTATCACTGTGTAATTTAAGAAGTCAGAAGACTTTTTGAATGGAAAGATGATCAGAGTTTGATCACATGTTAAATACAGTATTACAGATAGGGTTATATCGCTGCATTTTTTTTAAGATCTATTATTTTTAATACATGTAAACAGTCCATCACATTAAAGCCCCTGATATTATGCTGTGAAAACAAGATTTTAATGATTTTTTTTTTATGCTGGTGATCACACATGGATTATATTTTCACCTGTCTTGAAACAAAATATAGGAAAGGTGATGGAATTTCCAATGAGCTAAAATGAGGCAATAATTCTATAATTGTGACTCACGTATTGGATCTATACTTAGTATTTTTTGTTTTCCATGCTGACCTGAACCAACTTGACCCCAACTTGTACCCCTTCCCTCTTCCCTCCAGTCCCGTCTTGCCCCCCGCACCACTGCCATTCCCCCGCCCACCCCCGCCCACCCCCACCCCACCCCACCCCCGCCCTCCCTGAGGGCGATATGGTATTTCTTCGGCCTCCGCCCTCTGTCTCTGTGCTGTCACTCTGGATGGCTCCTAGCATACTGTTCCCCCCGCTGTGATTGAGCATTACGAGGTGTTTCACGCCTCCATGCATTAAGCGAGACGACAGGGAAGGCGTTGGGTAAACGATATGTATGGATCGCCAGGGCAGCAGAGTTCATGGCTGGGTCAGGTCAAACGTCGAAACGGCAGCAGTCCTAGTCCTTGTGACAACCCATGCATGCGACATGCATGTGCACATCTGCATGCAGCCACCTCATGCTCAATATACACACGGATTATACCTGTTTTTACGCACCAACATTGTGCAAGCATTTGTGACATCATGGCTGGTTTGACAGAGAAACTCACTGACATTTACTTGTAGCCACAACAGCCACAGCACTGGTGTATGGAGTCAATAAAATAGCGGCACATATAACCAGATTAGTTTCCAGCCCACTCAGCAAGAACCATCACACCGTCTGGTGAAACAGCTCATTTTCACATTTTAAAATAGCGATTGCTCATTTCCCTTTGTGGCATTGTCATTAATATTCCTAGCAGCAAGAGCATAAAGCATTGGAAATTCTGGATTTTGTATGTTCCATCATTGTAGATAAAGAGTTGATGTTTGCGTTAGAAGGTGGAGGTGCGTAATTAATGTGCTCTGATGAGGGGCCATTGCCCAGTGACAGTTAAAGACCGCCTACTGGCTTTTAATACTGCCTGTCAATGTGACCACAGGACACCCAGTACAGACACACACATTTAGCTTGGGGGGCTAAGTGGGCAAGAGCTTTGTAGAGAGGCGCACACACACACACACACACACACACACACACACACACACACACACACAAAGAACAAAATCATTTCAAGAGAAATGATTTTGTATACTTTTGTATACATGTATACATTTTATACATTGAAATGTATTTTATACATATACATCGAAATTTTATACATTGAAAATGTATACATTGATGTATACATTTTGTATACATCACTTGTATACTTATTTTGAAAATCACTTTAAACACAAAAGATTGAAGATTGATCTTGTATAATTTCCTTTAAAGCAGTATCATTGGACATATTGCACTGATGTCTTTTCTCTGTCTCCAGATGCTGTTTTGGTCTTCATTTTTATGTCTCTACATACCTCTGACATAACTGTTTCAGCCTCACTTAACAAACATGCGAGTGCACACGTGTAACCAGCTCCAGCTTACACCTACACCACTGAAGTACCTAGTGTACCACTAGAGTGTAAACTTCAGCAGGCTCCTCTGTCGAGGCTCCTTGTATAACAAAAACGACTCTCTCCTCTGTTCTGAGAGTCTAGATATTTGTCTCGACAGAGCTCCATAAATCAATGCTGCCACAAAGAGCTCAGCATGCCTGTCAGTTTCCTTGATAGCTTGTTCCAGTCTCTGGAGTGTCTGAAGTTCGATGCACCTTTATCATCACAGGACTGCTAGTATGACTTGTTTTATCATGTACTTTTTTTTTTTTAACCATTTTTGTCAGGATTGAAACAAGATGTAGAAAAATTTCCCGTAACTCAGTGTGAACCACTGTTTAGCCTACAGGGAGCTAAACAACCATTATCGTCACAAGCTCCACAACCAAATCCACCAGTTATACACCAACAAAGGCAAATACATCCCCATACACACACATATATATGTGTGTATATATATATATATATATATATATACACATATGCAGTTTATTAACTAGTTTATAATAAATATGGTAATACTTGCTGATTTTACTTTATAACAACCAGCTAAATTAAGTTAATTGAACCAAATAGCAAAAAAAGAGTGATTTAATAAGTTATAGCAGCATCAAGATGTCATTTGTCTTTCCTGCCTTTTTTTGGACTGCTTTACACTATGTTCATACCTGATCCTTCGTTCGCCCACAATGTCTCCTTGCCATATCTTTCCTCCGTCTGTCCTTTTTTCCCCTCCCACTTTCCTTCCTCTTCCACTCTGTCCCTCTCTCCCTGGCTGCCTGCAACCCCGGGGCTTGACAAGCTGGCCAGGCTGCCGCATCTGCCAGCACATCTTTAGCAGCTTGGCAGTGAGGAACGTCCATCACAGGTTGTAATCAAACCTGCCTGGAAACTGAACAGGAGGGAGGGGGAGGAAGAGAAGGAGGATAGCAAGTGAGGGGGAGGGCCCCTCCTTCTGCCTGATTAATCATAATGTAATTTTAATTAAAAAGCACAGTGTCAAAGAGTTTAGCTGCCTGAGAAGTGAGCCCAGATTGCCACGCAGCAGCAGCCCCCCTCAGCCTGTGGGCAGGAAATGCATCCTGACAATTCCAGGCGTCAGGGCCAAGAAAAACAAAGGCCACCATTACAAAGATATTGTCATTGAGGGAAAAGCAGGGGTATAGATGAAAGATAGGGCAGGCAAGTGACATGGAACAGGATGTGAGGACAAGCAGAAAAAAAAAGGTTGCAGGGGGTCACACTGTCATGCCAATTGGTGCTCGGCGCAAACACCCATGTCGTGTAAGGGGATATTAAAGGGAAAAGTGAGATACAAAAGACTGTGGCATCATCTTTTGTCAGCAGTGAGTGTTGTGAGCTTGCTGTAGGCTGGGGATGGGGGGTGTACATTTACTCCACCTGAATCAGGGTTTCTGCATACCACGGTGCTGGCTCCAGGCCATGCTGTGGCTGAGACGATGGTAGCCAACGCTCAAAACAGGGCAGAAGGAGCTGTTGTGTCTGAAAGAGAGGAGGCCAGAGGGCTGCAACCAGGGTTAGGGATCGTTTCTGAGGAGACGCAGGGTGTCAGCATGGCTCAGTGGATAGCCATCAGATACTTGTTGTGACATAGCATTACCCTAGAAGGGGAGCTGAGGTATTCAGAGAGCACACAGTGTTACACGGTAACGTATCGCATCACTTCCTGTTTCTGTCCTGCTCATTCACTTCTTCTGGTGTTTACAGTGGATTTACTGTTGTTGATTATTTTATGTTAGCTTTTTACCGATCCTGTTTTTGACAAAGTAGTAAACAAGCACCTTGGTGAAAGTTTAATAACTGCACAAACCTCTGGGTTCTATACTTTGCTCTGTCTATTTCGCTCCGCACAGCTGAGCTGACTGTTAGCATGGCTAACTCCACTCCCTCTCCCACTGATTCTTCTTCTCCGATCTTCTGCAAAGTATGTGAAATGTTTAGTTACTCCTCTGCCTACGTTAGTGAGAGTCAAGGGTGTAGAAAGTGTATCGTATTTATAGCTCTGGAGGCGAGGCTTAGCGAGCTTGAGGCTTGGCTCCGCACACAAGATAGCATTGTAGCCTCTGCAGCTAGCCAGCAACAGTTAGCCTGTGCAGACCGTTTAGCTGCTGTTAGCTGTTCCCCCGCAGCTCCCGAGCAGCCGGGTAGTCAGGGTGGTTGGGTGGTTGGGTACCCCGAAACAAAGGCCCATGCTTCACTACCAACCGCTTCATGTCGCTAACCGCTTTTCCCCACTCAGTGACACACCCACTGGGAAACTGATGCTGGTTATTGGCGACTCTGTTCTGTGATATGTGAAGCCGACACCAGAGACCATAGTTAAATGTATCCCGGGGGCCAGGGTGGGCGACATAGAGGGTAACTTAAAGCAGCTGGCGAGAGATAAATGCAAATACAGTAAGATTATAATTCACGTCGGTGTTAACATCAGTCAGAGATCACTAAAATTAATATGGGGTTGGTGTGTAATTTCGCCAAAACAATGTCGGACTCCATAGTGTTCTCTGGTCCCCTCCCGAATCTGGCCAGTGATGACATGTTTAGCCCCATGTCATCACTCTGTCGCTGGTTGTCACGGTGGTGTCCAGAAAATAATGTGGTCTTCATAGACAATTGGGAGACTTTTTGGAGAAAACTTGGCCTTATTAGGAGAGACCACATTCATCCCACCCGGTGACGCAGCTCTTGTTTCTAGCAATATAGTAAAGTTTATTAGACAACTAACCCTCTGCCAACCCAGGGTTGAGGCCAGGAGGCAGAGTTTCTGTCTTACACGTTTCTCTGCAGCTTCCGTAAGACTGCCGCCCTCCAATAAAAATAACAATGAGATTATAAACGCTAAGAGTGACACTAAGTTTTATAATACAATAGAAGTAGTGTCAGTACCTCGTCCTCCCACAGTTCATCTAGTAAATAAGTCAAGAGGTGTTAATAAAAATTTAAATGAAGCAACTCCTTCAAGTCATATTAACTATCACGTTCCTCAAAGTGCAGGCAGAGGAGGTGGAGTGGCAGCAATCTACCATTCCAGCCTTCAAGCCAATCCCAAACCTAAAGCTACCTGTAGCTCTTTTGAGAGTCTCACTCAGCATTTCTCAGCACAACTGGAAGTCAGAAAAGCCAGTTTTATTAGTTGTGGTGTATCGGCCACCTGTGGCTGCTGACACACAGTTCCTAGCTGAGTTTTCAGATTTCTTATCTAGTTTAGTGGTCAGTACAGATAAAGTCATTATAGTGGGTGATTTTAACATCCATATGGATGATGATACTGACGGTCTTAAGATGGCGTTTAACTCACTGTTAGATTCAACAGGTTTCTCTCAGTTAGTAAATGAACCGACGCACTGTCTAATCACACTCTGAATCTGGCTCTCACTTATAGTTTAGAAACTGAGAACGTGCTAGTTGTTCCTCAAAACCCCCTCCTCTCAGACCACTCACTTATATCTTTTATTTCACTCTAGCAGACTGAGCAGCACATGACAGGCAGGTTTACTACAGCAGGTGTCTTTCTGAAAATACCAGAGACAGATTTGTAGCTGAAATTGCAGCCCTGCTCCCTCTAGCACCTCCTACTGGTGCAACAGATCATACTGATCTAAATGTTACTCCTGCAGAAATTGATTGCTTTGTCAATGACACTGCAGCCACACTGCGTATAGTTTTAGATTTGGTTGCCCCACTGAAAAAGAGGTTCACACACCATAGAAGACTGGCTCCGTGGTATAACGCAAATATCCGAACCTTTAAGCAGGCATCAAGACGACTGGAGAGGAAGTGGTATTCATCTAGATTCCCAAAGCGCTTGGAATGACAGTTTATTGACATACTGTTTAAGAAGGCCCTTCGTAAAGCCAGAACAGCTTATTTCTTTTCCTTTCGGCTTTTCCCTTCAGGGGTCGCCACAGCGAATCAGTTGCCTCCATCTAACCCTGTCTTCTGCATCCTCTTCTCTCACACCAACTACCTTCATGTCCTCTTTCACTACATCCATAAACCTCATATTTGGTCTTCCTCTAGGCCTCCTGCCTGGTAGTTCAAAACTCAGCATCATTCTACCAATATATTCACCATCTCTCCTCTGATCATGTCCGAACCATCTCAGTCTGGCCTCTCTGACTTTATAACCAAAACCTCTAACATGTGCTGTCCCTCTGATGTACTCATTCCTGATCCTGTCCATCCTGGTCACTCCCAAAGAGAACCTCAGCATCTTCATCTCTGCTACCACCAGCTCTGCCTCCTCTCTTTTCCTCAGTGGCACTGTCTCTAGACCAAACAACATTGCTGGTCTCACCATAGTTTTGTACACCTTTCCTTTCATTTTAGCTGAAACTCTTCTATCACACATCACACCTGAGACTTTTCTCCACCCGTTCCAGCCTGCCTACACACTCTTTTTCACCTCTTTTCCACACTCTCCATTGCTCTGGACTGTTGACCCTAAGTACTTAAAATCCTCCACCTTCCTTATCTATTCTCCCTGTAACCTCACTTGGGTCCCTCTCATTCACACACATGTTTTCCGTCTTGCTGCGGCTGACCTTCATTCCTCTCCTTTCCAGGGCAAACCCGCATCCCTAAAGCTTTTTCTCCGCCTGTTCCCTGCTTATCACAATTTCATATGCAAACATCATAGTCTGTGGCGATTCCTGTCTAACCTCATCTGTCAGCCTGTCCATCACCATAGCGAACAAGAAGGGGTTCAGAGCTGATCCCTGATGCAGTCCCACCTCCACCCGGAACTCCTCTGTCGCACCTACAGCACACCTCACCACTGTCTTGCAGTCCTCGTACATGTCCTGCACCGCTCTAACATACTTCTCTGCCACTCCAGACTTCCTCATACAATACCACAGTTCCTCTCTGGGCATCCTGTCATAAGCTTTCTCCAGATCTACAAAGACACAATGCAGCTCCCTCTGACCTTCCCTGTACTTCTCTATCAACATCCTCAAAGCAAATACTGCATCTGTAGTACTCTTTTTTGGCATGAAACCATGCTGCTCACAAATGCTCACGTGTGCCCTTAGTCTAGCTTCAACTACTCTTTCCCATAACTTCATTGTATGGCTCATCAGCTTTATTCCTCTGTAGTTGCCACAACTCTGCACATCTCCCTTCTTCTTAAAAGTGGGCACCAGCACACTTCTCCTCCATTCCTCAGGCATCTTATTCACTATTTAAAATCCTGTTAAACAGCCCAGTCAGAAACTCTACTGCCACCTCTCCTAGACACTTCCATACCTCCACAGGTATATCATCAGGACAGAGTGCCTTTCCACTCTTCAACCTCTTCAATGCTCTCCTCACTTCTTCCTTACTAGTCTTTGCTACTTCCTGGTCCACAACAGTCACCTCTTCTACTCTTTGTTCTCTCTCATTTTCCTCATTCATCAACTCTTCAAAGTACTCTTTCCATCTTCCCATCACACCATCACACTACTGGCACCTGTCAATACACTTCCCTCCCTATCCTTAATCACCCTAACCTGCTGCACGTCTTTCCCATCTCTGTCTTTCTGTCTTGCCAACCTGTATAGATCAGTCTCTCCCTCCTTGCTGTCCAACCTAGCATACAAGTCATCGTAAGCCCCTTGTTTGGCCTTTGCCACCTCTACTTTCACCTTACACTGCATCTTCCTGTACTCCTGTCTACTCTCTTCAGTCCTCTCAGTGTCCCACTTCTTCTTAGCTAACCTCTTACTCTGTATACACTCCTGCACCTCCTCATTCCACCACCAAGTCTCCTTATCTACTTTCTTTCCAGATGACACACCAAGTACTCTCCTACCTGTCTCCCTGATCACTTTAGCTGTTGTTGTCCAGTCATCTGGAAGCACCTCCTGACCACCCAGAGCCTGTCTCAACTCCTTCCTTAAAGTCATGCAACATTCTTCTTTTTCAGCTTCCACCTTTTTCAGCTTTCGTCCACTGCTCTCTTTTGCCTTTGCCCTCTTCATCTTCCTCACCACCAGAGTCATCCTACACACTACCATCCTAGCTGTCTGGCTACACTCTCACCTACCACTATTTTGCAGTCACTGATCTCTTCAGATTACACCGTCTACCCAAGATGAAGTCTGTTCGTGTGCACCTATCTCGACTCTTATAGGTCACCCTATGTTCCTGCCTCTTCTGGAAGAAATTATTCATTACAGCCATTTCCATCCTTTTTGCAAAGTCAACCACCATCTGTCCTTCTGCATTCCTCTCCTGGATATCAAACCTGCCCATCACCACCTCATCATCTTTGTTTCTTGCACCAACAAGTCCATTGAACTCTGCACTATATCTAATGGATATAAAAAATAAATGGATATATCCAGGTCTCCTGGACCCCATCCCAACTTAGCTTTTCAAGGATGTCTTTCCTCTGATCGGGACCTCAGTATTAGATCAGATCAATTTATCTTTGACAACAGGATATGTACCTCAGGCGTTTCAAATTGCTGTTACCAGACCTATACTACCTAAACAGGAATAGTCTATTTGAAGTTTTTCAATCTGGTTTTAGAGTTCATCATACTGCAGAAACAGCACTGCTTAAAGTCACTAATGACCTCCTCATGGCATCAGACCATGGACTTGTCACCGCACTTTTTTTACTGGACCTCAGTGCTGCATTTGATACTGTAGATCACAGCATTTTATTACAAAGACTACAATATGAGATTAGGATCACAGGGACAGCTCTAGACTGGTTAAAATTTTATCTATCAGATAGGTTTCATTTTGTTCATGTTAATGATATTTTGTCTGGGTGTACAAAGGTTCATGATGGTGTTCTACAGGGTTCAGTGCTTGGGCCAGTCCTGTTCACGCTTTACATGCTCCCTCTAGGAAATATTTTTCAGAGACGTTGCATAAATTTTCATTGCTATGCCAATGATACACAGCTGTATTTATTCATGAAACCTGAAGAAACAGAGCCATTAGCCAGACTCCAGGCATGTCTCAAAGACATAAAAGACTGGATGACCTCCAATTTCTTACTTTTAAACTCAGACAAAACTGAAGTCATTGTTCTTGAACCTAAACATCTGAGGACTAGATTATTGGATAGCATTCTTTCTTTGGATGGCATTACTTTGTCCTCCAGTATGACTGCAAGGAACCTGGGAGTTATCTTTGACCAGGACATGTCATTTCTCCCTCATATTAATCAGGTTTCTAGGACCACCTTCTTTCACCTCCATATCATTGCCAAGATCAGGAGCATCCTGTCTCAGAGTGATGCTGAAAAACTTGTCTATGCCTTTGTTACTTCTAGACTGGACTACTGCAACTCATTACTGTCAGGATGTCCAGATTATTTCATTAATAACCTGCAGCTAATCCAGAATGCTGCAGCCAGAGTTCTGAAAAGAATCAGCAAAAGGGAGCGTATCTCTCGAGTTTTAGCTTCTCTTCACTGGCGTCCAGTGAAATTTAAAATAGACTTTCCTTTCTAAGATTTTCTTTCTAACATATAAAGCTCTCAATGGATTATCTCCATCATACCTGCAGGATCACATTGTTCCGTATATTCCTAAAAGAACACTCAGATTACAGAGTGCAGGGTTAGGGTTAGGTTAGGTTTCCTTGTAGTTCCTAGAATTCATAAAAGTAGACTGGGAGGACGAGCCTTTAGCTATCAGGCAGCTTTACTACGGAACCAGTTACCAACCTGAGTCCGAGAGGTAGACACCATGTCTGCCTTTAAGACTGGACTGAACTTAAAACCTTTCTGTTCAGTAAAGCATACAGTTAGCCTCAAACAAATTGTGTAGGGTTGATAGATCTAGTTACAGTCAGTTCTCACAGCTACAGGTAGAATAGGGTCATCAAAATTTTTACTCTTCAATTTTTAGCATAGTTATGCTGCTATAGGCCTATGCTGCTGGGGACACAAACATGAGGAATTCCCCACTTCCTCAGCACCAATCACCATCTCTTCTCCTTCACCTCTTCTACTCCTTTTCATTTCTTCTCACTGGGATTATCAGTGTGTCCAGTCTTCCTCGCTGTTTTGTGTTTCTCTCCCGCTCTTCTTTCTCTCTCTCTCTCTCTCTCTCTGTATCTTTCTGCAGGTCTTCCATCTTCAGACCTTCATGCTGCATGGATCTCGACCTCTGACAAACCCAGTGTCCACTGTCGGCACCTGCTTATGCTGTTTCCTTTTTTATTAAAACCTGCCTATGCTGTTCCTGTTTTATAACAACCTGTTGTATTATGTATATATGTATTATGTATATTATGTCTGATATGTTTGTATTTCTATTATTCTATGATTGTATCTGATTCTCCCTTTCTCTCTTTATTCTCTCTGTCCTGTCTCCCTCTTCTTTTCCTTCTTTACCCACCCGACTTTCAGCAGGATGATTCCTCCTTGTGAGACGGGTCCTGCTCAAGGTTTCTTCCTGTTAAAAGGGAGTTTTTCTTTGCCACTGTGCTTGCCTGAGGGTGCAGGCTCTGGGTTTCTGCCTCTGTAAAGCACCTAGAGACACTTTTTATTGTAA
Source organism: Pao palembangensis (assembly GCA_015343265.1). NCBI lineage: Eukaryota > Metazoa > Chordata > Actinopteri > Tetraodontiformes > Tetraodontidae > Pao > Pao palembangensis. Next base: position 9,337,097 of record CM027095.1, on the reverse strand, counting down.
AAAGCGCTATACAAATAAAATTGAATTGAATTGAATTGGGTCACAGTGATAGATTAGAAGGATTACAGACACGGTTGATTTATGTCCATACAGGGGTGCCCATAAGGTATGGTGTCTTGAATCCTTGTTAGTCCTGGGTATAATAATAATAATACTAATAATAATAATACTACTACTACTACTACTACTAATAATAATAATAATAATAATAATAATAATAATAATGAAAAAAAATTAGAACACCTTTGATTTTATTGAGAAAGACAACAAAGGAGATAGAGTTAACACACCCCCAGAGAGGAAAAAGGGTCTAAAAGCTCAATCATCTTAGTCTTCGTTCTATCTGGTTGGTTTGGGGGGGTGGAGGGGTGCTGTGCACTGGATGGGATGACCTTTGAAGGAAGGATGAGGTGGGGGTATCCAGTTGAGATTGGTTGGGGGGGGGCGGTGATGGAGGTGAGAGACTGTAAAGGGTCCCCCAAACATTTCTCCCTCCAGGTGTCGAAGCCCTTACAACCCCTCTCGATGAGTGGTCTCAAAACAGAATAATGCACTCTGAGGAGACTGTTTTGGGTGTCAGAATAATGCTGAGCGCTCTTGCTCTGCTGAAGGTATCCCTCTGATTTTGATGTACACATAACATTAAACCAATTTATGAAACATTGTCACCCTTAAATCCAAAACAGTTTTGTTGTCAAACACATTCCTCTTTTTATTGCTGTTTCAGCACATCAGTTATCACCTTGTTATCACTTGATGTATCAAGTTTTAAGATTTATGCTTTATCTACCAACAATAAATCACACTGTTTCCATTGTTAAATGAGAAAAGGCATAATTATTGAGCTTCTTAAATTCAGCTGGTGTCTGAAACCATTAAAATTAGAAGAGGGTAATTTATATTATATATTTAATATGTTATTTTCATTTATTAGGTTTTTTTTATTCGTTTTTTTTTCCTGTGGAATACTAACAGAACACCTCAATTAATTCTTTTTTTCTTTTTGTTAACATTGTTAATGAGGTAATGATCCTCTTTTGTGCCTTTTTTGCTAAATGAACTCTGTTTAGTTGACAACTGTAGATGAGACTGAGAAGTGTAAAGAGAATAATAAGGACTGTCTATGATCTGATGGAGTCCATATTATCCTGTGATTTAGAGTCTCTCTCTTGTTCTCTCACTCTCTGTCTCTGTCTCTCTCTCTCTCACACACACACACAGACACACAATCTTCAAGCCTAACGAGGGCCTGATGAACCTCTTTTGACACTTGGGGCTGGATACAAAAAGAACACCATCAGGTCTCTGCTGAATGGAGGGTTGGGGGCGGGGGAGACAGATGACATTTGAAACAAGCATTAACACACAGGTACCTAACAAAGCCAACTCCATTTCATTTGCATGTGAAAAGCTGTGCACACGCTTCAGGCCTCCAACATATGTAGTGAAATGTAGGAGTGCATTATGTAAGCAAGTATGCACATATGTGTGGGTGTGAGAGAGCACAAGCGCATACACACACACACACACCCACACACACACACACACACACACACACACACACACACACACACACGGAGAGGTCACTACTGTCCATTAAAGGCTGAGAAGGATTTTGGGATCAGCCACTAAAGAGAGAAGCTGCGTCACTTTCTGTCAGTCTTCTTTACACACAGAACTCCTGGCGTTTTTAGCTCCTGGTTCCCCCTGAACAAACCACCCGCTGGCGGCCTTAACCGCCCTCTAATAAACCCATCTGCTTGGTCATTATTGCATCCACAGCCATCTGAAGGGGGAGCAACCCTGCCATGCACACCAAGAGGAAGCTCAGCACATAGAATTTATGAATACAAAAAAAAAAAAAAAAAAACGCAGTGAAATTTACTTTTGATGCTTTTTTTAATGTGGCAAAGGGCAAAATAAGGGCAAAATAATGGCACTTGTTGACATCAATTAATACAGAAAAATAACAAAAGATTTTCCCTCGAAATAAAGATGGACGATGATATAATTGTTTGACAAAATCTTCATTAAAGAATTGACAGCATCGTTTTTGTGCATTCACAAACACAAACTGCATAAAATAGGTTGACAAAGCTGTACAAGCACGAGCAGGCTTGTACAGCTTGTGTACTTGTAGGTGTGTGTGTTTTTTTTTTTTTTTGTTTCTTTTTTTTGGCATTGACAACCATGAAAAGCTGTTTAGGTTTTAACTTTGCTAAGCTTTATCCTGCCAGGTCTCTGGGAGATCCCACTGTTCATTTATATTGAACTTTGTAGAACAGTACCTCTGCCAGGCTCCCCTGCCTACTGCTGTAATTTTGGAGCTGCTGGGGACCTGCGCAGCCAGCAAGACCCAGGGAGAGAGACATGGATCACACCTGTGGTTATTACATTTACCTTTGTGTGTGTGTGTGTGTGTGTGTGTGTGTGTGTCTGTGTGTGTGATACTTAAAAATGTAGGTGTGATGTTTAGCCATTTAGAAATGTTTATTTGCACTTTTTGAGTAATTGATAGGAGATTTGGTGCATTTTCTTGTGCGTGTGTGTAAGTGTGTATGTGTGTGTGTGTAGGTGTGTGTGTGTGTGTGTGTGTGTGTAGCTGGCCACAGTCCACTGTGTCCAGTGCAGCCTCTAGCAGGTGTTGTGATGTGTTGCACAAATATGTGTTTCCCAAAGTGGCACATATGCACACACACACACACACACACACACACACACACACACACACACACACACATACATACACACGTATAGTCACCCATACACGGGCACACGCACACCCCTAAATAGGAACACAGGTCTCATTGCACACCTGGGAATCCCCACAGGTGAGCCCTAGAGTCAACACCTTATTATTAAAATGGACAGATGTGTGTGTATCTGAATGATTCTGCACTCTGCAATAAACACAAATATACACACGACAGCACACTTTCACAAACAGACACAAACACACACACATGTGACTGTGTGTTACGGGGCAATGTTGTAAAGTGACTTTACATTCAACACAATGGCTGACATAAAAAAGAAAGAAAAAGAAATAAGAAAAATTAAATATATGAATTGTATGTTCTGGGAGATATTATTAAGAAAGTTTTTTGAGAAAAATGTGTGGGTCCGTGCAGACCTTCAGGAAAAGTTTTTTTTTTTTTGTATGCATACATACTCAGTTCCCTACAACTTCATTTTAAAGAGGTTAAAGAACCAACATCATTATACTGAGAGTTAAATTGCTAAACATTCATTTCAGTTTCAGTAGAATTCCACTCTTACCCATTATCTGTTATTTAGCAAATATATTTAGTGACTCAAAATCACATTCCTTTACTATTGAATCGTATTTATTTTACAGGATCCAACAGTGCACAATAAAACATGTAATACTCAAAGAAAAAAAAAATCTCAGTTCTGCTTCTTCAGATTGGAGAGATAATCTGTACAAAGCAATGTGTTTATACAGATCCCAGAAATAGCAATTCTTCAGTGACCATATAGTGCTATTCTCTGTCCAAACCCAGCAAGACGGCACTAAATGTTCAAGTGGAGGTAAGTGCTGGCAACTCCTTTGACAATACAAGCATGGTTTCAAGATCCCGCTCAATACAGCTCCTTTCCTCAGAGAGCATGGGGGAACAGGAGGTGGGGGAATAGGGGGAACGGGACTAAAGGTGGAAGGGTCAGAGACAGTGTGGCAGGGGGATGTCGTGTGCGCGTGTAACTCCACTGTCCCTCCTCTTCAAGCTTCTGGAGAGAGAGACATGGTACTCTCTGTGGAAGGAGACATTGTCTCCTTGCTCCAATTAACTCTGCACCACTCCAGAGCAGATGCTAACAGGAAGGAGGGTCTCCGACCAACACCCACTGAGATTATAAGGAGTCGTAAGAATAAATTACTGGGGAAAACTACATCCAGGGTTTTGGAGGATACACTGATAGGGCTGCTTTAAATTAGAGATTGGTCAAATCTACAAATTAGTTCATTCTTACATGCAAAATAATTCCACTGGTGAACTCGCCAATATCAAAACTCCGAAAGGATCACAGAAGACAACTGAAGTGGATGACAAGTCTGGGAGAGGATTAACACTGTGACACTGTCTCCAAAATTAAATTTTATATCCTCTGTTTCAAATGCTTCAGCAGAAAACATCAACTACTTATAAAATATAATACTGATTCATCTGTCTTTTCAAAATAATTCCAATGGCCAAAAAACCCATTAAAACCAGTGTACTGTTGGCATTTGAGGACAATGTGAACAGACCTGCTAACAAACCTGCAATCGACCCAAGTTTGTATCTGCTCAGCGTGCAGTAAGAACTGTAACCACTAATTTCGGGGTTGCTGTTAGCACCAACATCCAGTCACACTGGAATTTGAGGAACTGCTGGATTCTGCTATCCCACCCATTTTGTTCTTTGGCATCAGTTTACCCCCTTTTTAACATGCAACATAGGCAGGATCTTGAGCTTGGAAAGCTTCATGTCTGACATTTTGCTTGCTCTTGTTGTTTTCCGCACTTTTTATGAGATCACGTAGGTCATGATGTGGAACAAGATGCACTCCATTGTCTGCTGCAGAAAAAAACTTGGGTCTGATCACAATGCCAATGCTGAAAATTTTACGGAAATTTTTTTAACGGTCTAAAAAAAAAAAAAAAGACCCCTGTTCACTGGCTAATTTTGATACTGTTGAGTTGGGTGTGTGTTATGTTTGTACTAACATGTGGTCTATAGTACACAATAAGCACTGGGTGGTTTTCTTGAATGCACGTTTATTTCTCCCCATCTTAACTTCAACAGCATATCACACGTGCCTCTTACTTCCGTGATCTGCGTGTTTACATCACACTACCACGTTGGACACAACATTTCCCCTTTTCCAGAAAAACAATTCACTTATTGTGCACTGAAATCAACATACAAAATAAAATTAGCTCATGTAGTGAACAGTAATAACAAGAGTGCAACTATTATCAGTGCCAAACAATAACATTTACATATCAGACTGGTCAAGCACTGAATTTAAGGCACTTAGTTCTTGAGCCAGACAGGGTTCTGAATAACGCGTCTCGTCCTGGGTGGACAGTCAATCACCGGTTCTAGAATGTCTCTGTCTGTGGTTGCAGCACTGAGAGGGAAGGCAGTGAGGTGGGAAGCATTCCAAGTTTTACTATCAGTTTTACTCAGGATGTATGTACTGTCTCCAATTTTCTCACGTATGGTGAGAGGCTCAATATACCTTTTGTGACCTTTCATGACATGCAGAAGGTTCTGAACGCACATTTTATCCCGTCTTTGGAAGGACGGAGGGTATGCACCTCGTCTGGATTTGGTGTAGGTTTTCATCTTTTGTTGTTGGGCACTGACTCTGCGGCGAAGGTCCATCTCTTCATGCGGAAGACGGAGGGCAACATTGTCAGTTTGATCTGAATCGGGCGACCGTGGAGCAGTTCATATGGAGATGAGCCAGTGGTGGCATGCAGAGTGGAGTGATAGACGTGGAGGAAATCTATCACAGCGTGTTTCCACTGCTGATACTGTTGTGGGGCCAACTGGATGTTTTGTTTACCACACAGTTGAACCATTCAAAGGCTCTGTTGGCAGCAGAGTAGTAGAATGAAGACCTGTGGTGTGTTATCTGTCTATCCTGTAAGAAAGATGTGGAGGATGTAGAAGTGAACTGCACAACATTGTCTGTAACAAGGCTCAGCAGGTTCCTGTGGTGGCTGAACACAGACGTAAAAATGAGCACGGTGCCAGTGGTGATGTCTCTGACGAAGGCTACTTCTGGCCATTTACTATAGTAGTCAATGATTGTGATCGCAAACCTGCAGTCCGGAGTAGCAGTTTCAGACGAGCCAACTATATTTATGGCACTCTTTTGCCACGGGCCGCCAGGAAGCGGCACAGGCTGTAGTGGTCCTGGACACGGCTTTGATGTCTTGTCATTCAACTGGCACAAGTAGCAGGTACTGATAGCATTGAGAACCTGATTGTCCATTTTCAGCCACCAGTACAGTTTGCGTAGTTGTTGTTTTGTTCGCACCACCCCCTGATGAGACTCAAAAGCAATAGAAATTAATGCATGGCAGAGCATACTTGGCACGATCAACCAGAAGCCTCGAAACACATAGGTGTCTTTCATTGACAGTTCATGGTGGATTTTGTAGTATGGCAGCATGTCAGGGTCGAGGCCCTTTAGAGAAGGAGGCCAGCCCTTGGAGATGATGGAACAGAGCTTTGTGAGCTTTGACGATGAGGCACAGGCAGACTCCAGATCAGCTGCAGAAACAGTCTCAAGGGCAGTGGTGAGTAATGCAATATACTCCGTATCATCATCAGCTGGAGTAGAAGGATTGTCAGCTGGGGAGACAGAATGCAGGGGTTAGCGAGGCATGCAATCGGCAGGTGCATTCTCCTTCCCTGGGCAGTAGGCAATGTCATAGTTGTAGGACATGAGACGGGCAGACCATCTTGCGACATGTAGGCTCGCGCAACCTACACCCTTCATAGTCAGTAGTGTCGTGAGTGCTTGATGATCTGTTCTCAGGGTGAAGCGGTGTCTTTACAGGTACTGTAAGTGCGCCACCACTCCACAGCCCAGATGCAGGTGAGAGCTTCCTTCTCCACAACAGCATTTTTGCGCTCAGCAGTGGAGAGGGTCTGGGATGCAAAAGCCATCAGGCCCGATCTGTGACATGACGGCACCCAGCCTGTAGGATCAAACAATGCAAGGGCTGGGCTCTCAACCAGCAGACTCTTGACCTCTTCAAAGCTTGTGCACTTTCAGTCCATTCAAATGTGTCAGTATCTCTCAGGTATGCTCGCATTGGTTCCACCACTGTGGCATGGTTGGGCAGGAACTTAGAGTACCAGGAGAGCATGCCAAGAAAGGAATGCAGCATAGTGGCATCAGTTGGTGCAGGAGCGTCGACGATGGCTTGTACTCGTGCAGCATCTGGCAGTAGACCATCAGCGGAGACATGTGACCCAGGAATGGCAGGCTGGACTCACGGAAGGGGAATTTGTCATGGTAGTGCTGCAAGCCAGCAGGTTTTGAGACGCTGTAGAGTAGCTTTTAGGGCTGCGTCACGTGTCTGAGTATCAGTGCCATGACTGATGACATCATTGATGTAGTACTGCAAGCCAGGTAGGTCAGCAAGGATGGTGCTCATCATTTTCTGAAAGGCGGGTTTGTGCCAATGCCAGTCCATATGGTACGTGGCAGAACCTGTACAGTCCAATCGTGAGTGATGAATGCTGTTAGATCGCAGGACTCTTCAGCTAAAGGTACCTGGTAGTAGGTGTTTGCGAGGTTGATGGATGAGAAGACTCTGGAGCCCTTCAGGCTGGAAAGTAATTCCATTCATCATTGTTTCGCAGTGGGAAGGCATCAATAATGACTGCCTCATTAGGCTCACGCAGGTCAGCACACATTCTGCCTGACTTCCTCTATGTGACGACAATGGGCAACACCCAAGCAAAGGCGTCGGAAGGTTCAATCACTCCAGCAGCGAGTAAGCGTTTCAGTTTGTCAGAGACCGCTGCTCTGATGGACAGTGGCAGCTGGCGCAGTTTTTGGCGCACTAGTACAATCAACCTTCACATGGTGCAGAAAGTGTCTTGCACACCCTATAGCAGGAACAGGGGTGTTGTAGTACTATAACACAGGAATCGGCATAGAGGCAGGAACAGAGGAGTCAGGGGGCAGCTTGGTTGTTCACAATATGCACAGAAAGCACCTTCATTAAGTCTCTCCCCATCAGAGGGGTCCCTTTAACAACAATAAAAAAGGTTCCAGGAGCAGTGCGGCCATGAAGGAAAACAGCAGCAGCCACGCTACAATTTAACAGGAAGTTGAGTCAAAGAGATGCCTCTGAAGTGCTGTGCATAAACGCTCTGGGGCAGTATGGAAATGGATGAGCTGGTGTCAACAAGCAAGTTCACCTTACAGGCATGTGAATGACAGTGCATGTAATCTTATCATTAGTAAGTAGAGCAGCCAGGTTCAACCTCATGAACCTCCCGGCTGTTCGTCTGTGCAGCGCAAAACACTTTAGCAAAATGCCCTACTTTGTGACATTTTCTGCATGTGACTGATGCAGCAGGGCAGCTAGGTGCATTAGCCAAATGTCCATCGTATCCACAGTGGTACCAGGTTTTCTTTCTCTGTCGGGAAGAAGAAGAGGAGGATGGCTTGAAGAAGGCCTTCGCCTTCTCCGTAGCAGTTTCAATCTGCGTAGCACTAGATATAGCCTTTTCAAAGGTGAGGGTACAGTCCATCAATAGTCTCTCACATATCCACTGGTCAAATAAATCTTCCACAAGCTGGTCACGAATAATTTCATCCTGACGATCACCAAAATTACACCTGATTGCAAGCTCACGTAGCACTGTGACGTACTGAAGGATGGTTTCATTCGGCATCTGAGCCCTCTTACAAAAGGCATGGCGTTCAGCAATAACGTTAGTCTTGGGCACAAAGTAATTCACCAACACCGTCATTGCAGTGTCGTAGGTAGTTCCAGTATCTGGGAGCGAGTAGAAAAGGTGCTGTCCCTTGGTGCCAAGGCAATGTAACAGTTCGGCCCTACAACGTGCATCTGACCAAGAATTCCACGTAGCACCGATGACCCACGAAAACGTTTTGAATGGGATACTAGGCTCACCGGGCATTGGCAGAAAAAAACAGGAAAAAGTCACATAGTTGTAGTGAGGGGAAAAAAATCCAGTATCTCGTCGCCAATTGTTATGTTTGTACTAACATGTAGTCTATAGTAAGCACTGGGTGGTTTTCTTGGACACATGTTTATTTCTTCCTGTCTAACTCAAACAGCCTATCACACGTGCCTCTCACTTCCATGATCTACATGTTTACGTCACACTACCACGTTGCTGGACACAACCTTGGGGTCATCACATTGGGAAAGTTCGAACCTCCAGCATGTCGCTCCCTCAGCAGCTGTCCTAAATGGCTTGGAGATGGGCGCTATTGCTGGTACCAGGACCAGTTATTGTCGGTGCTTGTTGAGTCTATCAACACTGTCATTGACCACAGCAAGCGCAACCACAAAGTTGGGAAATCTCATTCTTGCAAGCTGGAAAACAACCACCTGAAAGCTTAATCAGGCCTCCTGGGAAGCCTAAAGGACCGGCAGCTAAGGGCTTACCTGGGAAAGCAACTTAGATTGCCTGTAAACATCGTGGAGAATAGCCTTACGTGAGACATCGTCCCGCTCTTGGAGACATCCAGGCAGGAGCTAACAGTGTCCTGGCGGAAGTTGATGGAAGAAGTCAGTGTAAAGAAGAGGGAGAAATACGCAGAGCTGGAGAAGATGCGGATGGTGAGCATGGTGCTTTCCCGTGTTGGGCACAGGCTGGGAACTGATCACAGTCGGTCGGGTCGCCTGGGATAGGGGGCCTGAAGTTGAAAGACCCAAACCACCCCATGACCCCAGGTACTGGTGATGTGTCCAAGAAAATGTGTCACAAGATGTATGTAAGATCCTAGCATGGTGTCCCGAAACTCTAATGACATTTGGTGAAAAAGTAGGTACTAAACCAGGACCCTGGTGCCAGGTCACCTAACTTAAAACCCTAAAAACTGAGGAGAGTCAAGTGGAAAATCTTAAATGTGCAGTTGCCTTGGAATGAAGAACTTCAGCTCCGATGTGCTGTATGAGAATCAAGCCCTAAACCATATGAGAATTAACACAAGAATAGACATGTGTGATAGTTTGGATTGCCTCTCACATTTCCTGACAGTTGCTTGTGAGAACCTCAGCTGATGTCTAATTAGTGCCTCGATGCTTTTCATTAAAAATCTACCTTCAGAGCACTGCAGAGGTACTCATGGGAAAAGTACCGAACTTTATGCAGCTGAGAACAGCCTGACACTTTAGGCTTGTACTTCCAGCAAAAAAGTCTAAAAGAGCTTTTTCAATGCTTTTAGTTGGTGCCATTGAGGTCTGCTGCAGCTAATAAAATACTCTGAATCACCCTTTGTCAACAGATGATGATGGCATTTATTTCATTCTCATAATTAAATGAGCTTATAATAGCAAGCAAAAGAGACCTCGTAGCAAATGCAAACAAAAGCATTTAAGTGCTTTAAATTTCTATTGTGATACAGTATATATGTAAAAACAGAAGCACACTCTTCTGTGGCGAAACAGATTCTTCCACACCTCTCCCTGTTCTGCCTGAAGGCTTCTCACGGGTACGATTTGTTGCTCTCAGTCTGGAAACTGAAAATGAGAACCTCCAAATTAGAAGTCTGGGATTCGTGCTGGAGCCTGACCCTGGATTCTCACCTCGACCGGACCTGTGAATGCTGAATCTGATCTATATGGCTCAGTCTTGCTTCTCTACTGTCCTGTCTGTACGTATTATTGTAGTTTGCCTGCAAGAAAATTATGTCTGTCTGTCTGTCTGTCTATCTATCTATCTCTGTGGTGTGTCATACATACATATTATTACTCAATTCATGCAAGAAAGAAAAATAATCTATATGAAACCAGATGAAAAGAAAAAAAACAATCTCACTACCTCTTTGTCCTAACTTGTGCTCAATTTCCCCCTCTCATCTAATGCGCCAACACGACTTTTGTCTGCTGTGTATCACAATTTGTCAATTGACTGGGAAAAACTAAATAAATTATTACGTCCTTACAAGCGCCTCCAATGGGTGGTTTGGAGGGACATCAATCAGGTTTCACTGTACAGCAGCACATGTGATGTGACCACCTACTGACTGGGCATGTCTGTGCATGACATATCCTGAAAAAGAATGTATTGGATTTTTTTTTTTTCAGGTTTTTATTTGGAACATCATGTCGTCTCTGTTGGAGAGATTGTTTCTATTATTGTTGGCTGTTAAGCTGTTATATCATCTCTATTATTATTATTTCTATAATTAGGAAAACTATGATCACTTTACATTCGTACTTCCTTACAAGGAAAAGTGCTGTTTCAGAACTCTATGTGGTAGACAAATCTTGCCACATAGGAGAGCAAAACAAAAATTCTATGAATATAGTCTGCGAGGCTCAACGGTGACAGGTTAGAGATAGGTCAGCTGGGTACCCCACACATCCAGTGAGAAGGCTGGAGGGGGGCTCAGAAAGACAACAATGCCATTTCAGCCTCTGAACTCTCATCCTGAGCATAGAGCTGCTGCTTAGGGAACCTAACACACACCCCCAGCCAACCTCATAGGGGTGGTGGACGGGGCAAGATGAGGTTTACTGAAGCATTAGGGAGCCCTGCTCCTCCGCTGGCCTCTATAGAACCAGGCAGTCATTGAGTAGTTGTGCCCTGCGGCTAAACGTGGCACCTTTGATGGTGTGAGGGTGGCGGACAGTTAGACGCTTCTGCTACATTGCACACGCTATATTCACGCTGCCTTGAACTGAAGGGATTATGATACAAGGACAGCTGCGCTACATGGACTAACAGGGACATATCCATGAATGCTGTCATTTTACCTTCACTTGGACATTTATTTCCAGCAAATTAACTGTGTTAGATAAGTGGAAAAAATAAATAAAGAATGACAATTTTATTGACAATCTTCTCTAATTTAACAATAAATAAGGCTGTCTTTTTGTGTTGTCTTTCATGCATTTGATGAGCATCCATCACATTCTTGTTTCTGTACTAAAATTCTTTCTTCCGTTCCCCAATAAGAAAGATCTACAAACTAGCTAACTTTGCACCTCTAAAGGTTTTACATATTTAATGTTTGTCTAATGTCTGTTGGTGGGCTGCAGGCTGGGATTCACCCAGTCTGGGGAACCGTAATAGCCAAAGCGAACTGGCACTCTCTCACACAAACACGGACAATAAGCATTGACAGACTTCTCTCATCACATTTGAAAAACACGCTGCCTAATGGGGGACATGAAATCACTTTCAGTGGGATATAAAAGTGGCATTGTGGGGTGGTGTGGTGGTAATTACACCACACAGGCCTAGACTGAAGAAAGCTATTTAGCAATTTGGCCTTGGCCTGGGCCTCCACTGCTGATCTCATTTGGCTGCAGTAATTATCTTGCTGCAGAGCTCAGTGTTCATGCAGCAGCCCACTGCTTGGCTGGCTGATGGGGTAGTTGGGATGACTAACACAACGGTCTGTTCAGTCCTGTTGTACATCTACCGGCCTCCCGAACTTCCCTATGTCTCAGCACCTCCCTCCATCCGAAGACAGCTGGGGCTCAACAGAGGGCACGACTGCTCTCTATTCATCGCATTTAGCCTGGTGGCAACCATGGTGGCACAAAAGGCCGCAGCAGGCCCCATCTGTAGAGGCATAGAAGACTACTGCGTTTTGTTTGCGTTTTAAATAAGCTCCCTGATTGTTGCGGCTGAATGTCTTCACTCGACTGGAAGAAGAGGAGAATCATCCAGCCTGGTTGAAATATCCACAGATATTTCTAAAAAAAATATTTATCATAATCATATAGCTACAATTGTAGACAAGTGTAGCTAAGACTAGTATGAATGAAAATTAAGCATATGTATTAGGTCTTTTCTACCCTAAAAATAATTTATTTATTTTATATGGTATACTATTTTTGTTAGACACTGTCTGGCTCTGAATAATGTACCGTTTCACACATGTACAAGTGTGCACATGCACTAACCATCAGTACTGTAAATATATCAGTATGCATTTAAGATTAATTATAAATTTTGCACTTCTGCTTTTTCGGTACAGTTTGGTTTAACACCTTTAATTAGAACGACAGAGTATTATTAAAACAAAGTCACACAGTGTTCACCACACTGGACAAAAAGGGAAATAACTGTAGATGTTAGCTGGATAAGTACATACTTGGATCTGAACTGCAAGTGGTTTTAACTGACAGCACCCCAACATTTCTTCCTCTTATCTGTGATATTATAGCGAAGACAAAATATAATGATGTTAAATATTAAAGGCACAATAGCGTCATAATAGATGTGCCAAAATCTTTCAAAAATGTTTTGTGATATTTTAACATTAATATTTAATAGAGGCTGGAAGCTGCATCTCAGAAATAATGCCGCTGATGTCTTTCGGCTCAACTTTTTCAGTTGTACCGCATTCTTTTTCACACCTATGCTTTTTTGAAGGAGGTGTTAGCTTTTCAAATGCAGGACGTCATATTTTTAGAATTCAACTCCACATTTTCTCGCGTGTGTGAGATTGGTGTTTCTTGTGTGAGTTGGTCGGTTGTGAGAAGCAGCACAGCACCATATGTGCTGATCTTTGCACTGTGTGATCCTGCTGATGGCCACTGCTTCACTCTACATTTATATCAGATCATTTCTAAGAGGAGCACAAAGAATTGCCATCCATTCTGGCTACATCAGCGACACAGTTTTCTCAATATGTGCAGCTGGCGGTAAAGTCAGTTTAAATCAGGCTAACAGCAACAAGTCTCAAACTAACGGCTGAGGACATTTGTATTATATTGAAGGCTGAAACAGATGCAATAGAACTTCAAAGACAAAAGGCTTAAAAGATTCTAAGTGCAGTGGATACGCCACAATCTACTGATGGCGTTGGTGCATTAATCTGAAGGTGAGCCATGTGTGTCAGGTCAGGCAGCAGTAGGTCATTTCCAATAAGGTGCATGGGCAGGTGACAGGAGGGTGCTGGCAGGAGCTGGACAGAGGCAGTGGGGCAGATGGACCTGTCTTGCACTGACCACATATCCCTGTTCCCTGCTGGGGACCTCAGGAGGGGGTCCGAGCAGGCTCCCAGAAAGAACGGTGTCCTACTGAGACCCTGGCATTGTGCTCTGCCCAGCCTTGGCCTGCACCCATTTCCATAGGCTTCCCACCCCTCACTCGGTCATCTCAGCATCTCACTTTTTAAAAAAGCTAAATGCTCAGGGCTCCGGCCAGCCTCCTACTTAAACAATGGCCCTGAAAACAAGATGATCTGTAGTAAGACAATGCCAGCGGTGAACACTTGCAAAAGGATGAAGAGTGCAAGTTTTAAATTTATTGAAGCCAATTTTCGCCTTCAAAAATCTTAATGTTTAATTCATTACATGTATATTCTCAAAGGTCTGTAAGTGTGCTTCGTTTGAGGTGTCAATGCAAATGTAACTCTTCATCTCCCTACGTGCTACACTGGAGGTCCTGCCATTTTCCGTTATGTGGCAAACACACACAGCTTGAGGTGTGAAAATTCTTTGCGAGGTGACATTTCCTTGCAAAATGCAAATAGAAAACACACAGAAACACGTTCACCTCTGGACAGAAAATGGTCAAATCTATAATACAAAATATAAATATAACATCAATTATAAGAACATACAACCTCCAGTTAGGCAGGGAGTGACTACTTCTAATGAAGTGTCCAAAGTTAGATCTCTGCGTTCAACTGGACTTATTAAGGTTTCCTTGATCTAACTTATGATAACTATGACCTGGATGAATGAGAACCTACACAGACATCTTGCATCACAATTTGGGAAAGATACCCTTCACTTGGTGCAAAAGCATGAGAAGACAGCCAAGAAGTTAGGAGATTTCAAAAACCACCTCCGCTTCAACCTGAGACATCTTCATGGAAACCTAAACAAGTCCAGCTGCACGCAGAGATCTAACTTTGGATAACTATGACAAGGATGAATGCGAATCTACAGAGACGTCTAATGAAGTGCTAATCACTAAATGCTAATATTCTGTTGTTTTTGTTGTTGTTATGCAAATGGGGCAGGCAACAGGTGGAAAAGACTACAAAAAAAAAAATCCTTTTCCTTTTTGGTGATATCATGGCAAATTTTTCATTTTCCCCAGAGCCCTTACCACTATAGTAGTAGCAAGACGTAATATTTGTAGCTACCAGAATTTGCTTGGGTAATGCAACACAATCATAAAGGGTGTTCTTTGTCTCCCAGCACAGTGTCAAGAGATATGCAGGAGATACCGAGTAACAGGCCAATACACCAGAAGCAACAACCCAGAAGTAGAAATGAAAAAAATGTTCTCCAGCAGAATGCTTATGCCAAACCTGACAGAAACCAACGCCGTAAGAGCGGCATGAGGGCCAGACACCTACAGGTGGGGCCCAGCATTGTGCATCCCAACTGGCATTGCCAGAGGACACCAAAACTGGTTGATTTTACAATAGTGCTCTTGTGTCATAACAGATGAAACATCTTCCAGCATGACTAGTTTGGCTCACTGATGGTGTAGTTAAACGTTGTATCGGCCAATTTTTCTTTTTGTAAATGCTCACTTACAGTTGCTAATAAAGTGTTAGCAACTTTTCTCATGGGAAGACAATAAAAAACTGGTCACTGCAGGCCACCTATGACCTATAAAAGTTCTCAGAAACATACATGAACAGCTGTGAACCTACAACAAAGTGTTCCAACCAATCAGAAAGGAGAAGTGGAGTTTCAAGCAAGTGAAGGGGTGAGATGGCTTTCTTTTGCATTGAGAATGGAATGTTTTTGCTCAGAATAACTGATATGACCTTTAACAGTTCCTGGATGATGTGATGATGATGATTGTGCTGTTGATTGATCTACACCAAAATCCAATCAAGCACCTCTGGCACATCCAGCCCTCATTGGGTTAATGATTTGGGTTCATTCTTAGGCTTTGGGTGTTTCCTCCATTTTTGAGCAGTCCAATCTCCAATAGAAACCCAATTTGCACCACTCTCAACCTCAGGTCATATTTATTAACCTGTAGATGTCTCTATGGGCAGTGGTGGTGGGGGTGATAATTGGTTGAAGGACAATATACAGTAATAAGGGTCTAAATATCCAGGCTCGGAAAGTCCCTGTCATGAGTTTACCACTTCTATTTCAATACCAATTAAACCCTCTTGAAACTGCAATGAAGAAGAATAGAGGTGCAAAGATTATTAAAATGACTACCTGCATTTAAAGCACCCTCTAGGCTCATTCTTATTAATATTTATTAAAATGACCACAGATTTTCAGTGTTTTACATACTCTTATCCATTTTGGTTTGGTTTAAACACTCCGACAACACTGTGATGGATAATTGCTTTCCTGTATTAAATAAACCACACACATTAAATCTTTTTTTTTAATAATATCGTGTTGCTCCACAGAGGCTTTGAGATTTAATTTGTTACATATTTCTACCTAAAATAAATGTGGATTACCAGATATGAATGAGTCCTCTATATTCAAAGAGAGAGACAGAATAAATGACAGATACAGGGACAGAGAGGTAGAGCAGTCAACTGAAAGATAGACACGAACGGATGGAGATAGATCTCTGGAGATATCTCTGAGCGCTGTCAACCCACGACGAGCCACCGATAATCCAGGACGACTTGACCTCATTTCAAAGTTAGATGGAGGGTTGCGTTGGTTCCACCTGACTGAGTGGAGATCTGATTTAAATTTTGAATGTGTGAGTGTGAGCTCGTCCTTCAATTTCGCTCCGAATGAAATTGGGCTCAGCATGTGTGATATTCTCCTGCAGCCCAGTGGACTGTGCTGGGCGCCGCATCGTGTCGCTCTGTGAGACTCAAAACCCATGGATGCACCGGCATCGCTCAGAGGCTAGACTGAGGCCCCAGGACAGCATGACAGAATCTGAAAAAAACTGAAACTGCATTGCATTTATTGTGCAAAGTAAAAAATACCAAGATCATAAATTAGACACATAACATAATTTTTTTTTAATGTTATTCAGTTCATTATTCACTATCTTAATCAGGAAACAAAAGATATTTACTCAAGAAAGAGATTAATATATTTATTTTTAATTATTCTTTTATTTTTATTTTAAAAATTGTTGTTAATAAGTTAAAAAAAAATAAAAACAACATACCATGCTCCTGTTTCTTGACTTTTACAAGTAACAGTTCATACAAACGTGGAGGGACATAATATAGTTATAATATAATCAAAAAGAAATAGTAAATTAATAAGAGCAGCTGATGGAACTGACGGTGGCTAAAATGAGCGTGTAGCAAATACAGCAATGGGCCACAGCTGAGGAGCGTGGCCCCCCCCTTGTTGATGAAGCAGGAGTCCTACACGAGGCCTGTGTTTACATTTCCCTTGAAGTGTTTCCCCCCACTGTGCTCCATCCAATTCTCCACAACAAGGGCGCATGAGGGAACGGGGTAAAATGGGAGTGGGCTCATGAATGAAAGGGGACAAATTGACATGTGGCGTTTTGTGAGGTGGGCGTCCAACCTCTCGACCGCTGATTACCATTTGCTAATGAGCACTGCAGTTTGTGTGTCTCTGCGTTTCTCTCCGCATCTCTGCAGAATGTTCTTTCTCCTCCCCGGCTTTGTGCAGGCCCAGAGTGGCCGGCAGGCCATAGGTGTGCTGTTAATTGGGAGACGCACACATCAGTAATTAAAGCAGTAGGGGGTCTTGTACTATACCAATTCCCCTTCTTTATAGTCAGCCCTGCCGTTATAATTCAATCCTGTCTACCCAACTGATCATTGTGCTGGGCCAGTTTTGCCGCTGGCAGTTTTGTCACTTTCTAATGACGCTTTTTGAGATTCAAGACCTGTGTCCTACCAGCACTGAGACAAGTTGGGGCCATCGTCGGCGTCCCATCTGACGAAATCTGAAATCAGCTCCTAAAAATGGGCAATTTGAAGAGTTCTTTCTGCACATTTTATAGCCATTTTAATGGACATTACAACCAACCATTAATTTACAAAAAAACTTCCTTTCTAGACATTTTACATGACATCTGCTATGCACAGCAGCATTTCCTTCCATATGTTGCCACCATTCCTGGTTCTGGCTGACAGAACAGTGCACACTATGCAATTAAAATAAACCAGGAAAGGTGTTTCAGCATGTCACTCTCAGCTTCCCTGGGCCGTGTTTGTTCTTTTTCCTGTTCCGTTCAGTTCCTCCTTACCTCTTAGACCCCCTTGAGTATGGCGTTTTACATTTCTGTTTGTAAAACTGTCAACACATCCACTGGCTGTACTAACGTGTGATTTAGCGCCAACAGAGAGGAGGGATAGAGAGTGAGAGGGAGGCAACTGCATGATATCTTGCACATTCTCAAAGTGGAATATTTTTTCGCTGTTATCCCCAAACCGGCGATTTCCCACCCTCTTTATGTCTGAAAGTGCATTTTTACCTTCAACAGCCATATTATTAAACCCTTTATTAAAACACAGGAAGAAAAAAAAATACAAAGTCTGTAAAAGGCTTCCTGAATTTAATTCTGTTGGCAGAAAACAAGAGAGGAGAACATGTTTCAGATTAATTGGATTAATGTGTGGATTTGAATTGTTTGTGTGAAATTTACACCTGCCACAAGCCTGTCAAGTCAGACAACCCCTGTCACTGCTAATAAGTAGCCGGAGATAGCGGTGGGAAAAATAACAGCAGCAGCAACATGATTGAAATGTCTTTTCGCTAAATCGCCCTCACATTACAGTAGATAAATCTGCCACGAAACATCTGAGAAGAGAAATAGTGCCCCTCTGATATGGGAATGGATTTACAACAAATCAGCATCAGCTGTCAAATGTAGCACAACAAGACAAGTCTTACACCCACACCAGTTTGAAACCGAAACTGAGGAAATCCCACATTGAAAACACAGTAATAGTGTAGCCTGGCTCTGTTTTTCTTTAGATTTTTTTTTTATTTACTTTGTTTGGCTTTAATTTACACCTCTGTTCTGCAGCTGTGAGAGGGGAATTCAGCTTCTGTCCCTTCAGAGAGGAGGACTGACAGCAGAACATTAGCTCATTTTAATGGACAGTGTAATAATCCGTGCAGCGGAGGGCCTCCAACGCCAGCTCTGTTGGCCATCAGAGGATAGGAGAGAACCAATTCAAATGCTGGAATATATTAATCGAAGACGCAACATTCTGTCAAATTGTAATTTTACCGCAACAGGGCAGGAGGTCTAATTTGATTTGATAACAGAAGTAGATAACATGTACAGCTAAAGCTCTCCAGCAACCACAAATACCAGGCACATCTGTGTCAATGTAAAGTTTAAATTTAAGACAAAAAAAAAGACAAGTGAGAGTACAATTTATGGGTTATACATAACAGCAGCCAAAATTGTACAACAATGAACTTCTACATTGTAGAGTTGCAAAAAGGGCTTCTGTCAACTAATCCCATGATTGAGCATTTTAAGTGTTTTTTAAATTAATTAAACCATTTATGGCAAAAAAAAAAATTTACGACATTATTTCAAATATGCTTCTTTATCATTTAAATATTAAATTGTAAATATCATGAAGTTGCTTTCTATAAATTATTAGCAGTTTGACTGTTTAATTCATTAAATAATTTGAATTATGTTATATCAATATAAAATTTTTTACCAAGCACTTGGGATTAAAAAAAAAAAAGTAATGAAAATTAAAAAGAGATGGCAAAACACTTCAGAAGGCCTGAATGTGTGAATCTGTAGACACGGCTGCATGTGCGTAGTGGCTTAGTGCCGATTATAGTTGCACCAAATGTTGAAAAGGACTTTCAGAAAACACATTCATGAGAAGCTGCGAGAAATTCACTCACACCAGCAAATGCAAAAGCTGACCACAGCCAACAAAGGGAGCAGAGCAAAGAAGCCACATTCACTACCGGGAAACCGTCACCGATGAAACGGAAGCTGCTGAACACCCAGAGAACAGTAAAAAATGAAGGCGTATGCATTTCACCACAGTTGTAGAGAAAATGCTTTTTTAAAAATGTAATGTTAAATGTGACAGTCTATAAATCTTGTTGTTAAATGTCAGAAAAAAATATAAGAAAATACAACTTTATGGATTCGACTGTTTCTATGACTGTGAAAGGCAAAATGAGACCCCGCTAAACCCCTTTCACATCTAATGATCATTGTCCTTCATTAAAACTGCAAGTGTAACCCTGTTAGGCTGGAATACACTCACTACGGGTAATCGTGAAAACACTTTTAATCAACGCACAGAAACAGTAGAGACCTTGCTAGAATGCATTCACTCCAAATAAAGCAGCCTCTTTATAAACAGGCGCAGCAAAACAGCTAAGACCCTGATAAGACTCCTCACACTCTCCATGGCGAAACCTGCCTGTGAATGTCTCCTGACAGCTCCTTAGCCCTTGTTAGAGAGAATCACTTCCTAATGATTCAACCCAGCTTGGAAACATCAACACACTCAAAGTAACACTTGGGCATGCAGTTTTGCATCACCGTTAACTGGATCCACTGATGTGCAGGCGCCATGACAGACCGCGCAGAAGTAGACCGAGGTTCAGCAGGGGAGTGTATTTCCACAGAAGGAATAGACAAATAAGTAAACAGACAAGTAAATACATTTTCTCCCTTTAAAATTTTTATGTAGAGAAAAGTCATTGCTCTGTCTGAATACATCTTCTCTCACCCAACTTCTATTCTTTTGCAGCTCACACCTCAAATTGCCACATCTTGCTCTATGTGGCTGACACAAATGCATGCATGTGCTTGCTCATCAGCACACACACACATGCACGCACGCACGCACGCGCACACACATGTACACACATGCACACACACACACACACACACACACACACACACACACACACACACACAGGACAGTTGACACATGGTATACCAGCAGGAGCAGTTCTTTTGTCCTCTTGCTAGTTTTAGCAACGCCACTACTCTTGGAACAGGTCGGGCTTTTGTCCTGGTCACAATTTAATGCAAATGTGCCAATTGTGAAAGAAATTGTTTTCAGATTTTACATTTGCATGAATTCGTTTGAATCGAGTCAGAATTTGGATAAATTTTATTTAATATCAAGCTCTAAATTTAATTTAGCGTCCTGCTATTTTTATTTTTCTTTCCCTGTGTGATTTAAAAAAAAAAAATAGGATTATAAATGTATTTAATGCATTTTTCTTTCTTTTTATGTTTTCTATTGATAATGAAGAGAAAAACAAATATGTGACTCATGTTTCTCAAGGTCCTCTTCCGTGACTCACAGGCGTTGATTCTGTCATGCAGCATCAGCAGCTGTGTTGTGGTGCAGATCTGGAGCGTGGTGATCAAACTTTGTCAGAATGAGCAGTCAATCATGCCAAGGCAACGTGGGATTTGAATCGTGGCTAACGTGATTCTGACAGGTATGACTCAGAGGTGAGGAATGGGCACATTGTTGCACGAACGCAGTGCTAAAAACGTAAAAAAAACTGAAGGTCATATATGTTCATGTTGGGGAAGATGGCCATATAAGAAATAAATGCTGTTTACATAGAAAACAAACATTCTTGTTAATTGTACGCCTTTGTTTTTCCTGTTCAGGTATGCCTCCTAGTTTCTCCCGTCTTTAGTCATCTCATGCAGAACAAGCTTCTCCCACAGATGCTGTCACTCCTTCATCCTGGGTGTGAGAAATATGGGTGCTAAAGGTGCTACTCTGTAATCAAGCTGGACTCATAGTGGCAGCGTGCAGCAGAGCGCGTAAGTAACCGCCATGACTTCACAAGGCTGCTCTGTGGCCCAGCAGCCCCAGGGCCTCAGATCTGTGAGAGTAGCAGCCTAAGGAAAGGATTCAACAAACGGCAAAGAGCAGTAATAAACGTACAGATAACGTCAGTAAGAGGAAAAGAAAGAACAGTAGATGCACTGGGTAATAAGGAGGATATTCAACACAGGATTAAGCAAACGGAAGTCAGTAAAAGTAGTGCAATAGAAGATGTGACACTGGATCTATTTTCACCTTGCACCTATTGGCACTGAACACAAATTTTGACTATTGGCACTGAACACAAATTTTGACTTTTTCTGTCTGCCTTCCCCACATGCTCTTAACACCTACAATTATATATAAAAAAAATTATATATATATATATATATATATATATATATATATATATATATATATATATATATATATATATTCTGAAAGATGAAAACACTATTAGACAGAATTACTTACAACTTGCATCACTCAGTAAAAGCTCAACATCTTGTCTTGGCACCAGCTTTTAGTGAAGGCTCAAACTTCCAAAAGTGTGCTGTGCAACAGCAACAGATAAGATCCCGTTCTTGACTGCAGAGCTCATATAAACTGGATATTGGGAGATTCTACTGAAACAAATGAAATAAAACAAAAAACAAACTGAATTGTTTAAAGAAGTAGTAAAAAAGCCAAGTATAAAGCCCGAAAACCAGGAAGACATAAAAAGAGAGATTTACCAATGCACAAATAACCATGCAAAATTGCTTTTGATTTAAATCACAATGTATGAACTCCAGACTCAGTAGCAGCAGTAGCCTCCTTAAGAAATGAGGACCCGTTAGTTCACGGATGCCATTTAAAGTCTCAAGGTGCCCCCTAGCGGTCCTTCACTGCACCGCTCTTAACAAGGCCTGTGGCTCATTGGACCGCTGCAGGAAGGTCTCAGTAGCTCATTGTGTTAATTACGAGGGCAATAACGACATGAGGTCACAGGACAACACACACTGTTGAACACAGTCAGGGTGCATTTGTGTTTTCCCTTTACCAAACAAGATTCATTCTCTCTGTAGACATTGAGTTTTAAGGTCGATATTCTTTAATCTGAATATTTTGTTCCATCTGGATGATAAACTCAATAATAAAACTTGGGCTTTAGAGTCACTGAAATAACATTTTATATTCACAGAGAAAATTAGCTTTGACTGAGATTTGCCAGCTCATTGTCCTAATTGAGGACACATTAAAAAACCTACTTTGGAGAATCATAAATCTAAATCTTTCCAGCAAAACAACCTGGCTCTTCATCCCACTGGCTGGCCCCTGAGGAAAATCATTGCAGGGGAAGCATAACAGCATTACCCGGAAAACATCTGCTTGTGCTGGCTGGATCCACAACATACGACCGTGTGTCCCTTCTGGCTCACAAAGAGGACATATGCCTGCCAGGATGCACAGAACCGACTGGAGTGTGGAGGGCCCAGTATCCGGCTTGTTTCCTTGTCCATCCACCTGCTGACCCACCCTCCATTCTGAGTGAATGGCAGTTCTGCTGTGACAGATGAGGGTTCGTCTGTCGGAGCAGTTGCTTGGTTGGGTTGATTCCCTGCTTCTTGGACGAAGCAGAACACAGTGAAGATGGTAAAAGGGACCGACATGATGCATCCACTAGGCACAACTCAGCTCAATAGATCTTATCTTTAGAAAAGGAATGAATTATAGAGCACATGAAGACATGAATGCGTATAATAAATCAAAAGAAAACGTTTAGACAGAGTATTGGAAGAGGGTTTTGCGTTTTCCTGATACACTGGAGCGACACGGAAAACACATCAGTAGCCTACTTAATTTAAACATCTGCATCTTTACCAAAGGAGTTTGTGGTTGTTGCCTGAACCTTTAATTGGTTTATACCGCCATCTTGTGGCCAAACGTGTTGGCATTTCCAGCGTTCACTTTTTATTCAGATTATTAGATTTTTAAAGTTATTGACTGTTTCATATGAGACTATTGTAATGTCATTACAATAGTCATTACAATGTGTCATTAATATATCAATGCAAACTACATTTTACTTGTTCGCATTTATGTCTCTCTCTCTCTCTCTCTCTCTCTCTTTTAGCACATAATATACAGTGTCTGGATCGCTGACCATTCAGTCAATCTAAATGGGCCAACAGGCTTTCATTCAGGGGGAAAAGGAGTTGTTGGTGATCTTTGAAGTGAGAAAAAAAACAAATGAAAAGCAAAATTGGGGGATATGAAATCAGGAATTTATGAAAGTCAACAATTGTTGTGGTGCTGTGAATGGGACTCTATAAAGACCTTAAGCAGACATACACAAGTTTAATTTCTATTATATCATTTTCTTATCAGTGATAACAGATTACTTATTACACTTATTCCAAACTGAAAAGAAGTCTTAAACACTGATTTGTTGGGGAAGTTTATTTCTTTATATATTATTCTTTATATTCTTTTCCTTTTTTATTGTTTGTATGCTGGAACTAATATTTTACCTAACAATTCAAGCTAAAGATTTTGAATGCTCAGATGTGTCTTTTTATTCTTTTTCCTGGGATTAAATGTACCCCCTTGACAAAATCCTTGGCCCTACACTGGCCCCCAATAGGTCTAGAACCACCACTGATCTCAACCTGTTCTAGTCTGAAGTTGTTAAACTGATGTTTCACTGAATCACCATGAAACTGGGCTAAACGTCCTGATGGTCAAACTTCTTGGTAAAGGTCATATGGTATGTCTTTACTTCCTGCTACAGTCCACCTGGTCCAGCTGGATGTGCTCCGCTCCTTCTCCTCCTTATCTCAGTGCCTCATACCTGCGGGGCTGCATGTATGTGTCACTGAGCCAGTTTCTGTGTGTGTCTGTCCAACAATTCAATTCAATTTCAATTTTATTTATATAGCACCTTTTACTAAAAAGAATGTCTTTAGGTGCTTTACAGATGCAGAAAACCAGAGCCTGAACCCCCAGGTAAGCACAGTGTCAAGGAAAAACTCCCTTTTAACAGGAAGAAACCTTGAGCAGGACCAGGCTTACAAGGAGGAACCATCCTGCTGAAAATCAGCTGGGTAAAGGAGGAAAAGAAGAGGGAGACAGGACAGAGAGAATAAAGACAGAGAGAGGGAGAACAGATACAATCAAAAGAAGAGATACAATCATAGAATCATAGAAATACAAACAAAATACAATCATAGAAATACAAACATATCAGACATAATATATATAATACATATATACATAATACCGCATAGCAGGTTGTTATAAAAAGAGGAACGGTATAGGGATAATAAAAAAGGGAATAGCATAGGTAGGTGCTGACAGTGGACACTGGGTTTGTCAGAAGCCGAGGTCCATGCAGCATGAAGGTCTGGAGATGGAAGACCTGCAAAGAGAGAGAGAGAGAAGAGGGGGAGAGAGACACAGAACGGCAATGAAGACTGGACACACTGATAATTCCGGTGAGAAGAAAAAAAAAGGAAAAGAGGACGTGAGGGAGTGGTTGGTGTTGAGGAAGTGGGGAACTGCTCAGTGGATCATGTTTGTGTCCCCAGCAGCGTAGGCCTATAGCAGCATAGCTGTGCTAAAAATTGAAGAATAAAGGTTTGATGAGCTTATTCTACCTGTAACTATGAGAATTGACTGTAACTAGATCTATCAACTCTACACACTTTGTCTGAGGCTAACTGTATGCTTTACTGAACAGAAAGGTTCAACAACACCAAAAACTTAAAACAACCAACAACAAGGTGGGTTTAGATATTAACTCTGGTAAATATCTACAACAGTAAAGGCTACTAATTACGGCAGAAAAGAGTTTGGGTAGAGGTTTTTTTTTTTTTTTTTTTTTTTTTTTGAGTTTGGGTAGAAACCAAGCCAGATTTAATCAAAGTAAGGTTTTATAATAAATTTGGATTTTTTTTCAACCAAATGAAAGTGTGTGTGTGTGTGTGTGTCTAGGTGTGTGTGTATGTGTGTGTGTGTGTGTGTGAGTGAAAGAGAGAGAGAGAGAGAGAAATATGGAATGTAGATGACTTTAAAATGCAAGTTTTTTTTTTCTCAATTGTGCATCTGTAAATGTCTGACTGGCTCTTAAGTTTATTTTATGCATAATTCTTGGAATGTACTGCAAAATTATCGACAATATGAGCTATTATCTTTACGTTAATTCCGTATATGTAATATTCAGTGCCTATCGTAATATTCAGTACATTGGAATTAAACACTTATTTTCCCTATTAGTTACACAATAGTGTACACCGAGTGTTTGTTTGTTATTATCGTCTGAATTCCTTGATAGCTCGCTTAAGGCTCAAAATTAGGTTATTTACCGTTTCTTAAAACACGTTGTGGGAAATAATTAACTTATCGTTTCCATTATGTTTGGCGTTTCCTGGCGCACCTGAAGGCGCCTTGTTTGACGGACGCTCGGTGGAACTGTGAGGGGAGGGCGGCGGCTGGCTGCGGAGGTCTGACACCGGTCACACTGACTCGTCAGCGGTCCCTCCAGTGTCCATTACAGACTTTTCTTTGACGGAACTCGTACAACTAAATGAAGCGGCTGTCTGTTGTTCTGCACCGGTCTGTCGCGGCTTTCAGAGCAACCACAGAGATGTAAAGCAAATTGCGCTACTGCATCTTCCTCTCGAAATGCTTCTGACATAACGAGGAGCCGAGAAGTTGACAGAGGTATTTCGGTGTTGTTTTTGCAGTATATTTACATTAGCGCACCGACACCATACCCTATTTTAGCTCCCGTAGTGTAAAGATAAAGCCTGCTTTTGACAACGTTTAGTGACAGCATCGAGTTTTGCAACTTTACAGCATAGCCCTCATTATATAATAGGCTACTGTCCACTGGAAGAACGAAATGAGTGTAAGTCGCGGTTTTTATTCTGCATTGCTTATCTGGGCTCAAGTTTTTGACAGTTACTGTGGAGACGCCACGCCGCACGTATCCAGAGGTGATAAGCACGAGCCGGTGCGTCACGTCTACTTGTGAATCCTTCTACCGCCACTGGCCGCCAAAAAGTGCTCTGGGGCCCAAATTTATCAAAAAAATAGTAAAAATTGGAGGTAGAACAAACCCTTTTTTCCTACTTTGTTGATGGTGGACATATGCAACAATACAGGAAATAGAGGCTTTTAGACTTAAACTTTTTCCAGTGAGGTGCAATGGCAATGTTTCAATGTGACCAGTGTTACCTAGAATTAATTAAGTGAATTAATTATTACACATGCCAC
The DNA here is from genome assembly GCA_015343265.1 of Pao palembangensis. NCBI lineage: Eukaryota > Metazoa > Chordata > Actinopteri > Tetraodontiformes > Tetraodontidae > Pao > Pao palembangensis. Next base: position 9,310,403 of record CM027095.1, on the reverse strand, counting down.
ATTTAAAATAACAATTATTTAACATATTTATGTGAATTTGTGCTTATATTATATGATACATTGGAAATGCTCTACATTCCTTTAAATTGAATGAAACTGAAAAATGGCTGGGGGGTTAATTTAAATTTCTGTCACTAAGAGTCTAAAGTCACACTAAACACACTCTGTGTTTGTAATAGGCTTAAACATGCAGTTGGTTAAAGGGAGTATGGTCACCAATCAGTGTGTTTGTAGAATTTATTGCCAAGGTGCTTGCATTGTGAAACTATGTGTGTACAAAAATGCAGGTCTATATTAACAAATTAAGAATAATGTCAGGAAAATCAGCAGATTTCAGATTTCTGTTTGCATGTGAACAAGATGTAATTTAAAACCCCCTTTTGCCATATTCAATTCTGTGTTTCTTTTCCAGGGAAATACAGAGGAGGATGGAGATCCCGAGTGATGTTCAGCAGCTGGAGCCCCACCCTTTGGGTTCTTCGTGGTCAGGGGCCAATCAGCAGAACGAAACTGAGGACAGACAGGGGGGTGACAGTGACAAGGCTTTCACTGATGAGCTCAGGAAGGATATGCAGCCAGCAAACCAGACAGCTGACATTAAAGTAAGTTGCATACACCCACTGCTGCACATCAGCAGCTGCTGCGTTGTGCTTTTTGTGTGAGTCTGCCTGGGTGTGTCTGAATATGTCTGATGATTGACGAGATCCTCCCTGACTGTGAGCATATTCTGTGTGATATGTCCAGTACTTCCTTGTTTACATTTTAACAATGCTGCCTTTGCATGCTTTTTATGCTGTTAGGTGTTGGCCATTGATGAAAGCTGGGCATTTTAATTGTTCAAAGGGTCTGATTGTGCATTATAGCAGGTAGAAAAAGTGAAACTATATTTGTGGTCTGGAGCTTTAGTGGCTTTAAAAGGAAGTAGGTGTTTTGTTGTGAGGATAGCATTCATGACATACTGCAACAAAATCTTTGATGCCTTTCATGTGTCTGGGTGATAGCACTGGTGCATCTGCACCTTCAGCTTCTTAGTGTACAGAACTTGTTGTCTCATCCATCTCAAGGATGTTACTCAAAGATTTCTTTGCAGAAATCAGAACCTTTTACTGTCAGTCAGCCTGAGAGGTCATACCTAACGCATATAGAATGTGCAGCGTTTCAGAAAACACTAAGCTCATGAAAGCCCTTAAGGTTGGTCCTCGAAGAGGTAAATAATATAAAATGGCTTAGTTATATATTTTCTGATCAGGTAATGATGAATAATGGCAACAAAGTTGAGCTGACAATTCACAGCAGTGAGTTTGTAGGGCTCTGTGCCACACAGGACAAACCACATTCTACAACAGTGACAATGAATGTGTTGAGTTTTTCTTTTTCTTTTTTTTTTTTGTGACATTTACGAACTACCTCAAAATGACAACTAATGACATAGTTCTTAAATTTTAATTTCTATGAGCAGTCGCCTGGTAGCTGACAATGGCCAGCAAGCCCGCAGGCACTGTGATTAAACCTGTGTGATGTGTGTGTGTGTGTTAATTAGCAGTTGAATCAACACCTTTCCTCAGCTTAGCCGTGGAAGTGTGTGCCTGTGCAAAATGAAGTTCTTGCGTATTAGGTCATGTTGGTTCATAAAAAAAAAATGGAAAATATAAATACTCTATAAGTATGTCCTCCTTGTAGCACAAAGAGCACAAGAGCTCAGTGCTGATGTAAATCAGTATAATAACGGGGGTCTTTTCTCAGCACTGGGTAAAACCCTACTAAATATGACTAGTAAAGAGATTTCATATTTCACATCTCATTGATAAGTCAATGGCTTCACCTTTTCAGAGGTCAGCTTTGTTTTTCTTTTACGTTTTTGTTTCTTTTTAAGCAATGTATGACAGACTGCAACACACAGGCATGTAAGCTTTGTGTGAACTGCAGCCTTACTACCCATGATACCATCACCACCGCATAAAAAATGACCATCACATTTTTATACGGTTGTTCCGAAAACATAGAACCGATTTTATTGCTCCACTGAAATATTTTAAAATGACAATACTAAATGACCTCTGAATGACACTGAACCACACTCCAATGATGCCTGGATTAAATTTATCAACACATGAGTGGTTGCTTTTATTTCTTTGGCCTCAACTCACAAGGCTGGGATAAAGAGGCCCGTCAGCAAAAGCAACATATAATTGGATCTGTAACCTAAGTACAAGGAAAACTACAAGAAAAGAGTTTTAAGACAGAAACAGACCCTAATCCCGTTTTCTTTTGGCAAAGAATATTTGCTAGGTGTCTGTGTAGATTCTCACTCATCCAGGTCATAGTTATCCAAAATTAGATCTCTCTGTGTCAACTGGACTGAAAGGTTTCTTTGAAATCATTTCGCCTTCTCTCCAGAGAGCTTCTTCAGTTCTAAGCTTGCTGGGGGCAGAGATTTAAAATATAGCCCTGTGGACCATCGACATGTTAATGGCCCGGGTGGTCACCTGAGAGTCGTTGGCAGGGTTGTTCACCTAGTTTCGGTTGGGGTGCTTCCCCTTTGTCTGTTGGGTCACATGTTAATGAGTCACCAGGTCTCGTCAAACGGTGTGAATGTTTGGATTGCTGACGAAAAGAGTGGAGGACTGCATTGTACGTGGGTGACAGAAAGTGCCTTAGTCCACCACCTCTGTTTAAAGATGGTTTTTCCAACTTGACGTGGATGGCTTCCTTGACACCCCTCTCAAACCAGCGATCTTCTCTGGCCAGCACACGTACTTGACTGTCCTCAAAGGAGTGTCCGCTTTCTTTTAGGTGTAGGTGTACTGCTGAGTCCTGTCCTGAAGAAGTGGCACGTCTGTGTTGGGCCATTCGTTTATGGAGGGGCTGTTTGGTTTCCCCAATGTACAGTTCCTTGCATTCCTCCTGGCACTGTACAGCATAGACAACATTGCTTTGTTTGTGTCTTGGTGTCTTGTCTTTTGGGTGGACCAGTTTCTGTCTGAGTGTGTTGGAGGGTTTGAACTGTACTGGAATGTCATGTTTTTGAAAGATTCTCCTGAATTTTTCTGAAACTCCAGACAGGTAGGGGATAGAAATGCTGTGACGTTTATTTCTTTCCTCTTCTTTGCTGGGGTCTCGTTTTCTGGAGGTCTTTGTGAAGGCCCAGTCCGGGTAACCACATGTTTTGAGTGCTGTTTTTAGATGTTCCTGTTCTTTCTTCTTCCCTTGGGTTGTGGTGGGTACTTCTTTGGCCCTATGTTGTAGGGTTTTGATAACACCAAGTTTATGTTCCAGTGGGTGGTGTGAGTCAAAAAGAAGGTACTGATCTGTGTGGGTGGGTTTTCTGTAGATCTCAATACTAAGGTTTCTGTCCTCCTTGATCTTGACTGCACAGTCCAAGAAGGCCAGACTGTCTTCTTTTACGTCCTCTCTGGTGAATTTGACGTAATCATCTGTGTTATTCAGGTGGGTTGAGAACGCTTCCAAGTCTTTTGTTTGAATCTTGACCCAGGTGTCATCAACACATCTGAACCAGTGGCTTGGGACGGTTCCTGTGAAAGACGACAGGACTCTGTTTTCAACCTCCTCCATGTAGAGATTGGCAACTATGGGAGACACTGGTGAACCCATGGCACAACCATGTTTCTGCCTGTAGAAGCCCTCTCTGTATTGAAAGTAGGTGGTGTTCAAACAGAGGTCCAGCATGATGCAGATTTGGGTCGGTGTTAAGGTTGTTCTCTCTGGAAGGTTGGTGTCCAACAGAAGGCGCTTGTGGATGGTCGCTGTTGCCTCAGTGGTAGGGATACACGTGAAGAGGGAAATGACATCGTAGGATACCATGGCCTCCTCAGGTTGTAGTTTGAGACGACTGACCTTTTTAGCAAAATCCTGGGAGTTACTGATGTGGTGTGGGGTGTTGTCAACCATGGGAGCCAAGATGGAGGCCAAGTATTTGAAAATGTTGTATGTGACAGAAATGCTACTAACTATTGGTCTGAGAGGGGTCCCTTGTTTATGGATCTTGGGCAATCCATAGATGCAAGGGATGGCTTCTCCTGGATATAAAGGTGACCACCCGGGCCATTAACATGCCAATGGTCCACAGGGTTATATTTTCAAGCTCTGCCCCCAGCAAGCTTAGAACTGAAGAAACTCTCTGGAGAGAGGGCGAAACGATTTCAAGGAAACCTTTCAGTCCAGTTGACACAGAGAGATCTAATTTTGGATTAGCTAGGTGGCTAAAGATTTTACTCTGTTAAGCTTTGTGAAGATAAAAGTAGAGCACCACCGTTGTAGCAAGTGACTCCTCCAGGGTGTATTCAAGTCTTTGGCACAGTGACTTCTGGGATAGGCTTCAAGACCCCTGTGTTTCCGGTCAGGGTGGAAAACAGATGGATAGAGTGGAGATCATGTGACATTATGAAGAAAATCAAGGTTACATTACAGTTTGCATAAATTAGCCGAGTCTACTGAAGCCATGTTGACTCTGAAATGCCAATACGGGTGAAATAACCTCAGCACCCAAGTACAGTATGTTATTTTGGAATAAAGAAGATCAAGTTTCAAGAAAATGTCTTAAAGTCAGCCCTGTATGTAAACTTTGACATAACCTCCCTCACTGTTGTGCACTCTGGCCTCTGTGTTGATACTTACTGAAAACAGTCCATGACCTTTAAGAGACTCTTCCTTTCATGAACTTTTTGCTCATTATTCTCTAATTATCTGGGGTGGAACGTCGATTAATGATGATAAGCTACCATAATTTGAAAGATTTTACACTAATTGGTCATTCGTGAAAAGCCTATGACCTTTAACTCATTAACTGTATTGGAAACATACATAAGCTATGGACTTCAAAGCAGAATATTTGTTAGTTTGCTGATTCTGTATGTTTTCTTTAAAAAAATGTCCTCCATAGCCTGTTTCACCCATGCATTGCAGTATTGACTTTCAGAATTTACCTTGGGGAGCTGGATTTATCTACCTCTGACTCCCTAACTCCTGGTCAGCTCAGAGGTACAGATGGATGCCCTTACTTTCTGGATTATCTTCATGCAGCAAATCTCCAGACAAATCTGGAGAAACAGCTGTTTTTTTGTGCTTATGGGGGCTATTTATACGTTTCTTTTCATCTTTTTATGCTTGTTAAAATTGAATGACTGTGCTTTGTTTCAATTAGAAACAAGTCTTTGTGGATTTAACTTTAAGGCATGGAGATGAATATTCCTCCCACTGATTATATTATTATTTGATTACACAAATAAGAGGCATGAAAGAAGAGGGGCTAAATCTTATTAAACTGGTCAGACCGCAGATTGTGTTTACATTTCCAAATGAGTGATCAGAAAATTAAACTCTCTGCAGACATGACTCTGAATGCATTTTCTCTTTGGTAATTAATGAAATCAGCTCCGTAAACTGTAGCCGCTCAACTGGAACCTTCTCGACTTTGCGATGACTTGTTGTCCAGATGCTCTTAGAACATTTACCTAACAGCCTGTCACTTACGATGACTTTTATGATATTTGGAAAAGCAGATGGCGTCTCACCTTGAGCATCACTTTGGTTTCAGCAATGTGACGGGTTCGAGTGATTTAATGCACTGAAAAAAAAAAAAGTCCTCTTTGTATCGGCAAAAGGTGTTTTTAAGTCTTTTTACAGCATGTAGGACTGTACTTGTTTAGTTTGTAGAATATGTTAGGGATAACCAATATAGTAATTATATGAGTAAGCAAAGCAGAATATAAAGAACATTAATCCTGTGAAAGTAAATAAACTGAGAGAGCAAAACCTTTGGCTCTGAGGTAGCAGGTTCAGAACAGTGCTGTCGGGGCGGGATTCCAAATCCAGACTTATCTGCAAAGACAGATTTTCAAATGCCGGAACTAGGGAAACGTTCAGAATATTTATACTATATCAGTTGATATTTGAATCGTCTCATCAGGCTACTGATCCCAGTCCTCTCCCCTGGATCAGAATATATGTTGTCGATTTTGGCTGATGGGCTGCAGATAAAATACCAGTGCTGGGCTCCTTAATTATTTTTACTGTCACAAATGTAACTTATTAATGAAAAAAGTTCCATTTGTATGTAAATTTCACTAAAAAGACGGTCATATGAAATGACAGGAAAAAGTGATACAATGAAGAACAGCGATGCACTCATAATTCAGTCACGCTTCTGGGATATCACAGCTCTAAATGACCTCTAACTGTCAGGAACAGACTATGAGGGTGGCCTGGGGCCCAAGGGGGCCTGTGCCCGCAGCCCTGTGTCGTAGTTACCAGAGAACACCAGAATTGGCATATTCTAAAGCAGTGGGTCCTGGGTTCCCTCCTGTCTATGTCGACGCCTGGCCTTATGTGGCTGGAGTGTGTCAGCGGTTCCTGTGTCCTGTGGGACATAATGTACTGTTGCATCCACCACTGCCAAGTTACAACACAGACTGTCCAAGCAATACACACAACAGCCATTTGTGAGTTGTCTTGAGTGCAATCTTAAATCCAGTACTGAATGGGTTAATGATCTCTGTTTCCACTGCTCATTGTTACATTCACAATAGAATGACGGCATTTTCCTTTTTAATGAAAATTTATTACGTTAGATATGTTTTATTTTAGAAATTCTATATTTTCATTCTTTTTATTTAGAATGATTCATGCCTTACTGAAAACATTACTGTTCTCTGGTAAGGGACATTAATCATTTATGGAGTCGGTGTGGGAAGTACTTTTGTTGGTTCCCAGCTCGTGTGACCAAGGTCAGGTCTTAGTCCATGATCAGGTGTATTAGGGACACGGGATCATTAGAGAAGAGGTGAAAGAGCGTTACAAATAGATTTTTTTTAATCCTTTGCTCTACTTGTGATCACACTGTTTTAAAGACGCATGCAGGCAGACCTGTGTAGTGATATGCATAGAGTAAGAGTACCAGCAGAGCACCATTTCTTGTTGAGAAAAAAACGTAGCTTATTTAGCAGACAAGGTTATTGGCTGCTGCTATTTCTGGAGACCGAGTTCCTGTTTGCTATTTTAGCCCACTGGCTCATTAATCTGTCAAATAAAAGTAGAGAGAATGATCAAGCACATCAAATGTGTGCTATGTAGTTATCATATCAAGACACATCCTCCTTTAGTGGTTCTATTTATCCCTTAGCAATGGAATTTACATCTCTGCTCAAAGCCTACTTTTTTAAAAAAATATGGATGACTGGGCACTCGGGCTTTTTCACAGACTGACACCCCGACCAAGATCACAGGGATCTTATTAGCTGCTGTCACAACACATTTAGCTTACATCTCTGTCTGGGAGCTCTCTCAATCCAGAGGTTACTTTCTGCTACAAAGTGGGCTGCTAACTGTTCTTTCACCTCTCTGTATTGAAGAGCAGTGGCAGGGACCCTGCTCATCACTCATCCAAACATGTATGAATTCTGCAACAAAAGAGGGTGGTTGTCAGCATTAGTTAGCAGGTCCAAGGAGCATTAAAGGGATCAGAGCTTGGTGGGCTGTTTGGCTCCGTGGTAAGTCATGGCACTAGTGACACATTGTCTGATTGGATCAACAACCACTCCTAATCTCCCCTGTCACATACAGTATGACTTAAGGGGCTCATTGGACTCAGCAGAGTCACCACTTATTGGCTGCAGCCCTGCTCACCTCCACCATCCAATCCTTGACCCTTATGGCACCAAAAGATGACGCAAAACCAGTTGGCTTAATTAAGGGTTGACAGTGGTCCTAGTTCATATTTGTTGTTTGTCTACTACACTAGAGCTTTGTGTTGCACATGTGCTCTATGGAGCTTGTGTTTAAATTAGTTCAAGTGAAGACCTGACAGCTGAAGAAAGGTCAAGGAAGACTTCTGCTGAGATGTCAAAGCGCTTGATTAGCAGTTGTGGAATTAGTCAGTATATCTTTTATGAGAAGTTTGTTTATGGTAACAAATGTCATTCCCGGTTGTCAAGCGCGGAGATGATTGTTTTATTTGAGGAGCTGATCCAGCTAATTCAGATATGTGTGAACTCCTCAGATTCTTTGTAAAGTAACAGTTGCTGTGTGCCAACCTTTTCTCGTATGGCATGCATCTGAGATGGAAGAGACAATTGGCCAGTGCTTTTGTTCTTGTGTCTCCCACAATCAAGGCATGTCTTTTTCATAAACTGTGTTGAAAGTCAGTAAAGATACAGCCACGTGAGAATTGTTTAAGGAAGTAGCTCATGTTTTCACTTTGGAGTTTTGGCAGCACTGAATACAAACCATTTATCTTTTTGAGAATTAACAAAAAATAAAATAAAATAAATTCTGTTTTTTGATCTGAACTGGAGTTCAGATAAACTGTCCATCAAAAGTCCATCTGTATGGTACATGTTTTATGGTCGAAAACAGTCAACACAATACAGTCAAAACTGGCTATACAACAAGTACACCTAATTATCACCATCAGTGGAGATGAGATAATGGCGCACTGCTGGTTTATTCCATCCATGTATCATGCTGTGCTCTTTTACGTGTTTGCCATATAGTAAAGACGTTAAGCAACAACACTAGTCAGCTGAGTGTACCCTGTGATGGTGTGTAAATGAAATTACAATGGGGGGCTTCATCACCACTATTGATTACAGAATGACAGATTTCTCACCAGTGTATGTGATAGGCCTAATTAGATAAATTTCCATTACACTAAAAGTGCATTACTGTGTCTAATTTTGTAAAGGCTTTAATTGGAGCAATTCTGAGAGTGTTATTTCTCATGTACTATTAGACTGTTTGTAATATGAGCCAATAGAATAACAGAGTGCACATTTGATTTAAAATCAGCACTTTCTTAGCTTCATACAGTACATTACACAGTAACTGAATTGAGTGTTTCACTAGAACCATCTTTCTTAAAATTGTTATACATACAGCATGTAACGTATCACTTTGTCTGAAGATAGGTTTCACTGTGGATGTTTGCTTGCTTGTACCCATTTTTACTAGCACAATTTCATTGATTTATCAATATTGGTTATATATGACATTTGATTACTAGTTGTTCACAATATCATAAATGTTGAGGGTCCATGAAAAAACAATTTTATAAAACAGTACTCCCTTATTATCATCATCGTCATATCTTATGTCTGTTTAGCAACATTTGTATATTGTTTGATTGATTGATTGATTGCCATGGCAACAAATATTGGAGTGTGGGAAGCTGCAGTATTGTTTGTTTTAGTTGCAAAGTAGAAAATATAGCATACTTTCACTTATGGAAGCACACCCGTTCTTCCTGACTGTGCGTTTTTGTACATGTCATCTGATGCAGGACTGTTAAATCCAAGATCCTCTGACTTAGTCTGATTGACTCCTAATCCCATTGGCACAACTTCCTACTGTGGATCCCACTATGATTACTCTGCATTTTTCAAGCTGTCTTCCTCTTTTACCTGCCTTATAAAAAATATCTTAAGAGGTTTTGCTGCATATATGATTTTGAGGCCATGACTTGATGAAACAGCCAGCGCTGGTGAAAATAAATATACAAATATGCTACAAAGTTCTTTTTTTAAATAAATTGCAATGATTTTATTATTATTATGGTGTTACACGAGTCTGCAAAGTTAAAGAAAAGAAAAAAATGTATGGAAAATTGTTTAACCACTAAGCAAATGAACTAAAGCGGTATACCTGGAAATGGGATTGATCAATTAATTGATCACTTGAAGTGACTATAAAAACAACTAGTTACTTACTTAGTAGGTATTAATGCAAATGAATGGAAAGATAGTTTGTTGCCCAGCATAAAATATCCCAACACCAAAAGACTACAATTACAGTCTACCCATGGTTTGAATTACACATCTGTTTTACATAAAAATTGTAATGATGTTAATCATTGTCTTAGAACCTTAAAAGCTAGCCAACTGGGAGAAACTGAGAAACTGAAGAAGAAAGCCAGCAGACTGAGGCACTGGCTCGTTTGCACAGGGTTAGCAAATCCCATTGGAAGGGTGGTGAGGTGGATTAAGAGCACAGACTGCTGTGCCAAGAGAGCCAAAGTCGATCCTCTTTGTACACTGTTCTGAATGAATTTATTTCTGTTACAATGGTTTGTGGATTCTTGATTTGAGTGATACGCGTGCAAAACATTGTCAGAAATATAAACTGCAGATACAACAGTGCATGAAATCCTTTGACCATAATTCCAGAATAACGCTCTTACAATGAGGAAAATGATCAGTCCTCTGCAGAACTGATAATACAGCAAACACTGAACATTGATGCAGTATTCTGAACAGTTTGTTATTTAACATTTTAGATTGATTAAAAATGTATTAATAGTCATATACAGTACTATGCACAAGTTTTAGGCAGGTATTAAAAAATTAACCCCCACCATGCATTAATGTTGCCTGTAGACTCTCATTAGCATACCGCTCTCCAGCCCTTTGGCAAACAAACTGCCTCCTGCTACAGCCAAATATTCCGAATTTCGACCCATGTGTCCCGAGCACCTGCTGCCACTTTTCTGCAGCCCAGTTCCTTACAGTATGTTTTCATGTGTAGGTGAGTGCCTGGCCTTGTTCCCATGTTGGAAGTGTGGATTCTTGGCTGCAACTCTTCCGTGAAGACCACTGCTGGGTAGATGGGTGTAACTGGGTTCCACTGGTTTTTGCCAGGTTCTGAGCTGATTCCACTCTGTCACATCTTCTGATTTGATGGGAAATAAGCTTGATGTGTTTTTCAACTGCTGCACAAAATTTCCTTATCATATACCTGACTACGTTCCTACAAAAGCCCTTTTTGCAAGTGTGCCTAAAATAATTGACTCTGGTTGAACACCAAGGGTAGTAACACCAAATATGGATGTGATTTCAATTTTTATTTTTTCCACTCACTTTGCATTTTGTAAATTCCACAAAATGAAGAGTCATTATTTGTACTTTTGGAAGCATTCTTAGTTTAAAGCATTTTTACATACTTGCCAAAAACTTCTGCCCATCACAGGATGCATAGTTTAAAGTACTAAAGCACCTTTATTAAGACTGCAAATGTAAGATTAGTAGTGCACTGTAGGTTTCTATTTATTTCTATTTTTTAATTTTTTTCTCTACTGTCTATTATATTGGCATAATTTAAACACCCAATAAATCGCACATAAAACTATTTAGAAATACAATTAAAATCTCTCAAAAGAAAAAGAAAAAACACTTATTAAACTCCTCTACAGTATTGGAACAGCATAAACAATAGTTTTACTTTGAGGCTAAGTAAAAAAATAAATAAATAAATAAAAACGTAAATATGCAATCTACTCGTAAAGCTGCATATAAAAGGAAGGTTTTCATGTCTATATTTTCTGTATATTGAACAACTGAATAAATAAATGCTGTCTTTGGCTAGTCTTTCCTATTTTAGAACATGATTGTTACAGGATAAAAGGATGGTTGTGAGAGATGCAGAGCTGTTCTCTCCAGAGAAATCACAAGGAGCCCATGTTCAGCTGTGCAGCAGTGGAGAGGGGGACTCATAATGACTCACCGTAGGCAGAAATGTGCTGCATGATGTCTGAGTCAGAAATTAGGGCTAGTGTCCGCTGCCACGGTGACACACGGCCAAATGTAACTGAACCCAAAGAGCAATAGAAATGTAAATGAAATGAGGAAAGCTCGAAAGAGCTTGGAGGTGACTTCTTACCTCATGATAAGTGTAGAAGTTACAGGACCTGCGTTCTCCTGATAATTTCAGATAAATTCTACTTTACCACATTCTAACATTGGCAACTTCCCAGTATTATTCTTAAATAGTTAAAAATTAAATAATTTCCAGTATGAAACATATAAAATATTACTTAACTAAGTAAGAAATAAATGTTGATTCTTCCTAAATTTATCAATAATTGTTTACTATTATTAAATCCTGGAACTACAGAGCATTTTGTATAAAACACTATCATTTTTGTCTCTCTTGTTTATGCAGATTGAATGATCCTACATTACAAATGAAATAATTAAGTTATTTTTGTTGGGACATATAAATTAAATTGGTAAATGCATCGACTTAAAATTCAGTCAGAGACGTCTGTCTAAGTTTGGACTGACATCAAAGCAATGGATTATACGATAGGGTAGGTTAGATTAGATTAAATCAGATTTCGTCAGATTAAGTTAGGATGAGAACCGCAAAAGCCTTTTTTTTCCCCACTTTAGAGAAATACCTAGTATGAATCGGTCATTACACATCTTTTATTTGTTTTAAAACAGAAATCTACAACAATTCTGACACTAACCAGTTGTCGCCCTTTGACCACCCTTGTATTTGACCTAAGTACAGAATAATCTTGTGTTTAATTAAACCTGACACAGTGGCCATAAGTGACCATACCCTACCGTACCACAGTGTTCCACACACCGTAATCTGTCTCCTTCTCTTTCCCTCTAGACCTTCCCTGATTTATACAGGTACACATCCTTATTAGTATTGCTTTAAAGAGATCCGATGAAGTTATATTTCAGTTTAGATTTATGGAAATGTGTTTTCAGGCACAGTGAAATTATGTACTTGTGAACTAGAAAAGTAGAGAGAATGCTCCCAGGAGCTGGGAGAGTGTATATATATATATATATATATATATATATAAAATATAGATTCCTAGTCTGTGAATTCTGTTCACTGACAATGGCAATAAACCCCTTTCTGATTCTGATTCTAATAAAAAAAAAAAAAAAAAAAAATTCCCTTCTCACCCGCGGGTGGTTCCTCCTCTATTCTAAGCTCGGGTCCTCTACCAGAGGCCTGGGAGCTTGAGGGTCCTGCGCAGTATCTTTGCTGTTCCTAGTACTGCACTTTTCTGGACTGAGATGTCTGACGTTGTTCCAGGGATCTGCTGTAGCCACTCCTCCAGTTTGGGGGTCACTCCCCCGAGTGCTCCGATCACCACGGGCACTACTGTCACCTTCACCTTCCAAGCCTTCTCCAGCTCCTCTCTGAGCCCTTGGTATTTCTCAAGTTTCTCATGTTCCTTCTGCCTGATGTTGCTGTCACTTGGTATTGCCACATCCACCACACACACACACACACACACACACACACACACACACACACACACACACACACATATATATATATATATATATATATATATATATATATATATATATATATATATATATATATAGTTGTGCTCATAAGTTTACATACCCTGGCAGTATTTATGATTTCTTGGCCATTTTTCAGAGAATATGAATGATAACACAAAAACTCTTTTTTCACTCATGGTTAGTGCTTGGGTGAAGCCATTTATTATCAAACAACTGTGTTTACTCTTTTTAAATCATAATGACAACAGCAACTACACAAATGACCCTGATCAAAAGTTTACATACCCCGTTTTTAATACCGTGTATTGCCCCCTTTAACATCACTGACAGCTTGGAGTCTTTTGTGGTAGTTGTGGATGAGGCTCTTTATTTTCTCTGATGGTAAAGCTGCCCATTCTTCTTGGCAAAAGGCCTCCAGTTCCTGTAAATTCTTGGGCTGTCTTGTATGAACTGCACGCTTGAGATCTCCCCAGAGTGGCTCAATGATATTGAGGTCAGGAGACTGAGATGGCCACTCCAGAACCTTCACTTTATTGTGCTGTAGCCAATGACTTGGCCTTTTGTTGTGGATCATTATCATGTTGGAATATCCAAGTACGTCCCCTGCGGGCTGATGAGTGCAAATTTTCCTCTAGTATTTTTGATAACATGCTGCATTCATCTTGCCATCAAAATTTCCCGGGCCTTTGTAGCTCACACATCCCCAAAACATCAGTGATCCACCTCCATGTTTCACAGTAGGAATGGTGTACCTTTCATCATAGGCCTTGTTAACTCCTCTCCAAATCTCCAAATCTAAGGTTTATGGTTGTGGCCAACAAGTTCAATTTTGGTCTCATCACTCCAAATGATGTGGTTCCAGAAGTTTTGAGACTTGTCTCTGTGCTGTTTGGCATATTGTAAGTGTGATGTTATTATCTGTCACAGACGGGAAGAGCATATAAAAATAATTTACTGCAGCTATTCAGCACTGACAGAAATCACTGTCTTTGTCATGGAGTGCAATCTGCTCACTAAAAAAAGAAGTGCAAACAGAGGTAAAAGGACTTTTAAGAGTGTAATTAAAAAAAAAAAAAATCTTTTTTTTTTATTTTAGTCCAAAATAGTTATACAAACCAAACAGCTAGATGATTTACAATTTTTTTCTCACTTGTGACCCTATTCTTAACAGAATTGTAAACTTTTGCTGTAATATGAAACATGCAGCCCTGCAACCCAAAGTGTGGATAAAGCAGTGCAGAAAATGGATGGATGGATAACATGCAGGTTATACTTGCTGGATAATATGCGAATTTCAAAATGTAAAAAAATAATTTTCATTTTTAGATGTAGAGTAAATTGTATAGAAATACTCTCTCTGTTCGTGTGTGTTTTTGTACTTGCTACATAATGAGTAGCAAGTACAAAAACAGTGAGTAGCAAAATAATCATTCTAACAGCAAAATTGAGGACATTTTGGTTTGTCCTACCAACTTTAAAGGCCTGGGGTTAAGACTTGGTTTTAGGGTGAGGGTTAGGGTTCCTCTCCTGGGCTACCACCTTATCGTGGTAGAGGGGTTTGTGTGTCCCAATGATCCTAGGAGCTCAGTTGTCTGGGACTTTATGCCCCTGGTAGGGCCACCCAGGGCCAACAGGTCCTAGGTGAGGGAGCAGACCTCTTATGCATATGAACACAAATGGTTCCGAGTTTCTCGTGCCCGGACGCGGGTCACCGGGGCCCCCTTCTGGAGCCAGGCCTGGGGGCGGGGCCTGGAGGGGCATGATCAGGAAGAACGGCCCCCCTGATCTGAACCCAAGTGGTGTTCTGTTGTTGGACTTCTGTGCTCGTCACAGATTGTCCATAACGAACACCATGTTCAGGCATAAAGGTGTCCATGTGTGTAGCCGAGTATGAAGCGGCCGGGATGAGAATCAGCACCATCAAATCTGAGGCCATGGTTCTCAGCTGGAAAAAGGTGGAGTGCCTTCTCTGGGTCGGGGAGGAGATCCTGCCCCAAGTGGAGGAGTTCAAGTACCTTGGTGTCTTGTTCACGAGTGTCTTGTTCACGAGTGAGGGAAGTATGGAGCGGGAGGTCGACAGGCCGATCAGTGCGGCGTCTGCAGTAATGTGGACTCTGCGCCGATCCGTTGTGGTGAAGAGAGAGCTGAGCCGAAAGGCGAAGCTCTCGATTTACCGGTCTTTGTTCCTACCCTCACCTATAATCATGAGCTTTGGGTAGTGACTGAAAGAACAAGATCGCGGGTACAAGCGGCCGAAATGAGTTTGTTTCGTAGGGTGGCTGGGCTCTCCCTTAGAGATAGGTTGAGAAGCTCTGCCATCCGGGAGGAGCTTGGAGTCGAGCCGCTGCTTCTCCGCGTTGGGAGGAGCCAGGGCATCTAGTCAGGATGCCTCCTGGTGAAGTGTTCAGGGCACGTCCCTCCAGTGGGAGGCCCCCGGAAAGACCCAGGACGCGCCGGAGAGACTATGTCTCTCGGGCGCCCCGGGAACACCTTGGGATCCCCCTGGAGGGGCTGGACGAAGTAGCCGGTGAGAGTGAGGTCTGGGCTTCCCTGCTTAGGCCCGCGACCCGACCCTGGATAAGCGCAAGAAGATGGATGGATGGACTGTTAGGGTTCAGATCGGGGCTTAGTTGGGATGGTTAGGGTAAGGAGATAATATATTATGCCTATGATATATTATGCCTATGTAATATATGCAATATATTATGCCTATGAAAGTCCCTTCAAAGATAGAAGTACAAGTACGTGTGTGTGTGTGTGTGTGTGTGTGTGTATGTGTGTGTGGGTGAAAACAGGCTTTAGTGCCCTGTTGAACCACTTAAAAGATTCTATTTAACAGGTCAGCTGAGCAATTACTCAAGGGTTTAATTAGAATCCCGAGTGGAGTGACATGATTTATGCAAATAAGGTTATTAATATGCAGGTCTGCATTCGCCTAAATTAAAACAGCTCATCCGCCAGCTCAGGCTAGAGCTTTCATTACGGCAAATTAGAGAGTGATAATAACTCCAAATACACATATTTGTTTTCTGGAGACATTTGGAACAGGACATGCCTACAGGAAGAAAATGATCAAAAATCCGAAAGAAGGAAGCGAGTCAGGAGAAGGCAGTACCACTGCTGTTAATTATACCTCGTTACAAGCTGATTTATATCTGGAGGCCTTTGGTTTTAATTGGCTCACCAAGCAATTTACAGCACAATTACACATCTTAATGGCTTTTTTCACCCTTTATTTTACCAAGTGCAGTGGTGGAACATTTAACCAAATTCTTTGTCTGGTCAAAGCACCATTGTGTTGCTGGTGCTGAATTTATATTTTTATTTCCAATAAACATCTCCACAGAGACATTTGGCAATCCCTGTTTTTCCCTGAATGTGGGTCTGAAAGAAAATAATTAAGGTCAATTATTCTCAATGCATGTTGTTCTATTTAGAGCAGAAATTAGGCCTTTTAATAGTAATTACATGCACTAATTACTGCATCTAGCAATTACTTTTTATTGATTTAATCACTATTACTACAGTAATTGCCTATTTATAACCAACTCTCCATTATATCGCCAAATATGTAGACATATTTTAAAGAAAATTTGCAATTCCTTAGCTTTTATTGCTTGTCACTGGCTCTCTTCGTCTTAGAATTAGGCCTGTCAACTGATTGCATTTTTAATCAGATTTAAACATCGCCGGGTTAATGTTATTCACATTTCAAAGCTACAATTACTGTTGTGGAGTGACAGAATAAATGACATCTTTCCAGGTGTTGCACTAGGGGCTAGGAGAGGAGAGGGGAGGGAGAGCTGTACCCTGTTGCCGTATCTCAGCAGCCTAGGCCCTGAGCAACAGGACTGATGGTGGTTATATTTTAATGGATCAAGTTCTAACTGCGAGCATTAGCATAGAATTACTGCTTACACACTTTTAGCCGGGACGTAAATGTGGAAGCACGAAAAAGACAAGAAAAGGATTGAGTCCTAGGGTCTCTTTAACTCCCTCCTGTCAGCTCTGTACAAATGTAAACAATTTTAATAGTTGTTATTGTTATGTGGCAAGTTTGATGTTTGCTTTTATAGACCAAAACCATTGTTGTGTTGCTGCTGACATGTTTGCTTGAACATCAGGGTTTTTGCATTTTCAGTGGCTGGGAATATGACAAAGATGTCTCACTCTTGTGCCACTGAATGGTGAATACATTCATTCAGTTCCACGCACCGTTGATGCATTTTCATTATGTCACCTGCTGCCAAAGGTGATGTAAGATGTAATCTAATGACTGGTCAGAAACATCATCTTTCACTTGCTTTCACTCACAACAGAGGCCACTGGAGGCAGGACTCATTAACAGATGCACTTCATAATATTTATAATAATTTTAACTAGCAAACACAGAAAAGTTAAGGAAACAAGTTAGATCACGAAAGATTCCTTGAAGAATATTTTAAGAAGGCATATGAGGAGTGAAGATTTTCTCCTGTGGAGGAAAATAATTGTTCTTAAACAGCAGCTAAGGTTTCCCACAAACATTTCATAAGGGTGTAATAAGATATTTGTTTATTAGCCACCTAAAAATACCAACAGGCAAAATTAGCCAACAAAGGATTTTATTTGCCTGAACCAAAACTTCTTATTGAATGGCACCAGACGAAGCTACAGGGCAACAGCAAGGTTTCAGATTATATAGATTATAGATTACATACCTCAGAAAAAAAGGTAAGATGAGGAAACAGTTTAATTTTCATGGCATTTAGGAGGAAGATCTGTTTTGTTTAAGAATCAACTAATTTTTATTCTGCTACACATATTGTACATTATCATGTCTCATAAATAAGGACAACAATTTATTGCTTTGTGGATAATTTGTCCTGCTACAGATTCACTTCTATACCAGACTTGACATTTGTAAATGGTCCAGTAAATGAAACATGCCTTTATCTCTGTTTTTGGTGCATCCTGTCTCTCTCACACACACACACACATACACACACACACACACACACACACACACACACACACACACACACACACACACGGCTTACTGTCTGCTTAGTGTTTTCAGTAATTACAGCAGCAAGCAGGAAACTGTCCTTCGCATGGCAGATGGTCCAGCACCATGTTGCATCAGGTAACCGTGACAACCGCCTCCCTCATCACTACTAACAGCAGCATGGCTCTTAACAGTGACCAAATGTCATTATGAGCGCAAGGGACAGACGTAGGAGGGACTGGATAAGAGAGAGCAAATGCAGAAAGAAGCTTTCAGGATGCTTATCAAACACACACACACAGGAGGAAGGCAAATAATAGCACTTTTCACACATTTTATTTACATTCTTGGGTTGCACTAAACTTATCACTTTTGAATATAATTCATCCTGCTAATTAATCTTAAGGATGACTGAGTGATAAATGTTGATGTTGAAACCAACAACATTCCTTTAGTGATTGTGGAATTACATAATTTATTACCTTAATGCCTCCTTGTAATGCATCTGATATTGAAGTAATGATTTTTTCACACAGTCTCCTGCAGTCAAAAGTGACAGTGCAGCCAATGGCATAGATATGTCACTGTAGACCGGAGCAGCACCATGGAGATAAATATTTCTATGTGTCAAGTCGATTCTTTTTCAACCAACAGCTAGCTGTGAAGATGGTTACATCAGCAGAATTATGCTGCTACCTGATGATTGTTCAGCAGCCTTTATCTAGTTTGAACATTGTAAAGCTGACTATATATCAAGTCTGTACATGTCGTCAGGGTTGTAGTGACTGACAGTTTGTATTAATTTTCATAGTTACAGACAAATAAAAATATACATATTGAAAAATGAACATCAAACCATGTAAGCTTCAATATGCAGTTACAACAAATATACAGCAATGCTCACACACACACACCTACACACACAACAAGATAGTTTTGCTCGTGTTAACCATGTGGTATTTTTTTCTGATGTTGTGTTTTTTTTAACTTCTTTATGATATTATTATTACAATTATGATATTGATAGCAGTAGAACCATTGCCATCTCTAGTACCAAATGATCACTTTTATTTAAGTATTGTCTCAGGAGGGGACAGTAGTTTTCCTGTTGTATGTAAAATAATGCTCTACAATTTCTAGATGTGGTAAAGCACAAAGGAAGCTCTATTCTTTTGTTTTTATGTATTTCGAAGGGGTGGGGGGGGCGGCAACAGCATTCTAGGTCTTTTCATAACATGTTCTTCCTTTCAGTACCAGAGGGAGGCAGTGACATACCTTGGAAGGTGAAGAAGGCTGACTTTGTACAAAGTCATTCTGTATAATTACTCATCTTCGTAGTCTGTTAATAACACCTCTTACTAGTTTGTACAAATATAAATTTTTGTGCTCTATTAGACCAACAAAATATACATTTATCTGAATGCTTTAAAGACCTTAAATGTGAACTCTTAAGGTTGGAGTGATTACCAAAGATGTGGCAAATATGTATATTGTTGTTGGCATTTAACAAATGACACAGTAATTTCATTTTAATTTTCTAAATTCTAAGGCTCATTGCTACTCTAGGACTATAGTGAAATAAACCATTCAGCATTTGATTTACCATTTTGATGTTTAACATATTGTGTACGATGTGAATGGTGGCATGTTGGAGCAAACTTTAAGTTTAGATCTTCGGGTTAAATTGAGTGAAATTGGGTATAAGCTACTTAAATATGTGCACGAGCATGCAACACATGTCTACAGAAAAAGCTGGCCTTTTTTAACTTTTTAACCAACCTCATTATCTATGTACATAAAGCTGAGTTTAAAGTAATAACAGAGCAGTGATTACAGTTTAATGCCAGTGATAGGACTCTATTTAGCAGTAATTGCTAATGCAGCTTGCATTTCTGTTTTCAGTGCCTCTTCCACTAACTCAATAGTTAAACATTATGACCTTGTTTTTATTTCATCTGAACATTTAATGTTTTATGAGTTTTTTTTTTTTTTTTTCATCTGTCTTTTTATTTTTTAGCATGTTAAGGCAGTTGCCACTGTGCTTACCTGGGGGTTCAGGCTCTGGGTTTCTACCTCTGTAAAGCACCTAGAGACAATTTTATTGTAAAAGGTGCTATATAAATTGATTTGAATTGTGTCTGAGGAATGAATTAATTTAATCAGATAAACCTTTTGGACAGCAGTCTGTGAGACTAAAGACAGGATTGTTGCATATGGGAAAAACAATGAAGGTATATGTAGAATCTTTTGGTTACAGTTAACAAACAAAATTAATGGACTCCAGGGACTCCATGTTGGCAGGTAAGATAGGTCACTTCTGTCTTGAGCCCTTGTGCTCAGGCTTTCTCACACACGTGGCTCGTCTTCACTAAGCTGCCATTTAATCCATCAGTCATCTGAACTGGACCCGCCTGTCCCCCAGGTTGGGATGAAAGAGCATCTCCCTGGAGCTGAGGTGTCCGTGCATGGCAGGAGGAAAGTTAGAGGGCCTTAGTGCGAAATGTCAGTGCTTCTGCTGTGAAGCCAGACTCATCAAAGGAGGATTAGTGTCACACTGATGGCCTCGCTGGATGAGTACAAGCTAGTGGTATAATCTATCTGATGCATGAAAAACTATTATGGGACCCGGATGAGATACATTGATGTATGTAGTTCCACTAACACACACCCCTCGAGTTACAAACTAACTTCTGTAAAAAGTTTGAATTCAGAATAGAGATTAAACTAAACATAAACTATGTGTAAGTTCATTTTAAGTGTCATTCAAATAAATCAGAAATGTATGCACTTCCTTTTAAGCAGGTAAAGGATGTGTTCAATTTTATTTTAAACTTCTTTAATTATTGGGATTCACACTTTATTGACAGTGAAGACTATAATGTAATATTTTTAATTGTAAAAAAATTTGAGATAAAAGCTAGTTGTACATTTTGTTTCAGCTATTAGCAAGAAGGTTAGGTGTTTAATTCCTGCTCAGAAGTTGATTTCAGGAGTTGGTTTGATGGATTTTGTTCAGAGAGTCTAAGTGCCTCCTACAAAAACATGCACATTAGGTGGATTATAAATCTTTCCACTAGGTGTGAGTGAATGGCCTGTCTGTCCTGTGATGGACTGGTGACCTGTCCAGGGTCTATTCCTGCCTCTGCACAGTGACCGATGGGAAAGTCTTCAGCACTTTCCCACGCCCCTAATCAGGAATAAAGGACCAGTTAAGTAGAATTGGTTGGATGATATAAAATTATATACTTAACTGCAAATAATTTAACTACTTATGCAAGGTATGTTCTTTATAGTGTCCTCTGATCTTCCTGTCACTGTGAGTACATAATGGAATTTACAAGTATATTACAGTTGGAGTTATCATAGAAGTATGTTTGGGCCATTGTTAGCCAGTTAGGTTTGTAGACTAATCTTTGAAACCTTTCAAAATTTTAAGGCTATACCATGCTTTTGCTCTTCTTTACTGGCATTTCCTTTTCAATCTTCCAGACTTTCAGGCAGACAAAAGTTAATTTTGATCAAAAGTCAGATATCTGATGAAAAACAAACTGTTTAAATGTTTCTGCATCTCTCCACCCTCTTCCCATTTCTTGTTTTCAAAAAGTAATCTTGATAGGACAGTTTTTGCCTGATAAAGGGAGCTGTGCACCACATGTCAGCTCGAAAAGAGTCAACTCTTTTGAAAGAACTAAAATCCAACCCAAATAGGAACATCAGTGCCCCGTGCCTATGCTTTGTTAAAGTTTTAAATCTAATGAGAGGGGACCAGAAAAAGAGTCTGATATTTTCACTGTGGCCTGTTTGAAATACAGCGGCTTTCTTCTCTTAAATGCACCACAGAGAACTACATTTCCAGAACTGTATTCCATATTCTGATATGAAAACTGCAGTCAATATTCAGTAATGGAACCAAGTCAGAGAGAATTTGTTTACAGTGGAATGATTTATTTTTATTAGTTCTGTCTAGTTTTCTATATTGCTGTTGTTTCTTCTGCAAATTTATTGAAACCTGCTGAATGTTGGTAATGAGTTTCTTTATTGATTGTTAATGCACCTAGTTTTGCAAAATAGAAACAACAAATAGGAAAATAAGGTAAATAACTATATTTGACCACTGCTGTCCAGTCAAGTTTAAGAATCATGATCACCCGGCACCTGCTGATTATTTTTTAATTTTACTGTTAACAGACTTAATTAAAGTAAAGCAATCCACGAGACGTTTCTAGATTCCTGACAGACACCATTTTGCTCTGCTCAAAATGACAAACACGGCCTCCCCTACAAAGTTGGTCTCAGCAGGTCGTTCAGAATATTGTAGAGTAGATGTTTCCTCATTGAGGCTATGCCCCGTAGCCCTCATTGGTATTGCAGTTAATGAGTCCCCCATCGCCTCCCCGGAAAGGATTTTTTTATTGACCACAATTAGACTGATCATCATTTTGCAAAATTTCATTTTTGTTGGTGTTGGTGGTTAACACGAGATGTTTTTCAGAGGCCCACTCGGGTTTTTTTCTTTGGATCGTTTTGAGATGGCTCTCCGAGAGCCTGGCTCGAATCCTTATACACTCCAGTGTAAAACTTGAGGTTATTTGCATTGTCCGTCCACAGCAGGCAGAACCGCCTCCTATATATGTCATGTACGGACATCACCACCTCATTCAGGATAAACACCTCTTCTCACTCGCCCAGGCAAGAAGGGTTGTCTGGTGAGACATCTCACTAATATTACTCAGAGAACCAACCAATCAGTAGGACCTGACCAAATCAGGGCAAAAGCACTGCCCGTGCCACGCACGAAGCGAAGACGTCCAGCATATAAAACCGGACGAAAGTGAGCAGCGAAGACCAGCTTGCTGCAGCACACTCCTGCAGGTCCACCCCCCTGAACAAAGCCCACGAAGTGGCCAAGCTCCGGGTCGAGTGAGCACGCAGACCCCCAGGAGGCTGCAAGCCCCAGTTTGAATAAGCCAAAGCTATCGCCTCCACCACCCAGTGGAAGAGGTGCTGCTTTGTGATAGGTCTGCCCTTGTGGGGACCAGCCCAGGAGACAAAGAGCTGATCGCTGCTCCTGAAGCCTCTGGTCCTATCCACATAGGTGCGCATAGGTTGCTCGTCCAGCGCAGCAGTGAACACCACCAGGTCGATGGGGGAACATGACCCCACCACTTTCAGCACAAAAGCAGGGTTTGTCTTCAAAATCATACGCACGTCGTCCACAAAGAACTGCGCGCACGACGGGTGCACTGACAGCGCATGAATGTCACTGATGCGTTTAGCCGAGGCCAAAGCGAGCAGCAACACAGTCTTGAGGGACACCACCAGGTCCCTCGGGGGCACCAGGGGTCTGGAGACCAAAAGGAGCCAGCGCGCGCCCTTCATGAAGCGGCTGATCAACGGGTGCTGACTTGCCGTCAGCCCACCAAACCCAACATTACAAGCAGCGATAAGCAGCTAAGATTGCAGCGCTTATCAATTAGGTCCTACAGAAAAGATAAAATCACCCCCACCGAGCACTGGAAAGGGATGTGTCCGTGACGAGTGCACCACTCCTCAAACATTCTCCACTTACAGTCATACAAAGACCTAGTGGAGGAGGCTCGAGCGGTTTGAATGGTGAAAATCACTCGCGGCGAGAGCCCCCCTGCTAAGAGATTCATCCTCTCAGGGGCCAGGCCCATAGTGCCAGACGCTCCAGGTGCGGACGAAAAACCGAACCCTCCGCCCGAGACAGCAGGTCCCGGTGTAGCGGGAGCTGCCAGCAGCTGATATATCTCCGCCAGTCAGTGCATCGCCGGCCAATGCGGCACGATCAGAATTAGCTCGTGACTGTGCTCCCTCACTCTGGACAGAGTGTGGGAAATCAGGGTCGGGGGGGAAGGCGTAGCAGCACATGTGGCCAGTGGTGCGCTAACGCATCTACTCCAAGGGGTGCATTCACCCTCAACGCGAACAGGTCCACCAATGCTCGCCCATAACGAGCCCAGACCTGTTCCACCACCGCCGGATGTAGGGCCCACTCCCTGTACATTGGCGCGCCCCTGGAGAGCATGTCTGCTCCCGTATTCAGAGACATTTCAGGGACAGAAACACCGCTGAAACCTCCAAGAAGTTTATGTGAAGACGCTGGAGGCTCGCGCTTCAGCTCCCCCTCACACAACGACCCTTGTGGACACCTCCCCAACCCGTCAGGCTGCATCCGTGGTGACCACCTTCTTAGATAGGACGGCACCCATCGGTACCCCCTGCGTCAGGAACGGCGGGGCTCTCCAGTGACGCAGCGCCAGAGTGCACTCGGGCGTGACAAGCAGCCACCGCGTGCAGCCACCCAAAACTGGAACTCCGTCATGTGGAGCCGACCCAGTCGGACCACGAGGATGAATGAAGCCATCAGTCTGAGTAGCCACAGGTGCAAACTGAACCGGACCGTCCTGCCCAGCCGGAGGAGCGTGAGGCAAGCTCTGAAGCTGCCGACCCGCTCCTCCAAGAGACATGCTGTGACACAGAATTCAGGGCATGCCCCAGAAAAGTCTGCTCTTTTCCCCATTTATCACAAAACCCAGATCCTGCAGGTGTTGCAGAAAAACGCACAGTGCGAGCAGCAGCCAGTCGTCCAGGTATGTGGCCAGGCGAATGCCCTGCTGCGTCAGCGGCGTGATCACTGCCTCTATGCAGCATACAAACACCCTGGTAGAGAATCGAAGGTACTTTCTTTGGGGAGGATAAATTGGAATGTGGAAATACATGTCTTTCAGATTGACGGACGTGAACCAATCATTCCGTCGTACGAGACGCAACAGAGATGCGTGTGTAAGCATCCTGAACTTGTATTTCCTGCGATGTCTGTTTAGAGCATGTAAATCCAAAATAGGGCGAATCCCGGTTCCCCCCCATTTGGAAACCAGAAAATATCTGGAATAGTGACCCACCTGAGACAGATTGAGCGGGACGATGCAGATTGTTGTTGACCACCTGCTGGGCATGTTCCAGCCTGGGGCTGGTTTGGCAAGTCTGATGCGGGTCTCGCGCTACAATGAAGTTGCCACAGCGACACATCCGGGGCTCGGATGCTCTGGAGTGTGGAGCCTTGTCAGCCATTTCTCTGCGCTAGAAAGCGACAGATAAATGGAATGAGTTAGCACCAGAACACGTGGCGAGAGCCAGCCAGCAAAGCATGTACTCATGTGCTCGAGCGGTGTGGAGTCTCGAGCGCTGCGTATGCTAGGCCTAGAGTGGTGAGGAGACGCAGCCGACACCAAAATCTAAAAGCAACGGCGTAAAACCAGCATCAAGAGCAAGTAGCGTTCAGCGACCAAGCCGAAAAGCTCCCTCTGCGAACAGTTAAGCCACTTACCCGTGGACGCCAGAGAAGCTTCAGAGTAGGAAGAGGTGTCTGAATGAGGTGGTGACATTCGCGCATGACATATATAGCAGGCGGACGGAGGCATGCATCCCATAGTGAGACATCAAACGATGTATTATGAAAGAGAACTGCTTTTAGCCCTTGAGACAGTTTACAAGCCTAGTGCTTTAAAGATGAAGGTGGCCAAAGACACATTACATTATCAACTGTAGAGTGCCAACGGGTCATTTGTTGAGCTGTCTTTAATCGTTTGGTTTGTCTTAAGCCATGGGTATCAGAAATGTAGTGGTCTTAGTATATGGTTCAGGTCACCTCCTGGTACAGGAATTGTGAAACCTGAGTTGATTAAATATGCATCTAGTATCATTTAGAATGATCCACCACTGAGAATGCCGCCTTTGAAATAGTCACTGAAAGTTCTGCAAACAGGGCAGGCAAGCCCCGAAACAGAAATATTTACAGAGATCACAGAGGAAATTAGGTAATTTTGCAGAGCTACTAATAGCAGCGTCTTGACACATTATATATTTCATTTATCCTTTCTATGTCAAGGTCGCCATGACAAGTACCATGACTGATAGACGCTAAATAGAAAATCTATGAATTCTGTGTCGAGTATACAACAAATCACCTGTGCTGGTCAGGGCAGGGATTTTCAAAAAAAAAGGTAAAATAAAGTGTAGCTCAAAGGCAGACTGTTAAAAGTATGGGTGAAGGAGTGAAAGGTTTATTGTTCGGCCCAGCCGAGTAGATCCCCATCTCCTTTCATTCACATATTTCTCTTTGAGGGTTCAGATCTAATGTCAGTGGTTTATGATGGTTTCTTACTCAGACATCAGCTGTTTCCGAGTCAAAACATGATGAACAGACCTATATCAGTTCCTTGTATGACTCTGTAGTAATTAAAATATAGCAGATTTTATTTTTTTTTTTAATCTCCTTGCGTCTTTAGTATAACAACCACACTGCAGATCCATGTCACCCTTGTCCTCCACTCTCCTCCTCCTCTGACCTGCATGTGGGACAGTGGTGTCTCTATGGAGCCCTTTAGGACTCCTTTTTCCTGTCATCCTCTCCCCTTCTCTCTTCGTGTTACAAACCATCAGGCTAGCAGTGTAGCACTCTTGCTGTGTTCACACCAGTTGGTCAGCTAAGATTGGCATGCACAGCATGTCTCCTCGACTGACCTGCCTGCCTGCGTTGCTTTCCTATTAAAATTCCGGTGCCAGATCCCCAATGAGGAAAGTGTAGCAGGGTCAGTCGGGCTCGCTGGCCTTTCTTGCTCTGCCTGACTAATGAAGAAGATGCCTGTTGGGTTCATTATGAAAGAAGAGAAAGATGAGTGATGTGAGGTGAACTGACAGAAATGGTGACACGTAGAGATGTGTGCAGCTAAATTTACATTTTAGCTGCACATGCTGTTGTAACACTCCATTGTTCTTATTAACAGATTGTATTATAGGACAGAAATACTTGGCTGTTGTTTATTTGATTTCAAGTACTTTTTTTGCTGCATGGACAAAAATACTTTTTGGGCACAGGGCAAAAGTTAGAGCTGTCCTAACTGAAAATAAACCACCTTTGCTCTAGCAAAATTGAAGCACACCTGGTTTAGTTGTAATGATATGTTAGAATTCCAACAATGCAAACAAATTTCATTATGTGGAACACAAAATGTGGCTGATAGAAAAACCTTACAGAGGTGTTTTTATACAATGGGCACTTTTGTAAAAAATGTAATTGATTGAATACTCGATCAGAAAGTTAGATTGATTCTGCTGTGAAATGTAACCTTGAAAGGAACAAGGCAATTAAAG
The DNA here is from genome assembly GCA_015343265.1 of Pao palembangensis. Classification (NCBI taxonomy): domain Eukaryota; kingdom Metazoa; phylum Chordata; class Actinopteri; order Tetraodontiformes; family Tetraodontidae; genus Pao; species Pao palembangensis. Next base: position 9,283,172 of record CM027095.1, on the reverse strand, counting down.
GGCCACTAAAGAACAGGTGTATTTACCTATATGTGCACTGAATGTTCCAGTATTAAAAAAAAAAAAAAAAAGTTTGCTGAATTCCTGTTTCTGCATTAATTAGCCTTTATCTGAGGAAACCGTTCATTATCCTGGGATTATCATGCACCTATCAAGCAGCCCCATACACTAGACAGCAATGAAACAGACACTTTTTGTTTTTGAAAGCGATAATAGAATTCCTTACAAATGCCTGAAGCACACTCATTATAAATTTGTACCCCTGCTGCAAATGCTTTCTTGTAATGATGACATTATGCAGGTCTAGTGTCTCAGAGGTTTCACCCTTTGTCCCTCGGCGTGTGTGTGTGTGTGTGTGTGTGTGTGTGTGTGTTAATATATGCCTTGCCACTCTTGATATGTTTTCTTGTCTTTGAGGGACTGACCAAGTTTTTCCTCCCTCAACACAAACCAGACAAAGGTTTAATGCAAATTAATAAGCTTAACCAGCCAAGTACAACAGTATGAATATTTATTGGGACACAGATCTTAACTGCAGTGGTGGAAGTCTTTGAAGACAGTGTATAAAATCTCATGAACTAAATAAGCAGAGAGAAGAAAAAGTGAGATATTGCAACCGTATACTCTGTGAAACAGGCAATAGATGTTTATGTTTATATGGTTTGGCAGCATGATAGGGCTATTAGATTCTATCCTTGGTGTGTGCCCACAGGGCTCATTAAAAAGCGAATTAGCCAATTAATTTAGCCAGATGTAAGCTCCTGCTGCACATAAAGCTCCGTACAGAAATAAAATACATTGAAAGAATAAAAGGAAGTTCAATGCATAGAAGGAATACTGCAATTTAGACATTGAAGCATTTTTATGCTCATTTACTGAAAAAGCATTTAAATTAACATAATCAATTTTAAATTCTGTGATTCTGTGACCCCATAACTTCTTTCATTATATAACACACCCTTATTCCACTAGAATATATCTGTCTTATGATTCAATGCAGAATTACAGTTTACTCCGATAAAAATTAATTATTAAATGGTTGTAGCCTGTGCTTCTTCTCTCTGTGAGTCTAACGGAGGTCACAATTGGATGCCTCGTCCCTGTGCAGAAAGTAAATCCACCCAATGATTGCAGAAGGCCTTATCAGGCTGTTTGCAACAGTCAATATCCACAGGAGGCTCTCGAATAAACAAACCATAAAGGCCGGGGCTTCTGCTGGCCTCAGAGATTATTGCCCTAACTATGATTACTTTGCATCAACCTGAGCTAATTATCTTCAAACTTAAGTTAATGGTAAATATGATCAGCATTTGGGTTATTTCCCCATCTATAATGAAGAATAATGGGCAGAGGAATGACTGCTAGCAGGTTTTTTCTTTTTTTTTGTAGTGGAGATTTGTAGGGAACACTGAGGCCAGCAGGATGTGAGTTTGGGAGAATAGAGATACACTGTATCTGTCCGTCTGGACAGATGGAAGGAAACGAGTATGAAGGAAGGAATAGAGACTTTTGTTTGGCTTGATGTCAGACCAAACCCTCTTGATGAATGTGAGGGAGCTAGCCTTTTGCCTGTATGTTTCATATCAGCCTTGCTTCTTCTGATGGTTCACCTCTGCTCACAGCTGTGTAAATGGGTGCCAGAGGAATTTTCTTTTTTGTTGTGATAAAGATATCCTATTGAAGTCTTTTAACTGTTTAGTGCTTTAGTGCACCCTACCTCTCTGTCTCTGTAAGCCTGAGCACATAAAGTGTAAGTGACACCAGTATAAAGGTATCGCTTGAGCAGTGTCTGTGATTTGCCTTCAATCTTGAAGCCTACTGGAATTCTTCCTGAGGCTGGAGACGAGACCCTCGCACAAGCTGCAAAAGCTTAAACACCGTCTTTTATCTGCACTAACTCTCCTCTACTGCCACGGCCTCATGCCTTCTAGCTGTACTAAGACAGAGATGTGCACATAAGGAGGAGGAGACCTTCAACACTGCCTGACAGCACACCCTATGCTCTGCTTCCCATATGAGGTCAGACATGTGAAAACAGATGAAATCTGTCTGGTCTGTTTTATGGTGGTTAGCTCAAATGAGTCCAGAATATAGCCTTTTTCCTTCGTCCTCACTTCTGTGCACTTTTTCCTATGCTTCACAAATGTGCAGCTTTAATATTGGTAGTGCAAATTTTCAAGGGATTACAATTGTTATTGCATTTCTCCTTTACAAAGGTGTGAAAGTCCCTGACCTTAACTGTAATCACCCCAGCTCAATGTGTGTGTGTGTGTGTGCGTGTCCATATCCCCGTCCAGAGTCCTCAGGACCCAGTCAAAGCCGGGTTACGTACTGGAAACTCTTCTTTGCCGGATGGCAAAGCTGATGGGATTGACGCTATGTCCATGTACACACAGAAGACATTTGTGTTTTACATCGCAGGTGACCCATTTTTCATACAGTAGGCATGCTCATTGCCTGTAAGGAGATGCTCATTATTCCCTTTACCAAACTAAACTTTAGTGAGAAAATACTTATTATTCATATTAACAAATATAAAATAATACATTTAGTTATCTCAGCATTGTGGCAGATTTTGTAGTCACAGAGCGATATATAACAACCAAAATACTGCAGTTTGTCTCTACTGGCCTTAAAAGCAAGATGTTGATGGGCCATTGAATTTTAGACGAAGCCTTCCGGGGTAGGGAGAATACAGGAACACATTTAAGTGCTGATGAATCCAATCAGCTTGTTTCAGGCATCCAACACAGATATGCCTGTGCTTTTAAGTTTGTGCTTCTCAAGGCTACCTAGTAAGATGCTGTGGCTGTTTGCTTGTGCATTAGTAATGTCTGTGTGTCCTGATAATGAAATTGTTGGGAAATTGAACGTTTGGCCTCGCTCTCTTCATGCGCTTGTGTCTGATACTGCTTATATCACCATTAGCTTTGTCAGGCTCCTGTGATTCTCATCAATGTCAGTGAAGGGAGACCGAGCCACAGAAGCCAGCCAAACTCCTCACCTGCCATTGTAGGTTTCATAAACAGGTTAACAGCCCTCCATGCTGGAGAAAGGCCTTATTATGGAAATACAGCTACATCAGATTAGAGGGATTCTTTCTCCCAAAAATCTGTGCGCCACCCAGAGCCTAAAAATTTCAGTATAATGCCAGGTACATGTACATGCAACAGAAAGCTACTTTATGATTAGTTAAAACAGCTAGACAATTAATAAAATCTCGCATGGCTCAATAATTAATTGGCACCCTTACTAAGGAACATTTAAAAATGCATTTGCAATGCCACACAGAAATGGGATGATGGCATTTGCAATGCCTCACATGAACATGAATGGTATATTGATGTGGTATTTAATTTGGCAAGGTAGGCAGGACATTGCACACAGAAACAAAATGTATTATTTTTAATGAAAGTCATGCAGTTAGACTGTAACTTTGGACACATTTTTATACACAATTGTTACAGTTCATAGTTATAGAGTCAGTCATCCAATCCTGTCCTTAGCTAAATATGTTAAAGTAATAGGTGAGGCAGGAATTCAATCACATAGACTCACAGGCTAGGAAACTACATATCCGCCACAGTTATGCTCCATCACTTTTCAATTTACTTGACCCACACCCGGCCTGTAGCAAATCATTAATGACACTTAAGGCAGTATGTCTGTCATTTTTAGTCTTTTGTTAGAACATGCTAGAGACGTTTCTAGAGGCAAAGTTACACAATGTCACAGTATTGGGTTAGAATGGCAATATTGAATAGTGAAGATCTTTGATGATAGTACAAATTTCTGTCTAATGGTGGAAAGAATAACCAAACACACCCAGGTATTTTTGGTGTGTTCTGTATGTTGTTGCCATGAGTCTGTCTTTTGTCACAATCCATTTTTTGTTTTAGAAGATATACTTCCAGGATCGTAATGGCTTTATAAGGCTCTTGTAATGAAATATTTACTGGAATGTTTAGAAGTTTCCAACATTCCATCATGCACATGCTGTAAAAGAAGTCATTCAAATTGGCAGTGGTAGATAAACCCTCTTCATATGGCCCTGATGTTACTGAGGCTTCAAAGTGAACTATCCTTCTGGTCAAGAAAGAGAAAGCTGCAAGTACGCGCACCAATTGAAAATTATGGCTAATTTGTAAGCTTTACAGCACATTTCGGTTCTGGTTCTCCAAGGCTTGTCTATTAACGCACATATCTGTAAGGTTTGGCCTTGGGGCTTTTTTTTGTTAAAAATATTATTACCTTAAAAGGCAGCCAGACTTCCACAAACTGATTACAAGTCTAACTTTTTTTCTATGCATAACCAAACTCACTAGACTGGATGATACAGAAGCATTGTTGTGTGTGTGGAGACAATCACAATGGTTTACCTGTCATAATGAGGAGAAATCTACTGTATGTATATTTACCCACTGTGCCCATCAGTCCTGTGATGTACTATTCCAAAATCCTTGCCTATACTCTGTGTGTGTGTGTGTGTGTGTGTGTGTGTGTGTGTGTGTGTGTGTGTGATGGAATTTGTGATGAATTTATGGGAAAGAGAGGACATTTTGGCTGGTCTGCTATTTATATAATCATTTATGGTGTTGTGACCTGATTTCAAGCTTGGGTTTAGAACTGGGTTTTGTTGAATAGTTACCAATAATCTGAACAGGCACATTAAAGCCATCTAAAGTGTGTTCCTGTGTCAAAAAGATATACATTTAGAGAAATGTGGAACCTTTCATCATTCCATCTGTTGAATCTTATGAACCATTCTTTAGTGTCTATTTTGGACCTGATGAAACTGCTCACAGTGGCATCGACCTATTGCATTTAAAATAAATGTAATATCAATAATTGTGGCTTTTAACTGTGTGTAGATCAATATATTTTAGCCAGGGAATTATCTCTCTGCATGCTTTTCTCTAACATTTGTAAAGCTTATTATTATACCACTCTTCATCTCTATTTGCAATTGCATAGATTATGCAGTAGAAGCACTTTCAGTGTGAACACATTGTTGGAACTGCTTTCTTTTTTCTCCAAGAGTCATTGTTCCAACATGTCCTTGTGTCACCAGTCCAGAGGAGCTGAAATGTCATGACTCTACATGCATATGTACTGTTATGCACCGCTGGAACACTGAGGATGGAGTTACCTGCTCATTTATTTGTTTTTATGAGCTTCAATGCCCACTTTACAAAAATGAATGGGGTAAGATGGGTGAGAAGAAATGGAATATGGAGATATGACACTTTCCATAACTCTAAAGGTGTTCATTGTTATTCAAAAAGACCATGAATAATTCCAATTTTATTCACTTTAACACATTCAGTCTTTAATCTGCTTTTTTAGTCATTCACAAATGCAGTCTTTGTCTTTGCAGTGGTGCATCTTTGACCCTCAACCTTCAGGACATCAGTCATGTGATGACTGTATTTAAGAGTACATTTGAGTTTGTGCTATTACTGCTTTCAAGGTGGTCAAAGCCCAAACCTCAAAAAATACTCTTGTTCATCGTAAATATGTACTGAAGAATCATACATGAATGGCAAAGTTGGATGTGTTTATCATATGCTCAGGAGCTTTTCCTGTTCCTTTTGTTTTTTAATGAGCATTTTACAAAGTAAGTGATTGATCAATTCCTAGTGAAAAAAGTCAGTAGAGTAAATATAATAATTGAAAACAGTTGAGAGTACGGTGTTCGTGATCGCATAGAAGCTGCAGTCATGTCATATCTGTTTTATGGGAAAATTGTAAGAAAACAACCTGGGCAATAAAAAAGATAGTAAAAACAAAAAACAAGACAGTGAGCTCATCTCAAACTGTTCTTTTTAAACCTGTGGAGAAAGAGAAGACTTTCCTGATTAACTAAAGAAAATGATAACATGATGTGCAGACAATGCACCACGAAAATAGACTTTTATCAAGAAGTGTTATTAAAGGTCTGTGTTTGCTGGGACTTGGTGGGCAACTTGGTTTGTTTTCTGTACTCTGTTCAATTCTTCATTTCCAACCCACTGAGACCTGGCAGAGACAACAGAACAAAAAATGATTCTAGTGCTGAGAAGCAAAGAACTGCAAAAGTATTCATACCCCGCTTCTTCTCTACATTTTTTCACATTATGACCGCTACATAAATATATTTTATTGGAATTTTAGTGTGAAAGACCAACACAAAGTGGCATACAATTGTGAAGTAGAAAGAAAATTATACATGATTTATTTTTTTTACAAATAAAAACTGAAAAGTGCGGTGCAAAAGTATTCCTACTTTTCTAAGTCACAGGTGTCAGACCGATTCCACAAAGGCACGTGCTTTGTTCCAACCAATCAAACACACAGAAAGTGGATCAATCAGCTGTCTGAAGACTCAGATCAGCTGATTAAATAACTTAAGTCAGGAAAGCATGCTTGGTTGAATAAAAACCTGCAGCCAATATGTCTCTTTGTGGAATAGTTTGACACCCCTGCTCTAAGTGCATCCAATTGCCTTCAGAAGTTGCCTGATGATTGCGGAATGATCGAATGTTCACCTAATGACTAAATAGAGTCCACCTGTGTGTACTTAATCTCAGTACAAATACAGCTGTTCTGTGACGGCCTCAATGGTTTGTTAAGAGAATATTGGGGAACAAACTTCATCATGAAGTCTAAGGAGCACACCAGACAGGCCAGGGATGTTGTGAGAATTGTTAGGGCTGGTTAGGCTATAAAAAGACTTCGAAGCTTTAAACATCACACGGAGCACTGTTCAGTCCATCATCCGGAAATGGAAAGAGTATGGCACAACTGAAAACCTACCAAGACACGGTCGTCCACCTAAACTAACAGGCCAAACAAGGAGAGCACTGATCAGAGATGCAGCCAAGAGGCCCATGGTGACTCTGGATGAACTGCAGAGAAACTGTTCAGGTGGGGAATCTGTCCACAGGACACCATCAGTCGTGCACTGCGCAAATCTGGCCTTCCTTTATGGAAGAGTGGCAAGAAGAAAGCCATTGTTAAAGAAACCCCACAAGAAGTCCCGTTTGCAGTTTGCCAGAAGCCATGTGAGGGACACAGCAATGTGGGAAGAAGGTGTCATCAGATGAGACCAAAACCGAACTTTTGGCCTAAATGCAAAACGCCTATGTGTGGCTTTAGGAAAACACTGCACATCACTTGAACACGCCATCCTACCAAACATGGTGGTGCCAGCATGGAGAAAGCTTCTTTCAGCAGGGGACAGGGAAGATGGTCAGAGTTGATGGGAAGATGGATGGAGCCAAATACAGGGCAATCTTGGAAGAAAACCTGTTGGAGTCTGCAAAAGACTTGAGACTGGGTGAGATTCACCTTCCAGCAGTACAAATCTTAATTCAAACATAAAGCCAGGGCTACAATGGAATGGTTTAAAATGAAACATATTCATGCTGTCGAATGGCCCAGTCAAAGTTCAGACCTAAATCCAATCGATAATCTGTGGCATCTAATCTGACTGAGCTTGATCTGTTTTGCAAGGAAGAATGGGCAAAGATTTCAGTCTCTAGATGTGCAAAGCTGGTAGAGACATACCAGGTTAGACCCGCTCACGCCCTTAAGACATTCGCCGAGCGCCCTGCAGAGGGCGCTGGTCCCCAGGATCCAGCGGGGACCGCGCACCTGTGGCTGGATCGGGCTTATCAGCTGCTGATAAGGGAGGCTGCCAGCCGGTCCTACTTGCTGGATCATTATGCTTGGACTTGTCGTAGGGATCATTGCTTGTTTGCCCGTTTGCCCACCTGCCCGCCCCGTTCGCCCGCCTGTCTGCCCTCGGACTGTTGATGGTTTGCCCTTGACTCTGTTTTGTTGTTTTGCCTTTGGCCTCATTTGGCTTTAACTCGCTTGTGCTCGTCAGTGTGTCGCTTGCCACTGCGCTTTTTGTGTTCCTGTTTTGGCCGCAGAGCTCGCCTTTCCCGTCCTCTGGTGAGCACCCACAAAGGGCTTTTTTTTGTTCGAACCTACCTTGCATTTGCATTTGGGTCCTCAACACACCCTCGCGATAACAGAATGATCCAGCCACACATGGACCTGTAGCAATCGCAATCATCAAACTGGGCGGCGCCCAGGGTTCCAAGGTCCCGACCACCTGCTCGAGGCTGCTCGAGACAGCACCAAGAACGGATGGCGGGCGCGGACAAGGTTGATTCCCTCGCTGGGTCCCTTGCCCCCGCCTATTGTTTGCTGCGCCTGCGGGTTGGGTTGCTGACGCCGACCGAGCCCCGCTCAATACCGGTGACCGGGATGGCGGTCCCGCGAGCTGTCAGGAGACACCCAGACCCCATTGCTGCCACTCTCCTTCGAGCGGCCGTGGATACCTCGCCTCCAGCCCATTTTCCCATTGGGTCCTGCCAACTCCCACTTCCTTGGAGTCCCAGACCAACCAGCCTCCGCTTCCGGCACAGTGTCTGGGTACAGTGGCCCAGCCCCGGTGCTGCGAAGCGTTTTTCCGGGGCTCAGACAAGCACGCCAAGCCGTCCCCGCTGTGTCTGGAACCCCATCGTCTCGCCCGTCTGCCCGAGGATTCTCCCTGACCCACTCCCTGCACCCGCCGAGATGGCCCGCACCTGTGTCCGGCCTCCAGCGTTGCCGTCCCTGTGCCCGTTAACTCCGCCAGGTCCGGGAGGGCAGCGCCGCCGGGACGTCCGGCCAGGTCCGAGGGCAAAGGCCGCCGACGCCCTCCAGTTCCGGTGGGCAGCGGGCTCGCGGACAGCCGAGGAGAGCGCTTGAAGCCTCGCTTCGAGGGGAGCGCCACCTCCTGGCTTCAGGGTGGAGCAGGTCCGGGGGCCTGAGTGCCTCTCGAGCGGTGAGCAGGTCCGCCGCCTCCAGCTTCCTGAAAGCGCATGAAGCAGGTCCGCCGCCACCAGTTCCTCGAGCGGCAGACAGGTCCGCCGCCACCAGTTTCCTCGGAAGGCAGGAGGCAGGTCCGCCGCCACCAGCGCCTCGAAGCGGCAAAGCCGCGTTCCGCCGCCTTCCAGTTCCCCGGGAAGCGGTAGCCGAGCTCACGCCGCCCAGTTCCCCGAGCGCAGCGCAGCCAAGGCCGTCCCTGTGCCTGCAGGCACCCGCCGCTTAGGTCTGGAGGGCAAAGGCCGACGCCCGCCAGGTCTCGAGGGCGCGCCGGCCGACGCCTTCCAGTTCCGGTGGGCAGCGTTTTCTGTGGGACAGCGCCAGAGAGCGCTGAAGCCCGCCGGAGGGGAGCGCCAATCCATTTCCAGGTGGCAGGAGCAGGTCCGCCGCCTCCAGCCCCCGGGAGCGGCAGGAGCAGGTCCGCGCTCCAGTCTCCCGAGCGCAGGAGCAGGTCCGCGCCCACTCTGAGCGGCAGGAGCAGGTCCGCCGCCACCAGCTCCCCGGGAAGGGCAGGAGCAGGTCCGCCGCCACCAGCCTCGAAGGCAGCCGCAGCCCGCTGGGCCAGCTGGAAGGCAGCCGCAGCTCCGGGCCTAGCCTCAGCGCAGCCGCAGCTCCGCCGCCGCCTAGCCTCAGCGGCAGCCGCAGCCTGGGCCGCCTAGTTTCGCAAGCCGCAGCTCCGCCACTAGTTCCCAGAGCAGCCATGCCCATCGCGCCGCCCCAGTCCCGAGCGCAGCATCTCAGCGCCGCCGCTCCAGCCCCCGAGGCCGCAGAGCGCCGGGCCACCGCAGCCCCCTGGGCGCGCAGCTCCGCCACCAGTTCCCAGCGCGGCAGCCGCAGCTCCGCCGCCAGTTCCCAGAGCGGCAGGAGCAGCCCGCCGCCACTTTCTCTCCACAGCGGCCGCAGCTCCGCCGCTCCAGCTTCTCGCACGGCAGCCGCAGTTCGCCCACCAGCTCCAGAGCAGCAGCAGCGCGCCTGCCGCTTCCAGTTTCCAGAGCGCAGCAGCGCGCCGGTGGGCTCAGCCCCAGAGCGCAGCGGGAGCAGCACCCCAGCCTCCAGAGCGGCAGCGAGCCGTGCTGCCGCTCCAGCCTCCAGAGCGCAGTGCAGCAGCCTGCTGCCGCTCCAGCCTGGTGAGCGGCAGCAGCCAAAAGCCGCCACCAGCTTCCGCAGGGCTCTACCGTCGCTCCAGCTCTGTGAGCGCCGCAGCAAGCTCCGCGCCTCCAGTTGTGAGCGCAGCAGCAGCGCGGCAGCTGCAGCAGCAGCAGCGCGCCCCAGCTCAGGCTGCAGCAGCAGCAGCGCCGCCTAGTTCCGAGGGCTGCAGCAGCAGCAGCGCGCTTCCAGTTCCGGAGGGCTGCAGCAGCAGCGCCGCCCAGTTCCGGGAGGGCTGCAGCAGCAGCAGCGCGCCTCCAGCCCGAGGGCTGCAGCAGCAGCAGCAGCAGCGCCGCCTCCAGTTCCGGCGGGCTGCAGCAAGCAGCAGCGCCTAGCTCCGGCGGGCAGCAGAGGTGCCCGCCGCTTCAGTTCTGGCACTGGCTCTGCCCCTACGCCAGCCGCGTTTCACGGCACGACGCCCCAGCCGACTCCGCGAGGCAGCAACGCCACCAGCTGTGGCCCTGCCGCGCCGCATCCGCTCCAGCGCCAGGTCCGGGCAGCTGCCGCCGACGCCTCCGCCAGGTCTCAGGCAGCGCCGCCGACGCTCCAGTTCAGGGCAGCGAGCCAGGACAGCGCCGAGGAGCCGCTGAAGCCCGCCGAGGGGAGCGCCACCCCATTTCCAGGTGGCAGGAGCAGGTCCGCCGCTTCAGCCCCTCGAAGGGCAGGAGCAGGTCCGCCGCCCCAGCCCCGAAGCGGCAGGTGAGCAGGTCCGCGCCCAGCCTCGGGAAAGGGCAGGAGCAGGTCCGGCCGCTACCAGCCTCGGAAGCGGCAGGAGCGTCCGCTGCCACCAGCCGGGAAGGGTAGCCGCAGCTCGCCGCCTTTCCAGCTCTCGAAGCGTGCCGCAGCCCGCCGCTCAGCCGAGCTGCAGCGCAGCCCGCCGCCGCTTCAGTTTCAGCGGCAGCTGCAGCTCCGCCGCTCTAGCTTCCCCGCGCGGCAGCCGCAGTTCGCCACCAGTTCCCCAGAGCAGCCATAGCCCATCGCCGCCAGCCCAGTCCCGAGCGCAGCATCCGCGAGCGCCGCCGCCCCAGTTCCCCTCGGAAGCGCCGCGAGCCGGCCGCTGCTCTAGCCCTGGGCAGCCGCGAGCTCCGCTGCCACCAGCTCCCAGAGCGCAGCCGCAGCCCGCCGCCAGTTCCCAGAGCTGCAGGAGCAGCCCGGGCTACCACCTTTTCACAGCGCCGCAGCTCCGCCGCCCAGCTCGCACGCAGCCGCAGCTCCGCCTACCAGTTCCCAGAGCAGCAGCAGCGCGCCGCCGCTTCTCCAGTTTTCAGAGCGGCAGCAGCGGCGCCGCGTTTCAGCCTCCAGAGCGGCAGCGGGAGCAGCACCGCCGCCAGCCTCCAGAGCGCAGCGGCAGCAGCCGCGCTGCCGCTCCAGCCCAGAGCGCAGCGGCAGCGAAGCCGCGCCGCCGCTCCAGCTTCCAGAGTGCAGCAGCCGCGCCGCCACCTTCAGCTCGGCAGTGGCTCTACCGTCGCCTCCAGTTCCCAGAGCGTCGAGCGGCCCGCGCTCCAGTTCCCAGAGCGCAGCAGGCAGTGGCGGAAGGCAGCAGCAGCAGCGCTCCAGTTCGCAGGGCTGCAGCAGCAGCAGCGCGCCTCCAGTTCCGAGGGCTGCAGCAGCAGCGCCGCCCAGTTCCGGTGGCTGCAGCAGCAGCAGCGCGCCCAGTTCCGGAGGCTGCAGCAGCAGCAGCCGCCTCCAGTTCCGAGGGCTGCAGCAGCAGCAAGCAGCGCCGCCTGTGGTTCCGAGGGCTGCAGCGCAGCAGCGCCTAGTTCCGAGGGCGCAGCAGCAGCCCGGGCCGGGCCCACCCTGCACTGGCTCGGGCCCCCAGCGCCAGCCGCGCTCGCCGGCTACGACGCCCCAGCCGACTCCGAGGGCAGCACCGCCACTGGCTGTGTCTCTGCCGGCACAGATCCGCTTCCAGCGCCAGCTCCGGTGGGCAGCGCCACCCGTTCTCGCAGCTCGGCTCGCTCTGGCAGCGCCGCTCGTCTTTGCCGCTGGGCGCTCAGGGGTCGACGACGCCCGCCGTCGCTGCTCGCCTTCAGGCCGACGACGCCCCGCCGCCGCGCTCGCTCTCCAGGGCCGACGCCCGCCGCCGCTCTCCGCTCTCCAGGCCGACGCCACCGCCGCCGCTGCTGCTTCAGGCCACGACCCGCCGCCGCTGCCCGCCTCCAGGGCCGAGTACCTCTGCCGGCCTGCTCTCAGAGGCTGGCAACCCAGCCGCTGGCAAAAGGTCCGCAAGTCTGTGGTGGCCTGACCTCCGGTCCCTCCGTCTCGGCCAATCTCTCCTCCCACCCTGATGATGGACATGGGTGGTCCAGGGGACAGGCAGGGCGCTGTGAGGCGCCTCGCTGAGGAGGGGTGCTGTTGGGGTCTGGCTCGCCGGCCCTTTACGACATTGCCGGAGTTGCCCTGCAGAGGGCGCGGGTCCCCAGGATCCAGCGGGGACCGCTCACCTGTGGCTGATAAGGGGAGGCTGCCAGCTGGTCCCATTTGCTGGATCATTATGCTTGACTTGCCGCAGGGATCATTGCTTGTTTGCCTGTTTGCCTGCCTGCCCGCTCTCTTCTGTCTGCCTGTCTGCCCTCGGACTATTTGATGGTTTGCCTTTTGACTCTGTTTTGTTGTTTTGCCTTACCTCATTTGGTTTAACTCGGTTTGTGCTCTGTCAGTGTGTCGCTTGTCACCATGCTTTTTTGTGTTCCTGTTTGGCCGCAGAGCCTGCTCTCTTTTCCCCGGTCCTCTGGTGAGCACTCCAATAAAGGGCTTTTTTTGTTCCGGAACCTACCTTGCATTTGCATTTGGGTCCTCAACACACCCCCGCATAACACATACCTCATCATCCAAAAGAAATTAATTCTTAGTTATCGGGCAGACTGAATAGTAGTTCAAGGAAAGATCATCATGGTTTTCCTGTTGCGCATGGTGAGTGTTCACCATACTTGTCTTCACTTCCATTTACTTCGTCCTCTGTGGCATTTACGTTTCACCAGGCTTTGTAGCAGAAATGTCAATGATGTGCAATCTTGTCGTATGGTGTCAGATTTTATTTTATTCTTCAATGCTCCGTGGAGGTGTATCACTGGAGCAAGTTAGACAAATTTGTTTAAAACGGGTATAATTTCTAAAAAAGATGGAATCATTCATCTTTAACAGACAATTGGGGTACAATAGATATGTATTTAGCAACAAAGGGCAGTTGACTTGTGTCATCCTGAGGTTTATACAGCAACGAAGCACTATCTGGAAGGACAGAGGCCAAGGACACTGCAGAAAATACAAAGTACAAATACAAGGCCCTCCTGTTGCACCATTTCATATAAAAGTAATTTCTACCAATTACATAATATTTTCAGTGTTCAATACAACCATTAAAGGCTGCACATGACTAATATGTGGGTTTTTTTAATTTTTAAATAGCAATGATTCAAAATATTGGTTCAATATGATCGAATATATCAAGTGTATCAACCTTCCAAAGAAACCAGGGACAATTAATATGAAAGTGTACTCTGAACTATTTTCAATTAATTGCACACAGTGGTAGCTGGCAAGAATCAACTAATGCATGCAAGCTCTGTTATTATAGAGAAGTATAGATAGAAATAGAAAGAGAATCGTAAGCAGAAATCCTTGATCAATAGCAGACCTCTGTGTAATTTTTTCTGATTAGAGTTTTTGGTTGTACAGAGATAGTTCAGTTAGTGAACTATATTATGTATTTTATCCCTAGCCTTATACTGTTATCTTTTTTCTATTATTCATGTATACCTGATGTGCCCTATGGCCATGGACTTTATCTAAGAGCTACAAATCCCAACAATGTGGCACATCCTAGAGAGCTCTTGACAGTGAAAAGGTAAATTATGCTTTATGGGTTATTTCACTGTTTTGTTTCCTTTTATCATCATTATTCTTAAAAATGCAGAAATGATAGTAAATGATGATGCAAATCAGTCACCATGTGCATTTTTGAAAAGTAGACAGAAAAATGCAGGGAGCTACTCAATGACACACACATGCACACCCACACACACACACACACACACACACATACTGTACGCTGCAAAGTTTGGGCCTGCAAAAGCAAAAGAGAGAGAAAGAAGACAGTCATAGAGCACAAACAGACAAAGGACAGTCAGAGAAGTGGGTATAAAAGTATTAAAGAGGCTAAAATGTCAAAGTGAAGTCATTTTATGGAGGTGTGATCCACTCAGACTCTGTTCTGCTGACCCAGTGGTTAAACTGCTATAATCAGTGAATCACCAGAAGACATTATGCCTCTTTCTGTTCCTGCTTTAAAGAGAATGTATATGCGTTGATGTCTCCATCCTACATATTGTGTTTTTTAATATGTTCAGCCAGAATTACTGAAATTTAGCTTAACACAATTAAAGAAACAAAATCCTCATTTTTTTAATCTGATATATCCTTAATATTTCATGCCAAGGACACCAGATGCAGACATATTATTGTTACTTTAACGTCTAGTTTTGATTTAATGGTTTAGTATTGACAGCATTGACTGTCTTTACATTATGTAAACAAGATTGTAAATTACATGTTTTCAACACTGATTTATTTTTTGTTATATATATAGAAGATCCATCCATTTATCTAGCTTGAATTTGCGTATTGATTCAAAACAAGTGAATTTAACAAAAAATATTTAGACTGCTAATGGCTAAGATATTTTTACTTTGAGAAATGGCTGTCCTTGCAGGATGGTAAATTAAACAGCAACAGAGAAACCCTTTATTATTCCTTCTAGCTTAAAGTCACAGTATGACTTATTGGAGCAGTTTTGAAGGACTGTATGACAGGAGCAGAGGCTATTACGCTTTTGACACAAATAATTTGTTAATGGGAACTGGAGATTTTACAGTTGGACCAAGATCTGTGGAGAAAGGTTAATCAGCACAGCTGACCATGTTCAGCGGCTGTCTTGCACCCTGCCTGTAATGTCACCCTCTAGTTACCTTGGTTACCACCATTTCGACTCCCATCTTAGATCATAGGAGTGTTTTCTTAGGTGCTATTAGAGGAAATGAAGACAAAATGAGGAAGAATTGGCAAAAAAGCGACTGAACATATTTTGACCTCACCAGTCCTCTCTCCAAGATTGCAAGTGAGGACTGGTTCGTAAATTCTCTGCTGATTGAACTACAAAAAGAATAAGTGGACAGAAGGGGGAGTTTGCTGTTGTAGGTGGAACTAACCTGCAGAGCTACTGATAGTTCCATCTGCCGTCTTTTGCCAAGAGTGACAGTCACAGCCGGTGCGCTTGGCGCTGGGAGGCTGACTTGGTTGAGTGGATGAGGATTGGCAAAGGAGAGCGGCTAGTACAGAAGAGGCCATTTCACGCAACGCAGCTTCCAGGAAGTCATCAGAATGCTAGAGGAAAGCTGCGGCTCTTTCATAGCCAGCCAAACGAAGCAACCAGGCATGGAGGACCCTTTAGAAGACAATATCGTATAACTAATGCCATCTGTGATGACTTTCCTGGACCTTGTGTGGAAACGTCTCACCCTTATTAAAAAAAAAAAAAAAAAGGCTTTAACATTGACTCAGTAGGGTTTTTAATTTTAATTGGAGTATGTGAGACAGTTTTATATAAATATATTTAAGGCTGCTTGTTATTTGCATGGATTTTAGTCTGAAATCACTATGGGGGAAAAAGTTGCCGCTTTTCTTTTTTTTAAAATGAAAGATAAGAGAAAGTCCAACAGGATATAGGGTCATTTGGATTTGCAGCTGTGTTGTAGAAAACGAATAATTTTTATTTTTCTCACAAAGACCTGTCCAGACCTGTTCCCCGCAGTCCTTTGTGTTGTGTTAATACATCACCAAACATTTGAGTGACATGTGGTTATTGTTGATGATTGCTTTTATAACAAGTGAATTTCCCATGTCTGGGATAAGTAAAAGTATTTCTATTCTATTCTATTCAAAACACCCAGAAGAGTGTGTGATCTCATTTTTAACCCTAACCCTATCAAAAGGAAGTAAAGGCAACATTTTATGGTAAATTTAAATCTTTGAATCTCTAAATCTTTGAATGAAAAAACAATCTGCTGCAGTGCGTAATGCATTCCAAGAAAACCATAAAACAGCTGAATTTCACAGCATCCGATAAAGATATTTTCTCATCTCAACTTTTGTAAGACAAAATCAATCTCACGTCTCAGCAATAGGCTTCTTTTTCCTTCAGAATAGTAATGGTGTTCTATTGTGTGAGACTCAGAGGAGTAAATATTTCCTGAAAGGAAGAGAATTGCTCAGAATGACAATGATTTTTCTTCAAAACAGGCTCATGGTGAGATTTCATCTTAGTTATGGGGTCACTCATTGTTCACAAAGAAACGACTCCTCTGGCTGAGGTATTTTGTTGCCATTCAGGAATTATGATAGGCCAAGCTCAGTAGGTTCTGTTTATCTCAGAGATCCTGAAACTGCCATCACACCACAGAATGAGCTGTTTAATATTCTCTCTACCAAAAAAAAAAAAATTGCAATAACTTTGCAGTTTAGTTACAGTTTTATCGCATAATAGTATAGGAAATAGATTTAATAACCATTTAATTCAACTTATAGACACCATTGCACTGACTTTATTTGAGGGAATCTCTTCCACTTTTGCAGGCAAATTAGGATAAAATATGCCTTTTTTCTTGAATTCCATTTAAGACAAGGGCATGCTGGAGTTTTCTTTGACACCCTTAATAAGTTCCGACACCATAGTATCAAGAGCCAAAGAATTTTCTTAACTGGTGAAAAATGGACTCAGGAGAGGTTCCTTGCTCTGGTTCTAATAATGGAATCCCATTCAACTCACTCTTTCATCGTTGAAAGTGAAGCATTATAGCACCTTGTCTGGAATGCTCTGTAACAAATGATACCGATAACAGCCTAGTTGGCTAATATTTTTCTTCCTGTGTAAAAACACTGTGTTTGCCTTCATTTTTGGCAATATTGTGCAGAGATCAATGTCTGAACTTCAGTTTATGAACTTGAGAAATATTGCAAATATGTACACTGAGGAAACACTCTGATTGTCTCCAGTTAATAATCTACACTGTGATTTTATATATATCACAGTATATATATAAAAAAAAATGGGTGGTTCCTCCTCTATTCTAAGCTCGGGTCCTCTACCAGAGGCCTGGGAGCTTGGGGGTCCTGCGCAGTATCTTTGCTGTTCCTAGTACTGCACTTTTCTGGACTGAGATGTCTGATGTTGTTCCAGGGATCTGCTGTAGCCACTCCTCCAGTTTGGGGGTCACTGCACCGAGTGCTCCGATCACCATGGGCACTACTGTCACCTTCACCTTCCAAGCCTTCTCCAGCTCCTCTCTGAGCCCTTGGTATTTCTAAGTTTCTCATGTTCCTTCCGCCTGATGTTGCTGTCACTTGGTATTGCCACATCCACCACAACGGCTCTCCTCTGCCCTTTATCAACCATTACGATATCTGGCTGGTTCGCCATCACCATCCTGTCTGTCTGTATCTGGAAGTCCCACAGGATCTTTGCTTGGTCATTCTCCACCACCTTTGGAGGTGTTTCCCATTTTGACCTTGGGCTTTCCATACTCCGCTTTCTCTAGACTATGCCAGCCACTTGGTTATGGCGTTCCATGTATGCTTTCCCTGCGAGCATCTTACACCCTGCAGTTATGTGTTGGATTGTCTCAGGTGCCTCTTTGCACAGCCTACACCTTGGGTCTTGTCTGGTGTTGTATATCTGGGCCTCTATTGCTCTGGTGCTCAGGGCTTGCTCCTGTGCAGCCAGGATGAGTGCCTCTGTGCTGTCCTGTAGGCCAGCCCTCTCTAGCCATTGGTAGGACTTCTTGAGATCAGCTACTTCAGCTATGTTCCGGTGGTACATCCCGTGTAGGGGCTTGTCCTCCCATGCTGGTCCCTCCTTCAGCACCTCCTGATCTTGCCATTGTTTGAGACATTCACTGAGCACGTCATCCATTGGGGCCTTGTCCTTGATGTACTCATGGAGCTTGGCTGTTTCGTCCTGGATAGTGGCTCTCACGTTCACTAGTCCTCAGTCTCCTTCCTTACGGCTTGTGTACAGTCTCAGGGTGCTGGATTTGGGATGGAACCTGCCATGCATGGTGAGGAGCTTTCGTGTCTCAACATCTGTGGTCTGTATCTCTTCCTTTGGCCACCTTATTATTCCTGCAGGGTATCTGATCACTGGCAGGGCGTAACTCTTTATTGCCCGGGACTTGTTCTTGCCATTGAGCTGGCTTCGAAGGACTTGTCTTACTCGCTGGAGGTATTTGGCTGTTGCCGCTTTCCTTGTTGCCTGTTCAAGGTTGCCGTTTGCCTGTGGTATTCCAAGGTACTTATAACTGTCCTCAATGTCTGCTATTGTTCCTTCTGGGAGCGAGACCCCTTCAGTGTGGACTACCTTGCCTCTCTGTCACCATCCTACTACATTTCTCAAGCCCGAATGCTGTAGATCCTGGTAGTGTGGATCAGGGAGTCTATGTCCCGTTCGCTCTTAGCATACAGCTTGATGTCATCCATGTAGAGGAGGTGACTGATCGTGGCCCCATTCCTGAGGCGGTATCCATAGCCAGTCTTGCTGATTATCTGGCTCAGCTGGTTCAGGCCTATGCAGAACAGCAGTGGGGACAGAGCATCTCCTTGGTATATGCCACATTTGATGGACACTTGTGCAAGTGGCTTGCCATTGACCTCAAGGGTGGTTTTCCACAACCTCATCGAGTTCGCCACGAACGCTCTTAGAGTTCTATTGATGTTGTACAGCTTCAGGCATTCAGTGATCCATGTGTGTGGCATCGAGTCATAGGCTTTCTTGTAATCAATCCAGGCAGTGTACAGGTTGGTCTTTCGGGACTTGCAGTCTTGGGCAACTGTTCTAACAACCAGGAGCTGGTGTTTGGCTCCTCTGGTATCTCTACCAATGCCTTTCTGTGCTTTGCTCAGATCCATGTGATCCATGTGCCTGCTTATCTTAACCACAGTGATGCCTGACATGAGCTTCCATGTTGTGGAGAGACAGGTTATTGGCCGGTAGTTGGGTGGGACTGCACCCTTTGCGGGATCCTTCTGGATCAGGATTGTTCGCCCCTTGGTTAGCCATTCTGGGTGAGTCCCATCTCTTAGCAGCTGGTTAATTTGTGCTGCCAGATGCTCATGGAGTAAGGTGAGTTTCTTTAGCCAGTAGGCATGGATCATGTCAGGGCCTGGTGCTGCCCAGTTTTTCATACCTGATACTCTTTCCTGGATGTCTGCCACTGTGATGGTAACTGGTTTCTGTTCAGGGAGGTTGCTGTGCTCCTCTCTCAGAGACACCAGCCACTGAGCACTGCTGTTATGTGCTGCCTCCTTCTCCCATATACTCTTCCAGTACCGTTCGGTTTCCAGCCTTGGTGGGTCTATTCTGCTGTTGTTACCCTGCCCCTGAGCATACACTTATGCAGGTTGAGTTGCGAAAAGCCTGTTTATTTGTCTGGCTTCATTGGCTTTCGTGTATCTCTGTAGGCGGCTGGCCAAGGCTTGGAGCCTTTGTTTGGCAGTTTCGAGTGCTTCAGGTATGGGCATCTGGCTGTACCTCTTGGGTACTGTGTTTTTCATTGCACCTCTCTGGGCCTCTGTCAGTTGACTCACTTCTCTTCGTGCTGCCTTGATTTTAGCCTCCAACCTTCGTTTCCATGGCGGGTATTGTTTTTCATGGCTCCCATGGTTGCTCTTATAGCCAAGCATCTCTAGGATCACTGCTGCTGAAGTGTATATCAGGTCGTTGGTTTCAGTGATTGTTGCGGTAGGGATCGCTGTCAATGCTGCATTCACACTTTCCAGGAGACTTTCAGATGGTACTTCACTTAGCCGTTGTAAACGTTGTCGGGGTTGCCTTGTGTTCATTCTCGCCTTGATTCTATCTTTCAGGTCAGTTGCTGCCTCGCTCAGCGTTATCGATATATCTGCGCTCATTGGGGCTTCGTTCGCAATATCTGGTTGGGGCATTGGTATAACCTCCTCCCCCTGACCTGGTGTCGTGGCTCCCCCTCGTCGTAGCATTTGTGTTGTGTATATATATATATATATATATATATATATATATATATATATATATATATATATATATATACAGTACGTATATATATATATATTACGTACTGTATGTAATCCAGAAAATAGAAGGAACTAATAATTATCTTTATTTTTCCCCTCATAATAGTAACAGTTAAACAGTTTTTGATCCATTGAAAGACTTGGCAGTGTTTTATCCTTCATTTAAACAACACAAAGCCCCCTAAACTCTAAAAATCTTTAATATTCTGAGTATTATGTTTGTTGGCTTGATTAACCAAAAAAAAAAACAAAAGAAAAAATACCGGCGACTTTTAATCAATCACAATGTCACAGACATGAAAATTTGTTTGGAAACTTTAAAAAAAATTACGTTTTTGTTGACTTTTTCTACCTCATTGGTTTATATAGACTGCAGTGCAGTAATATTTGGGATGACAATAGTCACTGTGTAGTTAGCACTCTCATAAGGACATACTCACGCACGCACACACACTCACACACACACGCACACACAGGAAAACCACAAAACAAATTTTGCTTAAGCAACAGAAGAAACTACGTATGTGTCCCCTTGGCAAAATTTAAAATAAATAATCTCCAGCTGAGCAGACACTCACATAAGCACATGATGCACTTGGAGATGAGTGCAAAGACATGCATTCATGCATCTGTTTCCCTGCATGTAAAACATTCTCCCTCAGAGGAAGAAAGTAACCAGATCTGATTGGCCTGTCTATAAGTGAAAACAAGTACTGGCTGTGTGTAGCTCTCTGATGAGGTGACATGAATCTCCAGATCAATCATGCATTCCAGTCAAGTTACATCAAAACCCTAAGATCTCAACCTCATGTTCAAACATCCCACTGTCCTTGCGTTATCACTCAAGCTTATATAGGTAGAGGAGCAAAAAAAGACTGCAGCAAAATCTTGAGAAGTCATAGAAGAACACTTCAGTTGGAGCGAGGGAGCTTAGACACAGTCTTAAATAATTTTATTTCTTTTGAGTTGTAGCTGATGTTTCCACTTTTGAAAATTACTGCCCTGTGATGCATAATCAATGTTTGACATATTGATTTTTTTCCTCCACCAGGAACTGTGGTTTTATTACAACAGCAGGGTTCCTTTAAAGCTCCTCTGCAGATTCAACATGTTACCAAATGACTTGACCTCCATCTGTTTTAGATCAGCGAAAACCCTAAACCTGTTGTTATAATGTATGAATTATGCTGAACTTTGTACGCTTGTTCTTCATTCAAGATGATTGGCCTTTGCTCCTAAAGTGGCATTTTGATTACCCAAATTTAATGTGTTTGCTGAGATAGTGAAATCCAAATTGAAAAATCAATATAGTGGGTGATTTTAACATTCATATGGATAATGATACTGACTTCTCTTAATACGTCATTTAACTCACAGGTCGACTCAATAGGTTTCTCTCACTTAATAAATGAACCATAATCACACCCTAGATCTGGTTCTCACCTATGGTTTAGAAACTGAGAACCTGTTACTTTTTCCCCAAACCCCCTTCCTTTCAGACCACTCACTTATAATCTTTGACTTCACTCTAGCAGACCGAGCAGCACATGACGGGAAGGTGCACTACAGCAGATGTCTCTCTGAAGATACCAGAGACAGATTTGAAGCAGAAATCACAGCAGTGCTCCCTCTAGCACCTTGTACTGGTGCAACAGATCATACTATCTATCTAAACTATCGATCTAAATGTTACTCCTGCAGAAATTGATTGCTTTGTTAATGACACTGCAGCCACACTGCATATAGTTTTAGATTTGTTTGCACACCATAGAAAACTGGCTCCGTGATATAACGCAAATATCCGAACTCTGAAGCAGGCATCAAGACGGATGGAGAGGAAGTTGTTAGGAACGGTGTGGTGAGGACCCAAACGCAGACACGAGGGCAGGTGTTCCAAAAACAAAAGCCAACCCTTTATTGGGTGTACACTGGAAAAACAGAAGACGCTCCGACCGGAGGAAAAATACAAACAAAAACACTACAGCGACGTGCTGGGCTGCACTCACTTATCTACTGGTGTTCTCAAGCCAACAAAAGAATGATCCTCTCTCAGGGGACTTGTAGCGATCTTGTAGATGCTGGATGATTATCGTTCCTCTCTCCTCCCCGTCACCTCGCGACTGACAACGTCCTGACGCCGGTGCGCCCGTGAGCTGCTTAAGTAGCTGCGGTGCTGATGAGTCACAGGTGTGTCTCATCGGCCGCACCTGTGGTTCGTCCTCATCCCCTGGAGAAACATGACACCACAATACATCATTAACGTAGGTCCGGATCGATTTCAACTTACCGGCTTGGCCGGTTCCTCACAGGAGTGGTATTCATCCAGATCAGCTGATTCCCAAAGCACTTGGAGAGACAGTTTATTGACATATAAGAAGGCCCTTCGTAAAGCCAGAACAGCTTACTACACTTCATTAATAGATGTTAACAAGAACAACCCGCCTTTTCTGCTTAACACCATAGCCAGGTTGACAAAGAATCACAGCTCCATTGAGCCTTCTATTCCTGTAGCTCTTAGGGTTAGGGTTAGCAATCCCGTCCAGTCCTGATCCACCTCTGGACAGCTTCCTGCCCATAGACCTCCCTGAGCTGATCTAAACCAACCACATGTCTCCTGGACCCCATCCCAACTAAGCTTTTCAAGGATGTCTTTCCTCTAATCGGTGCCTCAGTATTAGATCAGCTCAATTTATCTTTGACAACAGGTTATGTACCTCAGGCATTTAAAACTGCTGTTATCAGACCTTTACTTAAAAAAAACCTTCACTTGACCCAGGCGTCTTAGCAAACTATAGACCAATATCCAACCTCCCATTCATCTCTAAGATATTAGAGAAGCTGGATGTGCTTCAGCTAACCGAACACCTAAACAGGAATAGTCTATTTGAAGTGTTTCAATCGGGTATTAGAGCTCATCATAGCACAGAAATGGCACTGGTTAAAGTCACTAATGACCTCCTCATGGCATCAGACTGTGGACTTGTCTCCATACTTGTTTTACTGGACCTCAGTGCTGCCTTTGATACTGTAGATCACAGCATTTTATTACAAAGACTACAACATGAAATTAGGATCACAGGGACAGCTCAAGACTGGTTTAAATTTTATTTATCAGAAATATTTTATTATGTTCATGTTAATGATGTTTCCTCTGGGTGTACAAAGGTTCAGCATGGTGTTCCACAGGGTTCAGTGCTTGGGCTAATCCCGTTCACTCTTTACTCTTTGCTCCCTCTAGGAAATATTATTCAGAGACATTGCATACATTTTCATTGCTATGCCGACGATACGCAGCTGTATTTATCCATGAAACCTGAAGAAACAGAGCTGTTAGCCAGACTCCAGGCATGTCTCAAAGAAAGGACTGGATGACCTCCAATTTCTTACTTTTAAAAAACAAAACTGAAGTCATTGTTCTTGGACCTAAACATCTGAGGACTACATTATCTGACAGCATTCTCTCTTTGGATGGCATTACTTTGTCCTACAGTACAACTGCAAGAAACCTGGAAGTTATCTTGTTATCTTCGACCAGGACATGTCATTTCTCCCTCATATTAAAGAGGTTTCAAGGACTGCCTTCTTTCACCTCCGTAACATTGCCAAGATTAGGAGCATCCTGTCTCAGCGCAATGCTGAAAAACTTGTCTATGCCTTTGTTACTTCTAGACTGGACTACTGCAACTCATTACTGTCAGGATGGCCAAATTATTCCATTAATAACCTGCAGCTGATCCAGATCGCTGCAGCCAGAGTTTTGACAGGAATCAGCAAAAGGGATCATATCTCTCCGGTTTTAGCTTCTTTTTACTGGCTTCCAGTGAAATTTAGAATAGACTTTAAAATTATCCTACTAACATATAAAGCTCTCAATGGGCTATCCCCATCCTACCTGCAGGATCTCATAGTTCTGTATATTCCTAAAAGAACACTCAGATCACAGAGTGCAGGTTTACTTGTAGTTCCTAGAATTCATAAAAGTAGACTGGGAGGACGAGCCTTTAGCTATCAGGCAGCTTTACTGTGGAACCAGTTACCAACCTGGGTCCGAGAGGCATCTGCCTTTAAGATCAAACCTTTCTGTGTAGTAAAGCATAAAGTTAGCCTTAAACAAAGTGTGTAGGGCTGATAGATCTAGTTACAGTCAGTTTTCACTGCTACAGGTAGAATAGGGTCATCAAACTTTTATTCTTCAATCTTTACACCAAACACCATCTTTACTCCCTCACCTCCTCTCCTCCTTTTCTTCTCACCGAGATTATCAGTGTGTCCAGTCTTCCTCGCTGTTTTGTGTCTCTCTCCACCTCTTCTCTCTCTCTGTATCTTTCTGCAGATCTCCCGTCTCCAGACCTTCATGTTGCACGGATCTCGGCTTCTGACAAACCCAGTGTCCACTGTCAACACCTGCCTATGCTGTTTCCTTTTTTATTAAAACCTGCCTGTGCTGTATTATGTACAGTATATATGTATGATGTATATTATGTCTGCTGTTTGTATTTCTATGATTCTATTATATTTGTAGTTCCATGATTCTATGATTGTATTTGTTTCTCTGTCTCTCTCTCTTATTCTCTGTCCTGTCTCCCTCTTCTTCTCCTCCTTTACCCAGCCGACTTTCAGCAGGATGGTTCCTCGTTGTAAGCCGGGTCCTGGTCAAGGTTTCTTCCTGTTAAAAGGGAGTTTTTCCTTGCCACTCTGCTTACCTGAGCGTTCAGGCTCTGGGTTTCTGGGTCTGTAAAGCACCTAAAGACAATTTTATTGTAAAAGGCGCTATATAAATAAAACTGAATTGAATTGAATACTTCAATTATTTACGACATTTAGAATGAAATTAAAAGAGTTTAATACAAGCTTCATATAAACCACTTATGCTGATGTTTGTGAGGATCCACAACAAATGTGTAAGTAAATATAACATCTTATTAATGTGTAAGTAAATATAAAATTATATTTTAATGTATTGAATTCAACCACCACCTTTTTTCCTCTTAAAATATTAGCAGTATTTTAAACATTTTATCACAATGTCAGTGCCTATTTCAGTGTTTAAATATTACTTATTAAATAATAGGCTAATAAAACACAATTATCTCAGGTACTTTGCATTTCTTCTGCCCAGGGGATATACTCCAAACAAGCATAAATGTTTCCCCCAGATCTTGTTAAAATCAGAACATTTGCCCTCTGTGCCTTTCCTGTTCCTGTGCTCCAGTAGCCACGACAGCCGCGGTAACCCATGTCAGGGTGTCATAATCCAGCCTGTCAGCAGATCCAGCCTCCCCATGTTCGCTGGACCCTGGTGTTGCCCGGTACATAACACCACACTGGGTAGTCTGTCGCCAGCCTGAAATCCAAGAATCTTATCAAACCAATCAGCTCTTTTCCAGCAAGAACTGCCATCATCCGTGACAGAGGGGTTTTCACAAACATCTGGTGCCTTTCAGAGAGAGGGGAAGGAGAAAATAAGTTTGGCTGAAAACAAAGTGTGAGAACAATTTTGATCGAGATTGCAGATCAACGCGGCATTCTGGGTTCACTTTGGACACAGGTCAGCGAGGAGGCAGTCAGTTGTCAGAATTTGCCTGCTGCAGAGTTGAGACTGCCGTGCTATTGACGTTCCTGACAGTAACATTCGTCACTGCGCTATTCCTTTTTTTGTCTCTCACTGACCCTAACCTTTTTCCTTTCCCTTTCTTTCATGAAGGCCAGTACAGCAGCAAGAAGTTTGCACTCCAACAAGGCAGCAACCAGTTGGACCAGTGGTATCAGTGGTGGTCAAGGTTCTCGGAGTGTCTCCTCATTCCCTCGTTCAAGTCTTCAGCATTATCAGCACCATCAACATCTACGTCACCATCCTCAGTCCACCCATACAAGTTATACCTACAGTCCTGCTAATATAACTGTGAGTACACCCGTTAACTGACATTTTATTATAGGCGCTTTGGTGTGTCCTACTTTGTCTTCTTTAGCTTGCCTTGAAAGTGAAGAGACACTGGTGAAGCCGGCTTCCAGCAGGATGGTTCCTCCTTGTAAGCTGGGTCCTGCTCAAGGTTTCTTCCTGTTAAAAGGGGTTTTTTCCTTGCCACTGTGCTTATCTGGGGGTTCAGGCTCTGGGTTTCTGCCTCTGTAAAGCACCTAGAGACAATTTTATTGTAAAAGCCGATATATAAATAAACTAAACTGAAATTGAAGGCTGGAGGGCCTTACTGACCTGTACCACAGGAACTTGTGGACAGATAAGGGGAAAGATTTCATAAGGGGATAAAGACACAGAGAGACATCGAGAATGTGACAAACACAGGTGATGTCAGAACATACAGTATATAAGAGTGAGGGTTTCCAAGTCAAATTAAAGACCAGTGTGTGCATAACATAGTCTTCCGGACTGAACTTGAGAGCTTCATTGTTTTTGTCCTCTTCTCTTTGAATGCTTCTCTTCGTCTTCCATTACACAGAAGCTTTCATTCATTCAGTCTGCTCGCTTTTTCCATCTTCCCTGCATATCACCCCTCCTTCCATTCCTTCTCTGTGATTTTTCCCACACTTGTCTCTCTCCTTATCTTTATTGGGTATATCTCCGGCCAGTATGTCTTTCTCATCTTTATCACTTCCGTTGTCTCTGCTGCAACTTAATTTGTTTTTCATCTTTTCATTTTCTGTGTTGACAGTGTAATGACAGACTAATTGAGGTAGAGATAGTTTTGGACAGCATCCATTGGTATTATCCTTGGCATTAATTACTTTGCTGCTTTCCTTTTGATTTGACATTTATTGGTGTGATCTAGTCTTCTAACGTTCTTTTGCATAACACTCAGGGTGTGAGTGGAACTCATGCAAGAGCCAAATTAAGAAATATTACTGTCATCATGTCATTGTCACAGTCATCTCACTGAATGCAAAAATATGGCAAGTTGCTTTTTTTTTTTTTTTAGTTCTTCTCATTATGTTTTGCCTGTGCAGGCAGAGGGAGAACACCCAAAACTTTCTATTCCAACCCCTAAACTTTTACCTGTGAGACATAGTCTCTCTGCAAAGTTTATAATTTATTACACACATCCATTTTATTTTGATATAAATATCCAGCCTGGGAAATTCTAGGGAATATGTATTGCAAGGGTATTCAATTAAAAGTCACTGAGGTCCAATTATTAAAATTTCCTCCAAGTAAAAGGTCCGAAACGAAGTCAAGTTTGTGTCTTATAGCTTTTCCCTATGTCCACATTTTTCACAATGCAGGTTTAACTGCATTGTGATACTGCTGATACTGCATTGCACAATTAACTTTTTTATCATATATAAAAGTAGCCCAGGCAATTAAATGTAAGGCTTTTATTTTTGATTAAAGAAAAAAAGAAAAACTTCAAAATAAAATAAACATTTTTTTTCCCTTTTAAATTAAAGCTGTCCCAGCCTAAAAAAACACTTCAAGTAAAAAACATTTTCAGAAAACATAAATAAAAGGTGGTTATTTTAGGAAAAAACAAGTGCATACACAGCATTGACTAAACATTTTTCCCTCTTTTTTTTTCTTAAATTAAAGAGGTCTCAGCCATAAAAAATAAAGGCCTACACTTCAAGTAATAGTATCTTTGTGAAAAATCTGACATACACCAAAAGCTGGGCATTATCAGTAGCATCTGTGGACTGGCCAAATGGCCAAAAGATAGGCAGGGTGCACTCTGAATAGCTACAATACAATAGCTACAATCTACAATACCTTTAGTGAACATTCATTTGGATGTTGTTGGGCTGTAAATGTATGTGTGATGAGTCGGGTAGAACTGTCATACTGGGCTTGCAGATCGGTTAGTTTGCGTATTAATTGGAGTAGCAGCGCCCGCTGTCTATAGCCGCGACCGTTGGGAAAATGCTCCATGAAAATCTATTCACTTAGATTTACCAGAGATTCGGACAGAACCATCACTGGGTCCGGATCCGGACCGAGGTCCGCCATTTGGTGATGCCTGGTGTATTGCATCACTTTTAGAGCTATCTGATGAAAGTTTGACAGGATAGGAGGAAAAGTGTAAGAATTCATTTGAAACAGACAGCCCAATGAAACGATATGCAACAACCACATCCCCTGGGTCTTCTGTTTTAATAGGATGTTCATGGGTAACATTTTTCACTCCACTTAATCAGTAATGGGTTGAGATTGCTCCAGGGTCATCACACTCGTGCTCTTACGTTAAACCTCCATCCTCAAACAATAGATCGAATAACAATAATAGACTCTGCTAGCCTTAACTGGACTGTTTTCATATTACACTGTGGGTGAATGTTTTCTTTTCAGCAGTTTTCATTTCATCCCTGTGGAAATTATAATTTCTCTCTTGCTATCTTGCTGTTTCTGTCCTAGACTGTTATAAGTCAACACTATAACCTCAAGGAGGATTCACGGTGCCTAGAGATTGCTAATCTAAAGACAAATTGTAAAAAAATCATGGTACCAGTGAGTCTGCCTTGTGTACCTTAAACAGTGTCTCATACGCAACTGATACGGTATATGGAAGAGAAAATCACCATCTACATACAGCGTAACCTTAAACAAAACCGTATCGATGTTATTGTTTTTACTGCCCCTTTAAATGCTATTGTAGTGCAATTTTTGAAACACGAGATACGTAGACTCACTAACAGGATAGGAAGAAAATCAGAAACGATAGCTCAGTGTTTGTCCTTATAGCTCAAAGAAGTAAGTAAATAAAGGAAAAAAAAAAGCAAGCAAGGATCCAGCAGAGATCAAGAAGCTTTGCCTCCAGTGGGCTTGTAATTACAATGGAAGCGGATACATTTCCACTGTTAATATGGTGGGATGAAGTTCTCTCAGGGGTAAATGGTATGAAAAAAGCGAAAAAGATTTACACTGAGATCAGGAGAACTGTTTTACAGGAAAAAGGCTTCTTTTTGCCTAATGTGAATTCTGTTTTTTTGACAAATAAATACATGGTTGTTATCTGGGGATGTAGCAGGGTGGGTGTATCAGCAACATTGTATTGTGTGACATTGTGTTACCTTCTGTTGTAACCTTCAGGTTATTACAAGGGAATTACAGTTTAGTGTATAATCTAGCAAATAATAACACATCCGTCTTACTATATAGATTCTATCTGTACCCTTTTAATTAAAAAATGAAACATTTGCTCATAGCTATTTTGCACAAACTGATGTGGCAAAGGCCGACACTGCGGTTGTTTGTAATCAGTGACATAGAATGTCAGGTTTAGATATGGTATAGGTTCGTCTCCCTCTTTTTTCTAATTTCACAACATAACACCAAACAAATTGCTTTTGTAATTCTTATGTCAACAACAACAACCTCTTCTCTTTGATCTTACCAAAGGTGTCCCTCCTTTTTCTACTTGTGTTCAGACTTCATAACAGCTGATTCTCATTTTGCTGCTGAAGTAATCAGGCTTCTTTATGGTGAGGGCTGGTTTGCAATTTGACATCTGCATTTAATTTTGGACTGACTTCTACAAAGCCGAAACGTTGATACTAATGCTGTTTGCCTGACTACATGTCTGAAGATGAGAGATTACCTACGTGACTCCTGATCTCAGACGCGTCTTGTTCAGATAATGTTATCCATGCGGTGCGTGTGGGTGTTGAGTGTATGAAAACTCGTAGGCCCATTGGTCTTAATGATAACATACATGTGTGAAAATCCAGGAACACTGAACTCAAGCACTCGGGCAGACAACATAAATTAAGTGTCGTGTCAATTTTCACACACATCCTCTATTTATTAAAAAGAAAAATGATGGTAGCAAGGGAAAGGATGTTGGCTGGTTGACTATTGGTATTCCTATTATGTCACTGGATATAGATAAATTGATGTATGTTCATCTAAATGAAGGTGATTTTTATCTGAAGACGGTGACATCCCCATGAAACATTCAATGTAATGTTTTTCTTTTTCTACCCAATTAGACTTTCAGCCAGCTCGTTCACTCAGTACAAACCTGCCACTAGGGAATTTTAGTTTATCTCCACATTCACAGGGTCTCTGTACAGTCAGAGAAGAGACATCTGGAAGCAGTATGAGAGTGTGGGAAATGGATTATCGAAGAAAGCAAATTAACACAAGAGAAAATTTGAAAAGTAAAGTCTTTTTGATTGCAAAGTTATTTTCTGTTTAACGGAGGATCTTCTAGTCTTTCCGTGTCCATTGTGAATATGTGGCCTTAACCACTAACCTCTGTTTTTCTAGTTCCCAGAATCTTAATCAAAACAGGATGTGTTTGACTGGTTCTAATAATGGTTCTAATAATATGAACAAAAGAAAGTGAGACAGTTTCATCTCAAAATTAGCATGGGTTTTACAAGCAGCTATGCTAAAAATAAATAGCTGAAAAAGTAGACATGCATAAGAAAGGAGACTGTATGTAGCACTCGAATTAAGAAGTAGGATGAAACAAAAAGGAGAAATAATGACTTAAGAACAACTAACGGACTAACAAGACAAGATTTGAGTTTGTACCACTTTTGTTTTGTAATTCTTTCTAATGGATTTGGCAAAGTCTGGTCTGTCAACTTATTGTATTTGTACTAAAGCCAGCATTACGGTTTTGTACTATTTGTCACTGATTATTTGATCAGTAGAAATGGGTTTGAATGGCTGCAAGGTCAGGTTAATAAGCAGGTCAAGACAGAAATGAGCCTGATCAGGATAGTTGTGACAAAGCAGACTTCAATGTATCACTGTCTTGGTGTGCAATAATTAGATAATAACCATCATGCAATGCTAACTGTATATCTCACCAGTGGTGTCAATGCAAAGTATGTGCCAGCATTTTGTTTCATCATTTTCCAGAACAAGTCTGGTCTAAATGTGGCGTAAGTGTTAGGGTTCTGTACTGGACAGCACTGTCCTTGGAGCCGGCGTGGGCTTCGGCCCTGTCCTCGGAGCCAGCGTGGATTTCGACGCTGCGGTCGGGACGGGCGTGGGCTTCGGTGCTGAAGCCTACACCGGCTCCGAGGATGGCGCTGACTCCCACGCCAGTTCTGAGGACGGCGCCGAGGACCACGCCGGTTCTGACCACAGCCGCAACCCCAGCAACTAGGATCGTGTCGCCAGCAGCCAGGACTGGGACCCCAGCTGCAATGGCCATGATCCCGGCAGCCAAGCCCCTGACTCCAGCCACTAGGCCTCTGACTCCCGCAACAAAGCTTGCGACGTTTGCAGCGAGGGCTGCCGTCCCGGCCCAAGCCTGCCACAGCTGCAGCCGTCCCTGCAGAAGTTGAAGGCGCCTCCAAGGCCATAGCCACAGCCATCCCTGCAGAAGCTGAGACTGCCCCCGAGGTCGCTGCTGAAGCTGCCCCAGTTCCCTGGGCTGAGGTCATTCCTGAAGACACGGAGGCTACCCCCGAGCTCGTGACTGAGGCCGTCCTGGTAAAGACTAGTTGCTCTGGAGCCCCGAGCAGTGGTCATCCCCCAAGACGCGGAGGCCGCCTCCGAGCCTGTGGCTGAGGCACCTGTAAAGACTGAGACAGGCTCCGAGCCCTTCGCCGAAGCCATCCCAGAGCCCCAGCTGACCTGGAAGAAATGGAAATGGTCCCTGAGTCCCTGGCTGAAGCAGCCCCTAAGGCCGCAGCGGAGGCTGCCCTGGAAAAGGCTGCAGCCGCCCCGGAAGAAGCCAAAGCTGCCAGGGAGCCTGCGCCTGCAGTCCCCCCGGTGGAGGTCCCCAGAGAGGAGGAAGTTGCCTCAGAGCCTCTGGCGGGGGCCATCCCCGTAGAAGCGGAGGCTGCCCCCAGAGAAGCTAAAGCCATCTCTGTGGAAGCTAGGTAGTCCCTCGATCCGACACACCTCCTCCCGCCCTGGAAGGTGAATGAAGAATCGTCTGGATGGACCAGGTAGGGCACCAGGAGGTGCCCATTAATGGGTGGGGTAATATTAGGGTTCTGTACTGCTTTGGTTTCTGGTTTCGCTTTGTGTTCTTGTTTTTGTCCACTAGGGAGCGTGGCAGCCTGGGTCTTCGCTGGTGACAAGGTGCACTTGTGGCTGGTCTGCAATCAAAGGCGAATAAGAGCCAGCTACGCCCGAGCACCAGCATTGGATTGTTTTGTCACCTGCAGAGTGGTACCAGACTTTCAGAGACTGTGGTTTTGGCTGTGTTTCCTGCATTTCTACTCATGTGAGTTTCTGTCCCAGGCTCCAGGATTGCCACGTTCCTTGGGAGGAAGTCTGAGGTCTGGTTTCCGTTCACCCTGCAGTGGAGCCTCCCCGTAAGCTTTGGACTACTGAGTTTTTAGATGGATCTTGTTTTCCCTCCACTCGGAGCGCTTTCTCTTTTTCCCCTTTGTACCCCAATAAAGGGTTTTTGTCCTCCGAGCGCCTGCCTGTGTCTACGTTTGGGTTCTAAAGAAACACGTTCCGTAACAATAAGTCCCTCTTCTGTCTTGTCTGTAAGGCCCTGGCACAAAACTTTATGTTGTGATTTGGTTAATTAGCCCTGACTCACAAACATCCATTAATACAGGGCAGACAGATGACACAATCATTTAGCTAAATGAATGGCCTGCCTGCTGGCAGCGGGTGAGGCTGTATCCACTGGATGGTGACCTCACTAGACGGCTTTTGGAATAAGTAATGTTTTTTAAGCCCTAATTACAAAAATGATTGTCAAAAATATTCAGTGTCTCAGAGCTCAGAATCTCGAGTCGTTTCAGATTGTCTCCTTTAGGCTTTGGCTTCCTTGTCCTTTACGTGCCATTGGCAGATTTCGGGTTATGGTGAGAAAAAGAACAAAGGGATTTCTTTGTTTTTAGATGTAGGCCAGGTGGTAGAGTGATCACTCCATTGTTAATTGATTCAATCCTGGACTACTACATCCTTCATGTCTTTGTGCCAGTTTATGAACCTCTAAATAACTCCTGAAGCTGTGGGTCTATAGTGTATGAATCTGTGTGATTATCCAAAGTTAGATCTCTCTGTGTGTAACTGGACTGTAGGGTTTCCTTGAAAACATTTCGCCCTCTCTCCAGAAGGCTTCTACAGTTCTAAACTTGCTGGCGGCAGAGCATGTAAATATAGCCCTTGTGGACCATTGGCATGTTAATGACCCAGGTGGTCACCTGAGAGTCATTGGCAGGGTCATTGACAGGTTCGTTCACCTAGTTTAAGTTTGGGTGCTTCCCCTTTGTCTGTTGGGTCACATGGTAATGAGTCACCAGGTCTCGTCAAACGGTGTGAACGTTTGGATTGTTGACGAAGAGAGTGGAGGACTGCATTGTACGTGGGTGATAGAAAGTGCCTCAGTCCACCACCTCTCAGGCGACCACCCGGGTAATTAACATGCCAATGGTCCACAAGGGCTATATTTTCAAGCTCTGCCCCCAGCAAGTTTAGAATTTAAGAAGCCTTCTGGAGAGAGGGCGAAACATTTTCAAGGAAACCTTACAGTCCAGCTGCACACAGAGAGATCTAACTTTGGATAACTATGACCTGGATGAGTGAGATTCTACACAGACATCTGTGTGATTACTTATTCCCAATGTTTATTCCTTTAGCAGTTGATGAATGCGAGTGTGAAATGGTGAGTGCAGAGTTGTAATGTAAAGTGCTTAGAGTGGTCAATAATGACTACAAAAGAGCTATATATGCCTGTAATGTCTGGCATCACGTGTCATTGAGATTGTTGGAAAATGAAAAAGTTATGATTTTTTTTTTTTTTTTTTTAAACAGAAAGCCACACATTTAGCATCCTGAGCACTGCCACCTGAAAATATTACTGTGCAGGAATAGCTTGAGCTTAAAATTTTCCTAAAATAACGAGAAAACCTGGGTCGTAAACTTGTGTTGGTACTCATCAACACAAGTTCTGAAGTGTTTGTTTCAGAAGGACAGGGTGACAGGCCTATCTGTCCTAATAATTACAATCAATGACTTTCAGCAACACACACACGAACGTGCACGCACGCGCACATGTACAGGTTTTAAACAATTAAGCACGAGCTGTCAGGCTTAGTGCCTGGGTCCATTGTAAGCGCTCTAAACCTGTTAGACTGTGACAGACTATTAAAAGACTGCCAAGGCTTCCTTAATTTGCTTCAGCAGTGTAAACTGAGGCAGAATGATAGAGTGCCATGAGTGTTCCTTGTGCAAGACTGTACATTTACTTCATAAAGAATACCTCAGCAGTTTTCCTTCCAATCCTTACACCAAAATACAACAACTGTAAAATACACAACAGCGACCACCATCATTACCATTATAACCATCAGCCTATTTTTGCAATGTACCTACTTCCGTGTCTGTTTGGGATTCATTGTATAATGAATGGCCAGTTGGGCAGTTGTGTCACACCATTAAAACTCCTGATATGCTCCGAACTGAGCATGATCGGTTAGAAACAAAAATGGAATATATGTAAATGTTAATGAGTTATCTTTTCATTGAAACGAAAAGCACAAATATAACAAATTCAAAAGAGTATCGGCAATCATTTCACTTTAAATCTTCAAATCAGTTGTAAGCATATAGAATATGACACTCTTGCAATGTGCTGCTTTAAGACTTAATACTGAATTGAATTGAAATTTAAGAATTAACAAAGGGAAGCCATTTTGTTCACCTAAGCTCTTCTTGGGTGTTTATGTCTATTTTAAACATGTCTAGTTTTTTTTAGAATTCCTTTATTGTCTTTATTATGCTGTGTAGTAGACACTGATAAATTAATATTTTTTATTGTTGCTGTTGCTGTTAGTTTGAGCCTTTGACTGATTTAGAGTGAGAAAATGAAAAACCCAAGCTGAAAACGCTCCTATAAGCGTATTAATAACAACAATAATCCCAATAATTATTATTTTATTAGTGGTGAGAGCCTTTAAGAAAACTTTCCTCATATTTACTGACACAACTGACTGGATTCCACTGATATTAGTGAAATCATCATGACATAGTATTTTGTTAGCCAGGACGTGGATCATTTCCGAGAAAAGCCTCGTACATCTGACACTTCTGCGTGAATGGGTATTTGAGTGGATGTTTCACGTAGTAGGCATTTCCTGTCGTGACCAGTTTGACGTTCTCCGTCATTAGGAATCAGAGACCCTCCACTGCATGATTCCAAGTGCCAGACCACAGGAATATCCCAAATTTGACAGAGCCTCCAAAGCTCCATATGTTTCATTTCCTATTTCACAAGAGATTGCGGTCTGTGCAGGTTTTTGGCAGCTGCAAACCACCATTCTTCATGTAACTTTGGTTTGTGGTTATAAGAAGTTGTACACAATGACAAATGTTTAGATAGGTTCTGGGAGATCTACCAGGGATTTAAAAGGGTGTCTTCCTTTGTTCAAATCGTGCAGCATGTTATATTTTCACGGTGTCACTGACACTGGGGGGGAGTTCTCTTTCTTAGTCATGTTTCATAGACAGTCCTGCCTAAGCTGTGAAATTGCTCTGTTGCAGATCAGTTTCTACCTGTTATTTTCTGTTGAGTCATTAGTCAATGACAGACCAAACCAGATGAGCATAAATCACACACCATTGATGTGACCTTAATTCATAATGTTTCACTCTAATCAAGCTCTGGTTTTCAGCCACACATTCAGACACGTATGCTAACACACACTGAAATCCGTAGAAAGATGGGTTTTCATATATGGCTGCCCCGGGCTGCAGTATTGGTTAAAAAAAAAAAAAAAAAAACCCGTAACATCTGTAAAACATTAGGCTGATTACAGTATACTGGTCTTTCAGAGCAATTGTGCAGTGTGGGGTTAGAGTGATAGCCCAACCCAAACTGAATGAGAAAGAAAGAGAATTATGGGGGGACTTTACAAGCCTGATGGTTTGAGATCCCCAGCAAAATTTCTTTATATCAAATTTTATTAGTTATATAACGAGCTAGTATGCATTATGCTATTATGCACAGCTCGGTAGTATAAATCCACTTGAAATAACTACATACAGCTAAAAAAAAATTATATATATATATATATATATATATATATATATATATATATATATCTCATGGATAACCTTTCACAAAACTGATGGGCTAAGACATAATAGGAAGGCAATAACTATGTGCTAATCATTTTATGCCCAAAGATGCCCAAAAATCTGCCACCTTTTTAATTGTGTGCTGGCTGTTGTTTCCCCAGTGAGTTTTGAACAAAGCAACTATTGCTCTTGCATTTTCAATGGTTTCAAAAACTGTTGCTAGGAGAAACTCAAGATAGAAATAACAATTTTCATTAATTTCTACTGTCAGTGAACTGTGATTGTTAAATATGCCCTGTTGCCTGACATGGAAGCTGGTTTTGTCTTCTCAAAAAACAAAAACTGCACATACAGCTGCACATGAATGCATTGTCTCTGCATTTAATTTAGCATTATTTTGTTATAAAGCTTCTCTTCTCATTGACTCTCCCATTCTCTGTCTCCTTTGTCTCTTCAGCTCCATCCTTTGCATGCAGAGGGTGAGACACAGGGGGAGGTTAAGAGTGGAGCTGGAATGGAGTTCTGCTCCATTTACCCCCCTGAAATATTCTTCTCAATATGACACACTCTGTCCTCACTCTTCACTCTGTTCCTCACTCCTCCTGTCCATCTCACTTCTCATCTCTGTGTGACATGTGGTCATTTCACTTCATTCCACTATGGCTTAGTAGGGCTTTAAAATATTGGTCCAGCCTTTCCATTACTTCCTGCTCAATTGCTGGCAGCTTATGTAGCTCCGTTCCTTCCCCCAAGCTATAACACTTTTTTTCAAATCTCCAATCTGTATCTTGTGTGGGCAAAGCCTTCAGCACTTTCTGTATGACTTCACTGTTGTACTCTTGTATGTGTCTCCCATTTGTATGGCCCCACGCACGCATGCACACACACACACACACACACACACACACACGACGAGAATGCACAGCACAGTGCACAACAGCTGGGGTTCACGTTGATTATTGCAGAGTGTATTATCATCAGGACACTTCCATCACACACATTACTGTTCACTCTAAAAGCAAAATTGACCTTGTGTTTCCATTTCTGACATGTTGGGAAAGGTATAAGGCAACATTTTAAGGACCCTGGGTGAGTTGGAATAATCTACCACCGGGAAACAGATTAAGATCCCTCATGTTAGAGAGCAAATAATATATTAATAGCAGGAAATATTTGATGTGCAACTAAGTTCTTTAGTTGCACATCAAATATTTTTTGCTGTTTTACAATTGATGGGGGAAAAATATTTATGTTCCTTTTTTTTGGTTATTTGCACACAAAAATGAGATTTTTTTTTTTTCTCATAAAGATCCTCTTTCTCTGCAGTTCTCCTCCGCATGGGAAATATCTATTGTTGACTCAAACAAAAGGAAGGAGGCCTGCATTCTAGAACAAAATGGAGACTGTCTGATGCAAAAAAAAAAAAAAAAAACTTTATTTACATGGTGCTAAGTGCAAAAAGTGTAAAAAAGAGGCAGAGTGAACATTTTGGTTACCAGATCATCATCAACACCAGTGGCAAACAATACTTGAGTCTTTATATAGGCTGGCCGACAGTCAGGGCAGCCAATCGGAATGATCCCAGCAGGAGGGAAGCAACAGATAATAGGCAGGATCATGGAGGACACACTACCGGCAGGATGGAGTGTTTTCAAATAAAAAATCCATTTACTTTTTGCTTGTAGGAGTTTTTGTTCCATGTTGCCACCTCTGCGACTACAAGAAATCTGCTGAATGACACAAAACGAGAGTGTCGAGACAGAATGACCAACTTCATCGAAATGGCGAGCAACGGATGACTTTTCATCTTTCTTCCTTATGGCACTTTTGTGTTCAATAATACGAGTTTTGACAGGTCTGATAGTTTTGCCTACATATTAAAGACCACATGGGCATGAAAGAAGGTAAATGACTCAAGTTGATGTACATGTGAAGCACTGTCTGATGCTGCATTTTCTAAAAGTTACATGGCTGGAAAAAATGCTCGTTCTCACATGCTGAGCAGTTGCAGCATGGAAAGAAACCGGTCATCTCATTAGACTCCTCATAGACTCCTCTGGACAGGAACGTGTTGGACATAGGTGTCAGCGCGTGTATATAATATACGTGTGGTCCCTTATATTTTTGGCTCTGTAATAGGCAAAGATGGGAGAGCCAGAAAACATTGTCTTACAGACAGGATCAGCAGAGAGAACATACCAGTGTTTCCTGATGATGTTTTTAATATCTTTGCTCGAGGGAGAGTACAGATGAGAGTGGTACAGATGACCAATCTTTTTTTAATAAGATTGTGAGAGGTCTGACTGAAATCCATGTAGCGGACTTTTTCCAAAGCGGCATCAAGCCAGATGTGGGATAGCCCTCTGTTGGAAGTCATTGTACATATTGCGGACCTCGCGTTCAAAATCATCAGGTGAAGTACAGATGCGTTTCAGTCCCACAAACTGGGAAAATGGCAGACCTTTTTTCAAAGAGTTTGGATGGGCACTTGTGGCATGAAGAATACTGTTTTTATCTGTGTTTTCATCTACTGCCATCTGGAGCGCTATAAATTTTTATAATTTTGAAATATCTATTGTTGAAACTCACAGTGTGTCATTTAATTCCTTATTATGCAGAGATTTTCTTGGCATCAAAAATTTTCCAACATGAGTGTTGGCGTGAAGCTGGTTCACAGATGCAGTTAACTTTTTGTTGCAGTTTATTAGGGTGTGCATGGGGCCACAGAGGAAGTCTGATTTTGGCAAAACAATGAATAACCATGACCCACTAGTGATCTCAGGAAAAAATTGCTAGAAATCCACACAGACAAAAAAATATAAAGAAAAAGGAGTCTGCGATGATATCTTGATGCCATCATTTCATTATGTTACTACTGGGTAATTAGACTATCAAAGGGGGGAAACTGCTGGATTACTTTAGGCTGGCAGAACTCTGGAGAGTATTTTAGGACTGCATGTTCTAGAGCTTTCATGTTAAACATACATTTCACACACATGCACAGACATAGAAGGTGGCTGAAGCTCAAGTTTCCTTGAGCTACAGTTCAAGAGACTTCTTTTTGGGCATCTTGATTTTTTTCTAGGAACCACCTGTGACATGACTATCTAGAAAACTGCACCAAAACAAAAGGCACGCAGCTTCTGCAGCAGCTAGCGGAAGGCCAGTGTTTACCCTCAGGGAATCTAATCAGTGTTGTGGCCTTCAAGGAACTGTTTTTGATTGGGAGCACTGTGTAATTTTGTCTTGGAATGAGCTGTATACAGCACATTCCTTTACTCTTATGTTTATTATGTTTAACCTGTTTTAATGTGTTTATAATTGTTTCATTTCTGTGGAGGCTGGAGAATAACTTTGGATCTTGGCAGTTCTTGTTGCCAGTGTTTAAAACCACCCTCCTACTTTACGTAATGTCCCTGCTGTAAAACACTATCTGATTGCAGACACGTCACACAAATAATAAACGCTGAAAGCCTGAGGGTTATTAACACATGCAAAGAACAGCCCCTAGATGCTGGTATGTTAAAGAATGGAATTGATGGCATCTGTAAACTATTTTACATTTCCCTCTAATTAAAGTGATGCATCTTCAAGTAACTTTCTTTTTGTTACAGTGGTATCAAAAAGCTTATGAAACATGTCATATATTATATAAAAATACACACCCATTATTTCAGTTGTAGGTGTAAAGTATTTAATAAGGAACTCCAACTCAATTGCCTAGACTCACAAGTCTAGAATATATTTTTAAATTGTAATAATGTTGAAAGGTATGTATTTTATAGTTTTAAGATTTGTTTGTTAGGTCTGAATATGGATCACTCATTCTCCCGTATCACTCATTCAAGTGAATGATGACGTGTTGCATCAGCGTCAATAGCAGCAAAACAGAAATATGTTCACTAGCTCTCTTGTCACTGCGCCATGAAATAGTTGGCTCCATATCATCTCTCAGTGACGTCAGTCTCACTGATCCAGAACACACACGTACATCTACCCAATTTATTATTTATTATGCATTTATTTACACACAGGAGACAATACTTTCCTCCTGGCACATTTTATCAATTTAACTTTATAAACTAAACTTTGGGGAATTCCAGACAGAAGCGCACATTTCTGTACAGTGGATTCTCAAGGTAGCAGCCAGTTCTCTGTTCAGAGCCACGGGTCAAGTTCTTTAGTTGCAAGGTTCAAGTCTCAGTTCTCACCTCATAATTCTTAATGGTTTGGTCCATGAATAGTAATGGTTAATCTGTCAGTACACATGAAAAAATAACAGTGCTTTCCCTTAAACGATTTGAATAAACTACATGCTGCATTTCGTCTCATTTATGTATGAATTATGCATTTTTCAAGAAAGACTTTTGTGTAACTTATATGACAAAGAAGGTTTCTTAATAATGATGTAGGCACCTTTAAATAACAAATATCTCCCACTTCTGTTAATGGGTTAATGTAATCATTGAAGCTAAATGAAATAAATAAATAATCCATGAAACACATAGTACAAGTTATGTATAATATTTTTGCTTAATTTACTCTTACTAGTGTAGCATAAATAACATTGTTTTAAACTGGTTTGTCTCATAAAAAAATCCCAGCAAATGCTAATATTTAAGAAAATTAACACTGAGAAAAGTTACTTTTAGAGTACTTTTTAACCTTTTAGTCTGTTTTACCTTATTTTCCCTCCCTATATCTACATTTTTTAAAACTTGTAATACTTCTTTGTTTTCTTCTTTCTGCCTTTGCATGGATTAAAAGTGTTTATGTCCTTCTAATCCAGGCTCTTAATTGGGTAATCTGCAATCAATATCAACTTCATTGTTTTCCTGCAGCTAGAAATGGCCTGACTGTAAGCACATTTTCCTTTGATCGTCAAGAGGACTACATTCTTAACATACCTGGAAAGCTTCTGCTGGTATCGATTCAGTCCGTCTATACTGCCGGCTTTCATAAACGCAGACAGCAACCTTTAGATCACGCTCAGACAGGTTGTAGATGGGTTTCAAGCAGCTGCAATTAAGTTCTCAAAGTCAAAAGACATGGACGTCTCCAAAGACACTAGACACAAAGTCACAGCGTGTATTGATGAGTTATAAGTAGAAATTTTAATAAACAAAAATGAGTTATCTTCACATAGTGTTAGGCTCAACTTTAAGTGGAAGGGTTGGTTAGACATCTGGAATTGGCTCAAAATAGAGCTTCTCCTTAGCTCCAGAGAAGCTGGGAAACGTGTCCACAGAAAGGATGGTGTAGATGACCCTGCTGAGTGAGTTCATCCTATGAGCAAGAGTAGGACCAACTTCAGTCAGACTAATCTGTTTTCACTAGTTAAGCCAGTCTGGATTTGTGGAATTTGTCAAATAAGCATGGTGATAATACTTACCCGTTAAGCATAAATGTGGAGTTCATATTTTTATGCTATTTGTTTGACTGTACAGTATTGAGATTTTTGCCATATGGTGATAGTCAAAAGAGAATATTTTATTCATTGTCATATGAAGCAGCAATCATTTCTACTTTTACATTTATCATTTTTATTTTATCAAAAAAGTGAAAAGCACAAAGTGGCCAATTATTAGTTTTTTTTTTTTTTTTTTTAAATGAATCATTAAACAAACAACTGGAAATAGAGGATAACAAAAATGCCCTATGTATAAGCTAGTGTGGCTAGAATATATATTTTAGGTAGTGATTTAAAAAAAAGAAAAAATCAAGTTGAGTCTTGAAGCAGCGCATACGCGTTACCGAGTGGTAGCTCCATGTGTAGCCAGTAGGGGGAATCGACTGCTCGTGTTCCTGCCAACCCCCCTCTCTTCTCCACTCCTCTCCCCCTCATCACTGCGTTCTCCCAGGTTGTGGAAATGCAGCAACCCGCTGGTTAGTGTCTGGATCCCTCTCTCTTGAACAGAGCAGCCCAAGACCCTCCTACTGGCTGGGCTTGGGAAAGAGAAGGCGGTCTGCACTGCTCACAGCCTCAGACGAGCCCCTTTTACCGCCCTGTCAGTGGATAAGAAAAAGAGCAAGGGAGAGCGGCTGTGAGACTGAGTGATAAAGTGCATACGAGCGAGAGAGAGAGCAACTGTGCGACAGAGGAAAGAGGGAAAAAGAACAAGGCAGGCTGCCTATTGGAGTAAGAGAACCAAGGACGAAATAAGGACCACGTTTTACAAGCGCAAGAAGAGGAAGGATCGCAGACGAGGGACTCCTCAACTGGTCACCTGGGACACTGTCAGTGTGTTTTCATCGAGCTGGAGCCCCAGTGGATTTGACCAACAAACCATCGGATTAAAAAAAAAAAAAGACCTTTGCGGTGCATCATTTAGAAACTGGAACCAGTCTTGTTGGCTACACACCACTACAGCCTAAAACTGCTTCATTGTACTGTGTTTGATATATGATTGTACTCCTCGCACAAAGTGCATCTATACGCAACCGGTGCTGTAGATATCTAACCTCTGTCAGGACGGCACACAGCCACTGTCAAATCAGACTACGGAGGGGAGTGAGAGCAAGAGAGAGCGCGAGAGAGAGAGTGTACATGGAAGAGAGGGGGCAGTGAGAGAAAGCCAGATTCACAGTGTGTGTGTGTGTTTGTGAGGCAGACAGTTTTAAACACAGGCTGGACTGGAGTGAAACAGCTTAAATAGAGAAGTGAATCTATACGTCCTATCCCATTTTCCTTGTCATCCCTTTCCTCCTCCTCCTCTCCTCCTCTTCCTCTCCTGTTTTTTTTCCAATATTCACAAGACTGCCACTGCTACAACCACCTGCACCTTTCCTTTTCTGTCCTATTCTTCCTCTACCTGACCCTTTCACGCATCACTGTCTGATATCTGGCCACTGACGGACACGTTGCTATTGATTCAGTTCTTGCGGAAATCTTTCCGTTGCTCCAGTAGCGAAAGACTGATTGAGCATCCACCCAAAACTGAGGCTCTGGACTGGCTCAGGAGCTTTCCCATCATAGGCAAAACTGTCTGACAACCTGAACCTGCCTCTTTCCTTGGACGACCAGAGAAGAACAAAGTGGGGCTGACGGCAAAATCAGGAATCATATCCCGCTTCTGCTGCCTCTGTCCCACTGCTCGCTACTTGGCAGCTTCCTCCCCGTGTCAACATTTCCTGCCTCAGTGCTAAGGATTCCAGCTACATGGGCAAGCGTTTGGAGCAGCAACCAATGTACCCTCAGTACACCTACTACTACCCCCACTATCTCCAGACCAAGGTATGTGATTATTGCGCTCTTCCTGTATTCCTCAAGCATACTCCCGTAGCCCTGCTGCTCCTGTCCTGGCTTCTGTCCTCATCCGTGCCAGCTCCTCCACCACTGCCCCTCTTGATCCCGCTCTCATCTCCAAGTGACTATGAAATTTAATAGATTGCCCACCGTGGTTGTACTATTTCAAATGGCAAGCAGTTCATTGGAGTGTAGATTTCTGATTTCTGTGTGTGTGTGTGTGTTTGTGTGCGTGTGTGTGCACATATGTGCGCGCCTGCCTGCACGTGTGTGTGTGTGTGTGAGAGATCAAGAATAAAGGCTTGGGGCTTTCGGCTACTGTTAGTCCATTGTGTTAACTTGATACCGGGAGCTGTTCAAGAAATATCCATTCATCCATCACTTGCAAACTAAGTGTGATACGTTAAATAGAGAGGTCAATATATTGAGATATTTTGTTTAAATTATCTGACCAATTTAAACAAATGAGAGTTTAATTTACTAATGTAAGCTTAATGTAGGCCACTGTTTAAATGCTTCAGTAAGACTTAATTACAAAGACGAATTAAACAATTATTTACAAGTTGTTAATCTCCCAAACGCATCTTGCACTGCTTTATAACTGCTGGCTGAATGTGCGATGAACCCTGTCTTTCTCTGTGACAATGGCCAGTATGGTTCAGACAGGGAGCAGGAGGCACGAGGAAGGCTGCCTGTGTTTACTCTAGCCGCAGTATGCATCAGTGCCACTGGGATGAAAGCCCAGGGTGCCAGGAGTCTGGGTTGGGCACACTACCCAGACATCATCAAGGGATTAAAATGGAAACATTTGGGACCTAGCTGTATTTGTTTTTCTATTAACTGCCTTGCTCTGATTTCTGCCCATTGTTGCATCAGTTTTCACTATGAGACACACCAGCAGCTGATGGACTTGGCAGTAAATTAAAGTCTAGTTTGTAAAAATGGGCATTTT
This sequence comes from Pao palembangensis, assembly GCA_015343265.1. NCBI lineage: Eukaryota > Metazoa > Chordata > Actinopteri > Tetraodontiformes > Tetraodontidae > Pao > Pao palembangensis. Next base: position 9,238,916 of record CM027095.1, on the reverse strand, counting down.
GAGGCTTGTCCATGTGGATTGTGATATTTCAAATTACTGGGCTTCCAGCTAGAAGGACCTGTCTGCAGCCCCACCTGGCAGTCCACTAGCTTTCTCCAAGATTTATAGTTTAATACATTTGTGCTGCTGCCATATGGCCTCCCTGTAGCCCCTCCCACCTTTGGCTTCTTCTTCCATCACCCCCTCCATTCCCCTTCCCATATCTCAGAGTCGCTCGTTTCAGGGACTTCCAATCCTAGTAAACCCCTCTTTCCTCCTCCCCACTCCTCTTTTTTTCCTTTCCATTCTCACTTTCTGCCTCCTTGTTGAATTGGAACAGGGCTCTCTGTCTGCTTGGTCAGTGCTGCAGTTTATCTCCAAGGTCAGTGCCGATCTGATCTTGCCACCATCCACGTTTGAAGTGTCTTTGGGCCAAAAGGGTCCCGTGTTAGACGAACAATACCCACAATGTGTGTATGCACGTTTACGTTATATCCTACAATTGACAGCCAAAATCCAAAATTCTTACTGACTTTCATTATAACTTTGTATAGCCTGTGGCCTCTTCAGCTGATAGGAAAAAAGGATAAATAAGGGGCTACGGTATCTTGTGTGTATCACCGTGCATGCACATGCATACACAAAAGAAATCTTAACCCAAATCCCATGAATTTGTATCCAATCACACAGGTTTCTCCATCTATCTTCATTGCTGCATTCTAATGGTATGGCCTCATTCTCCCAAGGGATGTAAGAGGGGGGGCATAAATATCTTGCAGGGATCAGGAAGGGAGTAGGGCGTAACTCATAACATTGCACTGCAGCTATACTGCTCTGCTTCCATTTTATAATGCATGTATTCTGTAAAGACGATTACAGAACATCTGTTCTCAGTTAAAATAGTATTATACATGTGACATTGCTGTAAATGCTCGGTGACGTAATGTGAGATGCCCTCTCATTTAGGGCCACCTTGTTATTTCCTGTATGCGTGTATTCCATTGAATGCAGCATTCTGCTGCTGTCGAGCCTTGCCAGCATATGTACCACCAGGCCAGATTAGAATGTGAAAGTCGGAAAATGAGATGAAACAATAACATTTGGCTTTGTATTGATCAGTGCAGTGGGGCGTAGCATATGCTTCTCTTTAGCTGAATTATTGATTCCTGAAAAAGGATTTGTGGGTTTGTGTACACCCATTAGTGTGTGCATGTGTGTGTATGTAGGATGGGTGGATGTTGCTTTGAGGAAGATCCTTTAAAGGCTCTATTTTTGACTATTCCCCTGCCAATCGACCCATTGAGTGACTTCCAAAAAAACTGGCCTTCATTCAGCCTTGTTTTCTGTATGATTTTCATTTTTAATGCTGCTCACAGCTGCCTATTCATTCAACAGTAATGTCAGGTAATTCGATATTAACAGAAATAAGAGCTTCACAGCAATGTCTCACATATGCTGATCCTTTTCTGTTAGAACAATTAAGGTGCCTTTAAAAACTTTTAAAGGCATGCGAATACAAAATTCTCCACTGATGTGCATAAACAGTGTCTGCATACATCAAGTAGCATGAAGGCACTCAAGGATGCACCACATGGACAGGTTTGTGCAACATACGCACTGAGGCAGTCACCTTGGTGCTGGAAGGCATTTGGATTACAGTGTGTGGAACCAAAGAAGCCGAAGGGGCACATTGAGGTGGACTGAGTGGCGGTTAATGTCACTGCCCTTAAATAAACACCAGTCAGTCGACGTCTCTGAGACGATCTGTGGCTGTGGGTGACCCTGTCATCTGCACCATTTATACTCTTAATTCTTTTGAGAAGGCAGAAGAGCTGGAGAAAAGAGATGTGAGGGAAAAATGAATGTAGGATGAATGTTACAGGGAGGGGCCAGTTAAAAGCCAGGAAAAGGGATTGGTTACATTAAACAGGGTGATCCATTGTGCTGCAGAAATAATAACAGAGCCATCTAAATCTGCCTTTAAAGCCGCAAGGGGAACAGAAAGAGAAATGATATAGAGAGACAGCAAAATCAAAGAAAAAAATGACTATTAAATCACTTATTGGTTGCATAAAATTCTCCTGGCAGCTTTGTAACCATTCCCTTTAATTATCTGCATCTACTAAGAAGAGTTTATCTTTTAAATTTGGAACCTACACTCCTTAAACTATGTTTACTAAAGCTCAGGCTATTTGATGTCAGAAGCCAAGATCTTACTTGTTCCAGACAGGAGTGATATTACTAATTTCCGCACTAGCAATTCCGGATACATGCTACCCAAACAAATGTCCATGATAAAGCACTGACCTACCATGCTTTATGTTTTACAGTCAGACACATGAAAACATTTTTTTTTTGATCATTAACATCGTTCAAATCCTACAGAGCAATATCATGCTTGTCATATACTCATGTTTGTAGATGAAGCCATAGCTTCATTTATTTCCTATGGTCTAAATGTACATGCGACTGTGCACGAACATGTGCACAGTCAAGCACATTACATTGGAGAGTACTCTTAACCGTTCTCATCCATCGACTAGTCTCAGCTTCACGCCCATACATTAAGGCTATGGCTGCACTACATCTTCCAAAGACTTTCATAAACCACAAAACAAGGTGCTTGGAAGAGGCTTTCTGCAGGCCACCATCCACATTTCATTATAGTTGCAGCACCAGCGCGCTCCCTGTATTTGATGGGCATTTTGTAATATCAGCAAAATGGAGACATCAACATCAAAGCAGCATGAAAATAGCTCTTCTTAATGTTGGATGTAAAGAAGGTACAGTTGACCTGTTTTGTTCACACATAAATTATCAGTGCATAATTGTGTGATGGCATGAGGTTATGTGGTTTATAAACACAAAAATGCAAAGGAAAACCTTGCGTCAGAAATTAAGAAAATGTGGTAATACGTGTCTGTTTTGAGAAGGTTCTGAAATGTATTGTTTTACACATCTAAAGGTAAAATTGATGACTTAATATGCCTGTCTTTCCACAAAATGCTCATATCTTCTGAATTACTAGAAATTTCATCATATAGTTCATTTGTGGTTGTGGGCCCATGAGTGGATTGTAACATATGGTGCATATCAACCACCAGAAGCACAGTATTATAAAGAGACACAGGTGCAAGAGGAGTCAGAATGAAGTGAGAGGAGGGACAGGCAAAATGTGGATTCAGGTCAGACATCCTATCAAACATGACGAACGCCATGGCCCTAAAACAACCCCATCAGGACTCCAAAAATACCCTCCTTGTTTTACCAGCATTTTTGCTGTACCACAGTACTTGCCTCAGGCTTCCACCCCAGCCCACTGTTTCACTCTTCTGTCACTTTGGCAAGTGCCTTGCTTCATATTTTCATGCTCTGTTTTCTGTCACCCTTTGCCTCTCAGGACACCAGGAGACAGACTCAGAATTTTGTCTTCGCTTTTCTGTTTGTTGAAGAATCCAATGCACTTAGGTGACACTTGCCGAGCCCATTGTTTTAATTATTATTTTTTTTTTTTTTTTATGTTTACACCCTACATAATTCCTCTTTTTCACGCTTTTATGTGTTATTTCCACAATATCCGGAAACCCTGTTCCCATCAGTGTAAGTGTCATGTGGCTGTGGAACCATACTAATATATGAAATTCTGAATAAAATAAAATAACTTTAAACTGCTCATTAAAATTAAAAAAAGGGAAGATCTTTATTGCTCCAATGAGGAGCTGGGTCAAAACAGGACACTGCCCATGTGTTAAAGGATTCAGGCAGTAAGTCACGTGCTGCAGATAAGGTTGGGAGGGGGAAGTACAGTAATTGCACCTCGTGAGAGATAGTCAGGCAGAGAAGGTCTTTTGTTGTTGATGTGTAACTGTAGCTTTTGGTGTCTCCAGCGTGTCGATTCACATGAAAAATGCTCAGGTTGCTGGTGTGTCAGCAAGCAAAGGAAAGGCAGCTCACCCTGGTATAGCCTTGACTTGACTCGAGACCTCACTGGTATAATTGCTCGTGCATTTTTAACGAATGGCTGCTACGCAAAGTCTGAGGGGCACAACACTGGGCTCCACGCGTCACATCCTGTTCAGCAGCAGGATTGCTTTTTCCTTTCCTAACTGAAGGGGAGAAGATGGCTTTTTTTCCCATGTATTAATGATCTCAAGGTCATCACAGTGTAAATTCAATATCGACCAAATTAAGCACTTGTTGATGATTTGTATAAAAAATAAACACCTGTAGTAGATGTTAGCATGTTATTACCATGAAATTAGAGTAAGAGGCAAGTGTGTGAATGACTCGCTATGATAGACTCTAGAAAACTCTCTGAATCTGATACAGGCACACAATATCTGTTTTCTATACCTGTTTTTTTTATACTTTACACATTTTTAGAACTGTGAAAGATCCTTATACTTCTCCAATGAAATATGGAGTGTGTGACTCTGTAGGGTAACTAGAATATGTGCCCTCAAGACTTTTCAGTCTTGAAGGAACATGCAAACTGCAGAGGAGTTCAGAAAGACAAATCAGTGTCTAAGTGACTGTGTAATGACCCCCCCCCACCAAAGATGTCAAGTAATATGCTTCACTAAACTGCATACCTGTATAGTCCCCTTCTGACAATTTAAAAAAAAAAAATACATACTAGACTTTCGACTGTTTTTGGCATGTACATAAAATACCACCCCTTATAATATTGACTCTATACAGCCGCATTATAAGTGGTGGCAGCGTGAATGAAAATACCATGTGAAGCACAGTTTGAAAAATGACGCAGGAAGAAGCCAATTCTGACATGAATGAGGATAAGCAAATAGGCATCAGGGCTTGAATAGCTGCCAGTCCTGTCAGATCCCCCCTCCACCCATCCACAATGAGCTCCAATACAAATAAGGATATGTGCACCAATTTAACGCAGCAGATGAACCTTGCGAATCCTTGTCAAGCAAGTGGGGGATTACCAAAAGCAAACAGGGCCTTTCTCACTGCCTTTATTTGAGTTAAATGACTCAAGCCACCCTCTCAGAATTTGCCTGAATGGTTTGTCTAGCAGAACCTTCCACTGGTCCAAATGAGGCCACATGTACGCATTAGTCAGCTATGGAAAAACACTGAGAGGGACAGGTAGGCGGGGATGCATTACATCGCAAGGACACTGATGCAGAGAGGAAGTAGTCAGTGGAGTCACCAACGAGGATAAATGAAACGAGGAGGAGGGGAGAGAGCCTACAGCCAGACAGAGTCTAACTGGAGGAAAGATTATTATTCTTCGTTGGTAATTAGTAGCCCATAAACAGCCATTGGCAACTGAATTAAAAAGTGTCATTATGATATGTAGTCTCTATACAAAATGTGGGTTCATTTCCATTTCAATAATTAATCCTGTGGCCTTGTAGATACCTCCTGTGCACACAGATTTAATGCGGGTTCTTTCTGTAACAGTTTAATGCTTGAAACTGACAAAGTTGTTGGAAGGTTGTTGGAAACGCTAGTTTCTTAAAGCTTGGTGTGAAGAAATGCTTCACAGCTTTTTACTTTACTTACATTATTAAAGTTATTTACGTTGGCGGAAGAGTATAGGAAATGCACAAATTGCATTTTCCCATGGATTTCAGTAAAGCTGTTCTCACACAGTGCCTTTAACACATATGAATATGCACAATGTTACCGGTACAAGTTTTGAGTAAATGCAAATGATGATGTTTTACCACTTTTACAGTTGTTGACTATTGATGTTTTTATCTTCCTGTTTTTTTTTTGTCCTCGGGCACTTATGAAAATGTTAGAAAACATAGACTCTGTTACCAATTCCCTGTCTGATCTTTCACTTTCATTAGCTGTCTTGAGTGCCCTGTGGAGTACTTGTATTCCTTATTTATCCCCCGAACTTACACACGCACACGCACAAACACACACACACACACACACACACACACACACACACACACAAAAGAAAACATCTGTATGCTTGTGTAATCACCATATGCCTTGCTTTCACCCAACATATTAAGTGGAATTACATTGTACAGTAAAAATCACATAAGACCATGGAGATCTTTGACACACCTTGTGCAGATATGCTGCATTTGAATTATTTCTGTAATGCTTATTTTCCCAGGCTGCCAGCTAAAATAAAATAGAAACTTCAGTAAATTGCACCAGGCAGTTAAGCACAGAGACACTTGAGGAACATTTCGGGGATGTCCCAGCACCATGGGAAACATCAGAGGCAGTCAAGGGAAAGGGGTCACATTAAGAATTAGCCGATAAAGCAATAAAACCTTGTAAGATCTGCAGTCGGCTGGTTCAGAGCAGATTCTGTGTCCTCAGCACTTTAGGCCTGCAATTAATCACTAACCTGACGTTCCACCACCTTCCTGCAAATGTAGAATAAACACCAGCAGTGGAAAGCCAATCGTCTTCGCCACAGAACCAGTCTAATCTTTAATCCAACTGTTGATTCTCAGTTCACCTCAAGTATTTAGGAACTGTTTGTTGGAGCTTTGTAGACTGCCTGTAGAGCTTAGATGATCTTTTTATCCATTTAGTTAGTTAACTTTTAACATCCAACCAGGGCTGTGGCACACAGCCGCCACAGCACAATTCCACAATTAAGGAGAACTGTTTATATATATGTGATATGTGAAAGTGTGGCTGGCTTACTAGCTGTGTTTAACCATGTGTCAGCGCTTGTTGGACATTGTCCCTTTCTCTGCTGATGCTAGTGTGTTGTCTTTGCTAAATTAAAAAAAGGTTCTGGGTGCCTTACTATTACCATACTGCCAATGCTGTGTGTTATTCAACACCAGATTTGCAATGCAATACATTCTACGCCATTTTCTAGATATTAAATTGCTAACATTCATGAAAGGAATGACTTTATTGGTGGTGGCATGGACGTCCTACAGGATCCCAGCATTTTTGTGGTCAGGAAAAGGGAAAATTCCAATTTTATTTTATTTTATTTTATTTTATTTTATTTTATTTTAACAATGTAACATGTCAAAATGTTACTTTGAAAACGTAAATAGAAAGAATTCACAAACGTAAGGATATGTGACGCAGTTTAAAATTGTAAAGATTTAGGTAGGTTTATTTTTTTAGGTTTTACAAAGACGGTTTTTATCATTCATATCTTTGTAATAAATAATGCCATCATGAGCAAAGTCATGAGCTTATGCAGAGTTTATGTGTGAGACATTTATGACAATGGCCAGCGTGATCACATGTACTGTATATGTGACAGAAGCCAAGGAAACATGAGAGGGGCGGACATGAATGGTAGAGGAAGGAGGCGGACGGGGAGGGTGGGAGTTCTCTTAAGTTCACTGGGTTCACAGGAGGGGACTGAGACAGACGCTGTTGGCCCTGCTAACAGTCCCTTGCTCTTTCTGTCTCTTCACCATGGCTGATCTGAATAATTTATCTCATATAATTTATCTCACACACAAACACCCACACTCAGACATGGTTTTCTTCTCATTCATACACACACGCACGCACAGACACACACACTCACACACACACACACACACACACACACACACACACATACATGCCTTAAGGGGTTTGGTCCTGGGTCTCATGTGGAGTGAGCGAGCTGGAATCTGAGCCGATTGAAACCTGATAGGCATTCCCTATGCCAAACGTGTGAGGTCACTCTGATTAACTGATCCAGTATCTTGCGCCACCCACCAACACCACTGCTGTGACATCAAAACGATGGCTCCTTCAGAAATCAGTGCTGAGATTAGACAACGATTACATATGATCTCTAGAAGACAATCGCCAAGGTGATCGTCATAAATCTGAAGTTGTTTTGACTCTTCTAGAAAGACAGTGGCAAGAAAATAAAAAGACAGGTCTGGTATGCTGGAAAGGTGTTGGCTTGGGCAGTAGCAGATCCCTTTAGAAGACTATTTAACAAAAGAAAAAAGTGAGGGTATAGAATGACTAAATGATCTCATTCATTCATGGTATTAAATGAATTTTCCATAATGTAAGCGTAATTTATGGTAATAATTTATCCTTCGGGATTTGCAGTACCTGCAAAAGCTTCTATTAGAAATAAAAAATAATGACTTGTACACAAATTAACAGACATGATCTTTGTTTTTTCACAGCTTACCCAGCTCTTCATGAACATTTTGTCCTTCAGAGCTTGCAAAAGTACACATTATTTGCAGCACGTAAACAGTCTTCTTGTGTGAAAGACAAAGCAGTCGGCAGTCTGGTAAAGCTGATAGCTTAAGACGTTTGGATCTTAAAATGGAAATTGTGTAGTGGCTATAAGCTAAAGAGTCTTTCATCCCAAAAAGCACTTTGAAATGCCCACCCGAACCCAAACACTGTCAGCTCAAAGCCCTGGCATCAAAAGGACACTAAACATGTGTTCTTTAGATCCTGACTCATGTTCCCTTGTCACACCAGACAGCAGTGCAGACACCTGCATTCTGTTTGTCTTGGGAACACAGACATAAGCTGCTTTTTCACTAAGTCCTGTCCAGCACAACATATCTGCATGTGTTTTGTGGGTAGTAGATGACAGAATACAAGTGTATTTAGTTTAGTTTGAGAGTTTAAAAGTACACCCTTTATAGAAATGCAAAAGCTGAAAGAGCCACACAAAGGTGAACATCACCAATGAACAATTGCTGGACTGAGATGTAGTTCTGCCTCTACCGTGTTATACAGTAGAAAAGTGTTGCAATGTAATGGGGCCCTTATAGAAGCATGGATAAATACTGTACCGCATGTTGCACTGTGCTGAACTGAACCATCATTAGAAACACAGCTATGGGAATCTTTAAAACACACACACACACAAGCACATACTTATACATCCTTCCAGGTCACATACATGAAAAGCCCCACCTCCACATGACACAGCAGTCACCTCTCACAGTCCCACACATCTCAGGTTCTTCTCATTATGGTAAAGTGGACATGTCTAATTGCGCTGGCGTGGTCTGTTGTTTTGGTTGGTGGTTATCAGCAGCCCCCGAAAGACTTGATCATTGTGTGGAGACTGTAAACCTACATTACAGAACAAATATTTTTCTGCTGTTTCTCTAAGGCCCTTTTATCAAAAACGTAGTGTTGTTTTAGGGAGAAAAATAATGTAATCTGAGTCATGATATGACTATGCAGGTTCACTTGTTTTGTGAGAAAAGCTTTTAAATAAATACATTCAAGGCCAGAATAAATGACATAATGACATTTATTGTGCAGTGTGCGGTTGTTGGTATTTATTGTTACTCTTTAATTGTTACCAATCCCCATTTACACAAGCATTGTGGTAAAATAAGGTGAAATGAAGCGTGGAATAAAGTCCAGGCCTACAAGAAAACTATACCTGTATCAATGCCAGGATGCAACCACTGTTGTCCTAAAACCTCAACTAAAACACTAATGGCACTGTATCTGCCAATATCAGTGCAGTGAATCATTTACAGTATTGCCAGTGTTTAACATTCACTTTTCTGTTTCCCACCACTCACAAAGCTCAGCGGGTCAATACCAGATTGGCTTGCTTCAATTGGCCTTTATTTCTCTGCTTGTAAGCATGAAATTTCTGTCAGCTGTAAGGCTGTTGCAAATTTTTTAAGTGCTCAGATACCCCAGATAATGTTCCTCCAGGAAGTGACTTCTATAAGTCATCCAAGGTTGAGTGAAGTTAAAGAAATGCTTTGACTTGTGGCAACTAGCTGGTTGTAGTCTGTGTCCATTGGGCTCTTTTGCTTTTTTTACTAAACCCTGGAATCTGGGCACATTATGTCATCCCCAGCATCTACATGTAGATGTTAAATCAGATGGCTATATATATGAAACTGAAACCACAGAATGTAAGGGAAAGCGGCAGCTGTCAGTTTATGTAAAGATTTTTGACCTAAAACCATGCTGTTTCAACAGGGCTCCTAAAACTGTGTAGATGACTGTAACCACAAAATACGTGTGGAAAATTAACCTTATCTTTATCTTTCTATATTTCACCACATCTTTTTTATCTGCACTCTGTTTAGCGAGGGTGCGTTCCTGACTTAGAGATGGCGAGTTAATGGAGAATGTCAAACTGGGTTGTAGCACTGCCTTGGCTCTGACCCGTGTAGATTGTGGAGTGACCCCAACAGTTCTGCCCTCAGCCTGTAGTTGGAATCCAATCTCCTTTGCTGAGATATGGTGCATGTTGTAGTAGTCTGCTTTGAAAACCTTGCCCCCATCCCCACCCCCTCTGCTTCTTTCAAACTATCATTCTTGAAATAAAACCTGGTTTTTAACATCCAATGGCAATTATTGTTTGTGGCAAGTTGTGAGTTCTTAACTTACATACAGCTAATCAATGGGAATATTTACTTCACTGAATCAAAATTAAATCAATAGAACTTACGCTCAAATGATCATTTTGCACTAAACACACTGGAAGAAGGATGAATTTATTAACTAAAATGTCTGTTATTTTGTAATGATAGCCTCCTCTCAATTACAAACCAGAGACAGAGGAATTGTTGCGTTGTTCGGGCATTTCGAGGAAAACTAAAATCACACTGGCTGTGATAGCCTTATTGTTTAATGAGTCATCCATTGGAATGCATCTCAACGCCTATTTATTTCCCATCAATTCGGGGCCATTTTTTTCCATTCCCTCTGGTGGTAATTGTCTGGAACATACTGAGTGTAACACAGCTACCCTACCTCAAATTGTGATGCATGAGTGCAGTTTAAAAGGTGGCACATGAGGATACTGCACACTTTTAATTTGATAAAGGAGGGAGGGAGGGATGGAGGACTTGTGAGCAGCACGGGAGACGATCAGAAGCAGCCTCTCAAAGGAAAAAAAAATGTATCATTTCAAGCTATTTGTCCCTGTGTACATGCAGCATAGCTGCAGCATGGGAGTCCTAGAGGACGATCACACTCTAAAAATGTTTTAGTGTTTCATGGAGGAAACATTTTTTTAACTGCACCGGAATGCAGAGAAGTTTTTTTTTTTTTTTTTTTTTTTTTTTTAACAAAAGCAGATAGTTAATTGCTTTTTACAGTGTCAAATGCAAGATAATGGAATTGTGATAGAATTGTTGTTTTCTACAGGGTTTTATATTATCATTATAATTATATTATTATAGTTTATAATGATTTTTAAAGGCCTAGGTCATTCTGCTGAGCAACTGTTGTAACAACATTCTCTGCTATGTTTGTTTCCTGAAAATCCGTCCCAAATTAATTTTATTCCATTTTTCTTTTTTTTTGGGCTGTTGTGTACTTTACATAATACAATCAGTGCAACAGCCTCAAACCTCATCCTATGATTAACCAACTGATGAGCAGGCACCAGAATTTTATTCAGTGACATCTTATCTGAGGTGTTATTTTTACCAGGAGCCACTTCATATCTGACAAGAGAGTTTAAAGAGTGAGCCACACTTTACACTTAAAACATGCGGAAGGTGGTCTGATTTGACCACTGGCACTGTTTACTCCTGCCTGCATGAGCGGTCGTGCTTCAAGGTGCTTCTTGGATTTCAGGAAGGGCCTTTAAACTTGAAACCACAGAGCGGCGACTCAGTTTTTTTTTTTTTTTTTCCTGTGTCTCAGGGGAAAAAAAAAAGCTCCTTGCCGCTTTTGTTTTTTGTCCCTGCTGAGAGTATTAAGCCTGCCAACCAATTAGGGAATGCTAGTTCTAACAGGCCATGAATTATTAAGCACATCCCATCGACTAGGAACATTGATGGAGGGTAAGAAAAAGGGACCAGCCACCTGAGCACCACGGCTGCATTTGTGTAAGTGCAATCTGTCCATGCTCTACGCTGCGGCTGTTATTGGAGTTGCAGCAAATCATCTCCACGAGGTTTTCGTTTTTGTAGCAACTGCAATTATTTTCAGTTTAAAAAGTGAAAATATATGCAGTTTTAATTTTACAACAAACATGTTTGTGTGGAATATAAAAAAAAAAAAAAAACAAAAAAAAAAACATGAGGGTTAGATAATATATGGTATTAAATTGCAACTTGCAACACTGGCTACCCTCAAGGTCAACCAATTCATTCCCGCTCTAGAATTTATTGCCTAGTAGCAGCAAAAGCAATGAGGTGCTGTGAACCTTGAGCTCATATCTATATAGGAGGTCTTCACCACAATATACTGGGTGCTTGTTAACTCTTCATCCCGGGTTCCAGCCTGTATCTGTGCCTGAAACATGACCCTATGATTGCGCCAGCCAAGGTCTGCTTAATACACCTGTTATTTATTTATTATTTTGGGGGGGCGGGGAGCAGAGAAGACAAGGTGCCAATGGACTGTAACTCATAAGGAACGACGGTCACTGTGTGGAATTAGTTGCCTGTCAAAATGTGATTCATGGCGATTGTCAATACTTAAGATGTACGCGTTACAGAAGGCGAACAGCTTTGTGTGGGAGCCCTTCCTCACTGGATAACAGAACTATCATTATGCTTGAATAATTGGATGCATTCCTTTAATTTTTCCCCCCTCTCTTTTTTCACCAGTGGGTTGTTTAATGTAACAGGGTTGTCAAAGAAGTCTGAGAAAGAGGGAGCTAAGATTGATTGCCTTACTTCAATGACTTTTTTCTGCTCACAGAATTGAAATAATTTTGTGCTGTTAAAGAAGGGGGGGAGGAGAAAAAAAGGAAATATGTATGTAGATATTGAGGCTCAGTGGGGCTTTTAAATATGTTGTGATTTAGTTATTTATTGTGTCGCTGTTGGGAGTGAGGCAGGCAGCAAATGCTGGTCTGTGTCATGTCTTTAAACAGAGATCCCATAACCCTACTCGCCTGTTTGCTTGTACTCAGAAATGGCTACTTTAATATCCATGTGGTAATATACATTAACCATGGCCTGTTTGTCAGCCGAACAGTGGAAGTGTCTTTTCGCTGACGTTAGATTCAGTGTTTTCATCTCTGCTGCTATCACAATTGTGAAAAACCTCTTGGCTGAAATAGTTTAATTCACGCTAAATGGTACACTTCGACACATTTATCAGTGCACCGCCCTGTCTGAAAAACCCATCACAGAATGACTGCTAAGCTAGAATCCAAACACTGTGCAAAAGTAACATCCTTCCTTTCATTTTCTTTTCATTTTAGTCTACAAAATCGTGGGGTACCATTCGAACGATAATTGGACAAGAATAGTAAAACAGCAATAAGACAACAAATCATGGTGTTTTTAGGTTTAATTGAATGCTAATCTATCCAGTTCAAAGTAATAAATTAAGTTAAATATTTCACATAAATGGAATTTCTATATATATACTGTATATTTAATTATAAAATCCACATTGTTATAAATTCTCACGTTTTCTTGAGAATTGTCTGCTTCAGACATGTATGTATGTATGATTGAATCAATTCACTGTTACATTTTGAAATTATGGGAATGAATATACACATTTGTGAATTTAAATTAGTTTTAAATTCAATACTGGCTCGAGGTAGACTTTAAAATGTGTTGGAGATGTGTAGGCCCCTGTGCAGGAGACGAAGCAGTCTGGAACTAATTAATTATGCATTTCCATCACATTCTTCCATGACTAAAAAAGGAGGAATGTCACTCTGACTGTGTGGTAAGCCTCACATCTTGGTTGTCCCCTCATTCTTTGAAATTCTTTCAAAAAAAGAGAGTGTGGAGTTCATTGTGATGTTAATGCGCATGCATGTTTACACAGAGATCCCTTCATATTTAACCCCACACTGACTCTCCTGTTTTGGGTATTTAGTGGTGGTCTGCTGGAGTTTCCTGTTCATGTGATAATGTGTGCTGCCGTACAATGGACCAGACAGTTCTGTCCGAGTCCAGCCCCCCGCATTCAGCCTGAGAAAGGAGGGACGCGCACCACAACTATTACGCTTTGCTACTATCATCCCATAAAAAAGCCACCATTGGATGGCAAATAAATAGTTCTGAAAGCTTTTTAATCAAGCACAATAGAGTTGACCACTCCTGATTTCTATCTTTGATGTCTTCATCTTAAATATATTATCATGGTCTACAAAAAGAGAATGGTAAAAGCACTTCTTCCGTTAATGGAGACTTAGAATTAATTTCATGCACTTTTTTAGTTCAATATTTTAATTTTAGTTGATTAAAAAAACAGATTTTTTTGGTTTGGAATCTGTGAAAGGAGTCTGGAGTGTATTCTCTCTTCCTGGAAGTATCTTTCAATGACATGTGCCTCTAAATTTGATGGTATTTTGACTGAGAGTATCTCACTACTCTGTATATTTCAAATCTATAGAAAAGTTTGAATTATTGACTTAAAGCAGAATCAGAAGCCATGGATTTGATTCTTTAAAATCTCACAGACTGGTGCCATCGTGTCTTGCCTGAACCCAAGGTGTTTATCTGCGTTTATCTATACAGACATCTACTGAACTTGTCCAGCGGCTCGACAAGACCTCAGCAGGCTGAAGCCAAGCAGCCAGGCGTGAGGGAAACACTACACTCACCTGCTCACCACCGTGGTGACTTATCTTATAAATAAATTGCACTGCCAAGCTCCAGACAGCGCTGACGCCACACCTCTTCTCTTTGGCATACGGTTGCATCGTTATCTATCTTCCTATCTCAGTTCCCCTTTTTTGAGTCCTCTCTTCTTCCACTATCCCTCCTGCCACATATCATTTTATTTTATTTCTTACGTCCCTCACTCTTCCAGGCCGCTGACAGAGCTCCCTTTATTTATCATGCCATTGTGACAGTTTAAGATAAAGCTCCACTTTTGCACTGATTGAGCTCTGACTGTGAGAGCTGGGAAGACCAGGTCTCTCCCATTTGGTTTCCAGTAAGCCATGGGATTGATGGCTCCGCCTGGTCTGCCCTTAAGAGGCTAACTTTCTGCCTTTCAATCACTTTGAGAGGCGATTGTGAATAGTCCCCTGACTCCAAAGCAGTTCCAAAGAATTTACAATACGGCATTGTTCTGGCATTGACCCGAGCAAAGAGTTGGCTTCACTGGCTTCTGACTGCAGCCTTCCAGCATGTGAGCAAAGACCTGAGGAGACACGCAGAAACAGAGTAATTCTGATAGGATAGATGCTTATCTCACTGCGAAGAATCTGGCACGACATCTTCTTTGGCCTACTAAACTCTACTCAGCACTATGCAAAAATTCCCCAATGGCTCAGACAAGGAGGAGCACGGCTGTAAAGTGAAAGAGGAAGGAGACACATAACAGTAAGAAGTAAGAGAGGGAGCTGGAAGGGGAAATTGAGGACAAGCAGCCAGATGAGGATTGGGATGGATTTAGGGATGGATGAGAGCTGACTGAAGAGATTGGAGGAGCTAAGGAAAGGATGGATGGAGGACAAGTCAGGGATGGATGCAATTTTGAAGCAAACAGATCTGGCATGCTGCTGTAGCTGTTAAACAGGTGTGAATGAGTTAGATACATAGAAGAGACCCTTGTTCACAAGACTGCCAGTAAGCTTTTATTCTCAGTAAGGAACATGGCACTCAGACTGTGACTGGGAACTGACTGAAAACACTTGAGCAAGATCATAATTTACTGCTTTGACAAATTGTTCACTAAAGATGAGTCTGCACTTGAAGTGTACAATCAGCCCACTCAGAAAGTATGAACTTGACTCAAGCGTTTTTACAAGGGTCGTATCAAAAAAAATTAAAAAATGACTGCATGACATGATGCCTCCAGGTACAAATGCATTTCTTAAATTCTTAAATTAATAATTGGATTTTTATATATATATATATATATATATATATATATACACACAATTTTCTAGGCTGTTTTCAGGTTGTAACTACAAAATCTGACAGTAAACTTAATCTGTTTGACGTCAGATGCTTTGAGGACCGTTCTTGCAGCATTATTGTCTGCTGCTGCATGACCTTTTCTGCAACTCATCCAGCAGTTCACATCAATCAAAACCTCATTTACAGCTTTCCTGATAATTACGCAATGGCTGGGTACTGTGCCATTTCACAAGAGCTTCATTTTTCACGTTTATGCAGTTGACGTTCAAATAACTGAATAATGGAGATTCTGCTGCATTGTTTACTTAGACATCGCTACATTTAGAATGCTAGAATGCTACTAGTCGGTTTACACATGGGTTGTACCAGAAATGTGTCCTACGTCAGAGCCCATAGTGGTCAGCTGTAGGGACTGTCTAAGGTGTCAGACAGATCACATTTCCAGCCCAAATTTTTTTGGTTGCCTTTTGGAGAGCATATTGACAGCAGAAGCACCCGAGTCTGCACCAAAACAAGTCACAATAATTTGTATCAAACACTTTAAAAATATTACAAAATATTACTGTTAATTTTTGTTCCAACCAATATGTCACAATATGGCTAAATTAATGACATTTTCACTAAAACTACATAAAAACTTTATGTTTATTATAAATAATGTTATAAGTTTATCTAAAACCTTAATACATGGTTAAGGCTCAAGGTGGTTGCATTAAATTTTATAGATATCATTTTCTAATGTATATGATTAAATTATTCGTCAAGAACCACATAGTAAGTGTTAACCATCGCCTGATTTGCTGGGGTTCTCTTAAAGCTTCCTCCTACAGAGCTGTTTGGCCTTTGGTGTGAGTATGTTTAGCGGTGATGCTTCAGTGAGCAGGGTCCTTGGGAGCCAAAAGTGACATTCCAGACCAGACATTCCAGACCTAGAGAGCAGCTAATTTACAAGTAAAAGAAAATAATTATTCAAAGGGAAGATGTTTTCTTTTTTACCCGGTGCATATTAAATACACATCTGCATTTGTGTAGATCTAATCTTTTCATCTTTGTGTAGTGCTTCGCAGTTTTGTAGTCATTTTCTGTGTCTGTGTGTGTGATTGTGTGTGTGTGTGTTCAGAGCTAAACTTCTCTACATGTGAAGAAATTAATGTTAATGTGCAGTACAGCGTGCACAGGATAAGTATGTACCACGGATAAATGCACCTATATTGAGTACAGTATAGTTTTTCCTGTGTCTGGTTATGCTCTATATGCATATTTGAGGCAAATACAGATTCTATTCACTGGTAGTTAATAAGGAAATAGATGTATAAATACCTCCTTAATCTTTTGATCGTAGACAGATTCTGAACCTTTAAATGAAATAATTAAATGTGAACCTTTAATCTGGCAGAACTTAAATCCTTATTTCATGGGTAGCCTTGGTTTCTCAGGTAAAATATGCCTTACTTACATTTGTGTGCCTATGGTTTATTTTAACAGTTGCTACATCATGTGTCAGATTGAATTTTACAGAAAACCAGCTGAACCAACTCATCTGTTATACCTTTAGCTGTCAGCTGCAGCTAATGTTACCCTGAGGTGAAGTAGAAAGCCGTGTTTATATCGAGCGTACCTAATACCACAGGACTGTGAACACACACTTCAGCACGTATTCCAAAGGTTGGCGTTGTGGTAGTAATTCATGCATTACCGTCGGTGGAGCTATGAGGTTCATGATGCCCCTGCACCAATTATGGTCTTATTTATGAATTTGGGCACGGCTGACCTTCTAGACCAGTAAGTGTAGCTCTGCGAGCTGCTGCAATCATGACTTACTGGGGAAAAGTCGCGCCTCCTCTCTGCGAGTTTGCCCCGGTCTGATATTCTCCATACTAACTCCTCCCTCTTATCAGCTGGTGGGCTGCTCAGGTATGTCATCAGCCATGTGGAGACGCTGTTTTTATTCTTCAAAGATTGAGTCCGTGGATCCGTGATAGGTGGAAGACATAATGCAGAGTTGTCTTTAATGTGATTCTGTGCGAGACACAGATGCTTTGATGTTTGTCAGTCTGTTGTCCACATTCTCTGTCTCTTCATACGGCCCATGGGAACTTTGGGCCGGGTTGCCAGCCCATATGCGTGACCGGATGGCTTAGACATTTGTTTCAGTGGCACACAGTCACAAACAAACCAACCTTTCCTGCTCCTCTGTCCCCAGTCCCGTATTTGTGTTACTTCCTTTGAAAAACATAACTGACTCCCAAAGAATGTGCCGTTTAAGACGGAGAGTGGGATGGCGTCACTTTTTCTCATATCTGATGTCACTAAATATAGAGAGTGAGATTTATTCTGTGGATTGTATGTAAAATAATATTCATTTGCACGGATCTCATGTTGGTTGTGGAAAACACAAAAATACTCTCTAGTTGTAACTTTATAAGGATTACTTCAAATGTGTTTGTATTAGCTGCTTAATCTATCAACAAATCAGAAAAAAATACCTTTGGTTGTATGATGACTCTTATTTGATAAGGTTTTTCAGTTTAGGCTCATATGAACCAAAGTTTTTTACCAACCAGAGTTTCTCTGTCGTCACACTTCATCAGCCAACCCCATCTGCAGGCTCTGCATGCACTGGTTGCACTCAAAACCCAGTTGGCTACAACAATGACAAAACAGCCCAAATATTTACGTATATGCATGAAGATTCACTCTGGCTCTCCCCACAACTTCTTTTTTTTTTTTTTAAATACTTCCCTTGTATAGGTCAGTGGACTCAGATCTAAACTCCTGTGATCTCTTTGGCTGATGTCATTGCAACCCACGACTGTTAGTTTATGGTTGTCTGAGGAGTGGTATAAATTTGGTTTCCTATGGTGTGTGTGTGTGTGTGTGTGTGTGTGTGTGTGTGTGTGTGTGTGTGGCGGGATGGGGGGAGATGATGAAAAGCCTCTTCTATAAATGCAGTATGCAGTTTAGCAGGAAATGACTGTCATATTTATAAAAACATCAAACAAAAACACGAGGCGATGATGGCGATAGGGAAATATGTCTGTAGTGGAAATGCTGAGTCAGCGTTATGTTTTTTTGACTATCAAGTATATTTTAGTCTTCTTTTTCCACTTCTGGACAAATCTTGAGTTCTTTGAGAACCAACTGGCAATGTCTTTATTATTTTATATATAAAAAATACTTAACTGAATCCAGGAAAAAAGCTGAAGGCTGAAACGCTGGATTTTTTTTTTTTTCTCTACATAAACTCAAACACACTCTGGATACCCTCAGGTGTCATAGATGAGCCTCATTAATGCTAATAGATAAACATTTTGTCAGTCTGGATACTGTGCGTATGTTTTCAAGTAGAATATATTTGATATGTGTGATTGCTGAGCTGTGTTATAAAATATGAATGCACTGCAGCTTGGTGACATCCAGGCTTTGTTCCCCACGTTTGCCTACTGCTGCTTCTTGTCTGATAAAATCTTCATGGGGGAAAAAGCTCTTTTCTAGGTCACACACTTGCATTGTTGTTACTTTCATTTATTTTTAGCCTTCCAAACTGTGGTGAGTCCTTGCTAATTATTGATCCCCAAGTACTAATTAGATTAAGTTTAAATTAATGCAACCACTGAAGATTCAGTATTAAAGCAACGTTTCCAAACCCAGTTTTATGCTGACTTCATGTCAAATTCCGCAATGTAAGGATATAACATTTTGTTTACTTTTTTTTTTTAATTGTTTGAGGATAACACCAGTAGTAATTGCATTTTTTTTTATCATAAAATGAATCATTTCAGATCTTTTGCTTATTTAATGTAGGCTACATTAAATAACCTTTTTTTTTTTGTAAACTTGTCTGCTGTCATGTCACATCTTTGCATCCTATACCCCCTGGAAAATATATGGCTCTCATCAAAATCTGGGTTTTTGTAAAATAAAATAAAAAAGAGGAAAATAAGCATGTTCCAATACAAAGTTGGAGAGATTTCTACGTTTTTTTGTTTTTTTTAAATATATTGGATTTTGTACAATGTCCAGTGTTCTCTCATTAATATCTTTCACCACAGAGATCAGAAATAAGGCCAACTCCAGTGCTATCTTCTTGATTCTTTTTAGCCTTTTTAAACATACTCCAAGGAACTTTAATGATAAAAAAGACAACTTAGAGACTTAAAGGCCAAATAAAATGTGCCACTGGTTACGGCAATAATATTTGCGACATCCCTATGTTAATTTCACTAAAGATAAAGGAAAATGGGAACTTTTTGTTCTGACAACAGTTTTAGATGAAAAGTTGCTAGGTTTGTCGTGTTATTTTAGTTTGAACATTTGAAATTGGAATATTTGTGCACTGTTTTTCCTTCTCTGTTCTCAGAATGAGAGCTTATGGTCGTCCCTGTTAGCATACATTTGTACCACTAGCACCTTAGCTTTCTCAGATGATGTCTGCTTCGTTAATTGGCAAACCTAGATGGACACTGAGTCTGACGGAGAGAGCGAGAGAGTCTTGTTTCTGTTTGTCTTTCAGTGTCCCTCCTTAAGATTGTGATTCAACTGTGGTTCCCTAAACACATGTTTAAGAGCTGAAACTTGCGAAGCAACTATCCACGATGGATTTGGGATTTGTGTTCCTTTTGGGTTTTGAGGCTGCTGCAAACGCAGCCGGCCGCCAAGCTAGCCGTTAGTTCTGGCAGTGTAGAAGTGATGCCTCGGGGACTGTACTTGTCTTAAAAAATCTTTGCAGACCTTGCCAGTGTGAATTAATGGAGGATGAGCTGAGAGACTTTTCTTTTTTTTCATTGACCAAAGGAGAGTGCCTGTCATTTTTGTGGCAGATCGTCTTGTGTGCACATCTGGACTGATTCACTGAAGTTAAATGCCCAAATGCATGACTACCCAGAACAGGATACGCAGCGCGCACAGACCTGCACTCATACGTTCACACATGTTGTTGTTAGGGTCAACTGATCTCCATGGATCCATGGGGGCTTGGAACCGGGCTGGGTAGGGTTGGTTGGCTGATATCGACAGCATGACCTTGTCTGGCCTATTGCCAGTGTTGAGCTAGCTCTCACTGACTGTGCTGGTCTCCTATAAATCAGGGCCAATTACTATCGAGGTGTACAGCCACCTCTAGTTGCAGCTCTGCTCTGCTGAGTGCAGGGAGGAAGGGAGTAGGCAAAAAAGCCACATCCCTGCTATTCCAATTATTGCTTTGCTGCCATCCTCTCTGTGTACTCACATGTGTTTACTTTATATAGAATAGTTGGTGACTTACTTAAATAAAGTAAAATATATAATGTACAACATGAATGGTATGGAAATAAAAGAGCATTCACCGTAAATACCTAAAATTTCGAGGACACTGGTTTGTTTATGATGTATTTGCAGCTTACAGCTTTTACGGGTGTGGACAGTTTGCACAACAGCTGATGGGTTTCTGCTTAAGCCTTTCCAATGCAAATATTTCAGATGGCAGAGACAAACTCCAGGTTTGTTAGCATTTTTATCAGTTTCCTGTCAATGTTGGTCTGCTGAAGCCTTTATGTGGTAGTGTGTTTATACTGTATAGTGGAGTTCTGCGTGCCCTGTAACACATGGTAGATTTATCTTCCTCACTTAATACACTCATAAACATTCCCCTGCCTTGTCACAGGGTCTGTGAACACCCCCACCCACCCCCCGCATGGCTGTCTCTGTAAATCGGGGCTGTATAAACCATTCTGCTTGCCTAAAGTACAGTGCAGCTAATTGAAATCCCCAGTAAGCTTCTGCAGTGGTAGTCACAGCTGTGAAGGGAGGAAGGAGAATAGAGGTTTTCTCATTTAGCACCTGGAGGTTTCTGAAGAGTTATAATCAGATATTCCAACACATTCTTCTCTTCATCTCAACAATAATCTTTCTTCACAATTCCTTTGTGCCTTTGATCTTTCCTTTCCTTCTGTATTTCTGTTCATTTTCATGTTATTTTTTTAGATGTATTTGAAAGGCTGGATATTGCACTCAGACTTGACTTGATAATAAATGACAGCAACTAATCCATCCAATTAGAAAAAAAATCCTGGTTACTGACCTTTGGGGAATAGTAATTTAAAAAGTCAGTCAGTTTTATTTGAAGCAAAGCATTTTATTGCCAGTGCGGTTGCTCACTCATTTAGGGATGCTGTCATTGTTAGCAACTGTTATCATTTACATTTACACAGATACACTAAAGTATTCTTTTAATTCGGTATTTGAATTGATATACTCTAAATGTGGGACATTTTAGACGCCAGCATAAGTGCAAGATGACTGCACAGTTGTCATGTTCATGGCTTAACCTGTATTTAGTGGAACAAATGACAGTTCATACACTTTCCATGTAAACACAGAAACAATGAACACCGTGTTGGTTCTTCTATCATTTTCTTATGGTATATAAGTAAACATGTGCAACTATTATTGAGAAGAAAACCACCACACCTTTACACTGGCAAAAACATCTTCGAACAATACAGCTTAACCTGTGGAAGCTATTTTAGTGGAACCTAATGTTCCTCATCCTGGGGGACACTCATTTCTTTCCCCTTGGATAAATTTGTTCTCTTACCCAAGTCTGTAAGTAATGGGCTGGTTTTGACCCTCTCTGCCTCATTGTGTAAGATTTCAGCTTCTGACCTTAAAAAATGAAAGCAAATCGATAGGGCGGGACACATGAATTCCTAAGGCTAGGATGCAAGCCAAGCCTGGAGCCTGGGAGGAGAAGGGGTGGAGGAGGAGGAGGCAGAGGGTCTGTGTGTATTACTGAAGGGATAAAATGAAGACAGAAATAGAAAGGCTTTCAATTAACCTTCACAGCTGATGGCATCTCTGTGTGTCCTGTTTGTGCAGCAAGTTTTTGTTGTTTTTTTTTGTTTTGTTTTTTTTCCTGTAACACTGTCTGTTAAGTAGGGTTTGTCGAATTCAAGCCACAGTGGACGAGTAAAAAAAAACAAAATGGATTTGGGGTAGGGTGTAAGGTGAAAGCCTTGCAGTTGAGGCTTGAACTGCAGCTGTGCACATTCCAGTGACTTTGAGTGGGAGAAAATAACTCCCATGGAGCCCTTAAGAGCTTAAGATTCTTCTGTCCTATGGCCACTGCAGGAAAACGTGAATGACTGGAGGCTAGTCCTGCTGTTTTCTGCATACTAGCCAGAGTAACTGAGACTACCAAAGTGTGTGTGTGAAAGAAAATACACCTTTATTTCGATGTGATGTATTGATGAAAAAGCAGGAAGCTATAGATGATGGGAAGCAATTGACATGGTGATCTGATTCAAACCACAAACCTTGGGTTCAGAGGCTGTGAAACCACAGGGTTTCCTATTGAGGCTCAACATTAGGGGAAAAAAGTTCTGTTTTGTATGAATTTACGCTTCGCAAGAGATCAGAGGACACGACTGAAATGAAATTATTAGGTAGGTGTTCAAAAAACATAAAATGTGTTTATGTTGTCCCTGGTGTGCTGGTAAGAACAGTCTCTAGCAATGCTGGCTACAGATAATAGCACAATGACAGGCCCATTTTAAAAGTTCATGTCACTACCTGGAATCTTTTTACAGGACTTTTTGCGGGCTGATGTAATTTGGTATTGTCAGATTGGCTACATTTGAGATTTTGTGTAGTTTTGTGTACTTTTGAGGGCCTTCCACATTTGTAAACCTTTAAGATAGCATTACGCAAAGGGAAAAAATGTGAACGCCAAATGTTCTCATGCCACTATAATGGTTGGATTTAAAGGCCTGAGAAATTTTATTTGATTGCTTCAACTTTTTTATTACATTAAGAGAAAATGGCCAACTTTACTCCACCCATCAAATAATTATACTGATAGAGCCAAGGTCACAGAGAAAGAATGAATGAAATGGTTATTTCCTTACTGTCAAATTGAAAGCAACCACACAAATTCCAGTTGGATAATGAACCTTTGTGGCCTTATCAAGTAAGCCAGGCTTTTTCTGTTAGCCTCACTCATTTTGTAGTAGACTTAGTGCAGCAAAGCAAATTTACCATAGTTCAGGCTTAGTTACCCTCGAACTGTTCATGTAGCTCAGTGGTTCAATTTACATTTGCAATTTTTGTGCCAAGGACTCAAAAGGCTTAAGTGCCAATTTGGCACGCTTTTTATTCTAAAGACACACATATTACTATTTGCTCCTTTTAACTTTATTTATTTTACATGTTAACAAAAACACTTAAAGACAAAGATCCAAAATTAGATCTCTCTGTGTCAACTGGACTGAAAGGTTTCCTTGAAAATGTTTCGCCCTCTGTCCAGAGAGCTTCTTCAGTTCAAAGCTTGCTAGCCCTGTGGACCATCAGCATGTTAATGGCCCGGGTGGTCACCTGAGAGTCATTGGCAGGGTGGTTGGCAGGGTCGTTCACCTAGTTTCGGTTGGAGTGCTTCCCCTTTGTCTGTTGGGTCACATGTTAATGAGTCACCAGGTCTCGTCCGTTCAAGGTGTGCTTTGCCAGCAGGGTGTTAAATTTGCATGTCTGTCGTTCTTTTACTCTGGTGTGTTGTATGGACTGTGTCCTGGAAACCAGTTTAGATACTTCTTCTATGACTTCAGGGGGAAGCCCTCTTTCGCCCTCTCTCTGGAGAGAGGGCGAAACGTTTTCAAGGAAACCTTTCAGTCCAGTTGACTGAAGAGAGAGATCTAATTTTGGATAACTATGACCTGGATGAGTGAGAATCTACACAGACTTAAAGACAAAGATTTTAGTGAAATATTGTTTGTTTGTTGTTCCACAGGTATTTCTGTTTGGTGCATTGTTAACTGAGAACAGTGCAAAAAGGTTAGGAGGTTAATTGGGATGGTTAAGGTTAGGGTAAGGGGTTATGCAATACATTGTGCCTATGAACGTCCTCACAGAGATAGAAATACAAGGACGTGTGTGTGTTCTTGTACTTGCTACATACTGGGTACCAAAATTAGCATTTTGCTAGTGAGGACATTTTTGGGAAGAAGAAGACATTTTGGCTGGTCCTCAAAACTTCAAAGGACTGTTTGAGGGTTAAGATGCGGTTTAAAGATTGGGTTAAAGTTAGGGTCAGAATGTTAGTTGGGATGGGTAGGGTTAGGGTAAGGACCTGGGTAATACATTATGTTCCTGAATGTCCTCACAGAGATTGAAGTACCAGGATATGTGAGTGTGTGTGTTTGTCCAGCACAGTGAGTGGCTGCCCATCAGTTCCACTTAGCTCAGCGTGGTAATTGGCCGCCCATTGATGGACGTTGCTCCCTCTTCACGCTCCAGGGACCCCGGCTCTTTGTATGAAGAGTGGGAGGCAACATGCTGGCATGGCACACACGCTTAAAATAGCACATCAAATCAGCCATGCTTCGGCAGCCGCTTCTAACGTGTGGGGTGGATTGAGGGCTAATGGCGTGTGTGTGTGTGTGTGTGTGTGCACACTTGTGTTTGTGTGTACTGTAACATCACAATATGGGTCTCTAGGTTTTCACTGGGGAAAATAAGAGGTTAATATGGGTAAATGGGGTTGGTGGTGGTATTTGGCTATCTCCTTTTATTCCTGACCAGTTTTTCTGTTTCATCCATCATTCACTTACTTTATTACCTTGTGCATAATTCTGTTCCATCTTTGTCTGCTCTTTTCGCTCCTTTTCCGCTCATGCCCACAGGGCCCTGCTTTTCTTTTTTCCGTCTCCATGTGCTGTGTCCCTGCAATAGAGATATAAATGGGATGTGAGCAGGGGGCCCTGACTCCTATACCATAAATCTACGCTAACAGCACAACAGACCCATGAGGACAACCAGGGAGGAGGGTGAGGGAGAGGAAGACAGGCAGGGAATCAGATCTCCATCTGCAAAGATAGAGATTAGAGAACCTAGCCTGACCTAGCCTAAAGCCCACTAAAAAGTGACATTTATTTGGAGATGTTTATGAAACAGTCTGGGGGGGGGGGGGGAATTTCTATATCAAGATATCTTGTGGAGGTGTAAATTGCCTTATAGTGAAGTTGCTTTGTACAAAATGAATGGTAATGATGTTGCTATCAATTATAGCCAAATAATGTTCTTGTTTTTCTTTGGACTGTAGGCCTGTAAAACAAAACCTCATAATAAATCAAGGAACATTTTTATTACCATCTACTGAACTTATGACTGAAATTCTGCAGATTGATATCTCCTGTTGGGTTGAAAGTCTTTATTTAAGCCTTTCCTCTGCTCTTGGTTCCCAGCAGCCCTATGCTCCACCCCCTCATCCCATGGCTCCTCCCAGCCCAAGCACCAACAACTGCAGCCAGGGAGGAGCAGAGCAGCTGAGTAAGACCAACCTGTATATCCGGGGACTGCCACCTGGGACCACTGACCAGGACCTCATCAAACTCTGCCAACCGTGAGTACTGACAACAATTACAATTAAATACAGTGATTTATCCCCCCCTGGTGTTTGCTTCCTCAATGTATTAATTTACTAGTGTCATTGCCGCCCTTTTTACATAACTGGAGATTAGCAGTAAACAGAAAGTTTAACATGGCTATTCTTCTCTCTTTATAATGATTTTAGTTAATTGTCACATTAGAATTTACTTATACAACTTACCACAGAGTTTCTAATTTGGTTCCATCTACTGGTTACTTGTACATGATGACATTCCTGTCATCGCCACTACCTTATTAGCATATGAAACTAGCAGTTGAGACTTCATGTTGTAGACAGCAGAACATGACTCCACCTAAAGTAAGGATGGAGAAAAGTGGGGGACAACATATTTATATTTGCGCTTTATTGTAAATATATTATGATAATGCTGACGATGCTGCTGGAACAAGTTAATTTCCCATGTCTGGGATGAATAAAATACTTTTATTTTATTCTATTCTATTCTTTGCGCAAAATTCTCAAGTTCCACACATGAGGGATAAAGCAGCAGTCACTAACCCAATCTGTAATTGCTAAGGTATCTGAGCTACATGAGGTGATCTTTTGGATTATGATGTCAGTTTGGCATCTTTTTTGTTTGATAAACCAAGAACCACAGACAATAACAGGGTTAAAAAGGTTCATGTACCATGTCTTTCATACACTATTAAACTACTCCAATCTGAGTGAATTGTAGGGACACACAAAGGTATTCATCAAGTGCTGCCAAATGTTTTTAATAGAGAAAACACAGACAGGCCTGCACACAGCTCAATAAGGCCTAATAACGCTTAGATTGGACCACCTCCCTCAGGAATCACAGACCGAGACCTCATCAAGTTGTAACAAACAGTCATTCAGGTTTTTTCTCTATATGTGTCCGTCCCACACACATACACACACACACACACAAACATTATTTCGCACTCACTCTCGCTGTTCTTGTCTTTTTTTCACACACAGACACCCATCTTTGTACTTCTATATTTACATAATGTGTTACCCAGTCCCTTACGCTAACCATCCCAACTGACCACCAACCCTAACCCTTACTCTGACCCCTTACCTAAACCCGATTCTAACTCCAACGTTAAAACCATGCCTCAAGGCCTTTGGACTTGTGAGTCAAAATGTCATCACTTCCTCAAAATGTCCTCACTTTGCTGGTAGAATGAATATTTTGGTACTCAGTGTGTAGCAAGTAAACACACACACACACACGCACACAGTCTCACAAGCAGTTTTGTTCAGCTCCATTAGGACCTTTCATTTCCAAAATGGTAAAACAAAGCAGGTTAACGGAAACAAGGCCAGCAGATCGTGCAGTACAGGCCATGAGCTCATCTGTCTGGTTGCATAATCTTTTCTTGGACAGATTTCCAGAAATGTCCTGGTCAAACGTGTCCAATTATTCAGTAACCCTCTGGAGACAAGAACATGGTGTCCAGTATGTTTGCTAATGCTCCCACTACCCATGTCATACATTTTTTTGTTGATACTGACCCTTCAAAATTCCATTAGCCTTACGATTTGGGGCATCTTGCCATCGTCTGCTGCTGTGCTGCACAGTTTCAATTTCATTTCTAATTCTATATGTTGGGGAATATGTGGGGAAGCTTTACTCCTTGGGAGGCCAAAGCATGTCAGGTCTTATGTAAAATAACCCCGTGGTGTGCACATTTGTTACTCTGGATTTGCATTCTTATCTGTGGCCTTTGCCCTATTTGTTGTGGCAAGCTCCTGACTTTGTTGTTCCTGGGATCGGCTGGGCTGTCCTCTTATTTGACTCCTTCCACTGCTTGCCTCTCTTTCACCTCCTATCCTTCCCTCTGTGTTTATCACTTGCCCGAAAGCCCCCAAGGTTGCCCGAGGTGTGCTGTGCCAGTGAAAATCCAATGCCACTGAAACTTTAATTAGCCAGGCCGTGTTTCAGTGGCAGGTGGATGGCAGCACTTTACAAAAGGTCATTCGGCTGGTGTGCAGTTCGCAGCACCCTGGCTGCCCCCCCATCATGTTTTCCCCTCTTGGCTGGATCAGCTTTACGAGAAAGTAATTTTCAATTTAAAAACAACAACAACAAAAAAATCCAATATGGGGTTTTCTTATATTAGCATAGAGAGTTTTCAGGGTAGGTCTTTGAACTCAAAGCTCAGGTTAGTAGGTTTTGCATGTGCCGAACATGCTTCCATGCACGCATCCTTGTGAACGCTGGCAGCGGGACAGATCAAGGCTGAACGTAAGCCCCAGTTTGTTTTGTCACAATCACTGAAAAGCAGCTCTTGCTACACTTGGTTTACCACTTTCTCTAAAGCAAACATGCTACTGCCAAACCGACGCATTCCTGACAGGCCGTATCATAGCTGCTGATTACAGGCTGTTGGATGCTGCTGAAAAATGGCACCTACTCCGGTTGTAACCTTGTCATATTGAACTCTGTTTTGTTGCCAAGATCCTGTCGCATCTGCGATCCCCACCAAGACTTCCCAATGGTTTAGTCGTAAAATATAGTGAATAGACACATTTGAATCTAAATAAAAACCTCTTTATTTGTTAGTATAAGTATATTATTTGATGTATGAGGATGATGAATTTAAAACCGTTACATGTCTTCTGATTACACCCTGCAAACTATAGTTGCTATAGTAACATGATTCGCCTGTGTTCATCCCCAGCTTTGAATTTAGGGATTCTATTAGTACAAATTGCCACACAATAAAATATTTGATTTTAATAAATTGTGTATATTTACACATACTGGTTGAACTGGCTACATACTGGTAGTCAGGCCTTAAATTGCAAATATGAAACATATAGCACCACAAGCTTATGTAAACACACATAAAGGGGTTGATGGGACAGCCATTATTGTTAGAGAAATTCTTCTCAGAAAGTCTTGAGTCTCGAGGCATTTAGCCAAACCGAAACCTTACACCAGTGCCAACCCAATGATTGGTGCAGCCAGCATGCTGTTAGAAGTTGAACAGAAGAATGAGCAGGTTCATTTTTTTTTCTTTTATTTTTCATTATGATGGCTCACACCTGGAATAACAAGAGCAAAATTCTTCACATTTTCAACTAGCCAGCAGCCAAAATTCATAACTCAGAAAGCCAAGAAAGCAACAAACCATAAGGTCCTCAGACAATAAACTTATTGACTTTTTGCTCCTCCTCCTCTTGCTCGTTTTTTGTTCTTTCCATATTGTGCACCTCACCTAATTTTAAATGTGGCCGACCTGGCTCTGCACTCTTTTTCACACAGCTAACATCTCTGTGTCATGATCTGATCAAAAGTTCAGAGTCAGCCAAATCAAGATCTAATCACCACTCATTCTCCAAATAACTTCTCCTCTGTATGCCAAGGGAATGGTACAGGGGGAGGGTAAGAATGAGTAAGAGGTGTGCTAAGCCGTTAGGGAGGGTGGGGGTCAACCTGTTGTTATGGAGGAGAGGCCCAGGTGCTTGGTGGTACTACATTATGCATAATGACGCGATTTGTCTGGTGTGGACATGAGCTAACTAGTTACCAGAGCCAGCCTGTCAAAGGGTGGGTTTTCAGAAAATCTGTAAATGTAAAAAAAATGTAAGCAAAGGCAGACGAGTGAGGTTCTAAAATATCAAACATCCCATCCTGCCTTCCTCAGTAGCATTACACTACAGACAAACAGAATTAGCACTACCTTCCAGTTTTAGTTATGTTTCATTATAATACGCATTAAGAAAATGAACATTAAACATCTGGATGGATGGATGGATAGATTGATGGCCAGGCTGCTGCTGCTTTGGAAGTGGTTGCAGGTATGTGGAAAACATCCAGAAACAGTCAGTTAGAGAACGGTAGAACACAGCTTGTCAGCATAACTTTGAGCTGAAGTGCAGAAATCACTTTTTTTGGAATACTATATATTTCTCCTAAAAAGGAAATAATCAGCCAAAGCGTCATGAGCAAATTTCAATGTTTAATCCAAGTTGAGTGTTATTCTCACCTCCAATCCTTTTTGCCTGCTTTGCTTAATGTGTCTCTTTACCTTTAACCCTGTCAGCTGTACGGTGTCAAGTTGTAAATCACTCAGGGTAGAAAGAAATAATGATGCTTAACCTCTGAAAAGAAGTATGGCAGCCACAGGAATGCCCCAACTAAACAACTCCCACAGCTACAGCTTCAAGCTGAGTGGAAGCATCTGCTATTCCTGGAACCAGAACTCTGAGAGCTCCACTCTTTATGCACGAACATTTTCCTGCTCTCTCCCTATCTTACTTTTAGATTCACTCAATTTTCTCTTCTTTCTTTTGTTATCTTTGGTTGAACTCTCCTGTGCCACCTCTCTATGTAGTCTTTATATTCTTCTCATCTCACACTGTTTTCTATCATATTAATCTCTCCTCTACTTCAGAAGAACTGATATATTCATTCCACTGGCCAGGCCAGGAAGAGTGCTTCACCTTTTCCCTTCCCCAAACATTCATCTGAAAGCAAGGGTGAGTGGACAGGCTAATTTGGCCGGAGGCTTGTTTTTTGAATTATTTATTCCTCCATTATTGTATACATGACACATACACAGACCATTTAGAGGCTAAGAACATATTCCTTTGAATTTTGGATTGAAGCTAACTGCTTCTTTTCGTAGTTTTCTTTTCATAGGTTATCAAGTTAATTTAGATCATGTAAATGATCAATAAATGATTGATGATTACAAAAAAGACATCTTTTGAATGAAAATCAATTTTAGGGTTGGGAAGAGTTTGGTGAGACCATGGAGAATGACTTCCGGACGGCTTTGAAAAAGTTCTGGACCACCATCCGGCGTCTGAGGAGGGGCAAGCAGTGCACTGTCAAAAATGTGTATAGTGGAGATGGTGTGCTGCTGACCTCGACTCAGGACGTTGTGGATTGGTGGAGGGAATATTTCAAAGACCTCCTCAATCCCATCGACCTGCCTTCCGGTGAGGAAGCAGGGCCTGGGGACTCGGGGATGGGCTCTCGTATCTCCGGGGCTGAAGTTGCCGAGGTGGTCAAGAAACTCCTCGGTGGCAGGACCCTGGGGGTGGACAAGATCCGCGCGGAGTTCCTTAGGGCTCTGGATGTTGTAGGGCTGTCGCGGTTGACACGAATCTGCAACATCGCGTCGACATCGGCCGCAGTGCCACTGGATTGGCAGACCTGGGTGGTGGAGAGGAGGGTCCGCCGGAGAGTCGAACTTCGGATTCAGGAGGAGCAGTGCGGTTTTCATCCTGGATGTGGAAATGTGGACCAGCTCTACACCCTCAGAAGGGTCCTTGAGGGTGCGTATGAGTTTGCACAACCAGCCCACATGTGTTTTGTGGATTTGGAGAAGGCATTCGACCGTGTCCCTCGGGGAGTCCTGTGGGGGTTCTCCGGGAGTATGGGGTGTCAGACCCCCTGATACGGGCCGTACGCTCCCTGTATGACCAGTGCCAGAGCTTGGTCTGTATTGCCCGCAGTAAGTCGGACTCATTTCCAGTGAGGGTTGGACTCCGCCAGGGATGCCCTTTGTCACCGATTCTGTTCCTTTATGGAAAGAATTTCTAGATGCTGCCATGGTGTTGAGGCGAAGGCAAAACTCTTGATTTACAGGTCGATCTTCATTCCTACCCTCACCTATGGTCATGAGCTTTGGGTAGTGACCGAAAGAACAAGATCGCAGGTAGAAACGGTCGAAATGAGCTTCCTCCGTAGAGTGGCTGGGCTCTCCCTTAGAGATAGGGTGAGGAGCTCTGTCATCTGGGAGGAGCTCGGAGTTGAGCCGCTGCTCCTCCGCATTGAGAAGAGCCAGATGAAGTGGCTCGGGCAGGATGCCTCCTGGACGCCTCCCTGTTGTGGTGTTCAGGTCACGTCCCTCCAGCAGGAGGCCCCCGGGAAGACCCAGGACACGCTGGAGAGACTATGTCTCTTGGCTGGCCTGGGAACGCCTTGGAATCCCCCAGGAAGAGCTGGACGAAGTAGCTGGGGAGAGGGAGGTCTGAGCCTCTCTGCTTAGGCTGCTGCCCCTGAGACCCGACCCCGGATAAGGGGAAGAAGATGGATGGATGGATAAAGTTTAGGGTTATTTGGTTGAATTTTACTCTGGTTTGCCATCAGGAAATAACATAAAAATCCACTGTAATCAGTTTTTAAACAATCTGTATCTTTTCTGTGCTTTTAATTTTGTCTCAGTCCAGCTGAGGGCTCATCCGGTCATGAGGTGAGTTCCTTGATAGATTTGAGGAGCAAAGCCTGCGATCACTGGAGTCTCTAGTCTTCTCTTCTCTGTGCAGTCTTCTTTCTTAATCACCATTTCATTCCACTGACTTTTCCACTTGAACAAGTGTCTACAAGTACAGCCGCAGAAATAAGACGTGTTCATTAGTGCATGGCAGGCACTGTATGGCATGTGGGTTTCACAGGTTGGGAGGAAAAATGGGATATATGGCACGACTGGTTTGGTGAAGCTCACAAAGTGGATCAGACCTATAGAGACATATTCTAGGACATATTTGGATCTCCCTTGGGGGTTGGGGGACTCAGACTGACCGAACAGTTGGGTGGGTGCATTTATCTAGACAACAAACAGTTTTCAGTACTCGTCTAATTGCCTTCAGCCTGTTCTCCTCACGTGATTCTACAAGCTGTAAGACAAGTGGTAGTGTGGTCACTCCAGTGGAAGAAGGTCACTGGTTCAATCCTGGACCCTTGCATAATACAGACTGAAGTGTCCTTGAGCAAGACACTGAACCCCAAAATAGGTCCCATAGCTGTGTTTAGGATGTATATGATTCCTGATTTCTAATTGCCACCAGTGTATGAAGTATAAGGTGGGTGTGAAGTGGGATGAGCACTCATAATGTAAAGTTCTCTGAGTGGTTAAAGATGACTAGAAAAACCCCATAAATATGACCAGTTACCATCTGATGAAGAGGCACTTTTTTATCAGGGAAAAGCAACCATCCTGTACCTGTCAAGTCTAGCTGAGCCAAAATAACTCATGTAAGCATGACGCCGGAAAAAGGTGGCATTCAATTTACTCAGACTCTACATAAAAAAGTGGAGTAGAGTCAAAGGTGGGCTGCATTGCACTTAGAAAATGTCATAGTGACTGTGCAGTTCCATGTAATGATGTAGAAAAAGGCCATT
Organism: Pao palembangensis; assembly: GCA_015343265.1. Lineage (NCBI taxonomy): Eukaryota > Metazoa > Chordata > Actinopteri > Tetraodontiformes > Tetraodontidae > Pao > Pao palembangensis. The sequence goes on along the minus strand of CM027095.1, from coordinate 9,205,687 downwards.
ATCAGCCAGTTGTCAGCGCCGTGTCCCAGAGGTCAACTGAGAGAGTTAGTGATATGAGAGCAATGAGAACAACTGTCCTGCTCCCCAGGAGGTGCCGCTGGTCTTTATTTTGCTCACAGGATGCCTCTATGTCCTATTATTTATTTATTTAGATATTTTTACATTTCACTGCCTATCTATCTATCTATCTATCTATCTATCTATCTATCTATCTATCTATCTATCTATCTATCTATCTATCTATCTATCTATCTATCTATCTATCTATTTTTTTTATTTCCCACTTTAAATTTTGTACTGTTTGTCTTTTTTATCTTTGAAATTAAGTATAAAGCCATTATGTTTCTTTTTTCCCCTCGACTGCGTTGTCTCTGTGCATCTCTGCTGTGACAGCTGTCTCTTGAATGAGCATCAAAGACACATATCCTACTAAACACAATGGAAGACAGCAGGTTGTTTTCAGTTTTCGTCGAATTTTCACTGTCGGCTGTTGGAGTACTACTGACTATTAAACATAAATAAACTAACCTTTTGAACTGAAAACTGGAGACTTTTCAAATGGATATTGAATTGAATTGAATTCATCTATATTTATATAACGTCTGTTACAACGTAGCCGCAAGGGGGCACAAGCCAGTGTCTTATTGTATTTATCCGGTCCCAAGCCCGGATAAATACAGAGGGTTGTGTCTGGAAGGGCATCCGACGTAAAACTTGCCAAATCAAACATGCCAATCGAATATATGACTTCCGTACTGGACCGGTTGAGGCCCGGGTTAACAACGACCGCCATCGGTGCTGTTCACCTAAAGGGTGCCAGTGGAAATTGGACTACTGTTGGTCGAAGAAGGAGAGGAGGAAGGTGTGTCCGTAGGAAGAGAGAGAAGAGGAACGCCAAGAGTCTAGGACTGAGAGTAGGGACTTTGAATGTTGGAACTATGACAGGAAAAGGTAGAGAGTTAGTTGACATGATGCAGAGGAGGAAGGTAGACATATTGTGTGTCCAGGAGACCAGGTGGAAAGGTAGGAAGGCTAGAAGTTTAGGAGCAGGGTTCAAGCTGTTCTATCATGGTGTAGATAGGAAGAGAAATGGAGTAGGAGTTATGTTGTTCAATGTTGTTAGTGGGTATGCTCCACAGGTAGGATGTGAGCTGGAGGAGAAGGAGAAATTCTGGTCAGACCTTGATGAAGTGATGCAGAGCATCCCTAGAAGTGAGAGAGTTGTCATTGGTGCAGCCTTCAATGGACATGTTGGTGCAGGAAACAGAGATGATGAGGAGGTGATGGGCAGGTTTGGTATCCAGGAGAGGAATACAGAAGGACAGATGGTGGTTGACTTTGCAAAAAAGGATGGAAATAGCTGTAGTGAATACGTTCTTCCAGAAGAGGCAGAAACATAGGGTGATCTATAAGAATGGAGGTAGGACCACACAGGTAGACTTCATCTTGTGTAGACGGTGTAATCTGAAGGAGATCACTGACTGCAAAGTAGTGGTAGGTGAGAGTGTAGCCAGACAGCATAGGATGGTGGTGTGTAGGATGACTCTGGTGGTGAGGAATATGAAGAGGGCAAAGGCAGAGTAGAGGACGAAATGGTGGAAGCTGAAAAAGGAAGAGTGTTGCGTGACTTTTAGGAAGGAATTGAGACGGGCTCTGGGTGGTCAGGAGGTGCTTCCAGATGACTGTACAACTACAGCTAATGTGATCAGGGAGACAAGAGAGTACTTGGTGTGTCATCTGAAAGGAAAGAAGATAAGGAGACTTGGTGGTGGAATGAGGTGGTGCAGGAGTGTATACAGAGTAAGAAGTTAGCTAAGACGAAGTGGGACACTGAGAGGACTTAAGAGAGTAGACAGGAGTACAGGGAGATGCAGTGTAAGGCGAAAGTAGAGGTGGCAAAGGCCAAACAAGGGGCTTACGATGACTTGTATGCTAGGTTGGACAGCAAGGAGGGAGAGACTGATCTATACAGGTTGGCAAGGCGGAGAGACAGAGATGGGAAGGACGTGCAGCAGGTTAGGGTGATTAAGGATATGGATGAAAGTGTATTGACAGGTGCCAGTAGTGTGATGGGAAGATGGAAAGAGTACTTTGAAGAGTTGATGAATGAGGAAAATGAGAGGGAACGAAGAGGAGAAGAGGTGACTGTTGTGGACCGGGAAGTAGCAAAGACTAGTAAGGAAGAAGTGAGGAGAGCATGAAGAGGATGAGGAGTGGAAAGGCACTCGGTCCTGATGATATACCTGTGGAGGTTTGGAAGTGTCTAGGAGAAGTGGCAGTAGAGTTTCTGACTGGGTTGTTTAACAGGATCTTGGAAAGTGAGCAGATGCCTGAGGAATGGAGGAGAAGTGTGCTGATGCCCATTTTTAAGAACAAGGGAGATGTGCAGAGTTGTGGCAGCTACAGAGGAATAAAGCTGATGAGCCATACAATGAAGTTATAGGAAAGAGTAGTTGAAGCTAGACTAAGGGCACACGTGAGCATTTGTGAGCAGCAGTATGGTTTTATGCCAAAAAAGAATACCACAGATGCAGTATTTGCTTTGAGGATGTTGATAGAGAAGTACAGGGAAGGTCAGAGAGAGCTGCATTGTGTCGTTGTAGATCTGGAGAAAGCTTATAACAGGATGCCCAGAGAGGAACTGTGGTATTGTATGAGGAAGTCTGGAGTGGCAGAGAAGTATGTTCAAGCATTGCACGACATGTACGAGGACTGTAAGACAGTGGTGAGGTGTGCTAGTGTGCTGTAGGTGTAACAGAGGAGTTCCGAGTGGAGGTGGGACTGCATCAGGGATCAGCTCTGAGCCCCTTCTTGTTCACTACGGTGATGGACAGGCTGACAGACGAGGTTAGACAGGAATCTCCATGGACTATGATGTTTGCAGATGACATTGTGATAAGCAGGGAACAGGTGGAGGAAAAGCTTGACGGGTGGAGGTTTGCCCTGGAAAAGAGAGGAATGAAGGTTAGCCGCAGCAAGATGAAGTACATGTGTGTGAATGAGAGGGACCCAAGTGGAAGAGTGAGGTTACAGGGAGAAGAGATAAAGAAGGTGGAGGATTTTAAGTACTTAGGGTCAATAGTCCAGAGCAATGGAGAGTGTGGAAAAGAGGTGAAGAAGCATCTGCAGGCAGGCTGGAACGGGTGGAGAAAAGTCTCAGGTGTGATGTGTGATTCACTTTCAGCTAAAATGAAAGGAAAGGTGTACAAAACTGTGGTGAGACCAGCGATGTAGTTTGGTCTAGAGACAGTGCCACTGAGGAAAAGACAGGAGGCAGAGCTGGTGGTAGCAGAGATGAAGATGCTGAGGTTCTCTTTGGGAGTGACCAGGATGGACAGGATCAGGAATGAGTACATCAGAGGGACAGCACATGTTAGACGTTTTGGAGATAAAGTCAGAGAGGCCAGACTGAGATGGTTCGGACATGATCAGAGGAGAGATGGTGAATATATTTGTAGAATGATGCTGAGTTTTGAACTGCCAGGCAGGAGGCCTAGAGGAAGACCAAATATGAGGTTTATGGATGTAGTGAAAGAGGACATGAAGATAGTTGGTGTGAGAGAAGAGGATGCAGAAGACAGGGATAGATTGAGGCAACTGATTCGCTGTAGCAACCTGTTGGCACAGTATCCTTTGCTCAGCGTTCAACGTGAACATTAAAACACAGCACACGATTTCTCTAGTGTGATCACCGCATTCCCACGGGCACACTTTTACTCAGGTGTAGGTCATTCATAATTTTCCAGTCATCAGGTGACAACAGAAAAAACACATTATTGGCTGACAAAAGCAGCGATGTGATTGGAGAAAAAAACAACAGAAATGAGAGCACATCTCAACACGACCCCTGAAGGGAAAAGCCGAAAGGAAAAGAAGATATAGCGTCTGGTACAATCAAAATTGTCTCTAGGCACTTCACCGACACCCAGGGCCTGAGCCCCAACAAGCAACAGTGGCAAGGAAAAAACTCACTTTTAACAGAAAGAAACCTTCAGCAGAAACAGAATCATACAAGGGGGACCCTCCTACTGATGGCTGAGTTGGTAAAGGAGGAGGGGAAGGGAGGGAAAGAGAGAAAAAAAGACACATATATCATACATGCAAACACAGTACATTAATGTATTATTATAATGTTAATGTATTATTTTATAACAACATGCGACTCTTTTTAGTTTTTATTTTACAAATTATTTGCAGTGAAAGCCACCAAAAGGAAATCAATTATGTTCTGCACAATATATTGTTCCATTCACACCTGCCTCACCTCAGTGCACGTGTTCCATTTGTGCTCAGCACACCTGAAGATGCTTTGTTTGCCACTTCAGTCTTACATCTGTACACAGCAAATGTAGCCTGAGTACATAAACTCACTGTGCTTCTATTAAACAGGATGACACAAATATATGTTTTTTCACCTGCATTCCATTCTTCCATCCATCCATTTTCTGTACCTGCTTATCCACCCTCACCTGCATTCATAGATGGATGCTTCTATGCATATTCAGCTTAAAACCGTGTCCAAGCAGATAAAAGTGCATTCACAGATGTTTGAGGACTGGCTCTATATGTGGAAAACAACATCTGAGCTCTTGGGTGGTCCTTCTGTTGTTCCCTTTTGTGCCAGTAACACCACAGTCAGAGCTGGAGTTCTGGTCAGCTCTGTGTCTGCCCACAAACAGCAAAGAGCCACTTTACTCTCCCAGCTCTGTTGATGGAAGTGGACTGTTTCACCCCATAAGGCAGTTTAAAAAAAAAAAAAGAAAAGAAAGAAAAGCTCTGCTGGGATGGTTCACACATAAGAAGCTACCTTCTGGAAACACATAGAGCTTAAAGGCTCAGGAGTACTATTTTGAGTTTGCATGTCAAACGGTTTGCATGTTTTACATCTGCCAAAATTTGTGCATTTTGCTCCACATAAAACAGCCCATAAAGCCTGTATTTTTACAAGCTGTTTCATTTCTGGCATTGTCTTTTGTCAGGGTTGATCAGAACTTACATCATTACGATTGCCATGGGATTTCTATTAGTGGGGAAAGACCAAAGCAGAAGTAAATGTAAGGATAGAAAACGGGAAACAGAAATGCTGAGGATAGTAAAGAGACATTAAGAGGGAAGGAGAGAGAGAGAGTGCAGGAGAAAGATGATATGTGAAAAAGAGGGAAGGCTGAGGGCCAGTGGAGTCAGAGATAAGAGGCTGCGAGAGTGATTGAAATAGGATTAGTGGTGACGGGCTCTGCATCCCGGCCACACCATCACAGTGTTAAACCTGCGCTTCACAGGGACTGCCTCTGTCACATCAAAGCATCTTCAGGCCTGGCTGGAAGAGAGGTGAAGGCACCGCCAGGAGGACATCCACACATGCACACACATGCTGTTCACATTCTCTATCCAGTTCCACTACGTTAATATATCTCCATTATGGGCATAAAGCTGGCTCCTTCCACCTTGCTTTTAATCTTACTGCAGTGTGTTTTTGGTGTGTATTTGGAGCAAAAATGCATTGATGAGCCATCTTTAACATTTAATGAGGCAAGCACTGATGAGTTGGCATCGCTACTGTCTTCTGTCTTCTGTCTCCCCAGAGTCCAAACAAAGTTTTAATAGGAACTTTCCCCCCTATTTGTGCCAAAAAGCACTGAACTTCTTAACTGCTTGCCAGACTGAGAGCATGCATTAGTTTTCAATGAAGTGTGGCACTGGGGGTAGACACCTGAGCAGATTAACAGTTTAACATCTGGGAGAGTATTGACCACAGTGTACATCACTCCAGTTTCTTATGATTCACACTATTCCTTCATTTTAATATTTAAATATTTTAATTTATTTTCTTGACTACTGTATACCTATCCAGGAAATAGGTTCTAAATTAATGTAATTGCTATTTATCACTTTTGTATATTTCATTATTATTTGCGCTGATTGAAGATGAATTATTCTCATTTTCAGACACACTGTAGAGGTATACCCACCTCTGCATGTTCTCTAATCAAATGAAGACTCTCATCACGTTCATCTTGCACACTTGTGTTCGAGTGTCTCACTGTGATCTAGCACCGCATGTTATCCCCAGTTCTGTTGCACACATGGTGGATCCCTATAGCTAAAATAGCCCCTTGTCACCAAAAAGATACAATTCTGATTGGTGAATGCCATCTCTCGATGTCTCGATCTGTGTGTGCTTGTGTATATTTGAGTGTGAGCCGGTAGTTTTCCTCTCAGAGCTCATCAGTTCATATCCACCACCCACCCCACCGCAGCGTGCAGTAAATAGAGTCTCTGCCACTCGTTGAGAAATGGCACAATTATCCCATGCTGGTGAAATATGGGCTTGGATGCACCGCCTCTTCTTCCCTACAGAATGTGTGTGTGTGTGTGTGTGTGTGTGTGTGTGTTTGTGTTCTGCTAGCAAAGTGAGGATACATTTGGGAAGTGAGGACATTTTGGCTGGTCCTCACAACATCAAAGGCCTGTTTGAGGGTTTAGACTTGGTTTTAAGTTTTGGGTTAAAATTGGGTTTAGGACAGGGTAAGGGGCTGGGGAATACATTACATCTACAGTACTCACAAAGATAAGTACAAGGGTGTGTGCGTGTATGTATGTGTGTGTGTGTGTGTGTGTGTGTGTGTGTGTGTGTGTGTGTGTGTGTGTGTGTGTGTGTGTGTGTTTGTGTGTGTGTGTGTGTGTGTGACTGCCTGAGAGGGAGAGAGAGCAAGAGCCTAGCTGTCTTTCTAGTCACTCCTTGTGACATGCATACACAGGAAATTGTTCCCAGTCAAGTTACACACAGACATGTTGTATATATCCCAATATATCACATAAATCTACATGTAGATATGAGGACACTGTTTCAAGTATGCTGAATACAAATACATTCAGTAAATAGAGACATGCAACCGACTCTCCCTCCATGTACTTGGAGTGCTTCTGGCTTTTTTAAATTTCATTTTATCTTTGACAAACATGAGCAGCATCACTGCCATCAGATTTCATTTTCCAGAAACCAACATTCACGTAACTAACATGTACATACATATACGTATATACTGTCTCCTACAATTGTAAATGAGTGTCGTCATATACTGTTACTCATCACTGCATCATGCACAGGAAAGTTTAAAGTTGAAATGATTACTTATGACTTATAACTTTGTGAAATCTTACAATTTGAGATTAATGTGCAATATTGCTCAATGGTGAAGCATTATTTCTTTTCATCGGTTAGGGTTAGGGTTAATGTAAAGGCAGTTATCAGAAAATCATCTCGGGCACATCAATATTACAAATTAACTTTTCAGATAGTCAACCTTGCTTGTTTGCTTGGAGACCTTTTAAAAATATTCAGTCTCCCAAATGTCAGAGGACTAAACATTCATTTGAAGTCCCCCGTAAACATAATACTATTAACCTCAAGTGATTTCTCTTCCCAGTGGCTTTTGACATTTGTGCCATTTTGCAAATTGCCAGCTGAAAATAAAAGGCAGAGAGGACAGAAAACATGGCTTATTTTTTAACCGGATGACAATTGTCCTGAATGTCCCACTAACCATGTCCGGACAAACAATAAGTGTCATTTCTCTGTTGTTACAGGTATGGAAAAATAGTGTCAACCAAGGCTATTCTGGATAAAAACACCAACCAGTGCAAAGGTAAGTCATTTTAGTGTTTTTCACTGAAATTGTTTTTGGAGAAATAAGCATTTTTAGCTTGGATACTCTCATTGGTGCAGAATTTCCAAAGATTTGTTAGACTTGGAATAAGGAAGCTTTGTGCTGTAAACCAGTGATTAACTGAACCGTTGGCTTTCACACTGCTGGAAAGCATTGGGTAAATTGTTCACTGTTTGACGCTGCAGTTCCGCTTCAGAGGATAACCAGACCAAAACCTGCTGTTTGAGGCCCTCCCAGTCATTTCTTCAATTTCCTGTTTTCTTGTGCCGAATGCAGTTGTGTTTCTATGAATGCTCCATTAGTGTCCAGACAATAAATGCACAACTCAGACGCGCGCGCACGCGTGCGGACGCAGTGATATTAGTGTGCCGTTTGGAATTGTTTCTGGAGCGCATCACCCTTTGCACCCTTAAATGTTTGAACATATGCACATACTGGACCAATTAGAGGACTAATAGGCTAGTTGGGAATAGATAAACTTTAATTACTATCATTATTACGCTCACCTTTCTGGAGTCTTTGCTCTCACTAAATAATTGTTTTGCCTGTAAATGTATTTCACATGCTTTTGCTTTGCTGCATTGCACTTCACATTGATGTGAATGGTAAGAACACTGTAAGGAAAGAGTGTATGGAGAGACAAGAGGGAAAGATTAGTGTGCTGCTTTCCCTGAGTTGTCGGGCAGCACTGTTTAAGACCGACTGATGTTCCATCAATACTTTTAATTGCTTTTTGTGGTTTTCCTGGCTCTACCGTGTGGCCTTCCAAGGCGAAACTGTCTTCTTAACCCTGCTCCGGTCCTGAGTTTATCCTGCCAGGCGAGCTAGGGGTAAAAATGAATCTCCGACTTTTCGCAGAAAAGAAAATAGGTGTGATTATTTTGACAGAGCCAGGTTTTTAAAGTCCTATGTACTAATGAAGAACAAAATGCATGGTGGTGGAATCTATGTATCCACAGTTCAGAGAGCATAGCGCACTGAATCAAAACACACAATAAAGATAGGTTTTCAGACATGAAAAGTTCATTTTCTGTTGTTAAAGAATAAGGTTGTGCTTAATAACAAGTTGTCCTTCTTAGTGTCCGGCTGATCTGAGCTATGCACAGCTCAAAACATGGCTCAGCTTAGCGCTGTCTTATGTAATACTGTATAATGACCCCCATTAGTCACCAGCCTGGAATGCAGCACTGCTTGGATGCCAAAAAGCAAATATAAGAAGACATATTTTATGAGTGGAAGGATAAGTGAGCATTGCATGCAGAAAGACGGAAAGGAACAGAGGGGAGGACCAGTTCACTTGAAGAGAAGAGGAGCTGCGCTACTCTGTCTGCCGATATCTGAATATCACCTCAAATATGAGCTTCAAAAACATAAAAGAGCCAAGCAGATGTATAGATCCCCACTCTGCACCTTTTCTCTTGGTACCAAAGGAAAATCGGCCTGATCTAGTTACGCATTGTTTCCACTCATCTGACCATGTGACCCTGACACTTGTCTAAATGTCAGCGCAGCAGCGTAACCGTGCGCCACTGTCGCACGGCGAACATCTCTCTTCCACATCTCCACCTCGTCTCATCCCTCTGCTGCCATTTGTGTTCGGCTGAGCACCATAAACAAAACAACATGAACAAAAGAGGACAGAGAGGAGGTCAGTGCCAGTCATTTGTAGATTGACTATCAACAAAAGAGGGATGGAACATGCCTCAGAGTTACTTCAAATTGAACTCCCCCTCATAAACTGTGTGTAAAGTTTGTCCAAATACACTGAAAAATCTATTCTCATGAATTTTAATTGCATGGTGGAAGTATATCCTGCTGCACTGTATATTGTTTATAATAAATATCATATACAGTGCTGACAGGATATGATTTATTTCACCAAAAAGGTAATACATCTGTTCCATCAATGGAGCAAGGACACAGATTTAAATAGCTGTGTCTCTAAACCGCAGGCTAACAACAATAACATAAACTTTATTCCGCAGTATGATAAATATTAAAGGATAAACGATATGAGCAATAGACATGCTGCTTTACTAGAGAATCAAACACACAGAGGATCTAAATCAGTTTATAACCAGTATGACTTTTCAACTACATTCTACCATTGTCTGGTTTCCTTTAGGCCAAATTATTTTGTACATTCACTATTTCACAAAAACGATAAATCACTTAAAGCCAAACCCAGCTGGTAGTTCTTCACACTGTGCTGTTTACATATTTGCACAGTTAAAGTGAATACATAAAAAAAAAAAAAAAAATGTCATAGTTCATAAATTGGCCTTTTCTTCTTTCATTATAAGAGAGATTGTAGAATACTGGATAATGGAGAGATGGAAGAGGGAGTGTGGGATGTTGGCTGCCAAAGCAGAAAGGGCTCGGCGGTGATGCCTTCTGTGGGTCAGGTGTGAGTAGTGTGTGCTTTAGTGTCCATATAAACATAGGCCAGTGCAAGTATGGCGCCCACGCTCAAACATAAACACCCATTACTTTCCGCTTCCATCTATACATTTACAGTGGGTAGACAAGTGGCGCGAAGCCCTGTCTCAAGGACTTCACCATGAAACCTGCATTATAAGACCACATAGTGCACCTCTCCCACACACTCCGGCAGACACAAAGGCTAATCGTGGCTCCATAAGCACTCCCCACCCATCTGCCTGAGGGGCTTCAGGCTTTGCAGCTGATCTATCAATCGCCTTTCTAACATCACAGCACAGGCGCCTGGCTGCCTGTTCCGGCCTCTCGTCCAGCACACAGGCCTTTGGATGAGCCTCGTTCTCTTTCCAGCACTGACTCACTCACTCCCTCGTCTTTACCCGATCACACGCTCACACTCACACACACACACACACACACACACACACACACACACACACACACACACACACACACACACAAAGGCTTCCAGGCAAACAGACACAGATCTTTTGTAAGGACTACAATGAAGCATGCCAATAGATACACATTTTTGGATGTTGCCCAGTTTGAAGCGAAATGGGAGCAGGAAGTCATGGAGGGGTTTGAGGGCTGTTGATGACTGTTTATAAGCAGAGGCATTCAGCTCTTCATCTCTCTCACGCTCATGCTCTTCTACACTCCTTCCCTCTTTGTCTCCCAGTCTCCTTTACGTATCACACTGCACGTTCACATTTACTATAAAAACACAGCAGCAATTTGGGGTTTCCATCACAGATGTGGTGGAGGATTGAAGGTGGCAGAGGGAGAGAGAAAAGGAATTGACTGTGATAACCCCAAAACTGCTCATTTGCCATCCATGCCCACAAGGGCCTCTTAAAAGGCAGTGGCAGTATTTGAAATAATGCAGTACTGACCGAATGGAGACATTTTATTTTTTTCCTGCCAGTGCCTGGAGGCAGAGGAAATGACCTCACCCCTTTGAAGGACCTCTGTTTCCTCCTCAGCTATGGGGAGATAAGTCTGTGCAGCAATTCACTGGCCTAAGAGATTCTCTGCTGCGGTGATGGACCACCACTGTGAATTGTGGGAAATAGATGAGATGAAAAGATGGTCTGTTGTAGCCATGTGAGGCACACTCATTCTTTATTTCTTTGCTTGATATCTTCCTGTTTTGTGTGATAACTTCTTAAATTCAAAAGAATATCTCTCCAAGGAGTATTTGGTTGTGTGGTTGACTTGCTAGCCTTATAACTGGCTATTTTGTCACAGCAAATACAATCCATAATCCATATTAATACTGAAATTACTTTGCCATGCTGAACTGTATATGCAGCCTTCACATGGTGCAATTAAGTCTTAACCATTACACTGTGAATCACCCCCTATTCTTGCCACAGGGTCCATCTAATAAAGAAATATGGGCAATGTTACATTTTATAAAAACAGATTTATTGCCACATCAAAGGCTGACTAGAGTATCGCATGACTCCAAATAAGGACTATTGATGAATGGAGTGGTGCTCTCCATACTGGCCTGTTTTTCATTGTTATGTGCGTTTTTAATGTGTCTATGAATTTGGGGTAAGATGGGGCAGATGGCTTGAGGGAAAAAAACAGCCTTTTGTGTCTGTTATTGGTTTCTCATTAGTGGGCTGAGAAATAAACATTTGTCTATGCTGTACACAGTCCCGGTAAAATTAGGGATTCTCTTTGACACCCCCGTTGCCCTTTTGAAAGAGAATTATGTGCAGATGAGAATCTCGACCAAAGTGTGGCCAGCAACGGACCTTTTCCAAATACCCATGCTTCCTCAAAGCCCTTCTAGGCAGAGGAGAGATTGGCTGAGAGAGAACGAGAGAGAAAGAATTTCCTGCTAGCGCCACACATTAATGACTAATTAGCAGTAGCTGAGGGATAATCACATTGGTTTGGGCAGATTCAGCCTACAAATTCTCACCAGAGGACACCCAGTGTTACCACCCAGCAACCATGTTTACATATGAACCCCCCTCTATCCCACCCAAGGGGAAAAAAAACAAAAAACTATGACCTTTTGAATGCTCTCTCTATACCGTTTCTTAAACTTTAACCTGTTTAAGATGCTGTATGTATTATAATGTGTATATACTGTATTGTGCATGTTTTAGCATATGGTTCATATGTGTGGTGGGTACTGGTCACAGTTAGGGCTGCACAATATGGACAGAAATTCTCGATATTTATGCTCAATATCTCAATATTGATACAATATGATAAGCGTTATTTGATATTTTAACTGTAGAAACAGTGAAAACTAAGCATTATTTTTTTTTAAAAAAGCATAATAATAAAATGGACTTGGGAAAAGTGCACTTTTATTGATTTCTTAGACCAATAACTGTCAAAAATGGACAATATTGTCCCCAACTGACAGAGGACATTACTGTAATTAAAAAAAAAAAAAGTGTGTTCATTGGCTATGTTGTACATGCTGGGATTGTAAAGAACTTGCATAGGGAATGTGTATATTGTTTGCATCGTTGCCTTTGTGATATTCATATTGTGCATATCATACGCGATAACAATACGATAATGATATATTGTGCAGTCCTAATCACAGTAACCAAGAACTCAAACATTCAAAATAGGCCAAAGATTCTCGAGCTTTTTTTCACAAAAGACCCATTGCCAGTGTGGATAATGTGTTCAATTTCTGAAGTGCTACATCAGTTTTTTATTTATTTATTTTTTTACCATATTGCCGCTGGGTCCAGTTATAGACAGAAACATTAAATATTGACTTAATTTCCTATGTGTGCCTTGCACCTTTATGTAGTCACATTTTTCCCTTTTCCGTCTGCTTATTTAATTTCCCACATGTGGGAGTTTCGCTTCTTGTCTTCTTTCTTGAGAATAATGTCACAGGCTGCAGGTGGAAGGTCAGGGGTGTTTCCCATGTCATCTCTTATCCTGGACCTAAACAGCACGGCTGGGCCACCACAGAGAAACGACCTTCCACTGGCTTACCAAGGCTCCTTCCCCCTTCACGTTTCCTGACTAATGATCTTCCCCTTGATTAGTTAAGGAAGGCATAAATCATAACTGCACAGAAGAGGAAGGGTAGCTGGGGGCAGCCTGGCTGTTACTCATGAGTGAGTTACAGATGCAGAACAAAGGAAATAGGAATCAGAGGAATGAGACGCTCAGTCTTTGTCTAGATTTTAATGTCCATCACCTGGAGATTTGTGTCAGCTGTATCCTCATTGATTGAACCCCAGTGTGTGTCCTAACATCTCACACTGTTTTCCTTTTGAGGTCCGGGACATGATTTGATTGCATTTCCTTACAAATTGCTGCTAAGATGGCACCAAAGACAATGTCACCACATGCATGCTATAGTTAATAATCTATCTATACTATGCAAGCGATAGAGTTTCACACACTGTCTGTGCGTCCTTATGCTGTTTGTGGCATTTGAACATTTATTCTTGCTTGACATTCTAATTTGTTCATGAAGGTGAGGGTGGATGTATGAGTTCAGAGAGCACGCCAGTGCCAAGGTTGTGTGCAGCACTTTTTCTGCCACACGTCTCTTTTTACCAACCTCTTGACAAGTAATTAACACGCTTCAGATCTCAAATCACTCTTGAGTGCTCTTGACATGTTGCATCAAACACGCTGCTGTTTCGCTATTAAGCCAGCGAGCTGATGTGGCTGTCAGAGACCTGAGCAGTGAACTAATTTGCAGCTCGAATTAAACAATGTGGATAGAGTTTCTTTTTTTTTTTTTTTTTTTTTTTTTTTTTTAACATACACAAAATGTTCACTTAGCAGAAACAGTAAGTAGACTTTCTTAAAAGGTATGAATCCTTTTTTTAAAATGACACATTCTAGAACTATTCTGTCTTCACTTTGTGGGAATAGCAGCATCACTGTCATCCTGTTTTTGATCAAAAAACACAATATTTAAATAATGCCTCTACTGTCAAGCTGAATTTAGAACTAAAAAGGGACCATATGGCACTGCACTATGCTTAATAAAAAGGGGATCATTAATGGAGGATCAAAAATAGAGAAATTTTAGAAAAAAATACGACATGTACATAGAAGACAACAGCCTTGCTGAGAAAGCAAAGAGGAAATAATCACTGGTGCCATATGTTATAAAATAATATTTATATGTTTAAGCTGTAAGAGGCTACTCCAACATATTTCACACTGTTAATTCAAACAGTAAAATAGTTTTATATTGCTGTCATGGTGCAAAATATTTCAAAGTTGGTATCAGAAAAGTAGTACTTGGTAGTATTTTGGAATCTCCCAGCACAGAATAATATGTAATGACTCTTTTTTTTTTAATCACTATTTATCTTAATTTCTGTTTGCATTTTAATTCATTTAAAACTCAAAAAGAAATTTTGTCTGCGTAAATTATTTGCCCTGCCGGCCCTGGGTTCTGGCACTCTGCCCTTCACAGATACCAACTTTAGCTCTTGTACAAGGACGCTCCTACACACCTGCAGGAGGAGATGACAAGAATTTGACCCAATCAGCAGGCTGCTTCTGCCTGAGATGAATGTCTTAGCTATAAATCCATGCTGCAGGATCGATAAGTTAATTGCCTATATCTGCACACCACTGTCTAATATCAAAGAGCCTATGAGAGTTATTTTACAACAAATGGATATTGTCTTCAAGTGCAAGGGTAGGAAAGATGGTGACATTGGACGAGTAAATGAGGGGTAAAAGAAAGTACTCTTGTCTTTTCCACTTTGGGACTTCACATTCGTCTTGATATATATTTTTTAATTTACAAAAAAATCAATCCTTTAAAAAGCTGATTTATCATCCTCCCCAGTTTTCTCATCCAGCCATGCACGCACAAACAGACAAGCTAGAGGTCACACAGTTGGCCACATACACAGCCGACACATGCTCACACTCACGACACAGTTTAATGGAAAGGAGCTTTAAAATGTAATATCAGTCAAACTGGAGATGATGGGGCAGGATAAATGGAGGGCAGAGAAATGCAGACCCAGGAAGATGCTCTCAAATGGGTTTAGAGCGAGGATCGACTTTGCCACAGTCAAAGACGCCATCTCTGTTTAAACGTGTGCTCTTCCTCAGTGCTTGCACAGCTTACTACAGCGTCTCTAAACCACAGCACACCCTCAGCTCCATCCTGATTTAGATGATCAGAGATCATTTCTAGCATCGCTGTGTCACTGAGAGTGACATTTCCACATGTCCCTGTGCTGGTTCGTGCGTACTTTTCTGTTTTATTTGATAGGTTCATGAAATCTTAAAACATATTAATTGATGCAACTTTTTTTAGATTGTTTCTAAACCATTAAATAACACTGAGACACCAACAGAGCACCTTATATGCAGTATTATTTTACAAATATGTCAGAAATTGATACTGGCTTTTCCAGATAATTTGTGGGCAACATTGGGGGAACATGCTATAGGATGGAAAGTGAAGAGGTACAGCGTTTGCGTGAATTATAGCAGTCATATTGCAGGACTTCTTGCTCATAATTTTCCACAGAGTTTTCCATCCATTTCCTCCATGAACTGTAATTGTTATGATACATGCAAAGTATAGATTATTAGGATACGCGTAAACACAGTGATTAATCACTCGTGTGCAATGGCACCTCCACAACCCTTGTTGATGATTCTCAAGGATGTAAACGGTGAAGCCGTTTGCCCTGTACACCACCGTAATGCCCTGTGACTTGTCATTGATTCATTATTCATGTTTTGGGCATTATTATTCCATTGTAAGCGGTGCTAAATGGGATCATTAGCACTGAATATGGGAATATGAAAAATGACAATATGGGAAAAACTAGAGTGGATATAGTTTGTAAGAAACCCTAAACAGTCCCGACCATTAGCAGATAAAGAATGGTAATTTCCCCAGAAGTAATTATGATTAGCATAATTTGACAGTGCATGAATGATGCATGGATGATTGATATGTTGATACATGCATCGTAATGAGTCCCTTATCTCCACTCTCTGTAAGAGATGTTTGTACATGGGTTAGCCTGAGGTGCCATCTCCAATGGTTGTAGACCTCCACAGGGGACTATGCCAGGAAGAACACCAGGAGGTATCGTATAAACATAGCTGATTGGCTAGAATCAGCAGAAGCAGAAATAGGTGCTAGCATGGCCCATCTGCTAACTGATAGACATTTCCGTGTGTATGTTCACATTTAAGAATCTCTTTATTCTTTATACTGTGTGTGCTTGTATGTGAGTCTCAGTCACTTTCAGCTACTTGTGACAGTTATTGATTCAATGTTTGCGCAGTCGCCAGTCTTCAAAGCGACACTTTGCACCATGCATAACACTTCAGAAAGAAACTCGAGAGTGATTGTGGCGAATAGAGAAGCAAGCCTGTCCTTAGTTGGAGAATCACTTTCTTCCAGGAATATCTGAGCGCACCTAACGTCATTCAGGTGTGAGACACAAGGTCTTGAACTGAGCAGTTCTCGATTCTTGTGCTTCTCCTCAACCCAAATTTGTTTCAACAGCTTTGTGACTAACCTAGATTCAGTGTAACATAAAACTATTTTTTCATGTTTCACGTTTGTTTGGTACTTTCTAGTTGCACATTTTTCATGTTGCACATTTTGCACACTTAGTCTTGTACATTTAGCTTTACTATAATTTGCTGAAATTTGCCACACCGGTTTTTACCCTAGCCCTCTTGCTGTAAATATTGTGGTTAATATTGATGATTCCTGCTGTAACAAGCGAATTTCCCATGTCTGGGATAAATAAAAGTACTATATTTCTATTCTATTCTATTCTATTCTATTCTATTCTATTCTATTCTATTCTAATGCAGTGAAAAATGCACACACCCTTAAGCACAATAGCTGGAGATCAGAGGGTAGTTTGTAGCAGTCAAGCAGTGAAATGCAGTAAAGTTCAGTAAAAATATGAAAATATATTCCACCTCTCAGGATAATTTAGGCCTTGTAACTGTTTTAGCTTAATTTCCTGAATAGATAAAAGTTTGAATTTGTTTTGTTGTATTTAAGCAAAAATTATACATTAATTTGTAAATTTGTTTTCCAGCTGCGACATTAATAATTTTTGGCTAAAAATTAAATTCGGAAACAATTCTCAACAGTGCTGAAAACCGAATTGACATACAGGCCATAATCCTCAAACGGGGCTGCTGCAAAGCTTCAGCCTAATGATACGATCAAGTATCATACAGATAGCTATTACTGTCCGGGATGAGCCTGCCTAACCTTGATGTTTCACTGAAATAACAAATAAAGTGAAGACTCAGACTTTCCCATAACCTCAGCATTGCTCTATTATTCTCTTTTCCAACAAAACAGACTTTTAACAGTGTTACTAGAGGCAACTATGGAGTGTCGGAAGAGTTCTCTCATGCACATTTAACCAATTCCATCCTCTTTGTGCCGTTTGCCTCTTTTCTGCAGACTTTTTTGTCTGCCTTTTTTTCCCAACTCCATCCATGCAGAGCCATGTGAATATAGGTCAGCTGTCTATAAAACCCTCAACACATTAAAAGTTTGACAAATGCACCACAGGTGATGCAGGGGCAAAATGTTATATTTGACATTTGGGCTACTAAATCCCTCCAATGGAACTGTTGGATGATTAACGAAAGTCAGACCCCCATTTACAGACCTTACAATTTGGAATCGTTTTCTGATTTATATTTAAACCCCTGAAGGAGAAATAGTAACCCTCAAAAAATTACAACACGTACTATGACACGTAGTAATTCTAAGTGATGCATGTGAACATTAACATGCATGTTGTTAGGGTCCAGCTTGCCGGCCCTTTAAGATATGCGTGGGTTGCCCCGCTTCTCCCCTGCAGAGGGCGCGGGTTCCCAGGATCCAGCAGGGACCACACACCTGTCGCTGATCACCTCATCAGTGACTGATATAGGGAGGCTGCCAGCTGGTCCCTGTTGCTGGATCATTGTTATTGTGTGTGCCTGTGATTGTGTCTCTGCCACTGTGTTGGTTGGAGAGTTTTCGCGTGCTACCTTCTCCCTCCACGTCCTTAAGAAAGGAGCATCTTCTGTTTCCCGTTTATACCCAATAAAGGGTCGTTTTTTGTTTGTGAACCTGCCTCGTGTCTGCGTTTGGGTCCTCACCACACCGAACCGTAACACGTGTAGATGTGTAGAGTTTATTTATGAATGGGTGTCAGATATATTGTTCCTGGAACATCAGGTGCATTTTAACTGCATCTTTGTGCTGGTCACTTTATGAAGTTGAGAATTTGCAAATTTCTTTATCATTTCCCAGATAAAGAAATGCTGAAAAACAACCTCATTGACAGCTAAATTATTGCAGTGTTGGAAACGCGCTACTGCCAAACTATTGACCGCAATGGCAAATATTTTCACTAATATAACCAAAACCCCCTTCTCTACTGACACCTGGATTTAAATTCTACTTTTAAGTCTAACATTTCATACTTCAACAATCAAAGAGCTGAGAGGGCTGAGGCGCCCTCTCACCTCCACTCCGACAGCCATTAATCAGTCCTCACACTCGATTTGTCTTCCACCACAGGTTATGATTTTCACATTACTTTAAACTCCTGCACCACCATCCAGCAGGAAAATGACCCCTCTCCCACCCTCTCTTCATCACAGCACATAGACTCACACCTCGGATCTCCTTGAAAGCGAGACAAGCCCATGAAGCAAAGCGCAAACAAGCCCTGCCAGGCGTGAACTGCGAGAGGAGGTGTTTGCCTGTACGTGCACATTTCTGAGCATTTTACAATATTTTCTGAAATGATCGGGTAACCACAGCAGTCCCCCTCCCAGCTAACACCCATTATCCTATTCCAAGTACACTTTCCGTCTGAAACGGTGGATCAGAGGGCACCATTGACTGCTTTTAATCTGCCAGCAAATTTTAATTAACACAGACGTGACCCTCGTCTCTGATACATCCAGCAGAACGTTGGGATCACAATAACTCATAAATCACAGCCACAGATTTCATTTGCCTGGCTTTCGTCTGGTGATGAATTTCCAGATGGGGGCCAGGGGCTGTTAATGTCATGAAAAATCTGAACGCTGTAGTTGGAGACAGAGGAAACGAACAGAAAGGCCACATTACGCAGGACCGTAATGGAGCGTTTATGTGTATGTAAGAGAGCGAGATGGAGACTTACAGAGGAAAAGAGAAATTGCAGCAACTGTGATACGCTGTCACCCTTTGAGAGATTTGTTACCGGGGAGAGGATTATAAAGGCCGTGAAATGAGGCTGTTTTAATATGCCGGCTGTTGAGGAGCATGATTGGAGTTAGTGAGCATCAGTGAAATCTAACACTCACACAAGTTAAAAAGACTCGCTGTGGTTCTGAAGACTTAATTGACACCCGTGTGTGTGTGTGTAGGTGTGTCTGTGTGGGTGTGTGTGTGTAGGTGTCTGCATTTTCTTTAATGGGCATAAAATGTTTCACAATATTATTATATTGCTGGTTGTAATATTTAAGCCCACCATTACTGAAATTCAAGAGGATTTAAATAAAACATGACATCCTCAGTTTAGACTGCTTTCTAAATAACCTGGATACTTAAAACGATAAAGACTAGCTTGAAAACCGGGTGCATAATATCTGTGGTAACACCGTTGCATTCATCTGTGCATCATTCCTTTTCGATAATTTTTATTTCTATGCCTTTACTTCATAAAGTATGAAAGCAATCTCAACAAAATCTTAACAGCAATCCTCTGGCTTCTTCATCTGTATGCCCCTCACTTTTTGTGTGTTTATGTTTGCGTGATAGCATATGCCTATGCGTGTCAGTGCATTTGTGTGTGTGTGGAGGTGGGCACGGTGCCGGAGTTTGTTATTACAAAATCACTCATCCGTGCTGCTAATTAAGATGCAAAGCATCCCCTATGAACGTCAGTGTCGCTAATTATCAAACAATGTAGTGCTCAACGGATATGAGAACTGGCAGCCTCTGTAGTCATGTTACCAACCTATTACTGCTACAATTACCAAGCGCCTGTCAGTCTCCTTGTTAGTCATGTTAGGCCTTCAGTTTTTCTTGACTAATTCTCGTCTCTTCTCCGCTGCACTGTCTGTCTGCAGGTTATGGCTTTGTGGATTTTGACAGTCCAGCTGCAGCGCAGAAGGCCGTGTCATCACTGAAAGCCACCGGCGTCCAGGCACAAATGGCCAAGGTAAGGGAGCTTTTGGAACAAATTAGCATCCCTCCTTCCTGTTACATTATCAGTAGCTCTTTGCCATGCATTGAATTGTCCACATGGTTTAATATAATTCTTTCGACAGGGAAAAAACGGTTCTGAAAGCTGCCATGTACAAAGTACTTTTGTCCATAAATCTATTTTTATAGTTATTTTCCAAATTGCTGTGCCGTTAAATGAGATTTCTTGCCAGAGATATACAGTGAAGTTGAGAATTTGCAAATTCTTTTGGCTAATACAAGCTTCTTTGACTAGCCTGCTGTTAGTTAGCATCTCGTTTGAACTATCTGCGTGTGCACATTTTTTCAAGTGTTTTCAAGTGTTATGTGTGAGAGCATATGCTGTGTGGGTGCATATTATTCCGTGGCAAAATATGATTTCTAGCATGTACGTTTGCCTCGCTGTAATTGAAGTTTGACCAGCTGCTTGCCCTATAGCACAGAGTTATTAGCCTGCTAAAGTGGAAGCAGATGAGACAAGCTGTTTCAGCAGGACAAAGAGGACCCCTGTGACTTGCACACTGGAGTCAGGTTCATACACACAGACACACAACCAAAAGGAACACACACACACACGCACACAATACTACCATTTAAACACGAATCTTATTCTTTAAACATATTTTGTTGACTTTCCAAACAGTTCCCTCGCTCTTTCACTTCAGTTTAACTGTGGTAATTAAATGGTTTAGCGCGTGTCACTTGCTCAGTTCAAGCAAAAATCAAATTTGCCCTTCTCACTTTCTTTTGTAAAGAATTTCCTTTCATTTCGGCAGACACACCAACAAATGTCCATATTCTGACGCAGAGCAGAGTCTTCTCCCTGACATGGATGATGGCTAGACAATCCGAGCAGGTGAACAAAATGTCAGTAGCATTAAAGCAATGAATATGGTGATTACTGTGAGGCGAGACTGTGAGTGATTTTCTCAGGTGCAATGATTCACATTTGAACTGATCCAGAAATCTGATCCATGTGAAGCCAGAGCAGGCTCTCTGAGATGGAGACCCGTGATGGTGCCAGTGAAGATGACAGAATTGATGATAGCGATGAAGGTGGCAATTATTTTGATCAAATGGGATGAGATCTGACAGGAGGAGATGATATTCCATGCGGCGCTCAGGTGTGCCATTTCTCAAATGCACCATTTGGCCATTTCCTCACCAGTGTCCTTCCTCCAATATTTATAAGAGGGTAGGCTCTTGGAATACTGATAAGAACCCGTGCTCTTTAGCATCAGTTTTTAAGACCACACTTTGCATCGCTCTGCTTTTCTCAGTCAATATTTTCACGAGAGAGGTCTCATGTCCCTAAACAAAAGACCTGACCTTTTTAGAAATCTGTGTGTGCTCGTCTGTGTGTGTACATGAGGGAGAGAGACTCACCAAATAATTTTCAAGTACTCTTTGTGTGTAACATTTTTGTTCTACACACATAAATTGAAAGGCCAGCATTCTGTGCTTTTGTCCCAGTTAAGAGAGGCTTTAAGAGAGCTTTCAGACTCTCTCTGCATAACGTCTCTTCATCTGCTGTCACTCTGAAAGCTGTCTCCTCTTTTTCTTCACCTCCTCTTTACCTTTCTAAACTCCTCCACTTTTGTGTGTGTTTTTGCCTTTTTTTTTCTCTCTTCGATAATCACATTTGTATTCACACCCACCGTGTGTTCGCCCGCCAAACATTCAACAGTTATTTCGCAGTTATTTTGTTTCCTCAATAATTAACATTAAGCCCTCGCACTTCCTGCCTCTCTGCCAAGGTGAGTCTGACACCGGTCACATCGCCCCCCCCCCCACAAGCTGGAAGGAAAAACTCAGGTGTGCTGCAAGGGAGGTGTATTGTGGAGCAGCATCTGCAGTAAAGCGGCTCATTCTCTCATTCCCTCTGCTCTTTTTTATCACATATATCTCTCTGTAATAAACGGATAGCAAGTTGCAGCCAGAGGCTTTGAGCTCATTAAATAAAACTGTCACAGTAATCAAGTTGTGCCTTTTTCCTCCTGCCTTGACGCCATTAAAGCTCTTTTATTATAGTGCCGTATTTAAACACAACTGCAAAAGAAAGGTGAGTAAAGAAAAACGGTGGGCAAAGGGAAACATCAAGATTTCCTCTTCTTCCCTCCATTGTTCCCTCCATCGCTGTCTCTATCCTCTTAGTCCCCTCGGAATTTGAAATACCAAGGCAGCAGAGATGAAACATTGCCTTCCTTTTGTCTTGCCCTCCCTGGGAGATGGTGACAGCAAAGGGGAGGAGAAGAGCCATAATTAAGACACCTAAAGGACACTTTTCCCCCGAGCCTCCACTCTTGTCACTGACATATCCCAGCCACTGATGAGAGCACATGGCACGGGTGTTTAGTGTTAGGTGAGTGGGTCCACAACACAATATTTTATCATTTCTGTGGGCATATCATATGATTTTCTTTTTAATAGACACAGTTATTCAGAAAACTTTTTAAATAGGTGTTTGTGTAAAAGACAGAGACATTGTAGGCACGTATTGGCTTCAGACCTCGGACTATATTCTCCGTGTCACTTTGTTCACGTTGCTTTCCGAGTACGGGAAAGTGACACGTCGAGCAGACAGAATGATAACAGGTAAACGCCGCGTCTAGCTTCACAAATGCAAGCCTGTCAGCCAGCCGCTGGCCTCACTCTCCACAGGCTACCATTTTCCCCTTGAGCCAATCAGACTGAATTATGGGAAGGGCACCCTCGATTGTGGTGTCTGTGTCAGCGAGGTAATTCCGCCTGACAGCTGCTTGCTTTCAAACAACAGCCCGTCTTTATGGAAATCATCCTTCCCAATTCTCGCTGCAGTCGGCTTCTGCTGATAACAGCCCGAATGAAAACAAAGCTGTCCATTTTTTTGTCTCCTGTGAAAACAGCCTAAAATTATGTGAACACCCAATGGCAACATATACCTAGCTTTGAAGTTGCACATTCTGGGTCCAGAATAAACTCACGTCTAACGTCTTTAGATTCGTAGCAGGAATTATACGATGCTTACATTAAGATATTTCTCATTTTCCTATGTGATTTCCTAAAAAGGTAAAATTCCTTTCTGGATTCTCTTTTTGGAGTTCCAGTATATTACTTTACTTCCAATATAATATTCATTTATTGTTTAAAAAAGCGATTTCACACCAAGTACCACAACAAAATATGGATTTACCATGCGGGTATATTGCAGGTGTGCATTAAAATCTCTATATGGTCAAAGGGATCATTTTGATTCCCATTTTATTCTTGCTAATGCCGCGTCGTCCAAGAATTCTGCGAGGCAGTGTGACTCCATCACTAACCAATAAGTGATATTTATAAGGCTCACCCAAGCTCCAGGCAGACAGAAAGGCGCTGCTTGCCCTTCACTTCACTTTACAGTCGGGAAATTATGCTAAAAGCATCATTAAAGTGCCTCCATTAAGTGAATCCCGAATGTTTATTGTAACACAGTTCTCGCACCGGCCCATTGCCCAATAGCGACCAAGAATAGCTTCACGGCGTGAAACAAACAGGAATGTTTGAGGGTTTATCTCTATCATTTTTAATTTAATCTCGATTTTATTCGCTTGCTCTCTTCAGCTAGATTTCCTCTTCTCTCTCTCTCTCTCCGGGGCTAAGATTTCCTGTCAATAAAACATTTATATTCATGTGAAAGGCATGGATGCCCCTCTGGGTGGTCTGCAGTCAGTCAGCAGTCTTCTGATTATCCTCCAAAGGTGACTCCTCTGACGCCTTAGCTCTGTTGGCTCCCAGGACCCCACAGTTGGGCTCAACACAGGGTGAACTCCTGGCGGTAATCAAAGGGATGGCTGACAGTGCTGTTACAGTCGGTTGCTGACAGCAGCCAGCCTAGTGAGGCCTACCTTCCCACAAGCACGGGTTAAACCGGGTAGGTGGAGGTGGTGTTGTGAATACATTGAAATAATTGGCCAGACTTTGGGGATGCAGGTGCTCACTCAGCAGCATCATTCACCTTTCTGTGCAGCGTGAACAACCTTGATTGGGATGCTGCTTCGCTGACATCCACCGCAGAGTTTGCTCACAAAACATATGGTGTGTGAACACAAGAGTGTTGATGAGTATTTTTCCCTGAAGTTGACAAGGACATCCTTACAGTGACTCAGCAGCAGCTTCCCTCCCATATTTTGTGTGTTCCACGTTTTAAAGGAGCCAAAATGGTGGGTGCAAATAGCTACAACATGGTATTTTAATAATTAAGCTATTGTTAATGATAACAGATTTTTTTTATTTTGACGTTAGTTATTTGTTCTCCTGAAATTGTGATTTGATGTATTTTAAAATTTCATGAAAAAAATCATTGCATCTTGAGTGAGTACTTTTAAAAGCTGAATATTGTCGAAACATTGAAATAAGATTGCGGAAGTCATGGCCAGAATACGGACTGGCCACATCGGATTATTTGTTGAATTGTGTGATGTCACTCAGATTGTTTTCCTGCCTCAGTCCAGATTGATGTTATTCCAGATTGGGCTGCCTCCTGCGGGGGCTTCTGGGCTCAATACCAACAGGATGTTGCGTAGCTTGATGGGATCCCACTCGCTTTTAGCATCTTCTCAGCCAGGATTTCATGCGTGTTTTTTTTTTTTTTCCTTCTTTCGATTTTTTGTTGTTTGCTGCAATTCGGGGTTCAGCCTGTGACTGTCCTCCAAATTTGTTTTTCTTCTGAAAT
Source organism: Pao palembangensis (assembly GCA_015343265.1). Taxonomy (NCBI): domain Eukaryota; kingdom Metazoa; phylum Chordata; class Actinopteri; order Tetraodontiformes; family Tetraodontidae; genus Pao; species Pao palembangensis. Next base: position 9,180,678 of record CM027095.1, on the reverse strand, counting down.
TACTTTTGATTTCTTGTCTTACTATGAGATATTGCATCTGTTAAAGCGCCACTGTGAGATTGCTGCGACAAACAGCAGGTGTGTGGTATTATGGTCTGGCCAAATGGTCTAGTGTGTCATGTCATGTCTTGTGTACTAGAAAAATGGTTTTGTGCTTGTGTCTGTAAGACTTAAAATGTGTTAGATGTGTTGCCAGCCTTAGTTCTTTTCTGTTTTCCAAATATCTGATTGCATGGTGACCCCAAACCAAGCAGGTCATAACATTTATTCTACTGAAATATTGCCTCAGGTCAGGTAGGGAGAAGAAAAATTCCATTGGCCCTTTTCGAATAAAAGAAAAAAATGTCCGTGTTGAATTATCTGCAGTGCTGCGAAATAATTTGAACTATTCAAAACAGAATTGTTTGCCAACGTGCCGTTTTGTGTAGTGTTGTAACAAACGGCCTCACTCCGCTAACAGAAGTGCTACTTTTGAAGGGCAAAGCCAGAGAGAGAGTGAGACGGGCCGACCATCTGACAAGCGCTGGCTCCCAAGCACCTCTGCTGGCATCCGCCGTTTCTACCATCTAATTACGCTTCAATCATCCACAGGAACGCTGCGTGTGGTAAATTATTTTGCCAAGCAGTGCGGAGACGTGCCGAGATGCACCGTGCAGCAATCGGCAGAGCGAAACAAGGATGCAGACACTAAGTTAAAATCAGTGAGAGCTGGAATGAAAAAGAGATTAAGCAACAGAGAAAGGTGAAAAAAATGGAGAGAGAGAATGAAGAGGAGATGGCCAGAGGGTGGAAGCGGAAGGCGTGTCAAGTACAATCTCTCCTTTGAGAGCCCATACAGCCGGAGATAGTTCAGCACTAATGAACAAAGTTCCAGACCTATCAGTGCTCAGATGGAGACAGCGAGAAAGAACACAGATGAAAGAAGCTTTTCCTTGCAGTATATTTTCTGTATATTCTGTACCCAATCCTGCTGCAAATACAAATATCATCACTTTGGTATGAAGCAGAATGGATGGGGAAGCACAACTTCAATATTGCACTTTCTTCCTAACAGTGGCAATCTGTCATTGGACTGTTTTTGCAAGTGATTTTAGTGCTTTCCGCTCCAGCTCAGGGAAAAAAAAAACATCTAATTACAGTGGAATTTGGAACAGAAGTGTGTGTGAATCATCTCTGTTCTCTTCCCAAACTGCTCTAAAGTGACCTTGTGTCTAAACAGTTGACAAAAAAAATCGTACAGGCCTGCATTTTTCCGGACACTCGATGCTGCCATGCTTGCTTTGAAGCGAACATAAATATGGCCTTTTCAGGTCTGGTAATGGCCACAGTGTGCAGTTATTAGAATGTCTTTGATGTGGCAACTGTGCCAACCTGCTAGCTGTCTCTATGAATTGATCTGGCTCAATTAGCAGCCCGCAGAGACGATGTTCAAAGGACTAGGCCGCCACACACAAGGCTAACACACATGGACCAGGTGAAGTGCTTTGCATTCATTTACTCAGTCAAAAACCTGTGAATAGATGTGAATGTTGGATAATCAATGATGCTGCTTTGATCAACAATGCTATTTTTAACCTAAAAGGGTTCATATTCTCTGTAAGTAATTTTAATTGAATATACAAATATTGAGCATCTCATTATAGTATTAGCATAATTATGTTTTTCTTTTCACCTGCACTTATTAGAATGATTTACTTTCTCTTTTTTCATCCCTTATACCTCATGTGGTTTTTGTGACAAAATGCACTTGTAGAAATTCTTCTGATCATATTTTTGAAACTAATGTTTACCACTTTTCTTAAAAATCAAATCAAAGCAGCTTTGTGCCAGTACTGTCTAAAGGATATTTATACTCAAGAAAATTTAAGTTAACCCTTCCACGGCGGCAGTATGAGGCTGTATTCAAATATTAGACCCGCGCTCACCTTCAGTTCCGTGCTTGAATTCACCCTGCCGCAGAGAATCATTAAATTGTATTTAATGACAGGCTTGGGTGCCACAGCATATGCACACGGAAAGGTGGTTGTAGATTACTCGAACCACTGGCAGGGGATCGCACTGGCTTCTTTAGTGCTTTTATAACCATCAACTGGTTTAACAACTGTGTGAATCTAACGGTTAAAAACTATTAGTCCCAAAGGAGATATAGATGTGTGTGTCATTCATAAAACGTCCTGAAGTTAGCTAATTCTAAATCATATTTTGCAGGTTGTCATCTTGGTCCAAGGCAACAATATAAAATGGTTCCAAATGCTGTGCTGCTTCTAGAACAGCTGTATGTTCACTGGAAAGTTAAAAGAAGTAGAATTATGTATAAAAAAAAAAACAGATCCCGCTATCCATGTGCAATTCCATTCTAGCAACTTTTTTTTTTTTTTTTTTAATACTATGTGAGGTTTCTTCAAGGGCAATGCTGCTTAATTGTTTTCAGAAACTAGAACTGTGTGGCCACATGGATGTTCTTTCTGCTTCACAATGGAACAAAGAAAACTCAAAACTTTAATCTTCCCCACAGTTAAACACTAATGCAAGAAAGCAGTTGGGATGGTTTGCTCCAGTTCAGGGAACTTTGCTCGGGTGTATACAGGAAAAGGTTTACAATGACCATTTGAAGGCTGCTCCCAGTCTTGATTTCTGTCAGGAAATTCAGGTTCAAGGACAGATCACAGTCCACATTGGTCCAAAAATTGAAAGAGACACTAATATCAAGATCTGACACAAGCATGTCAACTTTCAACTCATAATCAAAAAGTGCATTTAACTGTAGAGCAGAATTGATCACGTGTAAGGCGCTGATAAAGCAGTTGTCACACCAGCACCATCTCTCATTCAGCCTCATTTATCCCTTCTTCCCCATTCTCCGGACGGGGGTGGGGTCTGCAGCTCTTTGTGAGGACCAAAAAGGATTAAAATAGTGGCCCTAGAACATTAGAATGAAAGATGAGGCAAGGTCAGGCTAGTTTATCTTATCTCAGGAGGTTTCTGGCCCTGAAGAGTGTGTATAGAGTGTGTGCGGGCATACTGTGTGTGCACACTGCGGCTGTTCCACTGGGCACATCAGAAAGAACGGATGTGGGGACAGACGTACAGTTTGTGAGCTTCCAGGGTTGTTTGGAAGATCATTTTCCTTTACTGTTTATTTTCTCCAGGGTGCAGGTGGAATAAGAGCTGGTCAGCAGTCCGGAGAAAGGGAGCAGTATGGCACGCAGGTGTCTGAGCTCCCTCTGAGGTGATTTCACATCATTGCCTCTCAAAAAGAAAACATCAGCACATTCCCAAAACTCGTGCCAAAGGAGCTTTTAGACTTGCTTTTGGTCATATATGTAAAAACATGATGACAACAGCACAGCAGCATCGCAACTGGTTAATGCTACTACAACTTACCATAGGATCTCCCAGCATTTTTTCATTTTATGTGTTGAAATTTTTGTCAGTTTATTTCTGCTCCAGAAAAAGGCTGAAGCTTTTTTTTTTCCTCCTGCAGCTTTATTTATATCAGCTCTTATCTAGAAGTCACTGTTGTCAGTATTGTGTCTGCTTGTGTTGTGATGTGTGTTTTGCTAGTCTCTCTTTTTCTGATGCCCCTGTTCTTCATTTGCCTTTGTTATGTCTGTCTCCGTTTTTCATTCCTCCAGTCCTGCTTTGGAAAGCGGCTGTTCTGTCTCCTTCACTTACCGCGTATTTGATGTTTGGCCCGTGGTGCTGCTTCCACTTTGCTCGTGATATCACGTCAGTGTTTTCCTCGTTATCTCTGTATTCTTCACGGCATTTTGGTGTTGATGCTTTGTTCACTCAGGGTTATCTTACCGCCATCTCTGGTTTTATCTTTGCATTATCTTTCGGGTTATCTCAGTGCTGTTGTCTATATGTTATCATATGCCACAATCGAGGTGGTGACCTTTCTTTCTGACAGCATTGTAAGATGCTCCCAGGAATTTGTTGGTGCTTCCTTTTTATGTTTTATATATATATATATATATATATATATATATTTGTTTTTTTTTATTATTCTGTGTTTGTTTCTGTCTGTGGCTTCAATTTTTGTGCAAAATTTGTGTATGTCTGTGTTTACATAGCTTCAAATGAACGCTGTTGCATTTGCCTCAGAGCATGGTGTGATCCAGAGCAGATGGTTGCCTTGTTCCAAAGGACTTTGACAGCTGAAGAAAGTTAGAACTGAGAGCACAAGTCATGATAAGAAAGGGAGGAAGAGCTAGGGAGGTGATTACCATCAAACCTCTGCAGAGGGAGCATCCGTCCACAGCCTTTTCTCCACTTGGCATGTGACATAGATGCAAAATGCCTCCCAGGCTAATTTACCGAGCAGCACAGACTCTCAACAAATTCATTTTGAAGTTAGCAGTCAAACAGAATCAGCTCTTTTGCATCTAAATAGTGAAATATAAGTAGAAAGCCCTTTAAACAAACTCAAGGCTGGTTGTACTTTTGTCTGCTAATGTAATCTTCCTTCAGTTCTGCCTTTCATGTGTGGGATCATGTTGACATTTGATCTTTTGATATATAAATTTTTTTTTCACCACATAACCAAACAGAAGGCCCTTTGACTCCGAGAGGGGGACATGAAATTTAAATAGTGTGTTTCCATAGATTTTAAACAAAGCACAGGGCTTTAGTTAAACACACAGTCAGTACTTCCTCATTAAGAGTGTACTGCCATGTGACAGAAACAGCATCTTTGAGAGGATCACAACTAAAGATACTATCGGTAATAACGATCACCCCTTATGGGTTACTTTGCTATGTTTCATTCACTATAACATGGCACTCTGTAGACAGACTGCATCTTAATTTAAAACAACTGTACTCGGACAGAAATGTAAAAAAAAAAAAAAAACAAACAAAAAAGAAAAACAAACCCTGTCTTCAAATGTTAGAAATTGGTTTTCCAGACAAACATGAATATTTGTCATTAAGGCCCTGTAATGGAATACTGTTGGGAAAAATCATGGTACTTTTTCTGGAAAAGTAATTTGTCCAGAAAAGCATTTGAGGGGCCTCTCTAAGTGTTATTTTTACTATCCAGTTAATTTGTTGTTTTTATTTCATGTCACTTTTCAATTCCAGCTAGGAAAAATACACCCAAAATATTACGATCTTGCAACCAAAGTTGTAAATCATGGTTTGATGATGACTGTTTCTGTGATCATCTTGTGACAGCGAGACATTCTCCCAAGATTACTGGAACGCTCCGCTGTCTGTGTGGAAATAGATGCACCCTTTACACATATGCACCAACCAATAATCAGATAGTTCTTTTGTTTTTAATCTCTTTTATAATTTTTTTTTTTTTTTTTTTAAGTCAGCTGAGCCAGTTGCCCACCACACCTGTATCAATAATGTTAATTTCCATTTTCATACTTGTTCACACTTAATATTCACATAATCTGTCTTTGGTCTTCTGTTCATATAATAATTATAATCATTCCAGTGCTGCGGTGTTTAAAGGGACACAATAAAAATCTAGAATCACACACAAACCTGAACAAGGAACAGTCACTCTGATATTTACAGTTAAAAGAGGCTGTAACTCTTGCAGTCTTGCACTCTTGTGTCCTGGTTGTCCATAAATGTCTGTCCTTGTGTTATTTTTACAGAATAAATGTATGGCGGGCCCTTCTAAGTTTACAGAGTGGTTTTGTCCAAAGGCATATCAAAGAGAATGACATGTTTTTTTTTCCTGGTTTACAGTGTTGTATAGTTTAGAACAGGTTTTATCTCCCTTGATATGTCAGTTTTGTTCCCTGTGGAAGCTGTCAGACAGTCCCTCCAAAACTGACAGCCAGATTTTTTGTTGTTGTTGTTTTTGTTGTTGCTTCAAGCTAGTAGGGGAGAGAAAAGATGAAGTGAAAGTGGGGAAAATGGGATCTGAGGAAGCAGGGGAAGTAGAGATGTGACTCCAATCAAATTATTGGCCAATCAAGTCATAACGTGAGTAATTCAAGGCTTACATCGACGGCCCTAATCTGATTGCCCATGCATTAGGGGCTTGACGGAGCTCTCTTGGTGGGCAAGCTGGGTGGGGAGGAGGAGGAGGATGAGGTGCTTTTAGATGAGAGGCTTTCGCTTTCTGCGGAAGGGTGTTTGTATGCATATAAAGAAAAGAGACGATTTTTAGCAGCTTGAAATGAAGCCCGTTCTCAACGGTACATTTTAGTCTGCAGGAGGGGGAGGTGGCAGAGATGCAGGTGGTTTCCATCGCCAGTCTGTTGCCATCTGTTGCAGTGCCATTGTCCAATGGCAACATCTCTCATTTGTCTAATTACAGAAGAAGATTCAGTGTAATGTTTCCTGACGGTTGGTTTTCTGGCCACATCTGACTCATGTTAGTAGATTAAGAGCTGTAACACTTAAGTTTAAGTCATATTTTTTTTCCCATGGCTTTTTTTTTTAACATGTTTGCAGTGTGTATTGGTTTTGCATTAATCTAAAGCCATCCCTGCGGTAGCATCCACTCTATAGCAACAGGTCTGTGTGTCCAGACATCAAATGGGAGGCACTCCACCTTAAGTATGTGATTTCTGCCCTCTGACATCGGTCTTGAGTGCTCAAGCCTCTTAGCGTCAGCATCCTGAGGCTACAGAGTCAAAAAAAGAAATAAAAATCTGAATGATGATTTGCATGTGCAGACTTCCGAAATTGGTGAACCTCCACACAGTACCACGCTCATACACATGGAGCTATACTCCAATTTCCCCACAGGCGGGGATCTGTATTGTCAAAACAGCTGCTAAGGGAGCAGCTTGTCTTAGAGAGTGGGGGTTGTGGGGAGAGTTGCAGGGTTTGTTTAGGGTGGAATTAGGGGAAATCAGCTTTTGAAAACATATTGGCTGTCCAACCTTTGGTAAAAACTAGTTTGCATTCTTGCTATTTTCATGAGGAGTGTAGCCCTGTGACAGCGGTCTCTACCACCAACACATCTTCGCACCCCCCCCAACATCAATTCAGCAACAGATGAAGTGTGAGAATTGACAACAACCAAAGAGGAAGGCATTGTCTTAGAGCATATGTAGCTCTGGCATGGCTCTGAGTGCTGATTAAGTTTTATTTCAGCCATATGCTTGTTTTTGGTTTACATCTTTATATAAAAAAAAGCCTTTTTATTATGTTACCACAGCAAGCATCCATAGGGGAGCTATCACTTTTTTTTCAGCATGTTGGCAATCTGCTTCCTCGCAGCATTGCGGTATTTGGCCCCATTCTCTCAGGAGCAGATCTGATTCCATCACAACTGACTGACTAAAGCCTTCGTACCAGTATGGCATCAGCTGAACAAATGTAACAAGCTCAAGCATGGTGGATCTACTTTGACACACACCACATGTCACAGACTGAGGACAAATAAACAGAGGCGTCTTCCTCTAATAATGCTTGTCAGCTCAAGCAGAAGTGACAGGTTTGACAGTGTTCTTGGTTTACACAACAACCTCTGCATAACCTCATCACAGAAAACATATGGCCCTTCCTTCAACCATGCTGTGAACAAGGCAGCACGTATAAATAAAGTGCCAATCAAAAATTAGCTAATACAGAAGAAGCTTCCATGTGGTCTTGAATGGCAACATCTATAGTGTGTTAACAGTGACTAATTCTGACTGATTCAAATACAATTCTATCCATTAACAAAGTTGTTGGAGATCCTCGGGCAGAGGAGCATAGATGACCCAGGAAGATGGTGTCTGGATTTGGAGTGTGCTGGATTATTCATCTAGGTCAGGACCTCGATGTAAATTAAAAACTATAAGATGTATTTTCATTAGATTGTGTCTGTTAAAGCCAAAAGATGTGGCAGGAGATATGAACTTCTATTTATTGTAATACACTATCAATTTTCCATTCTGAATAACATCTTCTCTCACTGTTCAGAGTTTTTAGCAGTATAACAGATCTATGTCATAGAGGGTGCTGCTCTATATCAACTTGTTGAAGGCTTATGAATCATTATGCACACATCATCTGCTACATAATGGCAATATATTACAGTTAATATGTTTTCCAGTTTGTTGCTTGGAGACCAGTTAAACAACTGTGACTGTATAAGCCAAGAGCTGGTGCGCGTCGATGCAACATCAATTAGGCCCAAGTGAAAGGTCGATTAGTCTTCAAAAGCACGGGGAGGAGCTGCACTGTGAAACATGTGGATGCACTCTGTTTTTTTTTTTTTGTGTGTGTGTGCATGGAAGAGGCAGGAAAAACCAGAAAAGCCAGAGAAGCTTTTTTCCCCTTATATATAGGCTACAGATGTCCTATATACAAGCCTCCACTGTCAGACACCTTTGAGATACTGTAGTAGCGCAGGGAATAGCGTTCACTGTTTAGCAATTCGTGGAGACAAGAGAGAAAGGAAGGGAGGAAGATACGATGCAGATGCTGTCTGCTCTCTCTTGTCCTCTCCTGCCTCCTCTTGCTATTCAACGGTTATGTTTAATACATAAGGGTCTGATTGCTATTACAGCTGCCCCTCCTCTGCCTGGGTTTTGTGTCAAGTCATCCAGGCATTTTTTTTAACGTTTCACATGATTTTCACCTTAAAACAGGTTGTTTATATTATTGCAGGAAAAATCATCCGTACTTATCTGCACTTTAGTTGGATTTCAAGGCTGTGTTGATGTAAATTAAGCAAGAAAAAACAGCCTTCCATCATTATTGTTGTGTTGTGGTGACTGAATCAGTGGCTGAAGCAGTTACAGGCCTTGGTTTACTAGGTGTGGAGGCACAAATGGGACTAAGAAAATGTCATTAAAATAGCTGCAATTATTCTGTTGTACCCATTCTCACTACCATTGCAGAATGGCAGATACTGTAATTTTTCAGCAATGTCCCTGACCTGGTACCAACTCAACGGTCAAACCATTACCGTCCTGTCCACCGCTTCAGCTCGAACCAGCAGCGTTTTTGGAACGCGCCTCTGAGGCCTTCTAATCTTTACAGCCTGTAGTTTTGTGGCCATAGTAGCCAAAATTTTGGCTACAGATTTTCTCAACAGACTTGTACCATCTCAGTGCGTCTTCTCTTGAGCAGAAGATCAGCACTGAGGTGGGGTATAGATGTGTGAATAATGAAATGTCTTTATATAAAATTAACATCTACATTTTGATTTGCACCATTAGACACCTGCGGTGTGTAGGGATAGAGGACTGGACTTTGAGCTAGAATTTGTTTTCTAAATCAGTTCTGGAAATTAAAATATAGCCATTTCTTTATAGTTGTTGTTTTATTCATCTGTGTTAATATACTTCCTTATTCCTTAATTATTTCTGCCCTCCACTGCTTTATATGAAACACAAAGAAGCTTCTCCCTCCCTTTCACTTGCTCTCACGCTCTTTTGCTCTCCCACTGCATTAATGGATGCAAATGGAGGCGTGTGCAGGGGGAAGGAGTTGACATTTATGCCTCTGATTAGAACACACAGCCCCAACACTTTGTAATTGATTGCAGCCACGGACAGCACACACTTACCCATACCCTCGTTTAAAGACCCATACAGCGTGTATATGTGTGTGTGTGTGTGTGTGAGTGAGTGTGAGTGTGAGAGTGAGATCATGCGTATGTGTGTGTATGTGAGAGAGAAAGAGTGAGTGAGTGAGTGAGTGAGTGAGTGTACCGGTGTGTAATGCTTATGCTCTCGCATACATGTTTTCTCCCGGAGTTATAGTCGCTATACTCACACATAATTGTAAGCATAAGCATTTTCTGCTTTAATACATCCATCTGAATAAGAAAGGGGCAAACTTCTAGTGAAAAATTTGGGCTAAAATGACCAAAGATGTCATATGAAGGTGACAAAAATGTAGGAATGACACAGATTGGTGAGAGCATGAGTGGCTCTGTCTTTGGCCATAACACAACTAATTTGCACTGTCTCGGATATAATGTATTTAAAATATATTGTGTAGAGAACATTTATACTGTACCCTTTTTTAGTGTGGTTTTATTTTCTTATAATGCATTTGCCTTCTTTTCATGTTCATCTGTATTCACACATACCGTAGCGTGAGAACAGCTACAGGACAGCATTGCAGGGGGCTTTACAATAATTAGCGTTGTTGTCACCAGGGAGGCTGATGTGTTTGAAAAACCCATTAAACACATTGTCGTCCAAAGACTAATACTCGTAGTTTGGCAGCTGAAGTACCACATACAGCAGCTTTGGATACCATGACAAAATATCATGTCTAATATCATTAAACAGTCTGTGTGTGGAATCAAGTAACAACATTAGTTGTTAATAAAGGTATTTAAATTTTAGTCCTGATACACGACTCCAGATTTCAGGCTCTGCCATGCGCATTTTCTAGGGGTGCCACTGCATAATTATTGTGTAATGAAGGGTCTTCATTTTTGTCCCTGCTCGCGCAATAATTTACAGATACACTTCCAGATACACCATGACATACCCAAGGATACACCCAGAGGTTCAGCGGGGGTGTAAAATTATGCCGCGTTAGCTGGCTTGCAGTGTTTGTGCTAATGAAGCACTGTGTCCACATAGGCTGGTAATTTGCTGACGATACTTCTGTCACAGAGATCTGAAGCAGTGTTGGAATGCTGAAGTATGTGTAGGTGTTTTTTAAATTTATTTTCTGTTCTTGTCATTAATGTACTCTAAGTGTAGGCCTTGCTTGGATGTCCTCTAATCAGGTAATTCTACATAATTGGCTTCAGAGCACTTCATTCTTATTTTACAACAAATGTTCATTGTACCTACAGATTGGTGGACTGGAAAGTTCTTAGAAATGCACGTTGACTTTAGTTTTGAGCACTAAGGCTCTGTGCATTCCTTTGTATTCCTCACAGACAGGCTTAGGAATTGAACCACAAACCCTTATTATTAATAGTTGGCCTGTTGCCACCTGACTGACTGCTACCCAAAAATAATAATTTTAATAATAATAAAATAATTTCAAAAATTATTTAAACGAATGAGAGAAACTAATTCATGACACTAAAGTGCAAATCTGTTAAGCTTCTGTGTTGTTTGGGTTCGTCTCTGATTAGAAATTAGCTTCAGCGCTTTTTAATTTCACAAGTTCTCTTTTCCTGTTTGTTGCTCTGTTGCTTATCATCACAGTGTAGTTGATATGCAACTTGTGTCCTTGTAGAAGCTGTGTTTTGTCACACAGAACATCACACGCATGCAGTTGTGCGGTAAGGAGTCATTTCAAACACACACACACCGCGGACACACTGCGTGGATGTCACCTCTCCCACACAGGCAGCAGTAATTAGTGCCCCCAGGACTCTGACAGGCTCTCTTTGACAAGCAGAAAGGGCAGGGTGACATTTTTGGTCAGTAGCATTCTGCAGTCACTATGCTGCATACTTCACAAAATTACCACAGGGGTTGGGAGTTTAATTCCCTGGGCTCAGGCTATGCTGATAGAGCCTTCAACCTTTTTCAGACAACACTTTGCTCTTGGATGACGTGCTGGCAGAGGGCAACATTTCCTGTGGGACGGTGGCACCTCGTCCTCTGTGTTTAGACCTCAACTGCCTTGGGAGACTTAAGCGTGAATCTCCCTTTCTGTGTGGTGCAGGGTGGAAAGGCAATTCATCTGGAGATAACAGCCCTGAGGTTCATCTAAAGAACAAAAGTCAACAAGAGAAAGAGAGATTTGCAAGGGAGGGGGGGGACCCAGCATCTTGTATAAAAAGAGACAGACGTTTAAATAAGGATTATTTATTCAAAGAAAAGACAACAGTCCCAACTGCTGCTGTTTTGACCTCTGAAACTGCTGTGAAAGACTCCTGTCTCTGCAAAGACCTGTCTGTCTGCTGCTAAGGCTTTAAGCACATTAAACCTTGTGCACCTTATTGCCTCGGCTGTGCATACTGGACTCACGCTGTTCAAGCTCAGCTATGACGGCTGTCAGTTTAGATTTATTCTCATAACAACTTTGATGGATGAGCCAAGATCATGACTAACTGGCTGTGCACTATACTCCCCAGTCCCATGACCTCATCAGCAGCAGGCTGGCAGGGTCCCGACTTTCCGTCATGCCCAACCAATTATAAGACCTCCTGGCCAATGCCATCTTGCAAGGCCGTTGTCTGCTACCGATTCTTTCTCTGTTGCCTGTCTACTTGTGTCACTCACTGTTCTGTCGCAAAGATTGATTTAAAAAAAAAACTCACTCACTGGCCATGATTTTAATTTGAACACGTGACGTGGTTTTTGCTGTGCAGAACTCAACTCACCAAATCCAAGATCATTGATATGATACATAAAACAAGCAAGAACAGATCCCTTCTGTGGGGCACCTCAGATAGCACCCCATGTTTACAGCTCTGCAGTAGGTGCCAGTTAGCAGGTCCTCCAGGTTTCAATCCTAACACATTATTTATAGAGCCGAGAATCATATTGAGAGTTCTCATATTATAATTTAGTGTGTGATGTGTTACAGACTACTGCCATGCTTTTCTGCTTTTTGACGTATTGATTCATTGGTTTATTTTTTTTTCCACATCAAATTATTATATCAAGATTATTCTTAACAATGAGTCTGGGATAGCGCATTAGCGACGCACATTAGCACCCCATTCAATCAGAAATTTGCTGTGGTGACGTCAGAAACCTACTAAGAATTATAAGATGATTTTTGATTCATTATTTTACTGTCTTAGATCTTATCACGTTCCTCTTTATTTTTTTAAAATTGTTTTTCAAATTCTGCTGATTTATTCATCAGCGTTTCTTTCCAAGTGCGTCTTTGCTAACTCTGTCCTCACTTTTCTTTTCTTCTCTTGTATTGTGCTACTTGCCACACCCTTACAGCTTTGTGTCTGTGTGTTTGCGTGCATGTGTGTGTGTGTGTGTGTGCGCGCGCGCGTGTGTGTGTGTGTGTGTGATCCGCATTCGGGGAGAGGCATCACATCACAAGGGCTGACCTTGTCCTGCACTTCACTGCATCAACAATGCGGCACTAATCCAGTGTGTCTGGCTGTGGAAACATCTGCCTTTTTTTTTTTTTAGTTACCTAAATGATCTATTTTAATGCCTCCCATTTTAATCCAACTCTAGATGATTTAAGAGTGTTTGTTCATATGTGTGTAATTTCCCTGATTATTAAATGGCCCATTTATCTAAAGAGAATAGTGGGTGAAATGTTACTCCGTGACTGTGTGGCAGGGCCGTGTAAAGCTGACCCAACATGGGGGCTATGCTGCAGCTAAATGAGGTGCCTTGCTGTATCCTGTGATATAAAAGCACAGAGATGCAGAGACGGACTGACAGACTCAGAAATGGGAGATTTAAGGCCGGCGCGTCTGTGGTGTCTCCCAGTGAAATCTGACTGTACCACTTTAACTGAAGCCAGTGAAGTAAACACAGGGAAACCAGATGGTCTCTGCTCCCAGCTCTGCCAGTGGCAGCCAGGAAATGATCTGCTCAAGTAGGCAGAAATGATTCACATAGTGTGTGAGTCTGTCTGAGATTTGCATGTACTGTATATCAGGAATGGTATAAAAGTCGGATAGGCAGAAGATTAATCGCGTAGATATTATAAAGAATCCAAAAATCAATGTTTTTCTAATGACAGAATATTCATCGACGGATAGGTTTGTGTGTCAGACTGTTAAAAGCAATCTGTACAAACGTTAAGCTTAGTAAAGTAGGAAAAAAAACTAAAAATAACCAAAAATTTCCTCACTTTCACCTTCACTTTCTTTACTGTGTCAATCCTGCCTCATCAAACTCATTTATATATGCTTTCACAGTGTGTTAAACTAGAGTATACCTTAAAGCAGTGTGAGGCCCACCTCCCCAAGAACCACCACAGAGGTTCAGGGGAGCTGGGTTGTGAAAAATATATAGCAGAAGAAATAGCTATGAACATCTGGACGGTCAACAGGCGAGAATCACAGATGCTTTGAAATTGTTTCAACAAAAAATTATTATGATTATTAACAGTTACTGGTTAAATACACCGGTGTTCATTTAATTTTTTTGTACTCAACTTTGTGTAAACTTTGAAAAGTCTATATTCTTTTTGGTTTGTTTATTCATCTGATGGAATTCCAAGTTTCAGCGTGAGGCTTGCTCTCTTCTCGCAGCCCGGACACCATTTTGGCTCTCGCTGCGTGGACTGTGGAGTTTTTCATCCGTGCGTTCTGCGACAGAGCGTAATCAAAGCCTGGTCTCCTCCTCCTACACAGGACACCAGACACCCCCCTCCACACACACACACACACACACACACATGCACTTCCCCGTCAGTCGCAGGAGAGTTGTAGACTCATCATGTTTCAGTTGAGGCAGGTTTTCTATATAGCCGCCGCTGGAGGGGAGGCGAATTGAATGTGGATGGTAGGAGATGGTGTAGATGGTGAAGAAAAGTTATTAAATGCAGCCCCAGCAGTTTTGTATACCCTTGTTTATTTTACACAAATCCCAGAGTGGTGGGTACCTGCCAAGGTGATAGATTTGCTGTGTTTCTCTATCAGGAACATAACAAGTGTTGCCGTGTTTTTGATTACTTTCTTTTTCTAACTACAACTTTTTTAATATTTGCCACCCGACACCACCATGGAAAATCACAGCACACTGGTGGCAGGATGGGGAAAAGGACTGCGTTTGGGTGTCAGTGTGCTGCCAGATCAGCAGTGGCGAGACTGTGTTTGAGTGACGGGTCCAGAGGGGAGGCGGCAAACATAAATAATTTGCCGGTCCAAGTTTTCCGTGGGTTGATGAACACACGCGTCCGTCATGCATGTGTAACTTCAAGGTGTCTTGAACATCCTGTCGTGGTAAGTTCTGCTTTGTGGGTGACGTGTTTGCGTATGGCTGATTTGATATGGGAAGCGTCGCTGGCCAGGACATCAAAGCGGCCTGAGACGTTGGAGCGACATTACTCAAGGCACCACTCGTTTGCTGTATTTCCCGACATTTCAGCTTGTTTACAGTGACACACACCAAACCTCCTTAAAAGCCTTCAGCATGTCGTTAACTCTCTCCCAAAAGGAAACCTCCATGTTCCCCCTCTAGGTATACAGCCTGTCAGAAATACAAAAGAGGAAAATGCTATTACATGGCTGCAGGTGTGTACAGTTTCTAATTTTTTTTTTTTTACTGTCAGAATATTGACAGGTTACTTGTGGTTTTCACTCCTCGTCTGCTGTGTGTGTGTGCGTGTGTGTGTGTGTGTGTGTGTGTGTGTGTGTGCATTACGAGCTGGACAGGCTGAGCTCAGAATCAGATGTTAAGTCCCTCAGTATTACAGTAAGCATCAGTGTGGCTCAGGTAATATGAAAAAGCGAGCAGAAAAAAGACAAAATACACAAAAATAAATGACCGGATTACAGCAGTTTAACAGGAGGGAGACTGCTAATCCTCTGGTAGTGCTGAAGAAGATTTGCCTCCAAATATAGACATAAGATATAAGACCTGGGCTTCATGGTGGGCTCTCCATGTCAGAGTACTTCAGACTTGCTCTGGGATCTAAGGCTTTTCAGGAAGTATGCAGGAAGCCAGGGACTATGTTGGGTTCAAACAACCTCACCAAGAACAGAGAGAAAGGCAGGCAGGAGAAGTCATTATCTGACTGAAAGACCTACCTAGAACTCTCCAGGGGGAAAAAGAATTAGATTGGCTGAAAGAGGAAAACATGTTTTTATTTATTTATCCTATAAGCTTCTGATACACAGAATAGATGTCATGCTCTTGACTCTTCATTTTGTTTACCATATTTTTTTTAATCTACCTAGTAAAAACTCTAAAATGCCAAAAAAAAAAAAAAACATGGTTCCGATAGTTCTTCAGAAGACCTTTATTGGCATTAATTTATATTATTTATAAATAAGGCCTTATTTTGTATCGTATTTTCACACTCCCAGATGGGATTTTATCATTATCTTCTTGACAATTACAGCTACTTTTTAAATAAGTAATTAGCCAAAGCCGCTCACATTAATTCAGTGCAGATCCTGATAGCAAAACCAGCAATTGTTCTCTTGACAGATGCAGGTGTGAGCCAATACACACCTGTTTGCGCACCAAAAAAAATGCG
This sequence comes from Pao palembangensis, assembly GCA_015343265.1. NCBI lineage: Eukaryota > Metazoa > Chordata > Actinopteri > Tetraodontiformes > Tetraodontidae > Pao > Pao palembangensis. The sequence goes on along the minus strand of CM027095.1, from coordinate 9,164,655 downwards.
AAAAACGCAATGGACTCCTCACAGCTGGGGTGCGACCAAGAAATGTAAATTGGATGAGATGTACTTTATTTATTAAATCCGTCATTTGTTTTCTTTTTTAATAAATCAATCAAAAGTGGTCTTGTTTCAGTTTGGTGCTGATAATGTAAAGTAAGGTGTTGGTTTGTTTTAGTTGACAAATTATGTGTATAAGTAAACATAATAACAAAAAATATGTGTACAGACCCTGGCTCATACTAATACAGCATCACACACAGACAAACACACAGACACACACACACAAATCCGTCTGATGTAGGGGCCTGCTGCATCTGTGCCACTACCTGGAGGGTGATATTTACAGCGTGGGAGTTAGTGATGATGTGAAGGATGGAATGAGACAAGGTGGGAGGGCTTATTTTCTCCTTTCCTTCTCTTCTAAACAGAGAGGTCAGAATACATAGATGAGTGTTGTCAATCAATTCAGCTTTTATCTAGGCAATAATCGATAAGAGGATGAGATTTGTGTTTTGATTTGTTAATTTTGTTCTTTTCGGTGACGAAAAAAAATATGTGATCTAGCCTGTTATGGCAACAAATGTTAAACACCTCCTATTTTTCAGTTTTGTGTCATGCTACACTGAGGCAGGCATGATTACTTACATATTTCCAGAAAGCAATAAATGCAGCACGTGCCTCAATTTTGCAGCCTTTTTAGTGCTGCACAGTTCATCAGTTCTCATGGAGTATGCTGGGTTTCCTGAGGTGGTGTGAATAATAACTTGTATTCCTCAGTCATAATCTAATTTGATAGGTCTGCTATTATTTGAGGATGCCATGGGTTGCCTTAGCTGATGCACCTTTGTCCACAGATTTGCTACATTTGTTATTTGGCAAGAGCCCAGGTTTTCTAGCATAAACAACAATGTGACTAATCTAAAGAAGTTATTTTCAGACATTCTTTGGTATAAAAACTATTTAAATACAACTAGCATAAATTTGTATCATTTGGAGCATAACCAATACATCTTTATTTAACAGTAATAATCAAAATGTGTATATTGCAGGTGGGCAGTAGTTAGCAAGTTTAATGGTGAAATTAGCATAAAAGTTGCCCCACCATATTTAAATCTTTTGTGGGGCAGCATTTGGCACCTAGTTACAGACATGTATGCACATATATGTGCATCTGTTTGTGAAAGGCTTATAATCCAGTGCAGGGTTAACACACCTTTCTTTTTTTTTTTAGAACATTTGTTTTTATACTCTGATAATGTACTCTCATATTTTGCAGATCTACTAGTTGAAGATCAGCATCACTTTTAATGCTTTTGTGATTTTTTACAGAGTTAGGGATACTTTAAAAGATACTGTATGTACCAAAACTGGAAAAATTAATAGCCAATAATTGGCCACAAATTTGAATTTACACATTTATTTGGTGGTAGGTTGTTAATATGTACTGGATATAAACTTAAATTTACATAGCTTGAACACAACAATAGATCGTCATGTATCTCCTATGAAGATAGTCTTTATTAGATGCTTACTACTATAATTCTTTCCCTTATATTGCATTTGTCCTACTACTGTTCCTGTCAGGTTGTGCTAGAAGAGCTATCCCTCCTCTGTGGTTCTCTCTGAGGTTTTCCTTCATTCGTTATCTTACCATTTTATCTCCATCAAATCTGGAGAACGGATTGCGAATGTTGTCTGCTGTGCATCTCATAAACTCCCGAGAGGCCTGGCCTATAAATATAAAAATGATTAGACTTGAACATGGCTAATAAGAGGGTAAGAACCGGGGCTAGATTTAAGCACAAGATCAAATTGGACAGAACTGAGCAAAACAGGACAAAACAGAACCAAAATGCAGCTATGTTGCTGTAATTTTGTCTAGAAGAGCTGCCTGTTCTTTCTGACTCAGCCAGATAATGGCGAGCTATAAATGAACAGGGCTCGTTTATAGTATGATGCAGTCTTTGATCAGCATAGGTGGTAAATATAAATTCTGTTCTCTTAACCCTGGCCCCATGAAAAGTAATACCTTTACCTGGAATGCTTCTTCATTAGCGGCTTTGTTTTCTATGTAACGTGACCTGTTTTATATTGTTTACACATCAAACCCGGTATCTCAGCATATGCTCATATAAATGCTTTCTAGACACACTCACTGGCCAAATACATGCGCGTCTGCTCAGACTGGCGTGAGTGTTGTACTTTATAGACTCATCTGCAACTCCTTCGCTTTGTCAAAAAGTGCTTCCAGGTGTAATCATTGCTGCACACTGTGGCACAATAAAGCATTCACCATGACTCTCATTCGCTCATTTCCATCACACAAACAAATAATAGGTGCATACATGTCATCCAAGGGTTCACAAACTATTCTGCCTGCGCAGATAATTTCATTTCTGCTGCTATTGTGCGTATAATCCTCAATATAACCAACAGAAAGGCTCCATTGTCCCCAAATCTCTTAGCCCCTTTAAATTGATGTCTAATGATGTTTTATCACACTCTTGGCAACATGTCTCCATTCATCTGCGTGTTTAAGAAAACCTGCCTCAGTGTAGAATACTGGTGTCAGTTAAAGGGCGATTGATATGCTCCCAGTCCCACTATCTTCCCCGCCTCTCTGTCTTTCTTCTCCTCATCGCTGCTTCTCTTCAAGATCTTACATTTTCACTAAAGTCCCCTTCTCTATGTTATCATTCCACCAGAGGCTCTCAAAAAGAGCTTTGATATTGAAAGCAGGCTTGGCATGAAAGGCGAGGGTTTAGGGGAATGTAAATGCTGGAGGTCTTTTTAAGGGAAGAGATCTTCCAGTTAACGAACACCTTACTGAGGCGTTGGCTGCCTTTTTTTTTCTTTGCATGTGAAAAAATGGAAATGAAACATGAGCCGCTTTTTTGTCATTTGTATGAATTTAGGTCAATTGAAGCTTATGAAATATTGTGACATGGACTGAGGCAAAAAAAAAGAAATTTTTATTAAATTATTTTAATAAAAGCAGAACCATATTTTTAATGCACCCACACACATTTACATTTACCAGTCAAAAGGTGGAAATGTTTATTATGTTTATGTACACTCGATTGTACACATAGTGACCAATTCTCTGGCATTTTCATGGCTTTTTTTTTTTTTTTTTGTCTTAATTTCTTGTTTTGTGACAGGCAGCAGCTTCCTTTTACAGCTCCAGCCCCCACCACAGATCAGACTCACATAACAAGAGTCAAAGTCTAATGTACTTGTCAGCATGTGCTGTCCAAACGCATTCGCGATGGCACCCTGCTCAGAATCACGCTGTGAACTTCTGTTGCAGCTCAAAGACAGCATCCCATGGCTATCTCTACCCCCCTAGTCTGCTAGCACATCACAATCTTTCCGTCAAGGATTCTCCCTTGGGTCTCAGGGTGCTACTTCAGCTCTCTGGCATGTGCTGCAGAGAGCATTGTATCTGCACATAACGTGCAGGGTTGAACAGTCTGCTCCCTTTCAGCTCCGCAACATTGTGTGTGCATTTATTTTATCTTGAGGAAAATGAGGAGTGAGAGAAGCAAGAGGAAAATACACTGCATCTCCCTGTACTCCTCTTTTTCATGGACTTCTTCAAATATCTCCACTCTTCACTAATGAGTCCCTAGAGGGTTGTAACCTACAATCAGTCCCTTCAGATGCCATTAGGACCAGCACAGCTTCAAAGAGTAGGGGAAACCATTACCATAACTCGGGAATGCTACCTGCCTGGATAGCTTTAGACATTAGCAAAACTTGCAATCTGCTAATGGGACTGAATAGACATGACTTGGAAAAGGAGCCTTGGGAGTTCTAGAAGTCCACACCCTCTGTCTGGTCTTCGTTTTTTCTCTGATATATACTTTGATGTCTCAGGTGAAGTAAGTATAAACCATTATTGTCTGAATGCTGTGAGCATTGTTAAACAGTGTTTACGCTCTTCTTTGCTTAACTCTCCTTCACTTGTTCATTTGTTCAACTCGTCCTCTCAAGGTCGCTGTTCATCATGCAGATAATTCTTCCACTAATTAGGAGCACATTTCTGCACTAAAAAGACTGAATTAAAGGGCAAAAGAAATTGACAGCTTAGCACCAGCAGTCACCACTCAGGTTCGATTAAAGTTAGGGTGAGATGTCAAAGTCCCAGCGGTAGCAACTGTCTCCACCAGCACAAGTGAGGTTTTCTGTTCCAGGATGACAGAGGAGGGCACGATGGCTCTGATGCATGCCCCACTGTTGTACACTCGCATCACGCTCCACCTGGCAGGTGTTGGACCAGTGTGAGAGTTGGCTGCGCTCTGGTCAGAGAACTCTGCAGGCACTGTCAGTCTGCTGGTCGACGTGCCCGTTCTTCCTACTGAAGCAGACCTGAAAGTCAAACCACACTCAGATGTACAGCACTGTACAACACTGGTACTCCTGAATGAAGGCTTCAAATGAAATGATCGTTAACATTTTTGCAAAAGATTAACTACTGTCTGAGATGGTTCAGTCATGGTCCCTTTTGTAACCACTAATCTGTTCTGGAGTGTTCTCATTCACTTGAGAAGTGTTTTGACGATCCAGACATATCACTACCATCTTTGACCACACTGACATGCAACTGATTGCATTTTCTTCAGTTGAGCAGTATTACTTAAAATAAATATAGAAAAGAACTGACAAATTACTTCAGTGATCGTCATTGTGGGCCTTTCCTACTGGAAATCTTTTGGTGTCCAGGCCGAGCAGAGACAGCAGTTTGACAGTAATGAAAACCCCTTTGGTTGAAGCTGCGTTTAAACTGATATGATGTGTAATAGTGCCAAATATGAACTTTGCTAGTAAAGGGGTAAAGTCTATGGATCTCTGCCCCACTGGTCAGATATGTTATCACTGAAAATAGCTGTCTCCAATTTGTCTTCATATTGGGTCAGGTCGTTGAACAAATACACTCATTTTTCAACAACAGTTTGTGTATTTTTCATCACACTGAAGAAGCAATTTCCTCTGCAGCTAAAGTGGCAGTTGCCTTTTGCCTCCTTGTTCAATTAGAGGGGAGTGGGATAGGAGCTGCAGGGTTGCAGTAATACTTGTGGTCAAAATAAAAGCTTTTTGCAGAGACATCCTGTCACCTGTTTCCCAGTAAATGATACATCTTCCTCTTACAACAGTCTGAATGACCTTGTTTATGTGGCCCCGTTAGTAGTAAGGGAGGCTGCGGGTGGGAGTCTAGAAATGAGTCTGGTCATTGTCTGGAGATGGAGGCAGGCGCAGAGAGATGAAGGGGAAAGACAAGGAGGGGATGGAGAGAAAGAATAACTGTCTCATTTTGGACCTGCTGCACTCATAAGGGAGAAAGGCACTGTGGCACCTTCCATGTGATTAAGCAGACTTTCATTAGATATGACCTTGGATCATATTACAAAACAACACTGAATATGAGAGAGAGAGAGAGAGAGAGAGAGAGAGAAAGAGATGGGGGGAACGACAATAAAATGGCACAGTGTTATTACATGTGCGGGTGGAAGCAGTTATTCCCCATAAACATTTTCTCAGAGAATTAAAGTTTGGGTAGGAAGATTAATATGATGCGAGGATGTGCCAGAGAAAAGCAGGCTAGTGGAATTTAATGAGTATTGTTTGTCGGCTGGGGAATCCGCTCTCACCATGCTAATTACGCTGTATAACGAACTGAGATCTGGGGAGCATCACAGGAAGACAAAGGCTCTGAGCAGTCCGGCAGCAGACAGCAGACAAAACAAAAGAGTTGCATACATGCATTTCAAGTCCATGTGAGGAGATCGAACAAGAAATAGAGGAAATATTTCTTTAGACCTTCTCTGGTTATTGTCTATGTTAAGTGAAAGAGAAGCTAATGAAACTAAACATGTTAAATGTAATGAGCAAAACTCTTCCAGACTTTCTCTGCATGTCATGAATTGTCATCATGACTTGTGTCATGAATATTAAATCAGTCCCTATTTACTTTTTTTTAAACTTTGCTACTAACTAGCTCTTCATCTTGAAAACATTCTCAGCGGCCCTTTTGTTTAGGAGGTCGGCTGCAGTGTGTGATGATTAACTCCCAGCTTCTTTTCTTCACAAAGCCACCAGGGCCTGCAGGGAATCTCACACTTTGCATATATGTGTGGCCACAGTACAAAAACAGCAAACACTCGGGCTGACTTTCAACTGTGACTTTCAACAGAATGGACACCCTCCACCCCCGCCACAACCATCCTTTCTCTTTCACCCTTTCTCTTACAGACTCTTTCAAGTCGGAGGGAAAATTTGCTTCTGGCACAGTTTAAATGAAACTTGCCCTCTTACCGATGGATTCTAACCTTTAATATTCTGGCTCCTTTGTTGGAAAGTGTGTATCCAACTTTCATCATGCAATATGTATTGTTATCGCCTAGTGGCCCCCAAGCCTTCAGTGTGCAGTGTTTGTGCTTCGCTTCCCACAAAGCCAGAGCTCCTGTCAGATGGAGCGATGGAATTTTAACTTGGACTCATTACTCGATATAAATCATGCTCCCCTAATTTCAGCGTTTTGTGCCAAACTCTTTCACATTCATTTCTCAACCTGACATCATCATTTTGGTTGCCAACATACAAAGGCATTCAGACTCCAGCAGGCTTTATAATTTGTTTGCATGCTTACAACAGAAACCTTCAAATTTCATTAAAGACGGAGCAGCAGGCAAGTACATGATTGCGGACCTCTTTATCCCCCCTGACTCACGTATTCTCCTTCAGCGGATTTTCCTGTGTGGTAAAGTCCCATTGCCCTCACTACTTTCCTTTCCAATTAAGCCAGTATCATCTGATTCCAATTACTCTAATTATAGCAGCCAGGGATGCAAGTGAGAGAGCGGTGAGAGTGGCAGAGGGAACAAGATGGCCCGAATTCACACTACAGAGAGCAGGAATGCAAATATAGTAAGGTCACTCCAATGGCAACAGCAACACTAGTTACCACAACAACATTAAGTGCTTACAATAACACAGTCACAGCCGTGGAAATCTCCAGAAACCCTGAGCGTGGTCAGTAATGGTGGAAACGTGATAGTGACAGACCGTGTAATCACACAACACACTGTTAACACGGTCCTGCTAATGAAAGGACATGGGTGCTGTTAATCACGCCGTGATGGGATAAACGCTAACTCACTTGGTTTGTCTTGTAAACGGCGCTTGTGGAAGAAACTCTGTTAACACCTTTAGTCCCCTGCTGACCACTCTGGAGAGGATCTTTTATGCTACGCGCTAAATTGCAGGCGTTTCAGACATGGTGCAAAGGATTTATAAAGTCGGATTGTGTTTTCTTCTTAAGATTGGAACTTCTGTTGAGAAGTGAACCTTAATCGCACTTCCTGATGTGATGAAATATTTCTTCCCATATTTTTTTACAATCAAAATAAATTACACCACTCATTGATAGAAGCAGTATGCTGCCTTCTGTGACATAGGGCCTTTTTGAATGGCAATGATAAATGATGAAGAGATTCTGGAAATGTCAAAACTCTCTGGGAGACCTTTGACAGTTAATTATCCAGCGACATAAAGCAGGTGTCAGCATCAGATGACTCATGTTTATTTAAAGTGCCTCACATCAGTCAACACTATGGAGCAAGTGGCTGCCTTTTATACTGCAGCCTGGGTCGTCTCACACTGTTGGGACTGAATCCTCCGGTCATGATAACGCCAGAGGCTATCCCCTCGGAGCGCCCATGTCGACTCTGCATAACCCTGGAACACTTGGCGCCCCAGCAAAATGATGTGTCCCTTTCCCCAAAATGAAGACAACAGCCTGAAAATATGTATCAAAGCTGTTGAACTTTAGACTTTGGGTCACAAACATCCGCAGATGAGCATCTGTGGGAGTTTCCTAACTAAGTGCCATCCACAAAAACTCCATCATGCATCATACTGAGCTTCTTGTGTGTTGGCAGTGGATGCTTTGAGTCATGCTTCCATGGATTGGGCTTGCTCTAGGAAACCAGCTCAGATTTGCCTCTATGGACGTTGGAGGCCTTGGTCCAGTCCACACCTTGGTCATGGCCATGAGTGACACATTGACATTCAGAACTGCACTACACTTTTTTTTTATTGTGATTTACCTCCTCTAAATTTCTAGTTTTCTATTTATTTTATTTTATTTTATGTACAGAACCAAGAGCTGCTGGAAATCAATTTCGCTGTGCCCCTATACAGTGACAATAAGACAATAAAGACCCTTGAATCCTTGAATCCCTTGAATCCTTGTGGTGCGGCAGACAGCGCCGTCCTCTGGGGCCGATCACCATCCTTTCTGAGCGCCATACGACTGTCCCACAATTGCAGGCTTTGCAAAAACAAACACAGATCTTTGTCATTTGACTCATCTGTCACCGTTCTAAAGCAAAATACATAATGAAATCATTTTGGTAGACTCGTGCGCCGCTCACAGTGGGATGTTTCATCTCCCTGTTTTTCGTGTGAAGCCTGCCTCATTTTAGACAGAAATAAAAAACTAGCTTCTGGGTTTTCACAGTGAAAGACACATCAAGCATTCATTTTTTCTGACAGGTTTGATGCTGGTAGATAACAGTTCTGTTGTGTTGTGAATCCATCCAGCCCATTTAGAAAAAGGCGTGCAAGCATCCAGACTACATTTAAAGCACACAATCCAGATCGGCATAGGTCACAACAGCGTCACCTTGTTGAGCTGGTTATTTACCAGCTTCCTGTTCTGATCAATAAAACACTATGTGTTCTTTACAGTACCTCCTTCCTCTATGATTTTATCGAAATGTTTCTGTCATTTTCTCACTCCATTCTTGTCCACTAAAAGGAAACTGAATCAAGTTTTGCCAATTTTCCAAAAAATGACACCGATGAAGTCAATCAACTTGGTGGGGACTCATTAGTATCCATTTTCATTAGTATCCATAACAAACATATATCATTTTTGTTCTGAGCCATTTAGGGTGAGAATTAGACTGTAACAAGCATCCATCCACTCTGTACAGGCCATCTAGCTCTGAAGACGCTCCCACTAGGAAAGTTTGTGACTGGCCAACAAAATGAAATAGAAGCAATTTATATTTAAGTACTTATCTCTAGATGCTTTACAGAGGCAGAAACCCAGAGCCTGAACCCCCAGGTAAGCACAATGGCAAGGAAAAGCTCCCTTTTAACAGGAAGAAACCTTGCGCAGGACCTGGCTTAAAGGAGGAACCATCCTGTTGAAAGTCAGCTGGGTAAAGGAAATATTTATGTGTTTAACTGGATGGAATAGAATGTATAGATGTAGCTGTCATCACAAGACATTTACATGGTTGACACACACATACTGAGCTGCTTGTAAATGTTTGCGCCAGTATACTAAATGTAAATCTATAGGTTGGATCATATAATTTGAAGATCCTCTTATCTTGAAAAGCAAACTTTGTAGACTTTTATTCAGCTGAGGATGCAAAAATAACAATGGGTCTGGAAAAACAAAATTAAAGTGTTTATATGAAGAATGAATGCATTTGCATCTCTTTAATTGCAGCCCTCCTGTTGTGGAACGGTTGTTTGGACCCAAACGCAAACCACAGCTGAGAGTGATCAGTCTTTTTAATTCTCAAAACAAGGGTTTCAAACCAAAAACGCTTCTTTTCAGGGAACGTGGCAACCTTGGAAACGATGGGGACAAACTCTCATGAGTACCAAAATCCAGAGACACAGGAAACTCTCAGTCAAAGCTAGTCTGGTAGTACTCTGCAGGCGAGGTAGGAACAAACAACAATCCCGCACCGGGGACCAGCTGGCAGCCTCCCTAAATCAGCCGCTGATGAGTCAATGAGCAACAGGTGTGCAGCCACTGCGGGATCCTGGGGAACTGTGCCCTCTACGGGGAGAACAAAGGACAAACTCCACACACCATAAAGGATCCCGCCACCTGACACAAAAGAAGATTCAGCTAAGGCAGGATAGACGCCGAAACTCTCCACGGCTGGCTGGCAAATGAAACTCGAGATTAATCAATGAAGCAAACAGACACTAGTCCAAAAAATAGTCCACAAACAGAATATCTACCACTCGGTGAATGCAGGAAAGCTCAACCTTCACGTCAAACCAGTAGTCACAAAAACACAACCTGACAGCCAGTCACTGACAGACGGCGTCCTTAAATAGGGTTTTGATTGGCAATGGCTGATAGCTGTGAGGAATCCGGCTGTGTCTCACTGGTGCCATCTAGCGGGAAAGAACAAGACCTGCGCCAGGCAAAAACAGAGCCGGTTCCTGACATTACCCTCCCCTTAATGAGCGCCTCCTGGGCGCTCTACCAGGCTTGTCTGGGTGGTCCCAGTAGAAGACCTGGAGCAGGTCCAGGTCGAGAATGTGGTGGCAGGGAATCCATGACCACTCCTCCAGGCCATACCCCTCCCAGTCTACCAGGTATTGCCAGCCCCAGCCCCGGACGTCCAGGATCTTCTGGACCGTGTAGGCCAGCGCACCGTCGATGAATCGCACCGGGGGAGGGTCGTCAGCAGGCAGAGACAGGTCTGACTCAGTCACCGGCTTGACCCGTGAGAAATGAAATGTCAGATGGACTCTCATTGATGCTGAGAGTTTAAGGCGGATGGCGGCCGGGTTGATCATCCACTCCACTTCGAACGGCCACACAAACTGGGGAGCAGAAGATCTCTTGATGCTAGCCTAACCTTTTGTCCCGGGCGGTAGCACAGCGCCGCGACCCTGCGGCAGTTCGCCCATCGCTGTGACTGGAGGGAGGAATGAAGAAGACTGCCACCAGATCCTCTTGCAGCGACAGAAGTTTGCCCGGACAGAAGGAATTGCCACCTCCTCTTCCTGGTATTCAAAGAGAGGTGGCTGGTAGCCCTGAGCTGCCATGAAGGGGGAGACGCCTGGAGCAGGAGCTCCAGGTGGTGGGGTGCCGCACCGCCACGCACCTGAGTGCGCTCTCGAGGCTCTGGTTCGCCCTCTCCGTCTGTTCGTTAGACTGCGGATTATAGCCTGAGGAGAGACTTACCGTCACCCCAAGAGCAGCACAGAAGGTCTGCCACACCCGGGATGTGAATTGGGGACCTCGGTCTAACATGATGTCCCTGGGGATCCCATGGAGGCAGAACACATGCTGCACCAGGAGTTCCCCAGTCTCTTCTGCCGAGGGAAGCTTCGGGAGGGTCACGAAATGTGCGGACCTGGAAAAATGGTCAATTACTGTCATTATTACCGTATTTCCTTAAGAAGGCGGAAGTCCAGTCATGAAATCCACAGCGATGTGGGACCAGGGGCGCCGTGGAATGGCCAGCGGGTGAAAGAGTCCCGCGGGGGGCTGATGCGATGACTTCTCGCGGGCACAGACGGGGCATGCTGCGATGTAGGCACTGGCGTCGCGTGTCATGGACGGCCACCAGAACTGCTGGCAAAGAAGGTGCAAGGTGAGGGTGAGCCCGGGGCAGCTCACTAATTTGGAGGAGTGTCACCACTGCAGAACCTCAGATCGAACCTCAGTGATTACTTACAGGACGAATAAGGTGTTTGTCGGCGCCCCTCCCGGCCGGGTCCACCGCAGAGAGCTGCGCCTCGCCCATTTGCTGTTCCACCTGCCAGACGGCCACTCCAATGATGCATGTTGGTGGGAGGATTGGCACCGGATCGCGGTCAGACGCACTGGTTGTGAATTGTCGTGACAGCGCGTCGGGCTTAGCGTTCTTGTAACCAGGTCGATAGGTGAGAACAAAATCGATGAAAAAGAGCCCCACACGCCTGCTGGGAGTTTAAACGCTTGGCTCCACGTAGATAGGCAAGGTTCCTGTGATCTGTTCAAACAATAAACGGCTCTGCGGCACCCTCTAATCAATGACACCATTCTTGCAGCACCAACACCAGCGCCAGCAGTTCTTGGTTCCCCACGTCATAGTTCCGTTCTGCGGGGGTTAGACGGTGGCTGAAGAAGGGGCACGGGTGCAGCTTCTCGTCTGCCGCGCTTTGCTGAGAGAGGACTGCCCCAACCCTGGTGTCCAACGCATCCACCTCCACGACAAACTGCCTGGATGGATCTGGGTGTGACAGAACAGGTGCGGAGGTAAACAGTACCTTGAGGCATGTGAAGGCGGCCTCGGCCGCCTCAGTCCAGGCGAAGGAGTGGAGTGTTGAGGTGAGCTTGGTCAACAGTGCTGCTACTTTGCTAAAGTCCTGGATGAATCTGCAATAAAAATTGGCAAAACCTAAGAACTGCTGGAGTTGTCTCTGAGTGGTCGGGGTTGGCCACTCACCCACTGCCTGCACTCTAACCGGATCGGGGGACAGCTGACCCTGCTGAACGATAAAACCCAGGAATGACACTGTCGGAGCGTGAAACTCACGCTTTTCGGCTTTGACAAAAACGCTCTTCTCAAGCAGACGTCTCAGAACCAGTCAAACATGCTGCATGTGTTCTTCCTCCGTCTCTGAAAAAATGAGAATATCATCAAGATTGACATAGAGGAACTTATTCAGAATGTCCCAGAGCACATCATTGACAACAGCTTGAAACACAGCGGGAGAGTTGTTAAGCCCGAATGGCATCACTTGGTACTCGAAATGGCCAAGTGGGGTCTTGAAAGCCGTTTTCCATTCGTCACCATTACGTATGTGAATGAGATGATACGCGTTCCGGAGATCCAGCTTGGTGAAGAGGCAGGCGCGCTGGAGCGGTACGACCGCAGCGTCTAAAAGTGGTAGAGGATACTTGTTTCTAATAGTAATATCATTGAGCCCACGATAATCAATACAGGGACGCAGGGTGCCATCCTTCTTCTTAACAAAGAAGAAGCCAGCGCCCACCGGGGGAAGACAAAGGACGTATTCACCCTGACGCTAATGTTTCACTCATATACCTCTCCATTGCTTCACGTTCTGGCCTGGATAGATTATAGAGGTGGCTGGATGGGAGCGGGTTGTCCGGTCGCAGATCGATGGCACAATCATAGGGACGGTGCAGGGGAAGAGAGAGAGCCCACTGTTTGGAAAAGACCTCCCAGAGGTCATGGTAAACCTCCAGAACAGCTGAGAGATCTGCGGCGGGTGGAGAGGAAGCAGAGGCTAACAGCGTGGGCGGAAGGGCAGAACGTAAACAGCGTGAGTGGCATGCAATGCTCCAAGCGGTTACAGTCTCAGACACCCAATTGTTCTGCGTTTTTGCGTCACCAGCCAAGGAGACCCAAGGAGACGTAGACGACGGAATGAGATAGAGCTGAATTTGCTCGCGGTGATTTCTCGAGATGAGGAGTTATTGGTTCGGTTTGATGCGTGGCTTTTGCGAGCAGGCAATCGTCTAAGTCCCGCACCACCTTTGAGCCCACAGAAGCGTCCCGCGGAGGACGACTCGCGATGGCGGGGAACAGGGAGGGACTGTGCTTGCCAGCACTCCTGCTTAGTCTTTTGGCCAAACAGGACAGGCGAGGACAAAATGGCCCGCCTGGCCACAATACAGACATGAACTCGCGGAAAAGCGCCTACGCCGCTCAGACGTGGACAGCCGAGCCCTGCCCGGCTGCATGGGTTTCTCGCCGAGCACGGGTCAGAGGATGGAGAAGACGAAGACACGAGCGGTGGAGACAAGCGAGAAGAAGAAGATCAAAAAGAACAAAAGATGATCCAGCTAAGGGCAGGATAGCTGCCGAAACTCTCCACGGCTGGCTGGCGAACTAAACTCGAGCCCACGCTCAACGGGACAGGAAACCTCAGGAGGAGAGGCACAAGAGATTAATCAATGAAGCAAACAGGCACTAGTCCAAAAAATAGTCCACAAACAGAGAATCTACCACTCAGTGAACGCAGGAAAGCTCAACCTTCACGTCGAACCAGGAGTCTCAAAAAGACAATGACCTGAGAGACAGTCGCTGACAGACGGCATCCTTAAATAGGGTGTTGATTGGCGATGGGTGACAGCTGCGAGGAATCGGGCTGTGTCTCATGGTCGCTGGTGCCACCTAGCGGGAAACAACAAGACCTGCGCCAGGAAAAAACAGAGCCAGTGCAGCCGGTTCCTGACACCTCCAAATAGATGTTCTGTAAAGCAAAGGAAACTAATACTACAGATCGCAGTTTTATAATTGAAAATCATTGCATCAGTTCCACCACCAAACCTGATTGATGTCACATAAATGTTGATTTGTTCCGAGTGGCTTTCTCCACACAACACTTCCATTATTGCTTTTTTATTACTTTTGTTGTTGCTGTTTTCCATTGAGAAATAATACTTTAATATATATTTCAATATTTCTGCAGCCCTCGCCTCCACAGTGTTGTCATTTTTCCGCGCAGATGTGACAGAGCTAAGGCGTGGGGTTTTTTTTGCCACAGTTAGACATATGACGCTCACGTCGCAACGTAGTTTCATGTGCCAGCCTTAGTGTTCCCTGGTGAGTAGTTGCACATTAAGGAATAACAAATGAGTCCATGACCCACGGTAGTTATTCACGCTGTGTTTGTGGAGCAGGCGAACAGCGTATGCTATTTGCTTTGCAGTAGATTCATAAGTGAAAATTGCATTGTGCCTCCATTTGCAGAGTGGGTGATGGAGTGTGGAAAGAAACAAAAGGGCTGTTGCGTTCTCGGTCTCTGACAGTGCTCTGCCAGTCTGCTAAAAGGCTCACACATTCTGCCTGTCATCTGCAGGCTGGTTTTTCAACATGTATTATGTCTCCGTCTTAAAGAAGATGGATTCTCTGCTTTTGTGGGTTTTGTTTTCCAGCAGATTAAAGAGTCTTGCACGGCATCAATTTGTAAATTAAACTCTGAACTGTCTGGTGAGCATGTGCTGGGGATACAGAACAGAAGAGGGACATTTCTTCAGTCACTCGGTTCATTTGACCCATTCTCCGTGATGTTAATCAGGTCATCTTATCATGGTGAAAACTGTCAATGATGTTTATGGGAAACGTATGTGACAAAACCCCCGAGAACAGCATCTACTGAGTAAAGCAACATCTCAGAAACGGAGGGGGGAGCTTGTTAGAGACATGGGTTCCTCAGAATACGGGTCACTGATTGTGCTGCAGGTCTGTGAGAACGGCTCCCTGAGTTTTTTATACTCCCGCTGTTTTAACAGCAGTGTTCAATTGCTCACACATTGTGCACTTGGAATAGCCAGAATGGCACAGAGGAATTGTATTTGACTTTTTTAGTGCTGGGTAATCACGGTCGCACTGGTGAGAGTAGAGATAAAAGTATTTATTGTACAAAACGACAGAGAAAATTCCGAGGTACATAACTCTGGGATCACAAACGTCATTAGAGAATAACTCCCTCTTCTTTTAGGAAAGAGCTTTGAGTTGTTCGTTCATATTCTGGTAGTTAGTGGTAACCTCATAGGTCAAGTTGAAATCATTCATTGGTGCTGATGGGAAATCAAGCTGTGGTCTCGGCCAGCAAGTTGAAACAAGTGTATAAAAGATCAATCATGGCCAAATAAAAGAAACTTAGCACGTTGTTCTTTTTAAACACATGCCTTACAGCTGTAGCCACCATGGAATAATGTGCTTCAAATCATATTTATCAGGGAAAAGCTCAGAGTCTCAAATTTTCTCAACTCTGTAGACTTTGTCGAAAACTGGAAAATTGTGCAATTTTCATTTTTTTTCTTCACAGAGACCCATATGTTTGTCAACTGCAGAGCTAACAGCTCAACACTGTTTCCTTTTAGCACTCATCTTTTGTCTAAAACTATCACCAGCACTCTTCACCACATGATGTCAGCCTGGAGGAATTCAATCTCAGAAATTATATCATGAATGATGCATAAGATGGAAAAATGCATTTACTCTGGCATCACCACAAAGAGCTGTTGTTGCAAACACCATAATGGAAAAAATATATAGGTTACAACGACAAAAGTGCATTATGAAACCTGGAAAGCATTTATGAATGTTGTCTAATATGGAGCAAAGGGGACAGGGCTGGTGAGAGAACCCCACCTTAGAAGGAAATTCCTCAATATTTCTTTATAATGTGGGATGAATTTGTCTTTAAATCCTCATGGAGTGTGGCGAATATTATCTTTGCTTGCACGTGTGTCTGCCTATTTAATACCATGCATGCATGGGTTCAGTCTCCTTTTTCAGGACCACAGGGGTAATGCGGGCGCGCCCGTCTCCCATGTTAATAATGAATTTTTGATAGAAGCGCCACATGAAATTTTAATCTCTGGAATATTAGCTCACCAAGGGGAGATACAAAATCAAATCAGGGGGTCGTGATTAAGCGGGTGAAGCGCATATCAACCCATTTAAATTCACATTAACCCGGCATCAAAATGTATGAGCCATGACATTGATGGCAGACATAATTTAGTGGTGTTATGTCTGTTTTGCAAAGGTGGGATCCCTCTATCACACATCTGTAAAACAGGAAAATAATACTTGTTATGGTAGATGATGCTTCCTGCATATTAAAAGATAGGGCTGTTCCAGTTGTGGAATCTCTGGGCTTTCATGAAGAAGGCCGTCTCTGGATATAGTTAAAACTCAGATAACGTCTGCTACTTTAAGGAAGGGTTTAGCCCATGTTAAGGCTGCAGCGCACAAATCAAACAAAGCGGAAGAACCCACCTTGAGCAGAATGCAGATTATCACAAGGTCTCGACACAAGCTAAAATACAGAGTGGTCCTTCAGCTCCATTTACCTACGGATCAGATAACACTTAACATGCTTGCAGTTAGCCAAACACTAATTAAGGTCTCATACTATTAAAGTGCTTCAATTCATGATATTCATATTGTATGACAAACATTGGTTTTGTGTTTTTTAATATTTATCTGGAAATAGATAAGTGGAGCCCTTCTCTGTCACTAATGAGCAGAAAATGTATTTTGAATGCCACACCTACTTAAAATTCTCAGTGTTTTAGCCTCTCTGATCTCTGTATTATATGACTCATTCCTTAACTACAGATTAATGCTACATAGACAGTCCGCAAGGCGGCCAGTGGATATGAAATGTGGGAGCCAGCAGAAGGAAGGCTGAGCTGAGAGCATAAAACAAAGCCCCCAATGGTGTGTTGGCAAATTCAAACCTCTGTAATGTATCAATGGCTTATGTTCTTTAGGAGGCATCTACAGTATTGTGTCATTGTAACACAGAGGAGAGGGAAAAATCCAGTTTCTATTAGCATTAACATGACAAAGATAAATCGAATCTGATTGTACATGTAGAATGTGTGATTGTCTGTGCATGTGTGTGTGTGTTGCTACATACTGTCAAAATCTACTAACTAGTGTACTTCGAGTACTCACATTCGAGTACTAGCAAAGTGAGGATATCTTTGGGAAGTGAGGACATTTTGGCTAGTCCTCACAACTTCAAAGGACTGTTTGAGGGTCAAGACCTGGTTTTAAGGTTGGGTTTAGAATTGGGTTCAGGTTAGGGTTAAGGTCAGGAGGTTAGCTGGAATGGTTAGGGTAAAGGGCTGGGTAGAAGTACAAGGATATGTGTGTGTGTGTGTGTGGTCCTAAAGCCAAACTAAACACCTCGGTGCCTCTGGGCCACTAGGACACACTCAGTTGTCATTGAATTGGAATGCACTCATGGGAAGAATTCTGCAGCTGAATAATGTGATTTATTAGGCTGTGCTCTGCAGCAACGTATGGTAATTGCTGAAAATTGTATTAATTCAATCAGGTAACATTGTATTCCAGCCAAATGAAACATGGCATGAGGAAGGTGAGCAGTTGCTCGTGTGTTCCAAGCTATTCCGCTTCTAGAATTTAGTGTCACACAATCACCGATCAAGTAATTAATTAGTAAAAAAAAAAAAAAAAAAAACATCTTCTTTTATGAAATGACAAATCATTTTAGTAGCTTGCTATGGGAATAATCAGAATAAGATTAAATATACTGTCACTTCGTAATTGATATAATATACCAATGGGAGTGCACCTGATGTTTGATTATGTTTACAACTACCAGTTAATCTACTATAGAGAAGAAATAAAAAAAAAAAACAATAAAAAGTATAAATTCCTTTTAATTTATAGCAATGGGACCCACAGAAGGGATTGTAACATAATTAAAAATTTAGAACATTTTTGCCTCAGAAAAAAATCATTTATTTTTCATCCCCAAGCACTGACATCTATATGCCCTCGCACTCTGTTTGCATACTTTATCTTGAGTAGTAGGCAGTGACGTAAAATAAAGATGACAGCAAGTATGCCCCCAAAACGTCCTGTAAAAGTGGATTTTCTTTAAAACGGCTGATTAATCAGATGTTTTATTTCAGCTTTTATTTTTGCTTTAAAATATGTACATCTATCTTATAGTTAGCGTTTGTTCTAGTGTTTCATGTCCCCTTTAAACCCATCCTAATACCCCTTTAGAGCAGTGCCATTAAAGCCGGATTTAATTGACAGGTGTTTTAGGCTGTTTGCTCAGACATAATACGCTAATTGAATAGAAAAGGGCTGCCCTGGGTTATTGCGCAGATACCGTATGTCTCGAAGGTCTTTGTTTCCAGTAGGTTTGAATCAGGAATATGGACTTTGTTGCCACCCTGCCGAGCAGCAGAAAGACTCTCATGCATGACAATGTTACTCCCTCAGGCCTTTTCTGCTCCAAACACGCTGTTCTGTGACTAAACAGTCCAAAAAGGACACTTATGTGGGGGTGTTATCAGAATATCTATAATGAGTTCAGGAGGCTTGCTTAGTTTCACATGTGGATCCAAGCTTTATTTTCAGCAGTTTACAAGATCTAATTTGGCACCCGAAATCTCCTGCAGTCTGCCTCTTCTTACTTCTGACAGTGATGCCGGGAAGAAAGAGAACGAGTGTTGACTATGGTGAAAGTGGAGTGTCACGAGGGGGGCTTGGTAACAGAAGGTACAGCACTCAGGAAACTCTCGACAATTGCCTCTACAAAGGGAAAAGTAAAGTGAACCTGCCATCAACTAATAACTGGAAGCAGAAGATGCTGGAAAGCGCTCATCAAAGCTGACCCTGTGACTTTGCCTGCTGTTGCCCAACCAGCTGACTTGCCGGCTGACAGAATGATAACTCCTTTGTAGTGCTACGTTTTTGTCTCGGAATTCGGAAATGAGCTGGTGCACTCACGTGCCTCTCCGACTTCACGATCCTGCCTCCACTTGATTGGCCTGCCCGTGTTTTGAATGAATTCTGCCAACTCCCAAAGCACAACCTGAGAGCAGATCCTCAACTTGTGTACAAGAACACAAAAATATTCTCTCTGGCATCTGCAAACCTGTCAGCAACAACATCCTGCCTGCAGCAGCAACGCTCCTGTTCTCTCACAGCTTCCTGCAACCAGCTAACACCAAAGCCCATTGTCTTTCTATAATTGTGCCCCTTTGGGCTGCTGAATAGTCACACAGCATGCCAGGGGCGTACCCAAGGAAGGTTAAAGCATACACCTGGACGCACACCCTCATAGTGTGTATTGTTGCAGCTAAGAAGCCCTTCAGAGCCGATCACACATCCAGGCTCTAATCTCTGGAGCAAGCTGAATGATTTTTGCGGGTGCAAGGTGGTAAAGGCTGGAGAACTGATGCTGGATGGAAGGATATAAAGTGAGTGATGGAAAGGGTTAGGGAAATAGGTAAAGGATTATAAATAGGAAATAGGGAGGATATGATGCAGGAAATGAAAAGAAAATGCTGGTGTCAGAGGCATCATAGCTCTGCCCCAGTTGCTTTTCATGATGTGACACATCATTGTCTCACATGATGTTTTATAACCACTATATTGAATGGCATTCACAATTAATTGTTAGTGCGGTTATGAAGTATATTTTTTTGTTCTTATTGGAGCCAGCACCTCTGCCATGTTAGAGGCTATGAAAAAGTCATTGGTCTGAGGAGGGAAGAAAAGAAAACTAAAGAATGGGGTAAAGGAGTCTGGAATGTAGGTGGGGAAAAGAGCCCCAACATAGCTTTTGATCCAGTGCCCCCAGACAATTCACACATCTGTCTGCCTTAACTTTTATCAGCTAAATGGATGCAGCACTGAGGGCCCCACAGGCAGAATTTGAGACTTCTAACAGCTGACTTTTCTTTTACCTTAAGCGCTGTCAATAAGCAACAAGAGCTTCCTTTAATGTCTTGTATCTGCCAGTCGTGTCAGCTGTCTCCATCTCAGGATCCAGAATCTCACATCTCAACCTTTGCACTATGATCAACATCAGAGCTCTTGCTTTCGCTTTATTTTTAGCTCAATACTCTCTTTTTTCCTTATTTTTTTTTCCACACATCCCCTCCCCCCATGTAGAATGGCAGTGTTCTCAGAAATTAACGTGATGCAAACAGAGCAGGGACTTAAAATAAAATAACAGCCATGGGGCCATCAAGGGGGCCAACCGTCAGCATGAAATGACACGTTGTCTGCCCCCACTTGCTACGCACACACAGTTGGAATCCTTCCGTCCTCCTTGTGGCAAGGTGAAGGAATTATGTTCATCAAAGGCCCAATGCAACCCACAGCATGTCCATTAGCGCTCGACAACACCGGTCAGTGATGGTGGTGGGGATGATAGGTCCAGCTATCGTCTACACGTCACGTTCACAAGAAACAGAAAAGACAGCACAGCCATCAGAGGGTATATAAATGAAGAAATAACACCTCAATTACTGCTTCATTCAAAGCCCGACAGCAAAATGTGAGCGACTGCTGACATTAGGAAATTAAATCTGCGTGGAATGAGCCAGCCCATCTCACCTCTGTCAAAACTCTGCCATTTCAACTCGTCCCTGCAACCGTCTCGTCAGGGTATTTAGGGCTTTGTGGCGCGGAACGTCATCAAAGAGCAAACTTAGTGAGGTGGTCATGCATAGACGAGGTCTTCCCGCGATAATCCCCTGACAAACGCAGCTCCCTACTATTAGCCCACACACAGAAACGACTGCTTCACGTTCAGTCACGCTCACTCACCATCACACAAAAATGTTTTCGCTCGACAGCATGCACATAAATTCTCATATCATTGGCTTAGCGCAGTACACGAGTTAATAAGTTAACGCTTTGAACCAGATGTCCCATTTGCATTGCAAGATGAAGCCTATTTGACATCGTGCTGAAAAACATCACACTTCCAGTGAAACTCAAAGGAAAGCGCAGCTGCACTGCAGAAAGTGACACGTGTATATTTTATGGGCGGATTTAATTAAGCTGTATTCATCAAATCCTGTGTTATACAAACTCGAGGCTTTTCTTACCATCCTTAAACCTTGTAAATGTAACAATCCTTCAAAAGAAGTTGATTCTTTTGAGAAGAAAGGTGTCGTTTTTTTTTCTAATTATTATTTTAATGTCAGGCACCAGATTTCTCCCAGAGGCTTTAATCAGATCAAACATGTCCTGTCAGATAAGACAGCTAATTAATCACAGGAGGGACCAGTCTTCTCTTCTGACAGATGGGGAGATGGAGGCAGGACACTTCCTCTCCACCTCCTTAACCTTTTCCTCTGCCTTCATCAGAAAACAAAACAAGTCAGGGTTAGTCAGTGTTGCCGAAGCACAGATTTTCAGATTTTTACAGGTTTTCAGCAATGGTGCTCACATGCAGCCTGCAGGTAAACTATTTCAGCGTCCTCCCCCCCACTGAGAAGACAAACTTCTGTGCTGATGTTTCTGTTTAACGCACTGCATAAATGCATGTGAAGTAATCCATTGACAAACACGTATGAAGCTTTTTTTATTTATTTATTTTTGAAGGTGTAGCAACCAGTTTCAGTACAAAAAATTGAGTGCAGTGCAGTGGCTCTTTTCAGAATATGGAAGGAAAGTTGCTTTGGTCAAAAGCCGTTAAGTTGCTCTATGTGTCCTTGTTCCTCTTGTCTTCTTGCCAAGATGTAACATTGATGTTTCTAGTCTTGGCTAATTTAGCCTCTCCTAAATATATCATTTATATCACTCTATAAAAATGTTATATAGATGTTTGTCTTAATAAATTGCAATATTCCTCAGGATAAATATAGTTTTTTATCAGACAAACCATCACCCTTATGTAGTTTCTCATTAATGATGTCTGGAATTGTCTTCTCACATAAACAGTTCCTTTAATTCTAATGCTAACGATGTATACAATTGGTCAAAGTGCATTTAAATCGCCCACATTCATTTATCCATCATAGGACGCTTCGATCAGCAAAATCAGTTATCGCTCTTTTTGGCTTTAACCTGGGGTCCTGACTCAGCTAGAAAACGTTAAGATCAGGAGCAGACATGATGCGAGCCGCTCACAAATCAGGACCTGATTGGATAGTTTACCTAATATGCATGTGGGAGGATGGATAGAACATAATTTGATATCCAGAATCAAAGATAATAATGTCACAGTTTAGCTTAGTGGTTGGTTAAATGGTAGTTTCACCTGAAGCGCAAATGGATGAATAACTGGATGATTTACGTGGCGGCTGCCTGGCTTAGTGACTGATTGACTGGTGGGGTTTCCGTTCCCTATGTTTTCGACCTCACAGGGCCCTCTACTTCCTCAGGCTCAACCCACACCAGCTGTGCAGCTACACCTAGCAAGCAGCAGCCTCTGGGCACTGACGGGAAAAAAAATCCTTGTTGGCACAACTGCACTACATAGCTTTTGATTATCCTTTTTCTTTTTTTTATATTTCTTTAAGCAATTTTTAAGGTGGTTCTAAACAAAGGCAGTAATCCAGAGCATACGTACATGTGCACATTGAGTTCGGCCATCATTAACATTTCCATTCACACACAGCACACATATATAGCTTGAGGCACAGTGGATTTGGTATCTGTTCTGTAAAGTATGTGAGCATTTGATTGTGTCAGACATGATATGAGCTTTGGTCGACTGTTGGCAACTGTGTAAAGTGCTATGTGAATTTTCATGGCAAATAGCTGAGTCCCTGCAACATCCTGTTAAACATTGTCGTCTTTTTCTCTCTTCATCCAACTCCCTTCATCTCGCTTCCCTCCTCTGGCCCACAGCAACAAGAGCAGGACCCCACCAACCTGTACATCTCTAACCTGCCAGTGTCCATGGATGAGCAGGAGCTGGAGAACATGCTGAAGCCCCTGGGTCATGTCATCTCCACGAGGATACTGAGAGATGCCAATGGGGTTAGCAGAGGAGTCGGCTTTGCCAGGTACAAAAAAAAAAATGTTTTTTTCCTATGATTTTCCTCTGATATCTGCTTCTTACTGCTCCTTGTGGGTAATTTTTCTCTGAATCTGACTTTTGTCACTATCTGTACTGACAAACCATCAGCTACAGCAATGATAAAGCAAATTTACAATTCAAATTAAAGTTGGGGAGGTAAGTTCCCTCTCAAATTGAATTTTATTTTAATTTAAATTTTGTTTTCTTGTGAATAATGCAATCAGTTAACAACCGCACATTACTCACCTGAACCTGTTGACAATTTAAAAAAAAACAAAAAAACAAAACAAAACAGGAGCGCATCCATCCACACATCCATCTTCTGTGAATTGCCATTTATTTTTAATCAGGCTCCATGGGAAGCCTATCCCCATGGAAACACTGACATTTGAGGGTAATGTTTTGACAAGCTTAGACAAGATTGTGTTGTGATTTTTTTTTTCACCAGAACAGAGAACAATGTTCAGTCTTTTTTCGTTGTGTTGCAGAGTCGTTGGCATGAAGCTGAAACGGTTTTAATAGCATCACGTTAAGACTTATAGATGCAATTTTTTAGCTTTGCTTAACCACTCATACAGTAGTTACTGTGAAATCACAGCATGCTATTTTGCTCTTCTGGTACATGTTTTGTTACTTGTACGGCTAAATACCCACGGTTATAAATGCACCTGCTAATCTCAAGGGCACGCTACAATTTTTCCAAAAGGTTGTTTATTATATGTCAGAATTACTGTAAATTCCTGTGTGATGGAGTTTGATATTTACAGTAAATCATATGACGAGTCCACATGGTGCATTAGGAGCCGCCCCGACTCACAGCTGGGTTATGTTTCCTGGTGCCAATCGATGAACTCGTTGGTTGGGAACTCCAAAACCAGAGTTTGTCTCACTTTGTGAGGATCTTCAGGACTGTGTGTCATGGCCCCAAAGTATAAACCTTGCTGTCCTTGTCGTCAGCAGTAGCCACCAGGCTGACCGCCACCCCACCCCCACCCACACACCTCCGCCAATGTTCCCTCCTTGTTTAATCAGAGGAAGTCACTGACAGCCGCAGAAGCGCCATCTTGCAGGGGGTTTTCTTAATCACCTGCTCTGGCTCAGTTCCTCTCCTGTGCCCTGCTCTATTAGAGCAGGACAGACAAGCACACACACACACACTCAACACAAACTGGCACAAAACTGAACATATGCAAAGGCAGGCCTGCACGCTTGCATTCACGCTCACATTTCACACGCAGACTTTAACATGCATACACACAGATACACACACAGGTAGGCAGCCTCCTGCAGGCCGACAAGCAGAGCGCGGCAGCAACCTGCCACAAGCCACCTGTTCCAGCAGCCCTCAGTGGGTGGAGGAAGAGCCTTGATGGAAAGGCAGGGTGAGACAGCAGGAGTGTGAAAAAAGAGAGACAAAATCATCGAGGTTATTATAAAGAGAAGGAGAAGGTGATGGGAAGGAGACATTTAGGAGTATAAAATGAAACATGGCATGGAGAAGACAATGTGGATCTATTTTTTTTAAAAATAAGAAAATAGATTCAGTTTTAAAAGAATGAAGGGATATAAAGAAATGCACATATTTGGAGATTTTTTTTTTTAAAGGCTCTCTTTGGTTTTGTCAACATGCAGACAGACAAACAGCTGCTGAAGGTTGGGCCATGAGGGGCATTAGAGAGAGTAAACTGAGCTAAGTGTTTGTGGGCCGATCCATTACTGTTATCAGAGCCCATTACTCCAGCCTCAGCACTAATCATTGCAGACAGCAGCACCTGATGCCATTAAGCAGCAGCACATAGCAGAAACGCAGCCTGCTTCACTATACCCACCTAGCCGGTTCTCTGAATGATTGGCTACCCCGAAAGCATGGCCGACCAACAGACTGTCTGGCTGTGCAGTTTGTTTCCCCACAAACAGCTTGTTTGGCTTATTTACTCCTCTTTTAGTCACCTGTTTTCTGTCCATATCTGTTGGGCAGAGTCTTGAGAGATGGCATCAAGGCAGAGGTAAACGGTAAATAGTCCGGCAGAGGCGCTATGAGCCACACTTCCAATCCCATAATCACTTTAAACTTCACCATTAACAGTAAGTTTGACACTCAAGCAATATGTTTTTAATACATTTTTGGCGAATATAGCATCACCAGAACCTGCCTTTGTACCATGCAAATATATGAAATCATGTCTTGCAGCTGTAGAAATGACAGATGAAGAGATGGAGGCAGGTAATGAGAAATGATGACAATGATATTAAAGTTTAGCATTTCAAATGCTACAGTTTCGTTTTTACAGCTTGTGGACTCTGCAAATCAATGCTGATCTCGTGCACATGCTCCATAACTGCAGGACTGTGTAAATGCAGGAGATCTGTTCACTTAAGCTGCCCGATAATATCAGGGTGGATACAGGGTCAACGTGAGATGGATGATGTCAGGAAGTGTGAACGATTACAAACTCTAAAAAGAGAAGACGGAAGAGGAAAAGGGAGGTGGATTCTGGCATGGCGAGGGCATACCGCAGAGACAAAAGGATGGCCAGAGTGGGCAGGAAAGGAGGGTATGGAAGGTGAGCAGGATGATGTGCGAGAGTAACGCCGAAGGATGGAGGAAATAACCGTGGTTGAAAGATGGGGAAGAATAAGAGAGACGTCAAAAAGAAGACGTACAGACGGGTGGGCCGGGAGTAAGATGGATGGGATGGAGCGAGCGATAAAGAAGCCATGGTTTTTCAAAAAAGGAATGAGGAATGATAAAGGATGAGGTAGGATAAAGATGAGCAAGAGGGTACAGAAAAGTGAGCGACTGACAGGATGGTATGAAGGTGAGAGCGAATAAAGCATGAACACCTGAAAAGCAATGGACTCTGCACATTTCAGGAGGATATTACCACAGACACAGCAATCACTCAGGCCCGCATTTAAAAACTCTCTCATTTTATACCTTTGTGAAAATATCCGAACAATCGGCATTATAACTCACACGGAGGGTGCATGCGTGAGCTATTTTTCATTAGCTAACTAGTAATATTTGATATCTAAAGATATATATTTGTATAAAATAAATCCTATTATGTGACTGATAGTTTACACTGCATGTTCACCCAGGGAAACCGATATCGGCACCCTTGTCTTCTGTAAGTGTAACATTGTTTATGATGAAATATCTCAGAATTTAAGGGATTTAATCCCATAAATAGATGGTATACACAATAATGATCCTTTAAAATTATTTACATTTACTAACACAAAATAAAACAATAAGTTTTGGATACTTAAATGCACATTAACACAGTCAGTGTTTCTAATCTAAAATTAGATTAAAATCTTAATATACAGCCTCTAAAACTTGATAAACTCACAGATTTCCTCCTCACAAATGAGGAATTATTTGGGATTAACCAAATTTGAGAGACTGAGATATGTGTGTATATCACTTGTGCATGAGCATCGTGACTGTGTGTTTATCCATCCGTTCAGCTTGGAGATGTTTAATCAACTCTCTCTCTCGCTCTCTATCTCACACACACACACACACACACAGAGGAAATAAAATTGAGCCATTTCTCTCCATAAGCTTGTCAGTTTTATTTTCTCCTACATTCTAACATCTGGTTTACTTCTTTATACCTGTTTCCCTTTCTCTCCCATTTTTCCAATCTTTCCTGCTCTTCTGGGATTTGCTGTATTGGGGACGGAGGTGGCATAACAAACTGTTCTCTCACAGACTCTAAATTCGATTATCAACCTTAGACTCATACAGCCGGTGTTATTGGAATGTATTCGGACCGATAATGACTGGATAAGATAATGAAAATTTCAGAAAAACTGCAGCACTGCTGTGGTTGAGTTTCAGCGAACAAATGGAACCTCAGATCAAGTGTCTGTTGCCACAGATAAACAATGCTCTTTTGTGAAAGATTTATCATCAGAGCTGTAGGGCTTCTATTTGGATTTCCCTGAATGGGAACTTTAAGCTCTCACCGACAGTGACTATTCTGTCGGTGTTATTAAATATAATATAATAATACCGACATTTAATATAAATAATTAAATATTAATTTAATTCCTCTCTTGTACTGTTGCAGGATGGAGTCTACAGAGAAATGTGAAGTTGTGATACAGCATTTCAATGGAAAATACCTGAAAACACCCCCAGGCATTCCAGGTGAGTCTCTTACTTAACCCTGTGTTTTTTGTGTATGTCAAAAAGCATACCATTGGAAATGAGAACCTCTTCTCTTTCAGTTATATTAATTTCTCCTCTCTGGTCTGCTGGACAGTTTGATAAATTGTACACACTGTTGTTTTTGACATCTGAAGCTAGCGTGCTCGTTGATACATTTATATGTCCCTCTCCTCTGTCTGTTTCCCCCACTTCTCTCACATCCTGGCAGTCCTGCCACTGCAGTCTGGAACTTCTCGAGCAGGAGAGAAGCTTCTTAATATTCAGACTCATGCCTCCGTGCTTTTCTCTGCAATCTACTTAAGAGCTTGCACTCTCCCCTTTTTGCTCCTTTGCTTCGGCTCCTAGCTGCTGTGTCCTTTCCGCAGACACTCCAGACAGTAGAACAAGCTGGTCAAAGAGAAAGCAGACTGTTGAAAAAGGTTGAAAGTATGACACAAAACAGAGGCAGATGTAAAGTCAACACAGCTTTTTGTTCTGGGTCCCCAAAGTGTAACATAAGAGCACAGACCTCTCCATCCCATCTGAAATTCATATTTACGCAACATCCATTTCAGATCCTTGCATTCCTTGTTGGAGTTGCATCAAAACCTGACCTAGACCTAGACCAGATAATGCTCAAAGGCTTTTAAATTTTAATGAAACACAGACTGATCCAGATGTCTGTGTAGATTCTCACTTATCCTGGTCATAGTTATCCAAAGTTAGATCTCTCTGTGTGCAACTGGACTGTAAGGTTTCCTTGAAAATGTTTCGCCCTCTCTCCAGAAGGCTTCTTCCGTTCTAAACTTGGATCCAGATTCAAATCTGGATCATGACCAAAAGCTACAGTATTTTGGGTCATAACTAATAGTGCCACTTCTGGATGATACAAACACAGGGGTCACTCAGCTCTCAACTTCTGGATTCATGTTTGTAGCTTAAATCCACTGTTAAAACATAGGCACCCACAACTTTTTTAGAGGGGTATCCAAATCACTGGAAATGAAGCATCTCAGAGGACTGTGATTAAAAAGGTGCTCCAGGTGAAAGGACAGCAGAGTTTAGGGCTCAGTAAAAAGCCAAGTTGGGAAAAAAAAAAAAAAAAAAAAAAAAAAAAAAAACAGCCAGGTACTTTTAGGGGCCATGTGCTGCAGAGCTGGAAGCCTCGTGTATAGCTCTACAGAATATGGTGGCCAGATTGTGCGAGACAGAGATCTCCTTCACATCTGTGGCAGTTTCATTAAAATACTCACACCTTTAACAGCAGCTGAAAAGGTAACCCTTAAATCGCCCCCAGTGGGGTCTCAGGAGAGCCTGGATTCTGGTGTTTGCCGTATCGCCAGTGGTCATTAAAGACGGGGTGAGTGGTTATATTAAAGTTGAGCCATAAAAGGAAAACTTTAAGACTGTAATATGAGGCTGACCTTCACTTTTAAGAGTCTACCTTCGGACAGCTCAGACTTTATTATTGTTAATACATTGTCCAGTTTTGAGACATTCATAGAGATTTATTACCTTGATCAAGGAGATGCTTGTTAAATGTTCACGTTTACAGCCTCTGTAGTCTGGTGCTGCTGTGGTCCCAGCAGAAGTGTGGACGAAGTCTGCTTTCCACTGGTGACTAGTGGAGTCTAGTGGAGAGTCACCTGGACTATTGAAACCCACCCCCATAATGATGGCTTCTTTTACCCCTCTTTCTGTCTTCTTTGGCTAAAACGTTCTCATTGCTGTCCTGAAATGAGCAACCTTTGTCCTTGAAGTGCACATTAACAGCTGCTTTCTGCCTTATGTGTTGAGCAATGCATTTATGGAGCATTGTTCTAATGTACACATCTGTGCATTCTTCTCTGCGCTGGACAGCAGACACCAGTTTTGTCCCTTGGGTGGACCAAGCTTTTCCCTGAGTGTTGCCAAACTTTAATGGCCAGGAATGTGATTCTTGTTGACAATCATCAGGGGTTTTTACAAACACCAGCAACATAGGGGAGGCAGATGTTTTGCCATTGTTCCATCTTTTCTTGATCTGTTTCGCTTCTTCTTTATGAATTCAATGCATTTGCAATTGTCTGTTGGTGCTATAGGTCATGTGAGGTCTGATAACCGTTTTGATTTATTAAAACTTTTTTTTGTATTTTATTTTATTTTTTTACTATTCAGGACACAATTTTTAAATAATTCAGGTTAAATATAACTCTATTCTTTAGAAAACCCAAGCATCATTTTTTGTTGCAAAAATAACTTTTTATATTTTTAAGTTAAACCCCAAAGATCTTGCAGAAAAAGTCACAAAACTTATATGGGAAAACTGTGTATTCAACTTAAAGGGGATCATTTCGAGCCAGTCGTGCTGTGCTCTGTCTCAGTTCCAGTCTCAGAACAGATTCATATTAAAGTCTTACTTGATTTGATGTTTTTTTTTTTATCTGATATACTATTGAGGATTGATGAAGACTCACTAATATTTAGCGATTTTTTTTTTTCCCCCCAGCCTGCTTTAAATGACATTCTCCTTGTTGACATGTTGTCTGCTTTTTGAGATCTCTGGACATTCTTTCAGGATCAAAGACAGATGTTCCTCTGCTCCTTGGAGCCTCCAAGGATGTTTCTGTCTCTCACACAGACAGTAAACAGTCCTTAGTTCAAGTGTGTTTATGAGCATTCACTGGTGACCAAATTGATATTTGGTTTTGTGTTCTGATAAGATATTGTGATTTTTTTCTCCATTCATCAAAAATACCTGCATACCTTGTGTGTCTGCGTGTACGTACATGTATGCGCGCCAGTGTGTGCTTTTCTACTTGCTACATACTAGTACTGAACTCATTCTTGACATTTTTGGGAAGTGAGGACATTTTGGCTGCTCATCACAACATAGGTTTTGCAATAAGGTTTGCAATAGAAGTGGGTGTAGGTTAGGGTTAGGGTCAGGGGGGTTAGCTCAGATGGTTAAGGTTATGCCTATGAAAGTCCTCACAAGATAGAAAAACAAGTGTGTGTGAGAGAGTAAGAGAGAGAGAGCATGCACGTGCACGATATTTCCCTAGAGCCGTTTGCTATGCAGGGCAGCTTCTTCATCCATCCTGCTTTGACAGTTCAGCGACACCCCCGGGGGGCCTATGCCACACACAAATGTATAATGTGTGTGTATCTGTGTGCACCCACGTATATGCGGTTATGCTTGTGTGTGACAGCAGTGACTGTTACACTTTGTGAGCCTTGACATATAACCTCACAAAAGCACAAAACCACAGAGCACAAATACGTTCACACACCACTAAGTTTGACCTGAGTGGAATCCCAACATCCATATAATGGTAATGGAATCTTTTTTACCAACCATTTAGGGTATGAAAACTCCCTCCCTCCCATCACACACACACACACACACACGCACACACACACACACACACACACACATGCACACGCACGCACACACACACACACACACACACACACACACACACACACACACACACTCTAACACTCAACACAATTATGTCAGTGTTTGACCTCCTATTCTCAGGTGTGTCCAATAGTAGAACAAAAGGATGTTGAGCTGTACCTTTTCTCTGCTGTATCCAGGCGTCACACGACAGTCATTTGTTAAATTCAACTGACCATGGGAGGACAAAGGGAAAGGAAGTCAGCAAAGTGATAGGAAGTGAACATCAGCGTGCAAATAATGCCACAACACCGAGATGAGGAGAAAAGATTACAGATGATAACAGATGGCAGTTAATGGTGCCATAGAGACCTTTGATTCAGTTCCTTTTTTCAATTTTAATGTAATAACATTTTACTTCCTTGTGACTACACAAAATGCTAAATTGCTGTACAGTGTAGTGAGGTGATAGCAGGTAATGATACTCCAACTTCCCTGTTACTGAATGTACAATTGAATTTCTGCTGCGATAAAACTTGTCCTCTTATGCTTTTGATCTGGGTTACTGCCGGCCAGAAGTGGCATGTGCTGCAATTTGAGACTCTGATTAAACAATGGAACATAACATAGTGAACTGTATAACAAAAAGCCAGAAAAATACTTTAGTTAAGAAGTGAAAGAGAAGTAAATACTAGAAAAAAAATGCTTTTTAATCAGCTGTCCAAGTCAGGTTTCTTCAACGAGGTCTGGTTGATATGAGAGCCACGTAGTTTTTGTCCAGCAAGCTAGTCACAGAGCTGCTGTGCTCTGCCCACGTCTGATTGTGATTCAGAGAGAGGGATATGATCGATAGCCCTGATGGAGCACTACAACTGTTTAGCTATTCTGTGCAATGCGGCAGCCGTTCTCCTTGTCACTGTTGTCGGCTGTGAGCGAGCATATACCCCCACATGGATACAAAGTCATTCACATGCTCCACACAAGTGCAGGCATGAAATCCAAGTGTGACAAGGTTTGCATGGGTGTTTTGCATGTTTTCACCTATGGACGAAGGTATGCAAGACCATGCTCACTGAAACTTCCCCTCTGAATTCAGGAGCTTTGTTGCAGTATCTGTGAATGAATACTTAGATGTGGATTTTCTCCGTACACAAAATAAATGGAATTTATGAAATCTTACAACATCAATAAACCATACCAAAGCCCAACAGGGGTGTGTTATTACATTGCAACACTGAGCTCTGGGAAAGTCAAAGGAAACACAGATAAAGAGTGATTTAATCCGCCGGCTCCACTGAGCCCTGCTCAGTAAAGCCCTTTGTCCCACAATGCATTAAACAGCTTAGAGATGACACCCTATGGTAAATGTAATTTGAACCGGAGATACATTAGCTATTGTTTGGTTTTGACAGGTGAGTAATCTCAAGCACACGCCATTCTGTGTGTGTGCCATACCAGAAAGAAAACTGATAGCATTTGATACGCTGCGCATGCCGTGCTGCTCAGACAAACTGCTGCTCTTTGCATGATTGAACTTATTTTCACCGTCAGCAATCAAACAACATCTAAATAAACAGGGAGCTGTTTTAAAAAGGGCTACATACAGGTATTGTTGCCAAATGACAGAACTCAACTGGAATGCTACACTGTCAGAAATGGCACGCTGGGTAAACATATTCCACATCGCTGCTTCTGCATATTCTCCTGTTTTTGTTCACTCCAAAGTTGTTCGAATGTCCAATAGATTTTGGATAAATAATCAAAAACGCATCAGGAAGCAGTGTCTCCAGCATCCTTGGAAGTTGATACCAAACGGAAACATACAATGTGTACAAGGATTTCCTGCTTCTGTTTTCTTAATCGGTATGCTGGAACTCCTCTTAACTTTATCTGTTCCCATGCTTTCTCTTGAAATCACAGTGGTCTGTTTTTCAGATTAACAGCAGCCTGTTCGAGTGTACACATAGGAAAAGCGTATTATGACCTGCTTCCAGCATAATTTCTTTGAAGGTTATTGTGGTTGTGATTGTTTTCTTACATTGCTTTTTTCTATGAAACGTGCATTTTGTGTAAAATCCCCTAGAGCTGTGTTCATTGCAGTCGGTATTCTCAGTCTTGGGCACTTGGTGAGATGAAATTTTAATGCCACAGGTTTACCTGGACTTTGGCAGGGCACTGGTATTTTTTTAGTAGGACCTGCCATGTGTATTTGAGCAAAAGTTTAGCTTTTGCTGTGCATCTGCTCATGGACAAGTGGTTCATGCAGGACTTGAACACTATTTACAGAATATTTAAAATACAAGTGTCCAAGAAAAACATGACATAGAAGGGGAACTCACAAATGCATCCCAAAAGTGTTCACATGCACATGCCAGTGCTGTTCGAGAGATCCTCTCCCTGTTGGCATTGTCACCAAGACAACGGTGCCAAGATAGCAGAGACAGCCCACAGTATTAAAATGTCCCTCGTTGAATTAAGGCAAGTCCCAAATCACTCGGTAAGACAACAACAAAAAAAAAAAGCTCTTCTGAAAGTGTCAGTCATACTTGAGTAATCCATGTTAATTTCTGCAATCCCTCCCACACTCCCCTGGCTAATAAGTGGCCTGTCAGCAGGCCCATTTCTCTTCCCTACGCCGAGTAGAGTTAATGTGCAGCCAAGTCGGTCGGTGGCTTGGCTGTCAGTCCGCCTCAGATATGGCTGCCTCTCCAAGCGTGCCAAAGCACGTTTCCCCCGTGATGCATCACGGTGTCGTGTGTGGTTGCTGATCTGTGAGCTGCTTCTATGTGATGTTTTCTTTCTTCTTTCTTGACAGACAGAAAAGGTCGGCTCTATTATGTATTGATAATTCATTTTCTGCCACTGACACACGGCGTGCACGAGCCATATTTCTGTCTCTGTTTGTGATGCACAATGGCAATCAGACAGCTTTTCAATATGTTCTGCTGCAGGTAATAATTAGCTTGCAAAACTGCCTTTCAGATGGACTTCTCAGGATATTGCTCTGTAATAAAATGTGTCCTCTCAGTATGAACCTTCCAACCCCAACACTCCTGACTTCACCCACCTCCCATTAGGGGCAGGACACACAGGAAGTTATTATTGGCATCCCCAGTAAATCAGAATGCTTCCTCAAAAAGGGATCAATTTCCCTCGATGCACTTTCTCATTATAACCTTATTTCTCCCACAGACAGTAATCTGGATTTGTCACGCTTTGTTTGTTTTGCCACCAAACTATTTCAGTCAGGAGTGAAGCGAACGTTAGCACACAGATGGAGAGGTAAGAGAAAAGGCTCAAAGTGGATCTGCTGAAATTTAAAACGGGCCAATTTTCAGAGATTCAGTGATTGCACAGATGGAAATTTACTTCTTGACTACATCTAATCTTTGTGGGTTTTTTTTAGTATTTTATTAAATTGCAAAAATTAACATCAGAGAAGAAAGAGAAAATTAACCTCTTTTGATTATTACTTGCACATTCCTGATGGTTGGGCACAGATTAAGATTGTAAATTGAGGAATACACAACGGCTCTTTGGATTTGTTTTAATTCTCTGGACCGTAGTGAATTTGTGGAGGGTCTGAACACCATAAGCCAATATAACAGTGATGTAAGAGAAGTACAACAGAGCAGACTACAGTGGGAGTATGATAGAAAATAATAGATTAGGAGCTAAGAAAGTTTGACAGGACGGAGAGTGGGAGATAAAGAGAACAGATGGCAAAGGGCAGCAGGTGAACAAGGGATGGGTGGTTTGGAAAAGCAGGGAAGAGGAGGGAAAGTTAGATCAAGCGGCTGTTTTTGGAGGGTTACGTTTAAGTTGATTAAAGTTTCGGTGGCTGCATCTGCAGATGAAAGCATGACTTTGACTTCCTGAGCTTGACCCTCTGTGACCCCAGCCCAGCTGTCCATTGCGTTGATCCCCACTTTCTGTCTTCCTCCCTTTCAACCTGCTCCCATCTCCCACATTTTGTCATCTTTGCTTTTATGCTCTCATCTGTCCCACCCTCTCTCATCTTCCTTGACTCTTTCATCTGCAGTTTTCACTTCATGTCTTCCTATCTGTTCATTATCCTGCACAGCGTTCCTGCCCTGCCCATCCTTCCCTAGTATTCGGTACCCGGTGAACAGTTTTCCACTTAAACACGAGTTCAGCCTGCTTGTTGTTGTGATTTTATTCATGTAACTCTATGGACAGGTATAGCGGTATAGTTAGTTATGATGATTGTTTGCTCTTTGATCATCCTGGA
Organism: Pao palembangensis; assembly: GCA_015343265.1. Classification (NCBI taxonomy): domain Eukaryota; kingdom Metazoa; phylum Chordata; class Actinopteri; order Tetraodontiformes; family Tetraodontidae; genus Pao; species Pao palembangensis. The sequence continues at coordinate 9,129,750 of CM027095.1, read as the reverse complement.
AGGGCAGAGTTGACCTTAAAGAGCAGTAATAAAGTGGATGTTAAAGGTTGACACTGAGGGGAATTTTCAGTTCAAATTCATTCATTCTTGTCCTTTCAAGATTAACTCCCAACCCCACCCAAAGGACTTCTTTATTATTTCATACAACTGAATTCAAGAAACTTCATATTGTTAATTGTGTTGAAGTAATTCTTAATTGTATGTACCTGTAACTGAAATGAAAAATGTGCACCTGAGATATGCAAGTTTCATCTTCTGATCCTGTGATTGCAGGTTTTACCCATTGGTCAACTTAATCTAATTTAGGATCCGAGGCGATGGCCTTCGTTTGAACAATATCCACGCCCTCAGCAGATACAATAGGTCACTGAGCTCATAGCATTTCGGCCGGCCCACCTGTCCTTCAGAATGAAGATTAAGTTTGCTGAGCAGGATAATCGTGCTCCGAGGTCCCTGTGGTATGCAAGCGATGCAGCACTCTTGCTTTCCTCCTGCAGCACCTTTCATTGCCTCGGAGTCTCTCCACATGAGTTTGATAAATTGCAGGATTCTCCTTTTCCCTCACAGGAGCTTGTTGTTAGCATGTTTTAACATACGTTTTTGAAAGCGAACAGAGAATGCCGCGTTAAAGCCAGGTCACATTCCTGTTCTGAATTTGACCTGGACGTTAACTTATCCTCCGTGCACTGGTGTCAGGGAAGCAGGGGGAAAAATAAATAAATGGATAAAATAACAGGCATCAGTTACACCCAGCTACGTCAGAGTGACTGTCCCAGGACACAGAGGGCAGTGAGATAAATCTAGACGCTGCCCCCCAGAATAGAGCGTGCTGCTCCATTAGAACAGGACGCAGGCTGTGTGGGAACAGACAGAGGTCACTGTGGTCAGAAGAGTTATTTCTGTAATGCTACCGGACCTCCAGGAGTTGACACCCATTCATTCATCCAACTGCCTGTCAGCAGGGAAGGGGACACACAGAGAGACAAATGCTCTCCAAAAGAACAAGCGGCAGTGCAGTTTGTTTTTCCACAGGGAAAAAACAGTCTGTCTATTCTGTAACTGCATTTTCCATTACCGTTGTTGATGAATTAGAGGATATTTCTAATATAGACCTTTATAGTCAATTAATTGGACAATTTGAAGCAGCCCAATATAATTTTTAAAGCAATGAAAAACAACAGTTCCATAAAAATAAACTATCCCAGATAATGTTGAGCTGCATTACATTAACTATATACCACAGTGTTTTATTACACTTTTGTAGAAGTTGTGTCTAACCACATAGAAATGGAACTCTTTGATAATATTTTATATAACTATATAACTTATAACTTGCAGTGTTCTTAAAAATTATAGGATTTTTTAAAATATAACAACAGTGAGACAGGGGATAGCTATGGAATAATTTCTTACCTTCTCCTATTTTTTTCTTTTGCCCTTAAAGACATGCTAACAGTCTGCCTTATACACACAGACACACAGACACACAAACACACGCACACACACATCAATAGATCATTAGGAATGTGTTGCTTTCAGAGTTGAGTATAATGATGCAGAGCTGGTCAGAATTGCAGTGTGTATATACTGTATATACCAGGGGTGGGCAATTATTTAGCCTGAGGGGCCACATTGGGTTTTAGATCTTGATGAAGGGGCCGGTCAGGTGGTGCAGGAGGCTAACCCCCCAAATGAGGATCAGAGGTTAGCTAACAATCCTGCTTGATGAACTATTGACAGAGAAAATGTTTAGAAGAGCCTGTAAATTGGTCCAACTAGAGATGGATGATGAAGCTCCAAATGATGTTTGGCCCCACCTTCTTGAGAGGACATGTTAGCATGCTAGGTGAAGGGGGGGTCTGAACCTTTTTCTAACCAATCAAGCTGACAACCCTCGTCATTTGGCTTTTTGGAGAAATTATTGTGAAAGCTCTGTGGGTCTGATTAAATAGTTCGTCGGGCCACATGCGGCCCCCGGGCCTTAGTTTGCCCACCTCTGGTATATACAGAGAGCGAGAGAAATCAGGAAATTGCCATCTCTCTCTTCTTCCTATTCTGTGAGCCAGGGGGGAAGGATGAATCTGTGGCATCTGGGGACCACCCTGCTGCTTTGCTCCACGTCTTGCTACAGCTACCTACCCCCCACTGGGCACAAGTAATAGAAGGAAAACAGGGACCTTAAGGCCTCAGAGTCCAGCTGCCACTTTGACAATACACACACAAGGGGAATAAAAAAGAAATAAAACAGAACAGACACTTACATGAGAGTGGCACCTAAAGAGGCTGTGAACTCTCACTATTTGCTTTTTACGGTGCACAGTAATCTCTGGAATACCAAATGCTGTGATAAAGGAGTTTTATTTTAGTTGTGGTTAAAGGCAGGTGGAAGTACGCTTCAAAAATATTTAGAGGTCATAGAAGCTTTTAGAATACAGCAGTACTTCAGTCTAATTTAAGGGTATAACAATGAATACTAATTTTCATGGAGTCTCAATCATTCCTTTTGAACAAATAATTATCATTTCCTAACATTTTACTGTAACAATGTGGACAAATCCTCCTGCTGCCACTGAATGTTCTCGTACATGCACAAGTTAGAGGTTGGCAAAGTGACATTTCTGTCACTAAACAGGCCGTCCTGTAAGAATAACACAAGCCTTTAAAGACACCTAATGTCTTTCACTCCAGTGTGAACATAATGTGGTGATTGTAATGTGCAACTTAAAGCAATCAGGAGAGATGTGTATATAGGATTTATAGCTAATGGGAAAAAAATATGAAAAATACTGTTTTCAAATGCACTTCATTCTATTCTTCTCAAGTCATTCATCACAGAAATAGTATTATGCCGCTGCTTACAGGCAAAATACACAAAGATGAATTATTTTCGTTATGTCTTTGTTAATCATACCTGCAATATGTTCTGTAAGTATGATTGTTTTTGAATGTTAGGCCTTTTCCAGCCCTGAACGTTTCTAGGGGTGTCGTGGCTGCTATGCCGCAGCAGTCCTTAGATTGCAATGATATTGTAATGATAATAGCACTACTACATTTTCCTTATTGCCAGGCCCCTTCTCAATCCTGTTGAACATATAAACATCCAGATTTATGAATAACCTTGAGCTGGGCATATCTCCATTTCAGACTCTGGACATAATCGTGCCGCTGATGCATCCAGATCAATTTTTCAGGATGTCTTGTTTGTAGTGTGAGGAGCAAGGCTGCCATAGTAGGGCTGAGTGTGTCAGCTGGGGGCGGGGGTTGGGTGCAGTTAGGGTGTATCCAATTTCAGACTGGAAGGCAAATGGCCTTGGAGATCAAGGATAATACAGCAGATTTCTAAGTCGCGCTGATATTGATTTGCTTTGCCTCAAGTGAACTCCTCTTTGTACCTTCTTCATGTAAGCTTTTAAATGTCGCTCCCTTAATGGCCCCCTGATCTATAAGGCCACAACAACTGACCCTTATAAACATGGCCTATTGTTTTTTTTTTGTTTTATTTTGTTTTGTTTTTTTGTTTTTTGTTTTTTTATTTTTCATGGATGTTACTGGATATCACATGGAAGGGTGTCGTTTTAGTTTTTCAGGAAAAGAGTGTAGCTGGTGCCATACTCCAGTATTTGAATGAGTTTTCGTCAACCTTCCAAAGAGAATTGCTGTTATTAACTCCACCAAGGAAGTTATGTGATAGCCGGCGCTTATCTGTCTGTCTGATTTGTGGCAAAATAACTCAAAAGATTATTAATAGATTTCACGAAATTCTCAGGAAATGTTGATATTGGGCTGAGGAACAAATACAGAAATTTTGGTGAAGTTCTGGATTACCATCTGGATCCAGGAATGTTCTGAAGGATTCTTTATCGTTGTGAGATGGGGACACTCCTCAAGTCTAAGGGGCAAGCATCCTTTCACCGAGGCTAACCCTCGAATATAAGAGGAGCATTAATTAATTAATTTGATTATTCATTTGGGTGTAAGTCAAAATATATGGGGAAATGACCTACAGGGTGGAAGTCTGCACTCTCCGAGTTCTTTTCTTGTTTACTGTTGTTACTTTCAATAACTGTTTTACAAATTTTGTCACCTTATTGTTGTTCAGTGTTTCACTCCTGGCAGATAAAGAGCTGAGAAAAAAAAAAAAACTCTGCAGAGTGTTGAGTGTATTCATTAGACAACACAGCTATTTTTTTTACAGACTCTTTAGTGCTTTTGTTAATTGTCCACTCATGAGCTGAAAAGTTAGAGGTTTTGTTGATGTTTCTTTTCTGTCAGTGTTTTGTTGGAATTTCTACCAAGCTACAGCTGGTGCTAATCTGGCCTGACCGCCCAGATGCTAAAAATTTCCATAGAAACTCACGTTTGAAATTCAGATCTACGCCACTTCTGTGCAGCAGAGGCATTAATTATGCGTGGATCTGTCAGCTGCAATGGGTTTCAAAGCACTGTCCCATACAGAGCAGCATTCTTAGCACCTCTCTATGAGCTCATATTCTCCATTTCTTTTGCCAGTATGTTAGCAAACGTGCTTTCATTTTATCCTGCTGTGGTTATTATCGGTCCTGAAAACTCCACCATTTGAGTAGGATAACTCGTCAAATACACTCATTATAAAGTTAAACACATAGTGAAAAGTGATAGATGTGTGCTACAGTGAGTTTCTAAACCCCCTCTCACAGCTATTACAAAAAAAAAGAATGGATTAGCCAGCAGCCCCCTGCTAGGACAGAGAATGGATGAGAATGGGAAAAATCCCATCTCTGTGGAATTATCTAAATAACAGGCTGGCCAATTTAATAAGTACCAGTCTCATCAGACCTCATCAGCTCCCCCAATTATGCCGTCGCCATGGCGGCTGGCAGGCTGGTTGTGTGCTACGGTGACGGATGACAGCCAGTGTGGCGATGTGCTTCACTGTTCTGCCGTGCTTTTCAAGCATCCATTTCTGGCATTCTGGCGGTCAAAGATGTGTCGTGACTATAGGAGACTCTGGGACAAAAAGGGGCAGTCACAGCTGACTGGATCAGGCTCTGATGTGGACCAACACATCGGCAGGGAAGAGCAACTCGTCTGGCTCGTGACACAATCCATCTCTGTTGCTTCTGGCTACATCATGTGCTCTGTGATTTTTGCCAAGCAATAATCTAGTTGGTTCTGCAGAGTTTGCAAACATATTAAAATGGTTAATTGACTGCATCCTAATTGCATTCACATTGATTATTTGAAATATGAAATGTAAACTCCCAACAAGGTACACTGCTGAATTACTTGATATTCGTTGTCATTTATCAGTTCACATTGATTCTTTTTCCACTTTCTTTGCAGGTTGATGTCATATAGACACCCTGTAAAAAGGAAAACAAATGCTAATTAAGATAATGCAACACTCACATGGTGAGTGTTATAACGTCAGGCTGGTAAAATGCACAAATTCCGCTGCACATATGACACACAGACCTGTGTTTCAGTTGTCAGACCCATTTTAGAAGTTGTTCAGCCCTCTTTGAAGGCATTACCATCACTGCGCCAGCGTTAGCGAAAGCTTCTCATATCGATGTCAACTTCTCTCCCTTACCGTATTACCTCCACAGGGTCAAGATGTGGGGTAAAAAAAAACACAGCTCTCTTTCTTTTACTGGATCCCATTAATGCTGACTGAGGGAAAAACAAGACCTTTCATCACTTCTGAAATGTTTAGGCAAAGACTTATGTAGAGAAGTCTGACATAGGTCAGCTGTTGGTTCTGATTATCAGCTCTGATTTCTCTCCGCAGGGATAATGCAGCTTCTGTCGTGCGTACATAGACTGTTGAAGACACTTTGAAGACTGTTAAGCGTGCATTTGGATACTAATAAAAACTATTTTGGTGCTACACTGCATCTAGATACAGCAAGAGCATTTTATCCAGATCATTTTTGTTTTCCCACCACAGTTTATAGCCATGAAGGATGACATGCAGAGGAGCCTGGTTTTGGCAGCCTTGTTTTATGTGTTCATTTTAATCAGCCTTGAGTGGAGATTGAGATCAAGCTTTTGAAGTAGAAAGCTGGACCACCTTTGTAAACATACTGCGTGTAGCATGTTGCATCAAAATTTGCACTGATTTTTACACTGTTATACTGTAAATATGTTGTAAATATGTTAATACTGACGAGGCTGCTGGGACAAGTCAATTTCCCATGTCTGGGATTAATAAAGTATTTCTATTCTATTCTATTATTCTAAAACATTGTTGTCAACATGCAACACGTGTTGCATGTTGACACGGTGTGGGAGGTTACATCAGTTCACCTGACAGATTCAGGTTTAACTCCGTATTTCAAAGAGATTTTGTGTAAATCCAGAATAAAAGGATCAATAAAGAATCAATGCAGCATTTAACAACACGGTATTAAAAACTAGTAGAAGAAAACCAAAGAGTGAAATTGATGATAACTACCACAAGCCAACTAACACAGAATGATTGGAATACGAGTAAACAAGCTGTTTTATAGAGGAGAATTGTACTGTTATAAAACCAACTATTCTTTGCTGTTTTAGAAAGAGATACAGCTGCGTCCTCTCTCCACCAGTTGAAGGCTCCTTTCAGCACAGCTTTAATTACAGCATCTGAAGCTTTGCTTGGCTCAGGCTGGCTGGTCTCCATGCAACCAATCGAATCCGCTCTCACGTCACTGCCTTCATCTGCCACAGAGTCATCTGATCCCCAATCAGCTCTAGTGCGGCTGCTCATTGATCCCCAATCAGTTACACTAAAGGGGGACGCAGTGGAACCCTCTTCACACCCCAAACCCCAGTCCCTTCACCCCATTTAGTCGGGTGCCTGACTTCCAATGATCATCAATCAGCGTCACTGGCAGCATCGATTGTCAATCACCCCCAGTGACATTATTGATCTGTGCGTCCCCTCGTCCACAGTGTTGCCCCCGGCCAACATTGCAGCCAGGCTGTGGCATATTGATCGCCCTCAGATACAGTATTGAGGTCTCTTTATTGATAATTCATTTATAGTGCTGTAATTTCATTTTCTTTCCTGTCCATGCTGTTGTTACTGGAAACCTCTGCGCTTGAAACCTAGTTAACAAACGTAAAGCCTTTTGTGTGCTTGCCACGATGGTGTAATTGATTGGGTGGGTGTACCTGTTTTTGCAGCTGTTTTTATGCTGTCATTCAAAATTCATTATCAATTTGTAGTTGGTGGGAGCGTGAAAACGGCATAAGCCAACCTCGACCCAGAATATATGCTAAAAAATAAGACATCAGTTAGATTCCCATGATGCTTGCACATAAAAACAGTACCAGTAAGTTTGTCCTCGACAAATACCCAGCGATGGTGCTGCAAGCAAAGTCTGAAGCCTCAATCCTTCAGAGAATGCTCAAAAGTCTGGTACAGCACATGTATTACATTTTTTTGAAATAGAAGAGTTCAGAGCTGATTTCTTTCAGTCCAGTGTCACATATATATGCAGTGATCCATTCTGGAGATGTGGTGGAAGGGCAGTTCTGTTGAACTACAAAGCCCATCTGTATGATTCATCTCTATAGATGGGAGTTTTCACAGGTCACTGGAGGCGTTGGCAGTGTTATAATACTGCACTAACAGGAACAGAGTCTGCCCACACAGGCAGTGACAAAGGCTGTGGCAGCACAGGTCAACCCCCACAAGCAAAGTACAGCCAGCTGCTTTAAACTCCACCACCACAGCCCAAACTGACCACCTTTATGCTATAAGAACAAAGACGGTGACTCCTTGTTAATTCTGTAAGAGATCAGTGTTTTCTTAGCGCGTTACTGTTGTCTTAACTCGGGTCTTTCTTTGGAACCAGTCTCTAAATAACATAACTGTATTTACAGTGTGGCTGTACTTGATTGCGGCGCCGGCCAGCTGTGCAAAATGGCCACTGATACTGAGGTCAGCTGCAGTAACAAAGATTTTGGCAGCGCTCAGCATATGTTGGTTGAGCATTAGAAACATCTGTAGCCGCCACTTTTAAAAACTGCAGCTAACATTTAACAGGCGGCACTTTTAATGATGCAGTTTGAAATGAATGTGGTGGGGATCAGTAGTAGATGGCATTTTAGCAACTAAACATACAGCACCCTTCCACTTTTGTCTGTGTTATTTTTATTATATTGTTGACTTGACATGGCAACCGCATTGCCAGGAATGACCAGTTAAAATGAAGTTCTCCTTAACTGGAAAATCAGACGGTGTCTCGCAGGAGTTGACTTGCAGACTTTTGGACATTTTTCTTGCTGCCACAGGCTTGAGAAGTACATTCAGTCAGAACTCAGAGGCAAAAAAAAGATCTTCTGCAGAATCTTTATATGCATAGTCTTACAAATAGATGGATAGATGAGTTGAGAGGAAGCCAGACGGAAGATAACCATGTCTGAGAGAGATGCAATCGAGGGAGACGGCGAGAGTGAGAGATGGATTAGCATGTCAGAGACTCCCTACATAACATTACTCTTGTTAAGTGCGCAATAGCTCATCGATCAGGCTTCTACTACCTGCATCCAGGGCTCTTGCCTTCCTGTAATCCATAATATGATCTCAGGGCTAAAATGCTGTGGTGCTACAGGAGCCCTATATGAGCCTGTCCAACCTAGGGCTGATCAATACTTTCCCCATACTAATCTCATACTCTGAGCTGCAGGGTTAAAGGCTGGAAGTCAACTGTGGATGTCTTTTTTTTTTTTTTTGGAGTCTCTTTGTCTCTTGCTGTCACTCTCTCTGTCTTTCTGTCTCTATGACACCGTATCTGTCTTTCCATCTATATTCCTCCCCTCTTTGTCTCACTCTCCGCAGTACTCTCCGCAGCGCTCTCCTCTCAGCGCGCGCTCCATTTATCAGTGCGTGTCATTGAGCCATGTGTGCTGTCCCTGTCAGCAAAACGGCTGGCAGACCGTCTTCATTTCCACGCTGAGGGATGCGAGGACAGTGTGGCAGTTGTGAGAGTTATCGACTGGGATCCGTCAAAGCCTCCCCCTTTGGGAAGTTACTACTGTCTGTCTTCCTGTTTGGTGGCTGCACCGATCTTGTCTGGTTGGACTAAGGTGACATACTATGCAGTCAAATGCCCCAAAATTTTACATTTCAGTTTACTATATATTCATATGTTTATTGCATTTTTTCCATCATTTTTTGAAGGATTTTAAAGCCCAAATCAAAGTTTTATTTTTTTATTGTGAAAATTTTCTCCACTTTCTCACATATTGATGAATAAATAAATCATTAAAAACAACAGCTTGATAAATGATGAAAATGATCATTTTAGGAAAGACGTGGAATACAGGATGTAATAATAAATTAATTGTAAACTACTCTTCATTTTTATCTACTATTAGACCTCCGAATGTCTGTCACCGTCGTCTTTTCCATCATACTAATAATAATAACTAACTAATCCTCCTTTTTGCATATACTTACAAACACAGCCATACAAAGAAGCGCTAAAGGAAAATCAGCCCATGGAAGCTAGCCCCGAACCTCTTGGCCATACCGGTATTTCATTTTTTCTGTTCTTTTCTTGGAAACCTTCCTTTCTTTCTCTGAAGCCACTTAGAATGGCATGTTTTAGTTCAAGTGGCTGAGCAGCTCCCTGTGTTTAGGGCTTTGCTCACACTAGGAAAATAAGGCCAACCCTGTTTGACTCCGTGCTGTTGTGTAAAACCACTTTTGTAACAGCCTTCAGGTGAAAGGAAAGTCTTTGACTGAAGAAAATCCCTTTATCCAACTCTGGTGCAGCTTGTGGGCATTTCCTGGCTGACAGATGCACTCTTCGAGTATGGGTGGTGTGCAAATAAATGTTGTACTGATTCTGCTAAATTTGAATGCATGTCATAATTCACATGTATAGATCAATATACAATGCAACAACCAGTCCAGGACTATGTGCATACATGCTCTCTATCTGAGGAAAGATAGAAAAGAATTATTGAGGTCTGACTTTGCCGCACTGGTCTTTTTCCTCAGAGGCTGGCCCATGCCCATCGTGAATAAAAGCATTAATTACTTACGTACACAGTGGAGCTAATAAATGAAATATGCAATAAGCCTTCATTTAAATGCCTATTGTTGTTTTAATGTCCCATACAGAAGTACAGCTGCATACACTTATTGGTTCATTTGCCGTGGTGGTGATGGATCTTTTGATGTGCAGAAAGCCATGACTATCTTTTCAGAGCCGCACACACAGCCCGGACGATGATTGAGCCCAGGCTGTGATCGAATTAGGCAATAGTGACAAAGACATCTCTCACCAAACTGTCTCAGTGGTGCTCTCCCAGCTTTTGTGGGGACGCTCACTCACAGGCATGTGTGCGATCATATCTGTATTCAGCTCTTATTAATGTGTTTACTGGTTCCTGCAGCAACCCATATAAAAAACAATTAGGAGTTTCCAAAGAGTCTTGTTAGTGCCAGGAGCCTGTGACCTAAAGACGCAACATGAGCAAGCTAATATGTGCACCCAGTGGCCTAATTTATTCTTGGCTGGGCCAGTGATGACAGTGTGTGGCGAGAAGTCTAAAAAAAGGCTTTCAAGCTGGCAGTCATTTGTTTTGTATATGTTTACTATTTCAGTGCAGTGTTAAGGGCAGTAGGAGTGTGTGTCTGTGTGTGTGGGCTGGGGCATGTCAGGCTGTGATCACAGGGTGGATGAGGCGATGTGAGGCTGTTGATCTTGGGCTAGAGTCTTAAACAAATTGGCCATTTTGCTGTGGGAAATGGGGGAGATAGTCACAGGGGTAACGTCAGCGTGCTTGGTGTCAGATTCTCCAAATCTCTTAGATAACTAATTATCTCCCCAAGTGCCAGGAGAAGTTTGGAAAAGGTTTTTTTTTTGTTTTACTTTTGTTCACCAGCTTTTCCCTTGCTCTCCTTTCCAGGCAAAAGTTTCCAGAGCTGATTTTGGCCAATTTGGTCACTGCATAGCAGTTCAAAAATACAATGTCCATTGGGTCACATCCTTTCATTTACATCATTAGGCAGCTCTAAAACAGCAAAAAGATTCTTTTAGAATGTGGCAGAGTGTACAGTGGCATCGGGAAATAGAAATGAACTGACAAATCAATATGGTGCCTCATTAAACTGCAAAATACTCTTTGAGAATCCTTTAAGATCATTTCATACGTCGTGTTGTTGTTACTGCTTTATCAATCCTGACAGCAGCCCTGGTACTCGTGTCATGCATTGTACTTTGTTATCAAGTCCCGAGCACCTCTCGCATCTGGGAGAGGAGATTAGAGCATCAACAGTCCCCTCAGTACGTGTCATCTCTGACACGTTGTTATGAAAGGTCCTGTTCCTCACCTCCCGCGGACAGCCCCTGTCCCTGCCCCGTGTCGTCACAGAGCAGCCATGTCGCGAGCTGCCAGGCTTGTAATGTGAAAGCGATGACAGGACCACCGTCAGGACCCTTCTGAGTCACCAGGTGCAGAACAGCAGCAGTTCTGTGTGCGCACAAACCGGCTGGTTCTCTGTGAACTGTACAGCTTCTGACCTGCACAACCTATCTGGGGAACAAGTGTTTGATACTGGTGCTAGTTCTCTGTCTACGCGTCTGCTTCTCCTCTTGGTCAGCCACCTGCTTCTCTTATCTTTCACTCTTTCCACAGTTTTGTGTCTTGTTTCCCTCACTGGTTCTGTTCTCATGTGTTCCTTTTGGCGCTGCCAACTGTCTCTGTTCGCTGCTCTCATCTCTCCTGCTGTCAGAGATTCCAATCTTGCTGACACAGACTGAAAAAAAGGGACATATGTGTTAAAACCCCATATCCTCAGCCAAGGGTGACCCCCATTTTTCTCACGAGAAAAGCTTTTCACGAGAAAAAAGAAAAGTGTTTCTTTTTTCCCCTTTCGTTTTCGGTCTTTATTTCTTTATCCATTTTGGTCTGCTTCAGTGCTCACCTGCAGCTCGAGCATAAAAGGTGCACTTTCAGAACTTTACCCTGATGTAGGTTATCACAGCATTTGAATTAACCTTCAACATAAAATCATTTATACAGTAGGCAGAAACTGTTAAAAAGTAATACTTATTCAGGTTTAATAATTGGTTAATAAAGGGAGGATTCTATGATTTTGGTGTTGGTTGATGAAATGGACATGCTGTTTGCTCCAGAAACAGAAGCCTTAGTATGTTTGACAGCTTTCTCACCCCTCTGGTACTAATGCGTGTGGAGAAAGGCATACAATTACAAATTAAAGAAAAGATGTCTTTAGAAGTAAAACAGAAGAGGATAAAGCTTCAGAAACAGGAATGCCTTCTAGAAATAAGCTTTGGCTGCCAGAGCAGTGCTGCTTTACTCTCTGAGGTATTTACAAGAGCGATTACTGTGATTATTATTTCAACAATACCCTGCAATGCTCTTTCACAAGCTGCCAGCCAAGGCCAGAGTAGGAACGGGCTGCCAGCATTGGGATTTTGGGATTTTTGTCAATTTTTAGTTGTGTCTGGAATTTTGTCTAAGCACTCCACAGGGGGGCAGAGTGGAGGAGAAGATGGAGGAGAGATAGAGATGTTATGGTAGATGAAAAGAAATGCAAAGCAGTTGAGAAGGACTTACGACTTTCTGATGGGTCACAGGATGTAGGCTTCCAAACATATTTTTTTTGTTTTCTTTCCCTTTCTGTGCAGCTCCTACGGAGCCCCTGCTGTGTAAATTTGCAGACGGAGGACAGAAGAAACGCCAGAGCCAGAGCAAGTACCCCCAGAACGGGAGACCGTGGCACAGGGAAGGCGAGGTAAGATGTGATACTCACAAACTGACCCTCATCAAAATGTGTGGGGAGTGCAGACAATACATACAGTACCTCTTATCCTACAAATATCTTGCCTCTACATAACAGATTTAACTTAACAATAGTGCTGCAAAGTCCTTATATTTGCTTATCCAATCTCATGTCTTTAATTTATATGTAATTTTATTTTTCCACATCCCTGCAAGAGTCATCATCTGGGACTTATGGAAAGTGACAGTGAAGCTTGAGTATCACATGCGTCTGTAATTTTTATTTATTTATTTATTTTGGTCCTATTCCTGTAATGCTCACATTGATGAACCCACTGAATATTAAAATCAAAATGCACACACGCTCCACATCATAATGTCTTTCAGCACAATCCATTCCGAGAATCGATAGCTGCCAAAGCCACATAAACCAAATAAGTCTTTCCATTGCAGCATAATGACGTTCTAAACAAGTTGTTTACTGATGATGTAATGGTAATTTCTAATCACAGCCGCCACCCTTCTCACAACATCTGGCTTTACATAAACCGCTGCCATCTGTCACTGGAATTTCCCCACAGTCGTTAAAAAAGACAGTTCTCCAACATACAGGTCAAACTGTACACTCATGTATGCACCGTCACGTGAAGTGTATCTTAAACCAAACATCTGACTGAACCTATAAAAATGTGCCATACATCTTAATACATGGAAACCGAAACTGGCAAGCGTTCATCGGCAACATGTGGAGGCAAGGTTGAACTATGCTCACAGAATACCAAGTAGCTCTACTGGAAAGGGCACACAGAGGAGACAGGTGGCCAACTGTTTTGGATAGTCCATGCACATACACACACACATTCAGCGGTACTGACAGTTGTGCTGATACGGCAGCACGTGAGAGCCGGAGAGATAAAATGTTCGTCCTTCAGGAAACACACACTCTCTACTGTATGTGTCCGTGTGGGCGGTGAAGACGGTGCGGTGAAGGGTTTGTGTGTCTTAGTTGAGCCATGCATGGTTGTGTCTGCCCATCACATGTTCAGCAGCCATAACACCTATAAACCAGTGAAGCGCACTCCATCTAAATCACATTGCTACTAAACGATCCCTCACAGGCACACACAGAGGTAACTCAGCTGATATATGGTGTGTGACATTTGTGTGCGTGCCCCTGATACCCATCTATCCATTTTCTGTTAAATGACACTTATTCCTAATCAGGGTCATGGGGTACTGCAGTCTATCCCAGCATTCAGCAAGTGAGAGGCAGGAATACACCCTGGATACCAGTCAATTACAGATCACACACATTGACTCATACACCAATACAGCGAGGCAGTTCGGAGTGTCCGATCAACCTAATATGTATGTTTTTAAACAATGCAGGGGAACCTGGACAAAACCAAAATGATAATATGTATTTGTTGATATGCCTCATGTATAAATATATGGTTTGATTATGTAAGAACGGTACAAAGCAAAATAATCTACTGCTAAATACAAATAGCCTTTAATGTTAAAAGATTTTATTCATCACCTCAATTCAGGTGCCTTAATTCTATCACAGCAGGGCATTAAAGTTTCCTCATCACGTCATTATGATATATTAGCTGACCAGGCCACAGGCAGTTTTATATTAAAGTCCTTCATTTAAAGTATGAATTAAAGTCCTTTTAGAATCTAAAGCAGAGCTCGCTCATTACGCTGCCTACCTCACTTATTCTCAGCCACAGCTGAGAACGTTTAGGTCTGCAAGTATAGATGCAAACTAACTACAGTCCTCCACATGTTTAAGTTCTCCAGGCAGATAGTAGTATGATCAGGATACAACAGATAGAATTTTAACATTGACTGTAAATGTAATTTATTAATGGGCCAGTGAGAACTTGAACATGGGGTAGACACTCTCTTCTACCAGAGTATATTTCAATTTGCTTTTTTTTTTTACTCACACTGTTTCATCATTCTTTCCACCTTGCCCTCGCATTCTCTCCCACATTGTTTCTTCTGTATTTGAAGTGCATTTCACTGTTTGAAGTCTTCCCAGATCTCCCAGCAACATATGGCTAGAGAGAAGCTTACTGAGAGAAACAGGAAAAAAAAAACACAGAACACATTGCGTGATCAGTCAGGAATTGTGAGGACTGAATGCTGCAGGGGTGGCTGCTAACGATTGAGATATACAACAGATTTTCTTGTAACTATCCGAGGTGGAAATCTTGCTGGCTGTCAGTGTCTCACGCTGACAAACATATTAATTACTACATTTTATGCAACACACCCATAGACACACATTACACACAAGCACCACGGGTGCTTGTTTTCTCCTAACCCCCTTCCTCACACTTCTACTTTTTTCTTACCAACACACACTCCTACACACAAAAGTTTCAAAGTCACACTTCTCAAGCGCAGATTCCAGGGGAATGAGTGTAAATGAAAAAAACATCTGGCATTTCACTCTGTGTGAAAGTCTGACAGATGTCCATTTGTGTGTGTGTGTGAGAGAGACAGAGAATGTGTGTTTCCCCCCTCTTACTGTGCAACAAAAATGTTCAGCAACAACGGGGGTGTTACGTCCCGTCTAGCGTTTCCGTGACATAACATGAGGAACATAACGTTGTTTAACGTAAAATACGTTTATTAACAGAAAACTGGGGATCAAAATCGTTGGGGGAAGCACAGCCAAAATAAACACAATCACAATCCGCTAGAAAACAAAATGCACTAAACTACTGCTCAGGGGTAAATAAAATACAGGAATCTGACCTGCCTTCCTATCTATAAACAAAGAAAACTTGTGAAAAGAAACAGCTTCTTCCCCTTACCAACCCAGACGACCTCGCATCAAGCGGTTGTTTAAAAGAAAAACTCTGAAACGAAAAGGGTGACTGCCCCACGCAGCACCACACACACAGTTCAGTTTTAGGTCGCACTCTAAGGGCCAAGGCACAGGAACACCACAGTTTGGTTGCAAGTGTGAGAATGAGAGCCCCCCCCGGCCTGGGCACACAAAAAGAGAAACACGCACGAAAGAGCACCCCCTTCAGACAGGGAGTGGCAACCACACTCCATGGCCCAGTCATAGAAATAAAACCTGTGTCCTATGGGGTCATAACAGGGGACCAGCTGGCAGCCTGCCTAAATCAGCTGATCAGCGACAGTTGCGCAGTCACCGCTGGATCCCGGGAACCTGCACCCTCTGCTGGGAAAACACAGGACAAGCCGCACACACAATAAAGAGCCAGCAAGCCGGACCCTAACAGTACCCCTCCCTCAATGGGCGCCTCCTGGCACCCTACCTGGTCCTTTTGGACGGCCCCACATCCATCATCCAGGGTGGGATCAGGGTGTCGGACGGAGGGACTGAGCCGGACCCCCCGCCCGAATCGGACCTGCGGACCTCAGCTTCTGCTTCTACAGGGGCAGCTGTAGCTTCTACGGTGGCAGCTGCCTCAGTCCGGGACTCAGGGACAGCTTTAGCTACCATCTCAGGACTAGTTTCAGCTTCTGCAGGAGCTGTCTCAGCAACGGGCTTGGAGGCAGCTTCTGTTTCTACGGGGGCGGCTGCCACGGGCCCCAGACCGGTCTCAGCCTGGGACTCTGGGGCAATCTCAGTCTCTCCAGGGGCGGCTTCAGCGACGACCTCGGAGGGAGCTTCTGCCTTCTCTGAGGTAACCTCAGCCCAGGGTTCAGGAGCAGCTTTAGCTTCAACTGGGACAGCAGCAAACTTGCTGCAAACTTTGCAAGCTTTGCTGCAGGGGTCAGAGGTCTTGCTCTCGGGATCAGAGGCTTGGCTGCAGGGGTCAAGAGCTTCGCTGCAGGAGATCCTGCCTTCATCTTCGGGGTTACAGCCCTTGCCACGGGAAACGCGACCTTGGATGCTGACATTGTGGGCGTCGTCCCTGTAGTTGGGGCCGGCATGAGCATGGTCATCTGCACTGTCCTCGGGACCGGCGTGGACCTCGGCACCGCCCTCGGAACCGGCGTGGACCTTGGCAGTGCCCTCGGGACCGGCGTGGACCTCAGCGTCATCAGCAACTTGGTCTTGGCCTGTGGCACAGCCGCTCTCTCGGCACGCCTCGAACACACAATCTGGGAGCCTGAAGCCCTCTGCTAACAGTGAGAACATTATACCTGCTGGATCCATGGTGGCTGGATTGTTCTGTTATGAGCATTTGTGTAGAGGACCCAAACGCAGGTATGAGGCAGGCTCTCAATGGACAAAAAAAAAAACCTTTATTGGGTGTACATGGGGAAACAGAAAGTGTTCCAGTGGAGGAAAAACAAATGTCCATGCAAAACTCAAAGTCCAAACTCTTGACGGGGAGGCTCCACTGCAGGGTGTCCAAAGACCCGAACTCAGACTCTTCTCAAGGAACGTGGCAACCTGGGAACCGGGACAAAAACTCTCATGACTCACAATCCAAAAATGCCACAGGAAAGCTTCAGTCTGAGACAGTCTAGTACCACTCTGCAGGAGAAGGAAGAGCAAACAATCCAGCAATGGGGACCAACTGGCAGCCTCCCTAAATCAGCCGCTGATGAGCTGATCAGCGACATGTGCGCAGTCACCGCTGGATCCCGGGAACCTGCGCCCTCTGCTGGGAGAACACAGGACAAGCCGCACACACAATAAAGGGCCGGCAAGCCGGACCCTAACAGGCATCTTATCCTAGTATCCTAGCCTCCATGGCAGAACTGCATCAGAGCTGTCACTGTTTGGACCTCTCATGTGTATGGCTCTCTCCAAATCTGTTGGTTTATTCCTGGGCTCTGACTTGGCCACTCTAAAGGCTCTGCTGTTTTGAGTCAGTCCTGTTCCATTACCCAGTTTTTGCAGATTTACAGCCATTTTCACATTATCCTGAAAAAGGTTTTGTTAAAAATAAAATTACATAAGTGAAACTGATGTTGAGATCAGCACTTGATTCAAGTTGTCTTCCTCCAGCTGTGCCAATTTAATATCAGCAGTACAATGTTGCTTCCAGCGCATTCTCTCCTATTTGACTGTTTAAAACCAGCCGGTCACTGTCGTCAGTTACAGCCATGCATGTTTACATCCACAGACAAGGAAGTAACTTTATGATGACCATCCTTTTAGGGCTTATTCTCTGCCCGGTCACATCCCCTTCTTCAAGCACCACTCTTTAACTCCTCTGAGCCAGTATTCCCATTACATTAAAGCTCAGCATAGGTAGCCCCAAGGAGAAACGAGGGCAGAAGGTCACACAGAAGGGTGGAAGGAGGCTAGATTAAGTGATGATAAAGGAGGGAAAAGAAGAGAAAAAGAACACACAAGCGTTAGGTACAAAACTGATGTCAGAGAGAAGAAGGACAAGAGAAAGGTGCACATGTATCCTGATGAAATCTGCTTTCCTCAGCAGATTCCCTTTAAAAGAAATCGGATTAGCCTTCCTCTGAGAGAGAACTTCAGGAATGCAGATGATGGATTGTAGCACATAGATTTCGCTCTTTGACTCAAGGGCCACACATGATCACAAACACACACATAAACACATACGTGTACACTCTTTCGCTCTCTCTCACACACACACACACATCACAGACCACAGGCTGACAAAGAACTCAGATTTTCAATCACTCTGTTTCTCTCTAAAGAGCTTTTCACCATTTCTTCTCATTCATAAAAACATGATTGTATGTGATTGAAATCCATCGGGGTGGGGGTGGGTGTGCTTCTTCAATAGTAAATCACTTTGTCCTATTGACTTGCTTTTTCCTCACTTTGGCTCTGTCAGTTGCCATTCTATTTTCTTTAAATTTCATATCGGTTTTGATTGGATATATATTTGAACAAAATGATCATGAGAGTGTAAATTACTTTAGAAGAAAAGTACAGCAGAAGGCCTTGATGACACTGGTACAGAAACATATTAACCAATTTTCCAGAGAGACACACTAAACTTGCTCTATCAGTGTATGTCGATGGTCACAGGTATAAAATACATGTATAAGAATAACATTAAGGGGAATGAGAATAATAATGTTGTCTTCTTATTGCTGATTATGAATGAAAATTTCTCTCTCTCTCTCTCTCTCTCTGTCTCTCTCTCTTCCAGACTGGCATGGCGTTAACATACGATCCCACTGCAATGCAGAACGGGTAAGAGCTGCACATTCAATCCATCCTCTACACCAACTAAAACACTCGCTTCTTGGCTCCATATGGCTGCCATACATAAAGATTAATGTTGTGTCTCCACTTTGTTACTCTTTGATTAAGGAAATCTATATGGACTTCAAATATCGGTTTCCCTGCTTGTGCGGGATGAGAAATAGCAGAGGGTCGCTGAGTGAGCGTGGGTCTTTTTGTAAGTGTGTGTGTGTGTGTGTGTGTGTGTGTGTGTTCTTATGTCTTGTCATTGTCATGACTTAATGGTGCTGGGGAAATAAATGGCCCATCAACGTGTTTTATTTTTCCCCTCCTCGCTGAAGCAGGATGCGAGGACAAAGGCTCTTCATATCTCCCTCTGGCCTTAGTTTGTTCAAGGGAAAAACCTCATTCCCCACTTCCCAAACAACTTGTCCTCCAGTGATTCAAGGTGCATCTTACACATAAAAGTGGATAAAAAGCATCACTCATTTAAAAAAGCCTCAGCTGTAAAAATCTGCTTGGTTGCAAATAACTTGCAAAGCCTACTTGGTGGCCCTTAACCCCCTAGTAGTTGTTGGTTGTTGCTCCCCGGGCGCCTTAAGTGGCTGCCCACTGCCAGTGTGTGTGTGTTGTACATGCATGTGATGGGAAAAAATGCAGAGGTTTAATTTCCACTTGTGGATTAATAAAGTGTGATAATAAATAAGGCAAATAATATTTCCAGCAAGGCAGAGAAGGAAACAAATATTCTTAATTCATTCATGCAGGTCAGTTCAGACTAATGAATATATTTTTACAAATAGAAAGAGCCGGATATATAATAGCACCAAGTGTAAAAGTTCTTTATTCATATTTTGTTACTCTGGAAAAAATAGGATGCAAAGATTTCATAAAGAACCGTTTAACTTTTATGATTCATGTCAATGCAAAGTAGTCAAAGTAGTGAAAAAAGTTCAATAAATGAAAACAAAACACACATTTGTAACAGTATATTGGGCTTATCTGGCGTATAGGTGCATATTGCATTCATTTTCATCCTTATCAGCAACTCTTGATGGCAGCCAGATAAGAAAATCAAACTGCTCTACCGTTTCACACTTATGGAACAACTTGTGGATTCCCAGGAGAAAGGAAAAAGACAGAATATCAGGACCTTGGTGAAAACACTTCGACTTTGATCACTGTTGTTGGTAATTTTCTCTATTAGAATTACTGTTTTACAAAAGGATAGAATTCCATCACCTCTGCACTGCATAGAGAAGATGAAAACTGTAATATTCCATATTGTTGGATAATACAATATAAATAATATGACTAGAGATATTGATAAGACACAGAAAAGATATATATTGATTCGAAAGCCTACATTCTTTGCTTTCTGTCCAGAAATGTGTCCTTACAGTAAATAAGCCTGTGCTAACAAACTTTATCTACTTGTTGATACTCAACTGAACCAGCATCCGTATGTCCACCACCTTTATTCACTTTAAAGATGTTGCTGAGTTTGAACATTTAAAAACTGTTTCGGCCAACACAGCTCAGCATTGTCTCAGGACGCCCCTTAACTACAGCTCACACCTTTGTAAAGCTTTTTAACTAGCTCAGCAGTTCACCTCTCCTGCCGAACACAGCAAGAAAACACACCTGCCTTCCCATTTTAAGATCATCCGTTTGCAGTTTTTTTTTTGCAGTTCATAACTTCCTACACATCACATGCACTCTTTCCCTTAACAACCATTGAAGCAGCAGCGTCACTGTCCAAACTTGAGTTCAATCAAACCCTAAAGACCTCTTCTCAAGCTTATTTAGTGCTGGTCTCCACCAGACCCTTTATAGACACCATAAATTACAGGCACAAACAATGATTTGACCTGATATGAGGAAAACTGTTAATTATGCCAATAACCCTTTAAATCCTTTTACGCTAATGCTACTAAACTCACTAGTAATGTTGCTGGTGAGTGTTATCTTGTCACATAAATTTTTATTTTATTAACAATAAAACCACGACCAATTCCATTCTGCAGGTAGAACTGTGTGGTTATTATTGATGTTTTATGATTTTACACATGCACGAATAAATGTCTCACTACATCCTGGATGTGTCAGATTCTGTGACTTCCCAATTTCCTAATAGCTTAGTATTCTTGGTCCTGGAGTACTTGTGTGTGTCTGCTTGCTGCCCTGCGTTCCACAGTGGAGCTTCTCCTGCTGTAAACATTAAATGAGGCTGACCTAAAATCAAGGATAAGGAACAAACAGCATTGAATCAGATCATAAACAATGTATAATTAGGCCCAAGAGTTTCTATTAGATTTAGCTCCATTCAAAATATCTATTTCCTATTTCTTTGGCCGTTTTCATGCAGCTAACTTCCTGTTTTCATCTGCAGCGAAAACCGCAGCAGCATTATTTGGAGTTTCCACAGGCCAAATTAGGCCGTTCAGTTTAATCACAGTGAAAAATACTGTACATAGCACTGTAAGCTATTTCAAAAACCTAATAAGCAACACGAGGGGTGTTTTAGATTTGTTTTATACCCTGTGTTTATTGATTTCAGTTCTCGGTGTTTGCAATTCCACATCATTATTGTATGCATACATATAATTATAATTTCAAAATTACTCCCTGGTTTTTCCTCAAAATGTCCATTTTCCAATTTTCTGACCTTACTAAAACCCACCATTAAAAAAATAAGAGGGAAATGTCTGAAGTGATAATACACCTTTTCATTTGGTCAAGAAAAAAAAAACCCAATGGTCTTTTCCAGAAGTTATTAAAGCAAAAAGAAAGTTGTTTACTTGTCTTTGCCAAATAAACACAGTTATCTGACATACTTGCATTATAATGTTTAAATATTGAGCAAAACATAGTATAAAGCCCTGGTGCTATATAAGTTAAAATAAAAAATGTAAGTTTTAAAACCTTGTACAGGCCGTGTGTAATACCCCACACTAATATGATCTTCAGCTGAAGTGACAGGGACTATTGGAAATTGCATGATGTCTGTCAGGGGATCACAGTGACCTCTGCTTCTATAGACCTTCAGTGGTGAGATAAAACAGCATAGCCATCCACCCCTCTTTTTTTCATTTTATGTCAAAGCTTACCTTCTTGAAATGCATTAGGTTTTCTCCAGTCCTGGCTACAAGTGCACTACCTCAGCCAGCCTGCCAACGGTGTAGCCCTAATATTAGTATCCTCTTTGATATGATGACAAAGCTCAATTTGACGTGATCGCACCCAACTTTTCAATTGAAAATGCTGTCTGCTACTTCATGTAACTTTTATGTGGCCTTCCAAATCAAATATAGGACCAAGTGTGTGACCTGTACTAGTTATAGAATAGTGGGTGGGTGCGTGCGTGTGTGTGTGTGTGTGTGTGTGTGTGTGTGTGTGTGTGTGTGTGTGTGTGCTTTTTACATGATACATAGTGAAGAGCAAATTACAGTTTTCACCTGCAAAATAAGGACATTTTAGGAAAGTGAGGACATTCTAGCTGGTCCACAAGTTTAGGTTAAGAGTTAGGGTTGGAGTTGGGATTTAGGGCCAGGGTAAGGAGCCTGGAAATGTATAAAGTTTACCGAATCCTCACAGATATAGAAAATAAAAATGTGTATTTGAGAGAGATATTGTTGTTATATTGTTATAATGTAATGTAATGTAATGTCTTGTGCACCACATCTTCTATTTGAGTTCTCTCATGGATTCTTCTTTGATGTCTATCCTTTGTCAGGTTCTACTCCTCGCCTTACAGTATTGCCACCAACCGAATGATTGCACAGACCTCCATCACTCCTTTCATCGCTGCTTCCCCCGTTTCCACATATCAGGTAGGCTAAAACACAAGGCATTGTGAACATTTTAATATGTGTGTGTGTGAGTTGTGAGAGAGGGGAGATGGGCACACTGAAAAACCATCCTGTGAGTCTAACTTCTCATATTGTTGTTGCTCCAGCCTTGCTTTGCTCTGTTTCGTAGGCGGTGAACACAACAGGCGTGTGAACACAAGCTGCAAATTAAAAAAAAAAAAAAAAAAATGCTGACAGACTTGAAAAATAATATCATTTATCAGAAGTGGAAGTGTTTGAAGTGTTTTGAAGAAACAAATGTCTCCCTCTCAGCCTCGGGACCTCTTTCCTCATCTTCTAAAAAGATGAAGGTGTTTATTTTCCACTTTGTTATTTATTTTAACTACATTTGATACCATTTTCTCTTCCTCCGTAGCGAATTTCCACATTCTTCATGTCAGCGATCGGTGGAGTAATGAAACAGAACCTTCTAAACAGAACCGTAATGTGAACATTGGCCATGTGCAATGTCAAGAGCTTTAAATGCCTCCGTCAGCCTGCCGTCTTTTAACAATGTTTGGTATGCAGAGACAAAGAAAGGAAGGGAAGATAAAAATATAGAAGAGACAAACAGAGAGAAAGACAGAGCAGGCAAGGAAGAGTGATCGCAAGGGTGGTCGTGATGGTAATGGCCAAGTGAGGGTGGGCTGAAGGTTGCTGTGCCCGACTTTGAGGTATGCTTGATTAAAACTCTGGTCCAGTATCTGCGGTGGAAGGGTGGGTGAAGGAGGCGGAGGGGAGGGAAAAGTGGGCCAGGGCGCATCTCTAATCTGCTCTCGGAAGGCTTCCCAAATTGATTTATCAAAAACAATGACCAGGCTTTTGAGGAATATTAATCCTCACAGTTTCAATATCGGGTGGCACCGCTCCTGCTTCCTGTAATATTGCCCTTCAGCCAGTCACATCAGGAAGGTGAGTCCTTTATCTTTTGTTCAAGTTCAAAAACTCAGAGAAAAAAGACGTTCAGACATACCAAACAGACAACACCCTTTTATGAAAAAAAAGCTTTCTTTTGTAATGAAAATGTTCACGTGTGTAAGTCCCTCTTTAATATTTTGTTCTTTGTTCTTTGACTGATTTGATGACACAGATTTATCAAATCAGCAAATGGTTCATGCTAACAGCAGTGTTCCACCACTCTTCAAGGCTTGGTTCCGGTGAGGTTGTACAAGATTGGCTTTGTTTCTGAGGAGAAATTGCTTTGATGGCTGACATGACAGGAGCCAGTCACGGCCAGATCGCCACCAAGATCTGAGCTAGTGCTGCCAGCCAGTTGCAGCCTGGTTTACATCACTGGTTGTGAAGATTGGCGCATGATCTAATGAGTGGCTGACTGGGCCGATGTGCAGCTGCTTGGATTACAGAGCAGCAAACTGGCAGGGCTGCTCTGCTGGATGAGTGCGCAAATGGCTGGCCAATCAGGGGAACAACTGAAATGCCTTTGAGACGTTTTGCCAGAGGTTCACTTCTAAGTGGTAACACAAGTGAGGAGGTTCAGCCAGAGGGAATCATAAGTGTTTCACATGAGACAAGTTATGTGTACAATGGGTTATTATAATGCCGTTTTTTTCCTGTGGAATAAAAAAAAAAAAAAAAAAAAAAAACAATCTGAGTGAAAGTGTAGACTCCAAGACAGAAAGTCCAACCAGCAAAAAAAAACTTGTGTAGTGGCTTAGGGTTAACTATCCTAATTTCTAACTATCTAACCCGAAGTCCATCTGGAGGTTTGCATCCTGACTTTACGCTGCGGGTCTGCTCTTTATTAAATAAATCACATGGTGGTCATGCAGCACAACAATCAGACGATGAGTGATTAAAGATAAGCTCCGTGTGCGCGTCTGCTGTCCTGTTCAGCTGGGAAGAACAAACACGGCCGTGTACAAACAAACACACTTGGCTTCATGTTATAGAATATCAAGCTTGTTTGGATGTGGATCCAAATCGCGCCTTTGTGTTGGCTCACAGGATTGATTGCTCTTATAGCACATTATTCCATGTTTGTCTTTGTTTAATCTAATCATTTTACCAGGATCAGTGGCCAGGCTGGGTGTTTGTCTGCCACAAGCTGTCTGGTTCTTCTCTCCAGCACATCAAAATCCTCTGTTTGCTCCACCAGTCCTGTTTTCATAGGCTCATTCTTTCACAGCCACATTAGCAAACATGCATGTTTTAGTATGATTCCTCTCTAAAATCAAAAGAAAATTTCCATCTAGTGTCCAACAATCTTACTTTTTAGCTCTTTTCAAACTTTTAAATAATAAGCTTTTCTGTCCTTCAAATATCCACAGTTTCCAATTTCACAAAAGCATTAGCATTATGATAGAGAAGGAACTTATTATAAGTTCTGTGCAGGAGTCATGCCAATAATGAGGAGACAGGACGGAGATTTAGTGCCTTGAGACTCTCAAATTCATTTTGGTATTCCGTGGCACAACTCCATCTTTGTAAAGTTCAGGCATTTTTGCTGCATTAGTCCCGAAGCAATCACTGTGAAGCCTCCAGACCTAATAGTATTCAAATGTATATACATATAAATATATATTATATATATCTGGAGGTTTGCGTCCTGACTATGCGTCCTGACTACATATATATATATATATATATATATACAGAGACAGACAAAGAGAGAGAAATGTATATAATCTGGACCTTTTCTACTTTTTCTCTACAGGTCCAGAGTACGTCGTGGATGCCTCATCAACAATATGTTATGCAACCTACAGTAAGTATCATTAACCTGCACATGGACAGAGCTGATAAAAAGACATAAGAGAAACTTCTAGGAATCATACATTATTGAAATATACTTGACAACAATAGAAACAGTCACAAGAAAGTCTAAAAGCTAAATGATTATTTGGCCTGCAGTTGGTTTGTGCAGTTTTATAAAGGAATATTACTCTGATCTGATTAGATCATGGTTCCACCTCAGCTATGGAAACATATTAAGATTAATTATTTTTCTGCTGAAAGTGGTTAAGTCACTCATTAGGGGAATCAATTCCTCCTTTCTAATAGAGATATTTGCTGTGGGTTAAGTGTGCATCCTTTATAATGTAATTGTAAGGAACATTCAGAGATGAGTACATTATGACTTTAGTGTGTGAGAGGTCCTGTTTGCTCAACAGGTTGTAGATTTTCACAAGATGCTTTTTTGTTTGACCTTGTGTGTTAGATTCTTTATGGGCATGAAACAGAAACAAGCATGCCCTTGAAATACAGACTTAAGAGCACTTGAGGTGTTTATTCACGAGACTAAAATGTGTAAGTCGATCAGGTGTACTCTAATATAACAGAAGTATTGGATAGTTATAATGATAGCATAAATTATTTTCTCTCACGGTAATGTTACATCTAATAAATCAAACAGCCTAATAATTAAACTACTTCATTACTGCGCACTAATGAGTAATTAAATATGCATGCAGGATGAGTATGTAATTTCTTACTGAATGCTGCATACAGCATATGTATAGCGCCTCACATAAATTAATTCAGCTTTTTTGAGGTTGCTCTGTAAATGTTGTTGGTTAAAGTACAACGAATATTGATTGACAGTTTTAATTAAAGGTTGAATTTATAAGGAACAAAAACACATCATAATGCATGGATTTTCTATCAGCTGGGTACTGTAGTCCATATGATTCCTATCAGTGGTCCTAGAACTACAACCATGACTAGTTGAAAGAAACAAAGAAAGTCATTTATTTCTATTTTGTAAACTGGTGTAAACTTTAATTGTCCATTTGCCTGTTTCGTCATTATTTTATAGTGGATGATCATATAGGGCAGTGTTTTTGGACTAGGAGGTAGGTGCGGTGGGCAGTCAAAATATAATGAAGAAAAATATAATGATCTAACATTTTGGAAGCGATTCACTGTCACTGTAGTTAACAAATGTCTGATTGCCTGATTTTCTGAGTCTATTTGGGAAATGTGGACACACACTGGACTTCTCAGCTACCCCTTCACTCACCCTTTTGCTCGCTCACTCACTCACTCACTCACTCACTCACTCACTCAGTGGAGGAGTGCTCAGCCAGCTGTGTGAAACCCCCCCCCCCCCCCCCACCCTGGTCATTTACCACTCAGACCTACCTAGCTCACTTCCACTCCTGCTGCGGGACAGTGAACATGTAATCTGGTCGCAGCAGGCCACCAGCCAACCCAGACATGTCCTCCACGCCAGTTGCTTTGCCTTTCAGCTGCAAGGCCTGCTGCTTTATCGCTCCTATCTGTCGTAGTTTGACTGCCTCCGCAGTCAAACCTGGACCGGCCCAGCAGAGGAAGGTTGCCTTACAACTTAAATATTTTAATCTTGTACGATGGCAGCCAGTATTATAAAAATATGTCTACCAATCCATAACCCAGTGGAAATGATCCATCTGTCTCGGTGGTGTGAATGAGTTTTCTCTCAGGAATTATTGCAGAAATAGACCCAAGTGGCAACAGTTAAATAGAAAGATCTTGTTCACGTGGACTTAGAAGTACAATATACTGCTTATTACCTCTAAACAAAAAACAAAACCCGGTCTATTTTCTTTTTGAGTTGGCTATTTCACACTGCATGAATGAATGATACCACATGGTATACGTAATACACCCTCTGATTATACAGTATGTAACTTTGTGAACCTATGGGTAATACACAATTAAGATGCCTTTCAACACAACCTCGTATATATGCTCCAACATATGCATACTGTACATTTATTTATGTCTGTATTGTTTTCTTTATGTAACAACGGTGTTTCAGGACCTCCACCCATGTGTTGTCATGCTGTAAGCACACAGGCAGAACACACACACAGCCTGCATGACTGTGTTTGTGCAAGTGGTCGTGTTTTCTTGACACATGTTTGTGTACGCTGTATTTGTTATGCAATTGCATATGTTTAGTCCATACTGCTTCTTTGCAACCAGCTTGCAAAGCTGCCTGATAGCCGTCATTTTCCAGCCTTATGTCATGAGGCCTTCCTGGCATTAGCCAGTAGCCACACTGTGGTGCCTGTCTCATCATGATTTGTGCCAGAAGTAGCCATGTGGGCCACAAACATCTCCATGGTTGTGTCTCCATTGTGTTCACGGTGCTGTTTGGCACCAGACTGCTGCGAGGTGCTAACCCCAGCTGTCACTGACATCAGCGAATGGCTACCAATCTGTCCCACTTTATGCACCACACTCATGTCAGCCACCAGCTACACAAGCAGCAGACAACTACCTACACACATGCAGCCTGCCACCAGTTCAATGAATCACGTCAAATTAGCCAGGCATGCTAACTCCAGGAGCTTAGGGGCCTCCTCAAAGCATTAAAAACCAATTGATTGTGCAGTTTGGCTTCTTCTACCACGAGTGGTTTGCTAAGTCACTGGAGCGTAATGCAAAGGCGCTCCTGGTGACAAGGCAATATGGAGACAGCAGAGCATGGAAGGGAAAGAAAGCAGAGGCATCCTGTCACAATAAGTAAACCAAAGGAGCACTCTAATGATAATTATTAATACAGAGCTTTTGGTTAGATATTTGGAGGGGCACAAACCTCCCCGAAGCAGTGGGTCATGTAAACAGGACACTAACATAATGAAAAATACCAATAAATGTTCGGGTGATACCACATCATTCATGCTTGCATCATTCAGTATGGTTTTGTACATGTATATATATATACATATATATGTATATATATACTGTATATATATATATATATATATGTATATATATATACTGTATATATATATATATATATATATATATATATATATAAGGCACCGGACTGGTACACGGGGGACCAGGGTTCGATTCCCGGAGGGCATAAGGAGTAACTGCATCCAGTGTGGGTCCTTGGGCAAGACCCTTCACGCTACTGCCTACCTCATACCATAATGAGTGATGATGAAACACATGGCATGCCGGCTCAGATGTCGCCCGGCCAAACAAGGTCTGCGTCAGGTGCTGGGGAACCAGAGCACCTTGATGAAAAATGGGCTACTGGAACAAGGCGGAGATGGGCGAGATGCGAGAACAAGGCTCTGTTGGAATGCTACTACTCAAGTAACCCTAGTCAGAGGGGTTACATGAAAAGAATGGGGGCAGAATGGTTACTACGAAATCAAGCTCAGGTGCTCAGTGGCAGGGTACGAAGCTCAGTGGCAGGGTAATAACAGCAGAGTAGACCCACCAAGGCTGGAAACCGAACAGTACTGGAAGAGTATATGGGAGAAGGAGGCAGCACATAACAGCAGTGCTCAACGGCTGGTCTCTCTGAGAGAGGAGCACAGCAACCTCCCTGAACAGAAACCAGTTACCATCATAGTGGCAGACATCCAGGAAAGAGTCTCAGGTATGAAAAACTGGGCAGCACCAGGCCCTGACATGATCCATGCCTACTGGCTAAAGAAACTCACCGCACTCCATGAGCACAAATGAACCAGCTGCTAAGAAATGGGAATCACCCAGAATGGCTAACCGAGGGACGAACGATCCTGATCCAGAAGGATCCTGCAAAGGGTGCAGTCCCACCCAACTACCGGCCAATAACCTGTCTCTCCACAACATGGAAGCTCATGTCAGGCATCATTGCGGTTAAGATAAGCAGGCACATGGATCAATACATGAGCAAAGCACAGAAAGGCATTGGTAGAGATACCAGAGGAGCCAAACACCAGCTCCTGGTTGATAGAACAGTTGCCCAAGACTGCAAGTCCCGACATACCAACCTGTGCACTGCCTGGATTGATTACAAGAAAGCCTATGACTCGATGCCACACACATGGATCACTGAATGCCTGAAGCTGTACAACATCAACAGGACTCTAAGAGCATTCGTTGCGAACTCAATGAGGTTGTGGAAAACCAGCCTTGAGGCCAATGGCAAGCCACTTGCACAAGTGTCCATCAAATGTGGCATATACCAAGGAGATGCTCTGTCCCCACTGCTGTTCTGCATAGTAATCCCCTAAGCCAGATAATCAACAAGAGTGGCTATGGTTACCGCCTCAGGAATGGGGCCACGATCAGTCACCTCCTCTACATGGATGACGCTAAGAGTGAACAGGACATAGACTCCCTGATCCACACTGCCAGGATCTACAGCACCGACATTGGAATGTCATTCGGGCTTGAGAAATGTAGTAGGATGGTGATAAAGAGAGGCAAGGTAGTCCACACTGAAGGGGTCTCGCTCCAAGACGGAACAATAGCAGACACTGAGGACAGTTATCTTGGAATACCAAGTACCTTGGAATACCACAGGCAAAACCTTGAACAGGCAACAAGGAAAGCGGCAACAGCCAAATACTGTACCTCTAGCGAGTAAGACAAGTCCTAAGAAGCCAGCTCAATGGCAAGAACAAGTCCCGGGCAATAAACAGTTACGCCCTGCCAGTGATCAGTTACCCTGCAGGAATAATAAGGTGACCAAAAGAAGAGATAAAGACCACAGATGTTAAGACACAAAAGCTCCTCACCATGCATGGCGGGTTCCATCCCAAATCCAGCACCCTGAGACTGTACACAAGCTGTAAGGAAGGAGGCCGAGGACTAGTGAGCGTGAGAGCCACTATCCAGGATGAAACAGCCTAGCTCCTTGAGTACATCAAGGACAAGGCCCCAATGGATAATGTGCTCAGTGAATGGCTGAAGTGGCTGATCTCAAGAAGTCCTACCAATGGCTAGAAAGGGCTGGCCTACAGGACAGCACAGAGGCACTCATCCTGGCTGCGCAGGAGCAAGCCCTGAGCACCAGAGCAATAGAGGCCCAGATATACAACACCAGACAAGACCCAAGGTGTAGGCTGTGCAAAGAGGCACCTGAGACAATCCAACACATAACTGCAGGGTGTAAGATGCTGGCAGGGAAAGCATACATGGAATGCCATAACCAAGTGGCTGGCATAGTCTACAGAAACATCTGTGCGGAGTATGGGCTGGAAACCCCAAGGTCAAAATGGGAAACACCTCCAAAGGTGGTGGAGAATGACCAAGCGAAGATCCTGTGGGACTTCCAGATATAAACAGACAGGATGGTGATGGTGAACCAGCCAGATATCGTGGTGGTGGATAAAGGGCAGAGGAAAGCCGTTGTGGTGGATGTGGCAATACCAAGTGACAGCAACATCAGGCGGAAGGAACATGAGAAACTTGAGAAATACCAAGGGCTCAGAGAGGAGAAGACTTGGAAGGTGAAGGTGACAGTAGTGCCCGTGGTGATCGGAGCACTCGGGGCAGTGACCCCCAAACTGGAGGAGTGGCTACAGCAGATCCCTGGAACAACGTCAGACATCTCAGTCCAGAAAAGTGCCGTACTAGGAACAGCAAAGATACCGCGCAGGACCCTCAAGCTCCCAGGCCTCTGGTAGAGGACCCGAGCTTAGAATAGAGGAGGAACCACCCGCGGGGGGTGAGACGGGAAATTTCTTTTTTTTTTATATCTATAGATATATATGGGTGTCCAAACATCATTGCGGTGAAGGATGGTAGGAGGGATAGGTAAAATTATGTATAGTGCCAGTAGTGTTGCACAGATTAAGTCATGATGATGTGTCGCTGTGTTCAAAATAGCCTTTAACAAGGCTGGTGCATTATCCGTATTGAGTTAAACTTTGGTAAGGCCGAGCACAGGTTGTTGTACATCGCAGTGTGCTTCAGCAAAGGTTTTGTTGTTATCAGAGCAGATTAAGTTTGACAGGTCCATCCATACAGTATGAAACTCCATTCATCCGGCAGAGGAGCTGCACTTTGATATCTGAAAATGAGAGAGAGAGACAGAGAGAGAGACAGAGAACAGTTTTCAGAATCTGTTTATGGCCAATTAATGGACCAGATGCACTCTGCAGTTGTACTTGATAGAAACTGACAGTGGACAGCTGAATATGGTTGCAGCATGTTCTGGTTTTTTCTGAGCTCATTCGCTGTAATCCTTTTCCCTTTGTCTCTCTCTCTTCTTATGCTGTGTATTCTTTGGCACTCCAATAAAGCATGACCAGTTCTCTTCATGTGCTGTTCATTGGTTAGTGAAGATTAAAATTCCATTAAAGATTTTTTTTTATTCATGCAGCTCACACACATACATATACACAGTGTTGCAGAAACACTTTATGGTAAATGTCCATGACTTATAGACCATCAATCATGCGCACAGACTCCTTTCGCATTGCAGTGCTGGCCATGACTTATCCATGCCTTTTTTTCCCTTTTTCCATCTGTAAACTTTATGTGCTTCGAGCACCATGTGTATTTGTTAGAGTGCATTAGCCCTAGACTTCTAGTGTTAAATAGTGAAGGTGAATTATTGAATACCTCTGCTGTACCCAAGCCTGCTCTTACTGCCTCTCTATAGATGCTTGCCAGCTTCTCAGAATTGAACCCATAACTATCTGACCTCACTGAATGGAGGAGAATCACACGCTGCCTGATGCTTATCTCTGAGAAAAGTCTGTGTGGATTAAAAAAGACGAACGATATGTTGGCTGGTGGATTTCACCAGCGAGGCAGAATCTGAGACTCCAGTCGTCCTTGACTTGCTCTGACTCTGCTTTTTCCCTCTCATGTTTGTTCTTGGGATACCCTCATTTCTCTTGTGCTTATTTATACTTTCCTCCCTCATTCCATTCCACCTGCACACTTGCTGAAAAGTGCACCTACTGAGTCTGTTCCTCTCTGACCCACTCATATTATAGCCTTCATGAAGGAGAGATTTTCATGCCCATGCAGGATTCTGCATTTGTTTTTATCATGAGGATTAACAATCATTAACAGTCTGAAAATGGGCCTTATGTTGAAAGGGGGGAATGTTATAAAATGCTTCAGAAAGCAGTACAGTTTTTTGGAGAGCAGAGCCATAATATAAAATTACAAAATGTGAAATATAGTTTTATTCACTTTGCAAGCTAATACAGCAGCCTCTGTGAGGGTAATGTGTCTGTACTCTTGTATTTGTATTTCAGTCACTCTCCATGAGTGTTTGGAATGGAAAGTTGTTCACTTTGGCTTGTGTCCACCCGCAATGGACATTGTGCCTTTAAATCCACTTTCAGGGACCTGAAAATGGTCAATTTTGCATAGATGTATTATTCTGAATTGGTTTACTTTGTTCTAAACTGCTGGATCATAATATTTAAAGCCTGAAGAGCCGCGTATTTACTTCAGGCAAAAAAAAAAAAAAGAAAAATCACTACCAGTCTTTATTAGCTCGCTGTGATACTTTGATCGGATTTCTGATCTTTTTTGGCTTTTGCAAACAGTAAATTTTCTGGAGAGATCTTTTGGTGTGAAGTGATCCATTTGTCTGCAAAATGCTCTCAGAGAATGGCTGAACGTAGAGAGGAATGGACCGCCCACGAAGACATGACAAATGGTGTTACATGCTTCATCTAGCATGCTTCTCCTCTCTCACGTATGCATAGACTGAATAAAATGCTCACTTTAAATCCCTACAAATATCTCTCTTCCTCCTCAATAGCCACTAGTTAAGAGTTTCTTCTTGATAAGAACTTCATTACAGTGAACATTTTTAATCATAAGCAGTCATAACAAGAGTTCAGATTAATGGTTTGGTGCTTTCTCCTGCTCCCAGATTTATTCATGCAGAAGAAAAGCCAGCAGCGCTGCCACAAACACTCTCCATCACTGTCAGTTAAACATCAACATATTTTCTACAGCGCCTCACGTTCGACCAGGGTGGATAATAAAAACCTTTATTTCAGAGCTGCCTTTCCAGATCCTGCCAGGTATATTTGATTGACAGACAGAAAGTGATAAGTGAGACTGATCCATCATAGCACCTATTTAAGTTCAATATGGAGGACAGATGGATTCAGAGTAGACCATCAACATTTGCCAGAGATGGAAAATGCTCTTTCATCATCTGGCTCCATTTTAATGTGTTAACAAGTGTCATTAATGCAACAAGCTGAGTGTGATTAAGATGGACAGAGTTATGTTTCATTATGATTTAAGAGAGTGTTCAACTGTCAATAACTGCAGCCCCAAAGCAGTAGCCATGGCGCAGCCCTGGGGAAAGACCTCAATATTCTGGGAACTCTCTCCCTATTTTCTTGTTTTATTTAACAATAGATGATCATAATACACTCAATAAATTATTTGGGCTTAGTCAAATTACATTAAACAAAATCACTGGGACCCTAAATTCACTGACATATTGCTGTTTCTATTGGTGCTGGAGTCGTGTCAGTTCTGACAGTTTATTGTCAGTATGTGTTCGATTGGTCTTCGTACAGTAACCAGACAAACAGTAGCAGACGTGTAGATTTTTAGCTTGTGCCTTCGTGACAGTAAAAGTATACAGCACTTAAAACACAACTACAGGGAACCTGCAGTATGTGGTAGAATAAACCCCCAGCCTTGCTTTTAAAACCACAGACAACCCTTCTGTCATACTGTAGGACACATGTAGAGACAAGCTCAAGAGACAAGTCCTCTCTTACAGACAACACAAGTGACACTTTGATTGTTTGAGGGACACCTTCTCAGTGATGCTTTGACAGTCTTGAGTTTCTAAACATATTTCTTGTTTTTCTCTCCCAAACGGTTCACCCCTCAAAAGGCCTTTCAGTGCTCCTGGCGAAGTCTTGCTCTCAGGTTTTATTGTGTGCACTGTCTTGTGCGCTTGTTACAGTAACAGATGTCTTTCAGTCGGCACTGACACCTCCGGGTGTACCAGGTGACGACCTCAGGCTGAGTTTAGTCAGAACGGGGACATGGCCACTGCCTACAGGTGGTGATATATCAGCACCAGTAGCAACAGTGTAGTTTGGCAATAACGTTGGATATTATTACCTGCAGCAGCGATATAGAGGCACACAAAGGCCAGCAGAGTGTGTGTGTATGTGTGTGTGTGTGTGTGTGTGTTTGTGTGTGTGTGTGTGTGTGTGTGTGTGTGTGTGTGTGTGTGTGTGTGTGTGCTTCTGTGAGCTTCTGTGATTCCCCCATCAGGTTGATTTCTCCGATCTGTTGGTAGACATTTTGGATTTGGTCTAGATGTTACATTATATGCTGTAAAACATTATTACTGAACCACCAGTGCATTTCTTTTAAAATCTCGTGCGTATGTAGAAAAAGATAGGCCTGTAAATGGCTCCATGTCCAGTAGAGCCATTATGTGTAATGGATCAGGCAGTAAAAACACTCTATCTGTGTGACATTTATGTATTTGCCGTACCCGCTTTGCAGTTATCATTTCTGATCAGCAGCTCTGCAGACCATGTAATGGATATCGGCTGATACCAAGAAGCACTCCATCAGCCGGAATGTTGTTTTTTATTTTTAGACAGCTACGTGTTTTTTTGCCATTGTTTTTGTTTACTGTACTTTGTCTCACTTATTCAATCTGCTCTATATCAGAATAATGAACAGCAAGTTTACTGTTGTCATGATCCAGTGCCAGATCCACATCATCTGCAGCAAGTTTCTGCACAGACACACTCTCCGGAAACACGCGTACTGTACATCCATGGAAGGTATCGGCAAACATCATCTCATACATTTACAACAGATATATCGATAGCAGCCATTAGCATGATCTTTGTTGTGAGAGGACAAATCAAAAACATACATCATCTATTTGTGTCTGGTCTTATTTCCCCTCCCCAGTTTCGACACACACAATCACACACACACACACACACACACATACAGTACATATATACACATTGCCATGTGCACTAAACCTCCCTCTCTCACAGACACTCAGTTTCACAAACACAAAAAATCGAAATCACAAATCGGCTTAACTCTCCCTGACACATCTGTGTATTAAGCCTTTCCGTTGCTCTCCCTTTCCCATTATAAAGGCATTGTCAGAGGCTGAATCACTAAAAGGTAGCCTACAGCTCCTGCTGCTCTCCTCTTGCTCCTCCTCTCTTCCTCTGTTGTCCTCTCCTTCTTCTCAAATCTTTGTGCTTCCTTTGTCTTCTCTCGCTCTCTCTTCGTGTCCATCCTCCCTCTAATTCTCTCCCCTCCTCCTCTCTTCATCTCTCAGTCTTCAGTCTTCCTCGTGACCTCCATCAGCTAATCATCTGCCTTCTGTCCTCATGCAGTCTTTCTGCCCTCTCATCTTTCCTTTCCCTGCTCTGTTCAACACAGCCTGTGTTGATTCATTAATGTAAGACGTCTTTTCATTTTGTGTTAATTATGCTTTAGTTTTTCTACATCGGAGACATTTTAATGAAATCTTCAGACATTACGTTATCAGGTATCAATAGATTAACATGTTGCATACTGAGCTTTCAATTGTTGGTTTGTTTTTGGTAACTGCTGACTTTAAAGCTTGAAGAACATTTCTAAAATTAAATAAAGGATGCACTCCTTTGATTTTGCTATTTGATATTGTTCCATACAAGTGAAAATGAATCTGAAAATGTGGGTCTGCTGATTGTATTGTTCTCTTACCTTTGCTAAAGAAAATAATTGTAAGATTCTGAATTCTTATTCTCAGTCATATTTTTGGAAACCCATTTGCAACTGCAACCTTTAAAATGTGTTAACATAACAGCTAAATTCCTTTTGATGCATTAGTTCTGTTAAGGAACAGTGCAAGCAGGACCCAAATGCTGAACACCACACATGCTCAGAAGGTAAAAAAGGAATTTAATCACCCAAAATACAGTTCGTCCAAAAACCATAGTCAATAACTAAAGGCGCATCAACGGAGGTGGAAGGGGAAACACAAAACAACCCGACGACGTGCGAGGCAGGATGCAGGAACGCTCCACTGCGGCTCGCAAGAACAGAAAGCGGACCCCTTGCTACAGGACGTGGGTTAGGGAATGTCCAGGAAGGATCACATTCAAGGTGCATTTGAACTGTGAGAAGGATGAGCAAGGGAGTTACAGCTGTTTGTGGTAATGAAGAAAACAGCAAGAACCAGACTGACAGTCTGTGTCTGCATAGTTGGCTTGCCAGTAGGCCCATAAAAGTCACCAGCAGGGGGCATACATGCACACACTAGCAAACTGCAGCTGCATTATTTATTCATGTATAGACACTATCAGCTTGTAGATGCTGTTGCACGTATGTTCGCCACTGTCCCTCATGTTCCACCACAATGTGAAAAAGCATGTGGTGAATGACTGAGTGAGTGATGACAGAGGGGTTTTCAATAGGCCTGCCTTGATCGTGGAACCGCACCAGTGTTTGGTTGTGTTCCTCTTATATTGTGGTGACTATTCTCAAGCATAAATCATATGCAGTTCCTTTCTTTGGCCACCAACATTTTTTCCATCTCCTCCACCAGGGTGCAGTGATCACGCCAACCATGGACCACACTATGTCCATGCAGCCTGCCAGCATGATGGGCCCTATCACACAGCAGATGAACCATCTGTCCCTGGGCACTACAGGAAGTGTGAGTACAATGCATGTAATTAACTTGGTCATACTCAGAGTGATCATAGCTGTCTCATTTCTCTCTCTGTCTTGTCTCACTCACCCAATTTCATTTTCTTATGGGGAGTGAATAAAAATTTGTTTATAACCGATCTGCACAAGAAAAAACAAAAAAGCTATTACAGGTTTTTTTGCTTTTGTAGTTCAATTAAATAAATTTGGAGAGCATCTTCGTCAATTGTTAGGTTAGACATTGAATCTTTTTAACAGGCTGTTGTGTGCTTTCTTTGTATGTCTTTATTCTGATTACTCTTAGCATCTGTGTTGTAATTCTTATGGTGACTTGCTAATCTTTAACCAGTGTTCCTCTGTCCCTTTACATGGGCTTCACATACTAACCTATGTGTAAAGTATCTTTTTGGAGTCCAGTCAATACATTTCCATTCTTTTGTGTTTCAGTTGTTTACCTACAGCTTAATCCTAATTTAATGAGGAAAGAAAAAGGCTAAGTAAAGACACAGACTAATATTTGCTAATATCAACATGTTTTGATCTGTAGTGTTCAATGTAAACTTGTGACAGTTCTATGTTAAAGTCACAAAAAGGTGCAGTTTTAATATGTATGTGCTACTATATACGTGTTCAGAGGTTTTAAAGTTAACATCTGCTCTTAAAAATGGAGAAAAAAGAACCATCTGTTACATCACTGGAGTGAGTAAAATTGAATGAGGTCTGTTATCTCTGGGGAAGATTATTCATTCAGTTTAAAAACAAAGCAGACTTTGTAAGAGTTGGTTCTTCCATTTCCTGACAAGAAAGCCAAACCTGCTCAGACTGCTACATCATTTGTGTTGCTCTGCATTCACCACCAGATTTCGTGCATATTTCCTCCCTGATCGTCAAAACTTTACAGATTTCCTGTGAAGCTCAAGGCTGTGACACAGCTTTTCTCTTTTGACTGCAGTTTCTTTCTCACATTTTAATACACTCTGTAAATCACATATGAAATCTGTCAGTTATTGGTTGTGTTTATTCCAAACATACACACACATGCACACACACATTCTCCAACCCCTAAACCTGGAACTCACCCGTGTTTCAGGATCAAGTCGAATTAAAGATCTCTCACAGCTCTGAAGCTTGACTTTCTGCCCTTACCCTGCTGCCCTGAGGGCAGGCAGCAGGCAGCTTTACTGTGACACTATATTTGATCTGGATGTGTGTGTGTGTGTGTGTGTGTCTGTGTTACAGAGAGGTATTGTACGGTTACCCATGTGTTTCCAGGTGAGCTGTCGCTGACTGCTGTGACGCCATGTTGCCTCTGTCAGGAATGCTCCCACCTTAATCTGCCTCAGCTTTGCTAACAGGCAGGATTAGAGACAAGCTAATCTATGATGATGGTTTCTGATGTTTGATGGGTTTTAATACACTAGAAAGCGGGCTAGGGAATTCTCTTTCCTTTGTTTAATTTCTGATTTACTCCCTCTGTCCTTCCCTTTTTCAACTGTCAAGTTTTATTCCAGGAACCAGCTGTGCAGCATACCATTGGTATCCCATATTTGATTTTCTATGCGAATGCAGAATTGCATTCTATTAATATTATTATTCTATTACTGTTATTCAGCCAGATGTGGCAGACCTTCATTACTGCTGGATTGAGGATGCCTCATTAGGGCTCAGAACCAATATTTGTGTAGTAATATTTTGCAATGAAACCCCTGAACAGTAGTGGTTCCCCCATATAAAACACAACTGAGCCTCGCAACCTAGCAGCAGCAACAAAAGCGACTACGACCAGTAAAGTTACATTGTTTATGCAAGTTAGACACCACCAGAAGTTAGACAATCATTTTTCATCAAAGAAGCAGAGGATGAGGTCATTAAACAGGAAGGGCAATTGACTTACAGCGCTTGAACAATCTTACACCAGACAGCTTTTCTGATGGCAGGACATTGCATTCCTAAGTTTCATATTGTTTTGTTAGTTCGCACAAACACTTGTACTGGAGGCCACAATCGTGCCAAATTTTGCTATCTGGCAATAGCCTAACTGACCAGCCTCCCCTGTTTGAAAGACTTCCAGCTGCGATGTTGAAAAAGAGAGTGTTTGAGACAACACACATTCTGTTCATTACACACAGCAGTTATGAATGCCTCCACCAGTCACATGACTTGACCCTAACCACAAAAGAGCACCTGCCATGAGCAACATCTCCAAAGTCAGCAAGCTCTGACGGAGGAAAAGCCGCACCTGAGAATATCCTTGGCTGTCAGACTCACCATGGATGTTTGTGCTTGGCTGTGGCTTTCTGCTGCACTCCAAGAAAAGAACCAAATGTTCTAGGTCCGCCCTAGCTGGTGTAATGACTCCAGCTTTCCGACAATTCTGCGTCCTTTTACAGCGAGGACCAGAGAGGAGGGTTAAGCCATGTCAGATAGGAGTGGCAGGGAAAACCTTCTAATGAGGCAGCTTGGACCAGAGCCTGCCTCTGATGGTCAGTGCTTTGGAATTTAGCTGCTTCACCATCTTCTTTTTTTTTTTTTTTCTGACGTCACCTAGCTCAGCTTGGACTGTTGATGTGAAACAACCTAACAAAATTCTAAAGAGCATTCTGTTTATGGATGGTCCACATAAACATGCCATCCAGGCTCCTCACTGATTTAATTTACTGTTTTTGGAACATATTGCCTTGTTAGTGATTTATTTACCATGTCCAGACTTTTGCAACTCTCCAGCAGTCAATCTGTCATTCTCCTATTTGCTCACATTAGCTACTGTGCACGTATGGATGTGCACATCACTCAGTCAGTGTGTTTGTGTGTGTGTGTGTGTGTGTGTGTGTGTGTTTGACATGACAAGAGGTGACCTTCCATCCTTCCTATTCTTGTCTAGACATGTGATACCCAGGTTCTCTGTTGTCATGGTGACAGCGGTGATTGACAGCTTTTCTGTCCCTGCAAGACTGATTTGTGTGAAATCAGTGGTATCCTTGTCTTGATTTCTCTGAATCTGGTGAATTCTAATTTGTTTTACGTCTGTTGGTCAGTCCAACAACGCTGTTATTTCTGATAGTCTCAATAAAGGTTTACTGGGCATTATTTGATTAAAGTGTAGAAATGTTTTTAGATGAGATAATGGCCATTGTACATCTGTGCTGCATTTGAATGTTTTTTTTTTTTTTCTAAATATGACCTTAATTGTGAAATATGTGCTTTAATAAGCTTATAATAAGTATTTCAGTCTGTCATTTCAGTCAGTTCCTTGTTTTTTCAGGTGGATCTGACTGTTCATTCTTTAAAGAAAAAAGCTGTGACAATTACTATTTAATAGAGCAATGAATTAAATTACCTCAGTGAGCAGCTTTAGCCCCTGCATGGTGTTTCCACATCTTCGCTCGTTGGTTTACAACCCAAAAGGGGACTGTTTAGTGTCTCAGCACTGCGATCAACCTCATTTTCAGCTGCAAGTGTGAGCTACTCGCCGCACCGATACTTTATTTTGTCTTTTTTTTTTTTGTTTTTAGATATTTTCCCTCTGTTGTAAAGGAGGATAAATGATGAGTTAATTTTCTGAAATAGGAAGAAATCTACTGAAAGAATGTTAATTTATCTTCTACCCAGAGACCAAGAATCTAAATTAGCACATCCTGAATTCCTGGAAAATGATTTTTCTTGGCACCTTTGCAGAATTGTGAAATCACCTCTCCCTTTTGTACTCCAAGTTGAACAGAATTCATGTGCATGGCAGTGGGGGTGTTTTTAATGCTGTATATAGTGCAGATATGCATGAAGAAGTCCATGTGATACCAAAAATAAAAACACTCTATAAACATTTACAAGGCTGGTGTTAAGGATTTATTTAAAGTGATTAAAAAGATGACGCTGATTTCGCCAGTATAAATCTCTGAGGGCGTGCTTTAACAAAGCCTTGGGGGCAACATACAGAGCGGCTGTTTCACGGCGAGGTGGTGTAGCACTGTGATTTACAGCTGCTGGTGTGCATCAGAGTGCTTCCATCATGCTGGAGCCCACAGCTAAGATCAATAGTCATCAGAGCTTGTCCCCACACTGCTCTGCCATTAATAACCCACTCTGAGTGGCTGGATGCTCTTGCCTTGACCAACTGTTTATCCTCCACCTTGCATACAATGTGACAGAGCAGCATGTCAGGAAATAGACCGACAGATGCTGATAGAATCAGAGGTGGATGGTTTATCTGCAAACCTAAAAATGCCAGAGATGCGATGGCGTGGCGGTGCAACTCATGTTGTTTCTGCGAACGATCAGCTGGATTTCATGGACAGTGAAGGGAGAGAAGTCCGTTCATCCCAGTCTCATTAAGGAAGTGTTCAGCTGTCCTGTTCATCAAACATACAAACCCCATTGTGCCATGTGCAGGTGCTCTTCCACCTCACACATGTGGCTGTGTGTGAGTGGGACACCATTTATTAGCAATTAGGAAGGCTTTATGTTTCCAAACCTGTCCCCTGACTGTGGACAGAGAAGTATTAAATGAGTTGAAATTGGACAAAAATCGTCTTTATCACCATGGCAACACCAATCACAGTAGTTACTCTTGACATCCCCCAGACTTTCCAGAGCAGTGAGAGCAGAAATATGCTCCACTCAACCTGCCACATTAAATGGGTTAACTAATGGTTACAGTGGAAGAAAAAAAATCTTATCTTATTAAATTTTCTCATTGAATCTAATTTAAATTCCCTTTGCCAGCCATGCAGAGAAATATAACATTTCAAATGGACATTCTGCCTTTGACAGGGGGATTTTGATATTGCTAATTATCTACTGCTTCCTTTCAATTGCTTTCATGCAGCCCTCACAGGTGAGTTGGCAGAATACGTTAATGGGGGAAGAAAAAAAGTCTGGAGTACAATTGGTATGCGTGGTTTAGATCCACAGGGAGAAGGTCACTTCGGCAATCAGATCGGCGCTTTTAGACGGTAGCAGGTTGAGAGAGACGACTGACAGGAAGGTGAAGGAGCGATAAGGGAAAGCACAGAGAGGTAATGTTGTTATGTGTCAGGAAGTCTGAATATGTCACCCCTGAGCTGCCTGTGACAGCCATAGCAGTGTGATAACCTTAAAATCACATGCTCGGACCCACGCAGTCATACGAACGCAGACTAACATCCGTCCCGGGGCATCTTCCTGGCCATGTGCAGCAATGGTGGGGGAGTTAATCACCCATGTCCGTGGCCTTTAGCTGCTCTCATTAGCAGTGAGCAGTGAAGCCGTACCCGATCCATTAGCAACGCTGCCGGTAATGACACTTCACCAGCACCGCCGGGCCCGCGGCCAAGAAGGGCTGCACACAGCCCCTCCATTACTGCCTCCCACTGCATACTAGCACCACTCTTTTCCAGTATTGGCAGAGCAACTATGAGCCAAAGGAAAAAATAATTCAAAAAGAAAAAGATCGCACTTCCCCTTTCATTCTTCGGTCCGGAAAAGCAGCAGGAAGCGAGGAGAGGCTGAGAGGCAGTCTGGTGGCTTTTATCTGGGATCACATCCGTTGGCAATGGACTGCGGCATTATCGTTCCAAGCCTCTGTCTTTGTCCGTCTCCCACGCGTACACGCACGCACTCGCGCCTGTTGTCGTCGTTCAGCTGCACACAGGAGAGCACATGCAAACAGCCACATGCAAATAATGAAGTTTCCCATGTGCAGGCAAGTGTTAATTAAAAAGAACACACACTGACAAGTCAGGATCACACGTGCACACATACGGCGTTTGTTCACCGCCAGTCGCAGTGAAAGCCTCACACTAAGTGTAGTGTCCTCATTCATATTTCATGTTAAAGCCCTGTGGCTGTCATGTAACTGAACCAGTGTCAGATCTCTAAAATGGCCATCATGGTGAGAATGTCTGCCCACAGTTAAAAGCCAGAGCAGGCATCGCCAAAGAATATAGGCCACAGGCAAAACAGCCCCTCTCTCTCTCTCTCTCCCTTTTTTCTTTCTCTGACTCTTCCACTCTCTGTCTAGTCGATCCCATTTTTATTTTTATATTTTTTTATGTCATCAACATTATATCAGCCTGTTATATTTTAGAAGTGCAGGACACCTCTACTTGCTTCTGAACTGCTCTACTCTGGCAGAAGTGCACGTATATTCTTTTAGCGCCCTCTAAAGGATCCAAATGGCATAGCATGTTCGCATAATTGCGCTGAATAAGATGGAACTGATGGTTGTTGTTTTAGATGTGTGTGCAGCATATAGATCAGCCCAGTATGACTCCATCTTACACAGCTCACATCCCAGCTGTGCAATAACATAAAGGTAGATGATTAGACAAAGGATATGAATATTACAAGGTCTGCATGTATTGAAATTACTATTCAGAATGTAACTTTTAACCTTTTTTTCTGGCAGATGACTTTGTCATTATATCCTTATTCCCTTATTATATTATTTTAATATTTCTCATATTATTGCAAGCTTTCGAATTGAATGGCATGGTGCTGATTCAGTCTAAAGTGCCTCTGAATTGTGGTGAAAAATGTTTGTTCAATTTGTGTGTTTATGTTTTAGTACATGACTGCTGCTGCTGCTGCTGCCGCGGCTCCTATGCAAGGGACCTACATTCCCCAGTACACTCCTGTGCCTCCAACAGCTGTCCCTGTTGAAGTAAGAGCCTCAAACACTCACAACTTACTTACGGATAAAAAATAATCTGTCCGATTACCCAAAGGAGAACATCATTACTCCTGACAAAATGATCACTCACACCTACAGGCTCCCGATTCAGCCATTCTTTAACCCGCTCAGAACATCCACCCATCAAAACATTCATTAAAACGACAGATTAGGTTTGAAAGATGCTGTAAATCTCTGTTTTTCTCTGGAAACAAATGGCCTCCCACCACCAACAAATAATGAGGAAGGAAACTGCAAGCAAAGCAGGACAAGTTCGAAGTTTTCGAGAAAGGCATTTGAAGTGCGGTACAGAATTTGTCACTTTCTCGGTGGCTGTCTGGGCTGCTGGCAGGTTCGGGCGGTCCAGCTGGAGGAATTATGATGGTGGAAAGCAGACGGGCAGGGCCAGCAAGGAGAACCGGCTGGCTGTCAAGCAGCTGACACTGCAGTCGTATTCAGATGGACTATCAGTCGTGTATCAGATGACAGCAGCTGAAGTGAGACACAGTGCCTGGGGTGCTGTCTCTCTCTTTCTCCCTGTAGTCAGTAGAGGCTTGTAGGTAGCTGGAACACACACATCCATCAGCCATGGAGCTTTGGTTAGCCTGCAGCCACACACAATGACAGTTTCCCCTGACAGAACCATTAGTTGTCCCCTCCCACTCTCCTTATAATATCCTCCTCTGCAGACAGTTTGTGAAAGAGTGGGGAGGATGAGAGGAATGTAGCTGAGTTTTAGCCCCTATAGCACTTTTTACCTCTGTCACTGTTACGTATCGATGGCGGCGTCAGCAGTGAGGAGCACGTATGTTACCG
Source organism: Pao palembangensis (assembly GCA_015343265.1). Taxonomy (NCBI): domain Eukaryota; kingdom Metazoa; phylum Chordata; class Actinopteri; order Tetraodontiformes; family Tetraodontidae; genus Pao; species Pao palembangensis. The sequence goes on along the minus strand of CM027095.1, from coordinate 9,085,229 downwards.
TTTCAACCGTGACTGCGGGGCTGCCCTTCAGAGCTTGTTAAAGGTAATGGAGATGAGTCCAAGTTCTCCGCTGCTGGCAAAGCTAGACCCACGTGAAGGTGATGAATTCTGTCCACTTAACAACTTTTTAAAAGCTGACACTACTCTGAAACTCTGGTAAGAATTAATTTCTCATTCCTTGAGAGCTGACAGGGAGGAGTGTGCTGATACTGCCAGGTGCTGGTTGTCCGAACAAAAAGACAAACTGAAGTTTGCCCCCTTGAACTTTTAAAACACATTTGCTGAGTTTTATGTTCTTAACGCCAAGGAGGCCACAATCCAGCATTTGAGCTCGTGGTTCTGATTTAGCAACAGGGATCATTGTTCAATAAGACTGAGGCATTATATTAACAACCGTCTCCCGTCAGAAACTCATAGAAACCAAACATTCACACTCACATCTAAGTTAAGTTTGGTGCATGTCTGTGGACTGTGGGAGGAAGCCAGAGTAGGTGGAGTTTTAGGACCTACTGAGTATAAAATAATAGATTTCAAGGTTGTTCATCATTGTCATCATCATCACCATCATCATCATCATGGTCAACATCATGCTAAGAGGACTCACCTTCCCTCATGTTCTCCAGGGAGTAGTGACTGATGCCTCCCCACAGACAGTGGCCTCCTCATCACAGGAGGTATCTGGTCAACAACAAATCCAGGTGGACAGCGGCGCCGACCATGTTCCTGCTTACTCATACCAGTCCAAGTAAGTCTAATAACACTGGGCAGAACCTGGAGGCGTGTTAGTGTTTTAGTTTTTTGTCATTTTGGAATCAGTTAATTAACAATAATCTGTTACTACACTGTTAGATATAAGCTCTGTTATTTTGCTTAAATTACATCCCTCTCTCTCTCTCTCTCTCTCTCTCTCTCTCTCTCTCTCTCACTCTTCTTCTTTTGTCAGATAACGACGGCCTGAGCGAATGTTCATGTGACAGCGTTGCCTTGAGACAGAAGGTGGCTGCACTGTGAATGTGAGGTGAAAACAGGAAAAGAAAGAGATTGCTTCCAGATTGCCCAGGCACCAAAAAGAGACACTTTTTTTTTCATTTCCTACCTGGCTTATGAGCTTATGAGAAAAAAAAATGCAAGGAGGAGGTAAAGAGTGCTGAAGAAGGAGTTGGGAAAATTGCTGGGCGCAGTGCAAAGAAGTGAAATTGTTTAGTCTGGGAACCTGCCTGAAGGGCTGTGCTGAAGCTTGAAGAGTTTCTCAAAGAAAAAACTTAACCAATGTTAAAAAAAAAAAAAGAAAAACCACCGGGAAAAATGACAAAAAAGGTTGAATGTGCAGATAAGGGATGAAGTTTATTTTGTAATTAGAAAAGAGGAGTCAAGTTTGAGATACACACAGAGATTGTCTTCCTCAGATATTAAGCTACATTTCTTTTCACTCTTTTTTATGTTCTAGTGTTAAATTTTAGTTTTCTAGATATATTCTAAAAGTGTTTTTCCTTTTCTTGAATCTTATGGCCTTAATTTAAGAGGCGCCAGAAACTTTTTACAGAGTTCAAGTCTGATGTCTGATTAGAGGCGGGGGTGGGGGGGAATCAAATGAAATCCATCTCTTGGACCGCTCAGAGGTCCAAGACATTGAACGAGTTGGGAAAAAAGAATCTATCTCATAAGCTGTACAGATTTAATAGAAAAGAGCTTTTTTTGTTTCTTCATTAGAAGAAAACTTTGATAATTATTATGTCAGAGGTAACTACGTGTCAGAAGAAAACAAAATGTCTGTTGGGGGAGAGAAAAAAAAGACTCCGGGGAGGGTGGTGTGTGTATGTGTGTGGGTGGATGTGTGTGTGTGGGTGTGTGTGTGTTGAGGGGCTTTGAAGATTTTTCATAGTGATTAAAAAAAAGTAAGAAAAACATGCTGCATTGTTGATGCAGTCTGTCGCAAATGCTGAACTGTGTTCTTTTTTTTAATTATCATTCTTATTTTACATGGCAAGGTCGCTGTCAATGACATTAGTGCTTTTTATCTGCCACATTTTACCTTTTTTATAAGCTTCAAGATGTTTTTAGCCCGCTTTGCTTGTCACATGGCAAAAATGAATCAAGAAAAAAAGATGGAAAAAACACAAAATAAGTTACAAAAAAAAAAAACCCAAAAAAAAGTAGGAAAAAAAATCTGGCAGTGAAATAAAGATTGGTAGATTCAGTAGGAGCTTATGGTTTCAACCAAGCAAAAGCAATAGAGGAAATTGTTGACAATTTCTGTAGTCTTTACTAGTGTGGATTAAATGCAGCCCATGGATGGCCATTTTTATACCAAAGATGAAGAGACACACTGAGTTATTTCATTTTTATTTTATTTCCTTACCATTTTCAGTTTTGTTTTATTGTTGTCGTTGTTATTGCTGTTGTTAATGATGTTAATGTTGATATTGTTGTTGGTGTTGCTGTTATCGTTGTTTTTCTTTGACCTTGATGGCCAGACCAGTCCTTCATTGTCCTTCTCTCACCTGGGTTTTCCCGTCCTTCTCCAAACACACACATCAAACAGTATTTACTTTGTAATGCAACAAGTGGCAAACCTATCAAAAGTCCTTTTCCATCTTGTCTGTGGGCCATGCCTTCACATCGTGGGGGCATTCCAACTCTTTGCTTTGGTCAGATCATGCCAGGACAATGTTAGAAAAGTGACTGAGGGATGTCTTTAGCTTATTCCTTGGTCGCTGATGCATTCCATCTAGTTTCATCGTATTTCTGTCTCTTTATCGCTATAAAATCAATTATTTCTCGACCTGTCCTGCTTCAGTATTGAGGTAGAAACGGCCTGCTGTGCCTCACAAGAGTTACATCTCAGCATGTTCAGGCCCAGTTTTTGGGATTTTTTTGATCATAAACACCAGATGAGGAGAGATTGCTGCATCAGCTCGAGTATAAATCGGAACCTCTGAGGCTGCTTCGTGATGCTCTCTGAGAGAAACCGGTGGAGAAAATCTTGTGCATTCATTAATTTAGTCTCTTGACTCAAGCTGGTAAAGCTTCGGCTAAATTATCTACGCTTAGATCCACTAAACTCAGCAAGCATTTTGCAATATTCAACCTGCGATGAAAAAAAATAGACCATTCCTTGAAAACACACCCAGAAGCAAAACCACCAGGTGTTCTGCAAGCCAGGGACTGTCAGCCCACTAACACTAAACAGGGAAGTGGTGTGTTTAAATTCTCTGTATCGACTGAGAAGGGCAGGTGAGATCAGCCCACTTTTGAGGACTGAGAACCTCAGAGGTCAACACGGCGTCCACGAGGCGTTTCCTCAATTGTCCCTCAAACCACCCCAGCTCATTTCATCTGGAGCTGTGTGACGTCTGAGCATTGTCAAGTTGCCCCAGGGCCAATAGCCATTTTCGCCCATGCCGCCCATCAGCGCCCTCGTGCCTAACTGGTACCGTTAATGGGCTCCCTCATTCTCTGCCCCTACCCAGGGTTCTTCTCTTTATTGGATGCTGCAGAAGCAGAACCACAAACCAATTTCAGTCACTCTGGCAATGAGGCTTGACGGGACCAATTTGTCTCCCCTGGGGGCAATAGGATTCACTCCAGTGTCCCACAAAAGACTCCTTTCTTCCAGACAGAGAGGGAGCTTTTTGTTTGCTGACAAAAGTTGGACACTCGCAGTTCATGTGACTCCACTGCTAGATTTTGGGATATGATGGCATTTGGTTCACGTTGCAGGCGTGGCAGGTCAGAAGAACAATAAAGTCATGTATTCAGTGCCTTGAAGATGAAGATTCCAAATGATGTTGGTAGAGGAAAGCACATGTAAGGTCCGGCTGTGTTAAGGACAACCTCACAACAGTCTATGGTGCTAAAGCTAAAAAATTCTGTTCACAAACTGGACATCCGTGATCATTTGGACATAAGGTCAGTGTTTAACAGGCCACCTGACTGCACAGCCAAGAAACATATGCGTAGGTTTCCCAAATCAAGTACATAATCCCAGATCATCCACGTGAAACCTGCTCTACATTCTTTTTTCTGATTGAGCTGGCTCCTTGAGGCTGCCTTCCGTTGTGCGTTTAGCTCTTCATTATCAAATCCAACACCCGACCTTTACTTTTCATCTGATCGGATGACGAACATCTGCTTGCACTGCATCATATCTGAGATTCTCTCTCTCCAATTAACAACCCTCTGCCAGTCCTGATAAAGGGCTACATTTGTCCTCCTTCTGTGAAATAGCTCCTGTTATTTCTGCCCTTGGTATTTTGTGAGCAAAATAAAACAGCTGCTAAGTTCTAACCAGTTTTAAGCTAGCATCTGCATGCTTGTGTGCATATGTGAAGAGCGGTTTTTGTAGACTTTTAGGGAGGTGGTGAATACAGAGTGCATCTATGTTCTGTATACATTTCCCAGCAGTTGGGACTGAAGCCACTTTGGAAGGTTTATCACAGAAATTGCACATCACACTGCAGATGGTGTGAGATCCAATAGTAATGACATTATGGCAACACAGGATGACACATAGCGAGGAGATTCTGAATAAATGGCATAACAAAGAATATTTGTTCTGTGTTGCTGATGAATATCTTGAAAGAAAATGTTTTTGCTGCAGGTGTTCCAACTGTATATGACAGACCTGAAATAAACTGAAATTAGCTGCAGAAACAGCTTGTTCGTCACAGCATAGTAGTGAAATCTACCATTTTAGGGTACTTCAGGCATGTGTGCAGTTGTAAAGAGGTGTTCTGTTTTCTCCTGTCAGTACACCCCAGGAACCAGGCTGTTGAGGACAGCGTTACTTAAAAAGTGAAAAAGAGGACGAATATTGGGACGACTTAAAATGATGAGCGTCAACTGTTGCTATGATCATCTTTACATCAGCGTGTTGCACCTCTTGCGTGTCAGCTTCGTTTTTGGCCTTAACAGTTCTTAAACAATAGTATGTTTCTGAGAAGCGCAGACACCAAGCCAGAGCTGCATGAACTGGGCGGACACAAGGCCTCCAATGCGCAGCAAGCGCCTCGGAGTTCAGGCTAATTTAATTTGCTGCAAAGGTAACCAATCATATGAGGTAATCTCACTCATCTGGTGTCCTGAGACGGTCTAATCTGATGGTCAGAAGAGTTTGCCATCAGCTTTTTGGTAGTATAAATATGGTACAGTGGAGGGAATAATTAGAAGTGGATCGCACCCTTTCTTCCCGGGGTGAACTTAAAGTTCCCCAGTCCGAACTTCATCTTACCAGATTTTCACAGTCAAATCTGACATGGTCCACCAAGTCATTTGTGCAATGTGACTTTGCAGCAGTGAACTCATTAGACACATCACATGTTGTCTTCAGTTTCCCCAGGGCTCTGGTGGATTTGTCCTTGTGAGCAGAGCTCTCGCCATTTCATCGATTGTCATGCGTTAGGAAGAAACTCATCCACAGATACTCCATCTGTCTCCCACAGAGTGGAATTGAGGACCCTGGCTCGATAGCTCATCATAGACCAGCGTGGATTCACACACTTGATGCAGTAGGAACATTGCTCCAACTACAACTCCCGACCCCCTCGCAAGAGCGAGGGCCTGCACTTTTTAATTCATGCTTTGGTCCACCTTTAATAAGCGCTATCGATTGGCCACACAACCCCAGGAGCGCTGCCAGCCAGTAACCTTCTCGCAGAGTTCAAATGACTCCCTGGGAAATCCAAAATCCAACAATAACTAGGAAATGACTGAGCAGATTGTTTAGACACAGCCAGTGCAGGAAGAGCGTTAGGCGTTGGAGTCATTCACCCAATTAAATAAGGAACTATTTATTAGGACAGCAGAGCGGTTTTTAATTTCCTTTTGCTTTGCAAAGTTCTCTCTTTGCGTTTTTTTTTTTTGTTTGTTTTGTTTTTTTTCTTTATATCAGCACCTAGGAGGACATGGTCACTTCTCACACACACTGCTCGGTGTGTGTGATCATTGAGAAGCTATCAGTACATCTGTGGATGTTATTGAATTTTATGATTTTTTTTTCTCTGATGAAGCTTTCAATAAAAAATGTGGGGAAAAAAATGTAGAAATGAGCTGTTTTCCTTTAATCTTCCCCAAAAATCATTGTTTCATTGCTGCTTTTCTGTCCTTTAGTTGTCTCAATAGAAACATTTATTATGCTGTGAGCATCCTCTGAGGAACATGCACACATCCCAGCTTTGGAACCCTATTATCCATATGACTAAATTGCAGAGGGAAGCAAGAGACAGCCTTATTATTATGATCCTGCCTGATGGCACCTGCTGTGGGTTGACCTTGTCTCACACATCCTCTCCTAATTACAGCCTTTGCAAATATAGCTAATGCCTCTCAATGGGATTTCCCCAGCAGTGCTCACACACATTTGATTGGGTATAAAGTGGTCATAATCAAAGATGTAGGAGCGCACAGGAGGAAGACATGGATCAATGGCAATCAATCTTCCTCTTCACTCTCATTTAGGCCCGATCAATGGCTGTCCTTGTCACCTCCTAGAAACGCCTGTTCTGTCGATACCACAGCTGCTAGCGTAGCCAGGTTTCCACTGACTGAGTTGTCTTTGCATAGTCGAGGCAGCAAGGCCGGCTCACTGGGACAAAGGACATCTTAACAGAGAACAATTGATGGCTCGGATTAGACCGAGCATGTGCATGTTTGGAGCATCAGGGGTCACAGCTTCCTGTTTTTATGCGCACTAGTTCTTCAGTGCTGCACAGAGATAACTGCCGGCATGGTACATTTACAGCAATTTCAAATATTCTATTGCTGAGAGAGTTCTCCATGGTTCCGTGGTTTCCTCCACTCCACGCTGTATGGCTGCTAAATCGTGGAAAAATGCAGTGGAATCCATTATCAAGTAAAATGCCACAGATTCAATCTCTCTCCCTCAGAGCCTGGCAGCCTCCTTATCTGGACTTATAGAGATATAGCTGCTGAGCACCACAAGGGTGCAGCATACCAACACAGATGTTATCTGCTGTGTTTATTTCACAGAGGAGCAAGGAGCCCTATCCACACACCGTCATGCACGCCGCCACCACCACTGGATACAGATCAAGGACATCTCCACTGGGTGAAACGCGACAGCACAACCAGCCTTCTCATCAGTCCTTTGCCATCTGCTCAACGCAGACCGAGATTAGCGAGGAAAAGCCTGGACAAATATTAAAACATATCTATCCTACTTGCAATACAATTTTTCAGCTTGAGTTGCATCTGTATGGGATGAATCTCTGAGTGATCCCCTGATGCAGCAGCAGGTGCTGATAAGGTGCTTTTGACTTCTTTGAATTCTCTGGAAGGATGCAAATGTCATGTGTTTAAAGACAGGGAAGACTTGTACGTATTCCTAACTTCTTTAACACGGTTGTGTTTATTCTCCCAATCAAAACAAGGGCTCTGATTGGGCCAGGGAAGCTCAAATGACCTCTGAGCCACCGAACGTATTGGCTTTTGAAGCCAATCTGCGAATCTGCGTTTGTCAGCAAATACAAACACACCTGGCGCTCTCTTATTAGCTTATTCTCCGTTAAAAATGATGTAATTAACCGGAAGAATGGAGATCAGCACAGCAGACTTCAATCATGCCTGACAGAGATTGGGTGTGTTTTGAGGGGGACATCATTATCTGCTTAATCTAGTAAAATATGCATGCAACATTAGGCCACTAAACCTTGTTACAGGCGCTAAATGTGGATATCTCATTAACGAGGAAATGCATGATTCATATTTATAAACTCCAGCGCAGTGTTTGAGATTAGGGTAGAAATATTACATCAATGCAATATGAGCTTGTGAGTGCAGCATTAATAGTGTGATGCAATTTCTATAACGTCATTCTCTTTAATCTTCAAACACATTAGCAATATTTAACATATGTCGTTTTTTTTCTACAAGAAGTATAATCATATTTCCTTTTAAAGAGGAGAATCATTTCACTAACTGAATGAAATATTTGTGTAGAATATATGATTCTACCAAACATTCAGCATACACATACACATGTTCTCATGTGAACATCTTGACTGCATGTGCTCCTCGAGTGGTGTCCTACGTCCTTCCTGTGATGAAATACCATCTTTGTGTTGCAGGAATCAGCCAGAAGCATTGCTAGTTTACTCTGGCATTAGTGTATGCGTGTCTGGAGAAGCTGGAGGGCTCCACACTGAGGTGGGTCCGATGTAATGAAGAGTGGTGCTAATGGTGGATACTAAGGAAGCGAAAATTATACCTGCAATGTTCACATATTGTAACACCGGAGGAAGCAAACACTTTGATTCACTTTTGCATGTGACATTTTGCTGCATTTTTTTCTTTTGTTGGTGGATATGACGTACATGATGTTTCTAGCGCTCGAAAACAGTAAAGACTTATATCATCAGCCAGAGAAGACTGAGCTGATCAGAGACCAGTTAGAGAAGCCCTGCCAATATTATCTGGCACCAGCATGCAAGGGAGAGATGGACACAAGAGTCCAGATTATACATGGATACTAATGTGTGTGTGTGTGTGTGTGTGTGTGTGTGTGTGTGTGTGTGTGTGTGTAAAAAGTAACAAACATTTTCAGAGTTTCATTCAGAGATGACTTTTCATGTGACTGTGTGTTTGGTAAGTTATTGTGAACATGACAAGAGAGGACGAAGAGTTTAAGATGAAGCAATTAAAAAGAAGAGAATTTTAGTGTAAAATGAAAAGAGGAGAAAAGGAAGATAAAAGGTGAAAAGTCTAGAGATGAAGACTCTCTTCCCTGGATGGCCTCTAGAACAGTGTGTGCTGTTGGATGAGAATCTAATAGCTGACTAACATCTGCGGGTCATGCAACGGGATCTACATTAACAGTATGCAGGTGAGTAAACAGTCCACCATCATCACCAGAGTAACAAGGGGGAAGACCACACAGGCTCTGCACACTGACTCTGGGTCCTTTAGTGCTGCAGATCAGTGGGACATTAAGAACATGTGGACCCGTTCAGAGCACAGAGCATGATTTTATTTTATAGATATTTAAATGAACTGTGTGGAACGTTTATTTCACAAAATACTCGAGCAAAACCAAGTAGCTCCTAAATGAAGCAGGTGAAGCATCTTGTCGCACATAAAAAATGGAAGCATTTCTTCCCATCGTCCCTAATTTAATATAACAGTGGAGAGAAGTTCTCAAACCTGGGCGGGTTTGGCTCTTCTGTCAGCTGGATAACTCTCCGCCCTCATCAGGCGACATGTTATGACAACTCTGTAAAAGAATAGTGCATAGATTCACTATTCAACGTCATGGCCTCTCCGGCAGGAACAACAATGAAAGGTGGACTTGGTGAAGGGAAGCAAGCAGAGGAAATACCACTCTATAAATATGGTGGACGTGCTGCGTCTGAGCCTGTGAAAGGTTGGAGCTGGTACTGGATTTCAGACCATTTCAGACCACTAATAGACCGCTTTTATGTGTTTTTCATAATCTCTCTCTCGCTCACACAGACACACACACACACACACACACACATACAGACAAGATCACTGTTTACTAAGTAGGACTGAATTCTGAGCAGCATGTCTCAGATGTCTCTAGTTCTGGAACATTACAAATGTTATGGCTGTAGCAGAATAACCCTCCGCTGAACTACAAAGAGACTCCACATAGGTGAGGCTGAACTCAGAATGGGGCCCCTCACTCTTAAATGCTCCCACATGTGCTGTATTCCAGTCTGAACATGTGCCAGCTATTGTTCGCCACTATGTGCCGACACTTTGCGCTGTAATTAATTGTGCATGACATAATTCAAAGCATTTCTTAAATAAGAGTCTTTCTGAAAGTGTATTGCATGTCTGCAGGTCACAAGCTGAAGACTGCTGTGCTGCCATTTCCAAAAACACCTGAAGGTTAAATGGCAGACATAGGTTTGTGGTAATAATTCCAGAAAATAAAAGGATGTATTGTTGTGAAGAAGAGCTGCTTGAAAATACTGATTCATTTGTTCCCGAACATTCGGGGGGGGGGGGGGGGGATGAAGCAGAAGTTTACTGGAAGAAATAAGCAAGTTCCTGTATATAGTATTATATTTCTGAGAAAGATAGTGATTGCACAGCAGTTTTATGATAACCAAAGTTGCATCATAGTCAGAAGGTTTCAGGTTCTATTCCCAGTCAGGCATTTCTATGTAAAACTCACACCTTTCCCTTGACTCTGTGTGGTTTCTGCAGTTTCCTCCCACAGTCCAAAAACACACACTGGAGATTTTAAATTGCTCCTATAAGTGTGAGTGTGTGTATAAAAGGTGTGTGTCCTGTGATGGACTGCTGACCTGTCCAGGGGTTATTCCTGCCTCTCACCTGGGATAGACTCCAGCACCTCCAATGACCCTTATAATGAATCAGCATGACAGAAACCGAAAACAGACGGATTCTGATGTTATTCCGATAAAGATGCACCTCAGCCTCATTATCTCCTTCCTTCCCTTGAGCACTGAAGCAGTGCTGCACCGGCTGCCATTGGATCAGCAGACATCAAATGCTGGTGTCCAGCCGTTGTTCACCAGTTTAGCAGAAGTTCCCTTCAGTTACACTTACAGAGTATTATGTTTTTTTTGTTGTTTTTTTTTTTAATATGCTGCTGCTCAAAAGACAAGCTACGTCATTCTCTCTACTTGGTAAACAACAGTGACTCCATTTATGTTGTTCCACAGGCACAATACCAAATCAAGTGATGAATATTAAGGTGAAGCCACGTAAACTGATGCTGTCAACACTCGCACTGTAAGCATAAGAGCTCATCGGTTAAAGAATAAGATTCAGGTCGAAGTGGGAGTCCTTGCCACATTGCTGACCCGTGCTACCTTTGAGATATCCCCTGTCCATGTTGTCCTTAGCTGCACTGACCCGGCTTTAGTTTCATGTCGTCTTTAAGGAGTCTTTCTTTCTGACGTGTGGAACATTCCCAACACTGAAAGTTGGCCATCACGGTGGGAAGAACAGTAGCCAAGAGTGACAGAGCTGCACAGAAATGTCTCATTTTCCTGCTTCAGTAATTCACTGCTGTACTTTAGGAGCTGGGCTGGCATTTTAATGCTCCTTTTATTGCTTTTCCTCCTGTTGGGCTGTCATTCTGCCCAAGTGTGTGTGTGTGTGTGTGTGTGTGTGTGTTTATGTGTGCGTGCGCCTGCTGTTTCAGCTCCAGGCATCCTAGCGAAGGTCTGGCAGCCTGGTTGCCATAGCTGCAGCAGGACAACAAGTGTACACAGCGTTGAGGATTTAAACGTGCAGGGTGGGGCTGATGGTACATCCAGGAGGTTCTGCTACTAATTATCATCCTCTCCAATGTGGACATCCCTCCCTGCTTTTTTAAGAAAGTACAGAAGGATCTAAAGGCATTAGAGAAAGAAGAGATTGAAGGTGTTAAAACTTTGAGGTCTGTGTTTGGGAACATCTACAGTTATGGCAGTGTGACACAAGAGGATCAATCGATTGTTTTTTATTTTTTAATGACATTTCAAATAAAAGAGTTCCATAAATAACCATTAAATCTATAGAACTGCATTACGAAGTGATGGGATTCAGCGTGTTTGCTGGTGCTGAGCTGTATTTACTGCCAGCAGCTGCTGCCCTCATCAACAGCTGGAGCTTGTCTCCTGGTCAGTAAAATCCATTTGTTTTGAGCCACATTATGCATCAAAATCATGTTTGACATCAATAATGGCCAGAACATATTCATACATATTTTTGTTTGGCCTAAAAAAAAAAATTAGAAAAAAAAAAAAAACAGAAAACTGTGCTATTAATTTATTTTCCATTAGAATGCCTGTAACGACTGTAATGGCAACAGATGAATAAAAGGATGACATTTAAAATCATGTGAAGGCTAGAATGACTGACAGGCACATGATGCAAAATAAAATCAAACAATATAAAAAACAAAAGGAGAAAACGGCATTTACTTTTCACCCTTTTTGCTCCAATCTGGCAGAACCATGGCTTCATGGCATCTCTTTGGGACACAGCATTCACAGAGAGGAGCTGTAAGGGTACTGTTAGTTTGAACAATTACAGTCAGCATTTTCTCTTCCAGAATCTCTTTTTTTTTTTTAGATACTTACAATTGAGACGCTAGGTTCGACAGGCTACACTATCATATAACAATGTATTGTTCAAATCCCTCCTGGGCCCCCCAAAGCAAAGCACCTGATGTCATTTTTGTTCAGTCTTTCTCAGATGTCTTTTTAAGTTACCAGTAATAAAGCATAGAGTGCCCTTGCGCAATTGTCAGTGTGAAAATAATGAACACGTGAAATTACCATATATATTTTAATAATTTCACATTATAAGTTCCACCTCGTTTCCGGTTAGGGTTGGACTCCGCCAGGCCTGCCCTTTGTCACCGATTCTGTTCATAACCTTTATGGACAGAATTTCTAGGCGCAGCCGTGGTGTTGAGGGGGTCCAGTTTGGTGACCTCAGAATTGGGTCTCTGCTCTTTGCAGATAATGTGGTCCTGTTGGCCTCATCAGTCCGTGACCTCCAACTCTTGCTGGATTGGTTCGCAACACAGTGTGAAGCGGCCAGGATGAGAATCAGCACCATCAAATCTGAGGCCATGGTTCTCAGCCGGAAAAAGGTGGAGTGCTGTCTCCGGGTCGGGGAGGAGATCTTGCCCCAAGTGGAGGAGTTCAAGTACCACGGGGTCTTCTTCACGAGTTAGGGAAGAATGGAGCGGGAGATTGACAGGCAGATCAGTGCGGCATCTGCAGTAATGCGGACTCTGCACCGATCCGTTGTGGTGAAGAGAGAGCTGAGCCGAAAGGCAAAGCTCTCGATTTACTGGTCGATCTTCATTCCTACCCTCACCTATGGTCATGAGCTTTGGGTAGTGTCCGAAAGAACAATATCGCAAGTACAAGCGGTCGAAATGAGTTTCCTCCGTTGGGCTCTCCCTTAGAGATAGGGTGAGAAGCTCTGCCTTCCTGGAGGAGCTCGGAGTAGAGCCCCTGCTCCTCCTCGTTGAGAAGAGCTAGATGAGGTGGCTAGAGCAGGATGCTTCCCGGACGCCTCCCTGGTGAGGTGTTCAGGGCACGTCCCTCCGGGACGACCCAGGACACACTGGAGGGACTATGTCTCTCGGCTGGCCTGGGAACGCCTCGGGATCCCCCTGGAAGAGCTGGATGAAGTAGCTGGGGAGAGGGAAGTCTGGGTCCCTTCTTAGGCTGCTGCCCCCGCGACCCAACCTCGGATAAGTGGCGGAAGATAGATGGATGGATGGGTGGATGGATGGATGATACAACAGAAAATATATAGAAAGACCGATAGAAAATACGGTCTCATAGAGATAAAAAAATACACAGTGCAATGTAAATAAAAAATACAGTCACAGTGCAAAGTAAGTGTGATATAGTGTGTAGGTCCAGGGCTCTACATTGTTTAGCGTTTTCTCTGTGAGGTGTTGAAGAGCCGAATGGTGTGGGGGAGGAACGATCTCCTCAGTTTCTCCGTGGAACAGGAGAGTGACAAGAGCCTGTCTCTGAAGCTGCTCCTTTGCCTGGAGTTGGCACTGTGCAGTGGATGGTTTGGATTGTCTATGATGGACAGGAGCCGATTCAGCATCCGTCGCTCTGCCACAGATGTCAGGCTGCCCAGCTCTGCGTCAACCACAAAGTCTGCATTCCTCACCAGTTTGTCCAGCCATGCCGCGTCCCTTTTCTTGAGGCTGCTGTGCTCGCTGTGATTGAAGATCTGTAGCAGCTTCCTGCAGATGTTGAAGGACACCAGTCTTCTGAGGAAGTACAGACGGCTCTGTCCCTTCCTGCACAGAGCATCTGTGTTGGCAGTCCAGTCCATCTTATCATTCAGCTGCACACCCAGGCATTTGCACGTGTGCAACACCTCTACACAGTCCTTTTTTATGATGACGGTCTGGTCTGGTACGGTCTGAGTCTCCTAAGTGAAACCACCAGCTCCCTGGTCTTGGTGGTATTGAGAAACAGGTGGTTGGAGTCGCACCATGTGACAAAGTCTTTGATTAGTTTCCTGTACTCTTCCACCTGTCCACTTCTGGTGCAACCCACGATGGCCGTGTTGTCCGCGAACTTTTTTTTCTTTTTCTTTTCATTGTTACAGCGATTTTATCTTATATAATTCTGCAGATACCAGATAGCTATAATCCAGATTTATAATAATCCAGTCTGACACCAGAGTCATTTGTGTTTCTGTGGATATGGCTGGATTCATCGACACTTAAACTGTGTAAACTCTGCAGCTCCGCTTTCCTTTTCCAGCACTCCACAAATTGTCTCAGACACAATAGACCCAGCTGAATGATGCGGACATTAAAAGGAAGCTGTAATTTTGTGGCAGATTTCAGGTGACCACACTCGTTCCTCTGGACAGCAGCAGCAGCAGCGTTTTTCCTGTGAGGACAATGGAGCCGCGCTGCAGCACGCAGCCTCGGCTGTCATTGTTGTCTCGACAGTGGTCACATAATGGAGACAGAGTTCAGATCAAGCAGTGCATAAACACATTTTCTCCGCCTCTCCCAACAATCTGGAGACATTCGACCTCCTAACCTCCTGTGCCTTTAACGACAGCCTGAAATTACCGAAGAAAAATTTAGCTTACCTAGCAGCTGCACTGAAAACCAAAGCGCTTAGGCAGCAATTTGAGGAGCAAGTTGAGCCATAATGGCAGCACATTTTAATGAGGATGCTTTGGGTCTATTTCCCCAGCAGACTTTAAAACAGGGTCTGTGTGTGCATTAAAATGGACGGCTGTGGAGAAGATAGACTATTACTGAACACATTAGGGCAGAATATATAGCCCAAATGGATCAGACTGGACCTGCTCCTACTCAGAATTTAATCCCAGCACGCTGAAAGAATATTTAAGGAAATACTGATGCTGGGCTTTGCTGACTTATAGATATTAATATTCCGGACGGACGCTGCAAGGACAACACATTTGTCGACTCTTCAGCTGTGTATTTTTCAACTTGCTGAAGGGCAAATTTGCAGCGTTTGTATGAAGCATCCTGCATCCCTAATCTAAACGCCAATGACATGCTGCAGATCGGCCTGAGGAAAAGAGCAGCTTTGTTTTCCACGTTAACAAAGGCCAACTTATCATAGACACTGTTGTCACTGTGCACATAACAGCTGAGTGTGACCTCTCTCACGCAGCGTCCCAAGCTCTCCTCCACCAACGTTTCATACTTACGCATGTGAGAAGATGCAAAGCCCAGAAGGGAAAGGCTGGTTTTTAATGCTGCTAGAGAAGAATATGGTGAGTTTGGGTGATTA
Organism: Pao palembangensis; assembly: GCA_015343265.1. Classification (NCBI taxonomy): domain Eukaryota; kingdom Metazoa; phylum Chordata; class Actinopteri; order Tetraodontiformes; family Tetraodontidae; genus Pao; species Pao palembangensis. The sequence goes on along the minus strand of CM027095.1, from coordinate 9,069,963 downwards.
CTTAATATATCTTAATTATATACAGTCTGGAAAGTTAACCCGGCCACGGTTTCACTATGATTGCTCTCCCACTTCCTACCAAAAAAAAAAAAATCTATTTTAAATGTAATTCAGGTTGAGTCACATGTTGATTAGGCCCAGACCCTGTCAGGAGATTCTTCCTGAAGACCAAACTCTCGTTAAAATGATACATTTGCAGAACAGGGACTGGGTTCCGGAACCATCTGAATCTTTGTGTGTCAGGAGAGGTGCTGGGAGAGGAAATTTCTCCAAGCGTGAAAGCTGGCAGCCGCTCTGTTTGGGTAAGCACGCTGGGATCTGGCGATCTTGTCGTCTCCAGCTGCCAAAATGAACTTCATTACATCTGATGAGTAATTGTGACACTGATATCTTTGTCTGAATGACAAAATAATGGATCTGGAAACAGTAAACTCAGACAGTGTCGAAGGCCGGACACGTTTAAATCACTGCTCAGAATTTATGATGTTCCATCAGCAGCCTCTTCTGAGCCTCATTAGCGCGGCTGCAGTGCTGAATAAAGACCAGGACGGCTCCTGCAGACGGCGGCTGTAATTTTCTTGTCATTTGCCTGCTGTTTTGATGAAACTCACAGAGGTTCCATCTCCCTTTATTTCACGCACAATTTGTTTAAAAGGAAGGAATTGTGAGCAAGCCTCCATGATCAAAGTGACGCTGCGGAGCTCAGCTTCGCTGCGGAGCGACTGGAAATAAAACTGCGTGTTCACAGTCATGGTAAATTTACAAACCAGTGAGGGAAAATAAGCGCCTCCGTGGAGGAAAAGCTTATGGAATGAGGCGTTAAATTAAATCCATTTGGACTCTAGAAGTCGTGGGGACTCATTTCAGCTGCATCTTCAAATATTTGTCATATTTCTCACCGGCACAGTGAAGAAAGAGCATGTTGACTGAGTTCATGGTGGCATCTAAATACATGTGTGCTGATAAGGGATGTCTGCAGTTTAGTGGCCTTTCGTTTGGAACGTGGAGAGACTGTTTCAGTACAGAAAAGTAGCTTCACCCTTGCAAACCCAGAATAACAGGTCTATCTGAATTTACCAGCATGCTACTGTGAGGAGTTAAGGATTCTGGTAGCCATCGCTTTGGTCCAGAAAGTGAGAAAGAAGAAAAAAGTCAATATTTGAGAAAAGTGTGTCACATGCTGTCACATGCAAATGAGAGAATAGTTTCCTTTTTGGTCAATAAGACTTTATAAGCTTATAGGCAGTTACGACGCTCAACTCTCTCTCTGCTCTACTTAAATGTAGTTGGTAAGGTCATTTTTATTTAGTTTACTTTTAGTAGTTTAGTTTAGTTATAGTTTTATTTATTTATTATTTTGCTGCACCATGGGTTTGAGAGGACTGAAATATCATTTATGCATGTATAGCATATTTGACAAATAAAGTTGACTTTGACTTTGATTAACAATAAGGCTTGATTTATAGAATACTGGCAGAGCAGATCGATCCCCCTTCCTGCCATTTGATTCAATCGTTAATTAAATATTGACAAGAAACAGTTTCTTCCACTGATTATACTTGTGTTACAACAAATATGCAGTTTGACAATAGTTGGTCATCTGTCATTCATTGCGAGTACAACTTTTCTAAATTTGGTTTTCAATCCCTCTCGGTCTTGCTTTCCTCATCCCTCTCTCACACACGGATGCTTGAGCGGCATCATTGACCATGCTGCCATGCCTCAGCTGCCCTTATCGGTGTCGGATCATGGCAGTATTTCCTGTCTGGAACAAGAGCAGAAGGTGGCACAGGATGACTTCAGCTTCCTGCGCTGGCACACCCATCGTGCACCCGCTGGCTCCAAACACCGTGAACCCGCTGCAGCGGAGGAAGTGTTGCAGAGCCCGCGTTAGCCTCACACAGCTAATAGTTCACATCTGTTTGCCAGAGATCAAAGATAGCAGGATGCTGCTGACTGTCAGTTAGTCTGAGGGCTTCATTTGGAATTCATCTGGTCCTTAATGGACTTTTTATTATAGGTATGGAAAGTGAAGACAGGGAAAATGTGTGACAGTCTGCAGCTCACCTAAACTCTTCAAATGGAGCAGTGTTTCAGAGGGAAAATGACTCCCCAGTATCTGATTTCACACCAATGAATGCAAAATAATGTGACTATTGTACATTTTGAATATGTTTTAATATCCCTAATATATTAAGCTCCCGCTTTGTGTGTTATTCTCTCTGGAGATCATGTGACTTCCTGAGCAGCCCTCTGGGTAGAAAGTGCTCTTTGTATGACATTAGAATATTGCCTTTACCTGCTTTTTTTTTTTTTTTTTTTTTCTCCTGCGGAAAGCTTGTTTGGCTGGAATGTTGTTTCATCCAGATCTCAGTGCCACAGTTCCCATGGGAAGCTCCAAGCCAAGTCTTTGGTCTCATCAGGAGGAATCTGCACATGTTTGTAAATACGGTGTGTGGCTGCTGAAACCAGCAAGGACCTGCCCTTCAAACGTTCCGACGTTGAATATTTATCAAACATGGCTTTTCTCCGGAAACCGATATTGCTGGGCTCCCTCACTGCAGCCCTTTGCTGTGCAGCCGCCTCCATGTCATTGAGTTTGGGGTTTTCTTTGCATCTGTCGGAATCCCACTGTGAGCCAACTCCAGATCAATGGAAGCTGTTTGCGCTCAAGCCGCTGATGTTTTTACTTGCACAGCCTGATATTTGCAGCCCTCACTTTTACTAATTACAGAGCAGGAGCCCCAGAAGGCAATGAAATGGCAGGACAGCAAGTCGAACTATTAGTAAGCTAAATTTAGAAGAATTTAGGCTGAACTAACTTTAGTGTTTATATATTTTTTTTCACACTATATATACAGAAAAAGAAGTGTTTAAAATAGCAGAGTTAATTTAAAAAAAAAAAAACCTGAACGTTGTCCAGAATTTTGAGGTTTTTAGGTTGACCTTTGGCTTCTCTCCCTCTGGCTTCTTTTGCAAACTTTGCAAAAAAAGGACAGAATTTGGATTTTTCTAACCCCTCAGACATCAGAATGACCTTTTCTCACTGACCATGTAAGACTTTTAATAATTTTTTTTAGAAAAAATAGATATATCCTCCAGGTTAATGTCTTCTTGTTGTTCTGTTTAACTTTAGCTTTAATTTAGTTTTTAAAAAAGCATAAAATGAAATAATACTGAAAAGCATTTTCAGTGAGGAAGGTGTCAGTTTGGAATTAGTTGATGACTGGAGTAAATGACTCAGTGTACAGACTAAAAGCCACGTACACACTCAGATTAGTACAGATAAACAGACGCCTCCCAGTTCCGTGTGATCTCTGGTTCTGGTTCTGACTGTTGGTCAGTCAAGTGTTTGCGCTCCACTTCCTGTGGCTCCAGTCAAACCGTTCAGATCCGATCAGACCTCAAAAGAACAGAATCGAATTTTCCATCAAAGTCGTCAGGACTGAGCGAGAAAGAGAACCTCGGTCTGCGAGGAGGAGGGCTGCTGTGGGAACCGGAGCAAACATACGACTGCTAGCTTGATGACAGATCTGTTCAAACCGTGAGGGTCAGTGAACCTGACACACAGAAAAATCATAATAACAATCAACTAAAGTTTGACTCAACAGAATTGAACTTCAGCCCCAATAGTTGAAAACTTAGTTACATGAAGTCCTGTGAGACATCCCACCTGCCGTATATCCTCATTCAAACCAGACGTTAGGACACCTCTCAAGTTTCCACCAAAGAACAATGGCCATGATAGCAGAGGTTTCCAACCACTTCTAATAAACTCTGGCTTCTGCATTTCTGAGTAAGTCAGAGGAACAAAAGGCTGTGTGCAACAGCTCGACCTGGCAGAGAGAGGCACCCCTGTGAGCGCGCCTGAGATGAAACTTCCTCCACTTTGCCAGTCAGCACAACCAAAATGTGCCAAATGATTGTGTGGAATCGTGGGAGTTCAACCCTCGCACTGTCGGCAGCTCTGTTGTAATCGCAACACAAATACACTGACTCAGAGTTCGCTCATTTCCAAGAAAAAAAGGAGGAAATGTCGACGGTGGTAACATTTACAATAACTCAGACGTGTGTCATTTGCATGGCCTGCATGCATATTTGTGCCTCTGAGTTTCAAATCATGCAAGTATATCCATCTTATTTCAAATTTTACAGTGAACACTGTGTTAGCATGTGTAAGGTGGACAAAAAAATCCCAGTCCGACATTGTGACCGGCTCAGGGGTGAAGAAATGACTCCATTCAGGGTTTTGTTTTGTTTTTTTGGGTGTAAAGTAGAATCAGTTCTTTTGAAGACTGTTCCGACTGACTGCTATTGCAAGGTGTTTGAAGCTTTTTTTGAGCCTAAAGCATTAAAGGTGTTAACACTGTTGATGTGAGTCGCCCTCACTCCCATGGCTGGAGACCTGATGTCATCATGTGACAGTTACAGTCTCTTTACAGTCTTTTATTTTCCTTTTTGATGATTTTTTGATGATATACACATAAAAGTCTTTACGTTTATGGTGTAAACTGTTCTTTTGTTGGTGCTGTAGGCGTCTTTCACTGGTTGTCTTTGCAGAGATGTGAGAAATCTAATGTGTAATACTGTTGTAATCCCCTGCTGACTGACATTTCTCAGACCTGCTGCGTCAGCTCTTTGCAGCTCGCCGTCTTATAAGTCGCAAGGGTGGTGGACATTCCGGGGACTGTTGTCTCTCACCTGGGTGAAACCAAAATCAAGGTTATTCATCTTCAGAAGCAGGTGGACTGAAAAAGACAGTCACAGTGTGTGTGCAGATCACAGGTTTTCAGAAAGACCCTATTGTCGGATTAGCATCCATGCTACGTGCATGCTAGCATGCTAGCATGACTCGTTTTCCATGAAAGAGAAAGCAGACTCTGTTGATAGTACCATTTTATTAGACCCATTATTCCTCTGAGACCTTCCTTGGAAAAACAGACAGTAAATGAGGCCTGATCCTTATTAACTGATTAATTACCATCTATTTCCCTCAAATTGGATGATTCTTATCATTAATGACACTTTAACAATATTTAAATAAGGAAGTGGATTTTTTTAGCCAAACTAAATGGCAGACAAGAGTCACATTCCTGTGTGTGTGTGTGTGTGTGTGTGTGTGTGTGTGTGTGTGTGTGTGTGTGTGTGTGTGTGTGTGTAAAAGCACGTATCTGTCTGGTCATCTCTTTTAGAAAATGAGCAATGTCGGTGAAGAAAAGCAAGCCATCAAACTACCTGATGGTGTTATGATTTAGGAGAGGTTTACATGATATAAGGCTCTTTTTTCCCAGTGGTTGAACACACTCATAATATGCTGCTTGACCCAGATTAACTGAGCTAAGTCCAGCTGATATCAGACAGTTTTGCTACATTCATTTTCTCGGTGATTTAGATATAAACATCATCACCCCAGATTCTAGTTTGCAGATTAATTGCACCAGAGCCAAGGTAGGAAATTGTTTCCATAATGGTAACCAGAGTAAAAGGTTCAAGGTTCAAGGGTTTTTATTGTCACTGTACAGGGCACAGCAAAATTATTTTCCAGCAGCTCTTGGTTGTATACATGGTATAAATAGAGAACTCTAGAAAATTAAAATAAGTAAGTAAGACACAATAAGGAAAGTGCAGTGTAGTTCTGAATGTCCATGAGGATGAGGTGACCTCAGTCTGTGGATGGGGGTGTGTGTGAGGAGATGGGGTGATGGATTTCACAGCTCTGGGAAGAAACTGTGTTTCATTCTGTTTGTGTGAAAAGCAGAAATCCAACTTTTTCTTTAATAAAATTTAAGATGAACAACTGTTATGTTTTGCTTTTCCCTGCACTAGTTTTTCAAACTAGCACAAAGAGCCAAATGGTAATATACTAAAAAAAAAAAAAGTAGTTTAAATAAAGTCTTGCAGGCAAACAGTGGGTGCTTCCTGTGGAGGTGCAGCAGATATGGTCGAGCCATAAAGGGCTTTGTTTGGGTGTTGTGGTCAGCAAACAGGATGTCTTCACCCTCCGGGAGGCCACGTGTGGTGAGGCCATGGAGCAATGGCTGTTCTGGTCTCACAGAGACAGCGCTGTCGGGTCTCCACCTTGTGGCTTGGCCTCCTTCTCACAGTGCTGAACGGCTGCCTGGAAACCGGTCGTGAACAAACACAGACACTCGAGAGTCCGTGTTCACTCCCAGCGGGGGGGGCCAAAAGTGAGGCAGCAAAATCAGCTCGCCTTCAAACATGTCAACATGCAGACTGGTGTCGGTCCAAGACTGACTGCGAGGTCTCCCCGGAGACACTAACAAGACAAGCGAGTCTTTTTCATAATGAAGTCAACATATCCCAAAATATTCCACTTTAACAAGGTTCCTTAAAAGTACTTTTTCCTTAAAAGTACCCAAAACATCCAGCAGGTGATGCAGAAATACAAAGGCAGAGCTTCTGATATTAAAACTAAAGTTCATCAATAGATGCACTTAATTAACCAAATTCACAACATGAAACTGCTTATAGTGCACTTGCTAATTAAAGTAATGTAAAGGGAGGAAGTTCCAAGTAGCAGGAAATAGAACTAGTTAGGTAGAGCACATGAGCACATTCCAGATGAAAACGTTACAATCAGATGGTTCTGGGGCCCATCCTGGAGCTGGGAGGGGGTGACGTGACAACATATAGGAGGAAACATCCTGTGTGGAGAGATATAAGTTCCAGGGTCGCCGGGTCAGCCCTCAAAGCTGACATCACCCCTGGAGTATGCGCAGCAAAAACACGGTTCCACACAGCTCTGCCGCAATGCCGGACCCATTTACAGCTGCTGGTGGGCTTCACCTGGCCGCCTTCAGTTAAAAACAAGACAGCCAGAACCGGAGCCACCCTCTTCTCCTCTGAGGTCACCTTTGATGAAATGAAAACCAGATCTAGTCCGGGGGAAGTGGGGGCATTAGGACTGTCATTTATGGAAACAGAGCCACAAACAAAGGGGGCAAACCATCCTGGGCCCCAGCCTCTGGAGGAGGATCAGGGGTCACCAACCTTTTTGAAACAAGAAGGGCTGTTGAAATGTGAAGGGCTACTAGTTTGACACACTCCTCTAAAATAAAAAATTGTGTGTATATATATATATAAAATCAATAGTTAATTATTAATACGTTATAGTGGGAAACAGATAATATCAATATTCAAAACTTTTTTTTTTATTAATCTCAGCAGTGATTCACATGATCACTTCTCCATTTCATAGAAAAAATATGACCAGTTTTCACCAGTCACTGACATGTGTCGACACAGTCGTCTGGCAAATGAAAAACACACAGCCTCCTTTCACAGTAGGAAAAAAAGAACTCTTCCTCCCATTCACTTTGAAATGATAAGTTTTCTTTCTTTTTTCTGCCACGTTTTTGGGATAAGAAACTGCACTCCGCTCACCATCTTCACTGCCCGCTAGCTTACTCCACGAGCACAAAGGTTTCGTCACGCGCACAATACTGATTTTTGAACTAGGTCAGATTTCACCTAAACTTCACACATAATAAACATATTTTTAATGACTTTATTTTTAAGACATTGTCATTTTCAAATCTATATAAATGCAAGTTTGATTAAAAAAAATAGCAGCAGAAAAAAATTACATTTTAGACGCAGCTCACTTGCAAGGTATGCTATTTTTAGAACAGGCCTGCAGGCAACTCCTGTGGTCCTTGTGGGCGACTTGGTGCCCGCGGGCACCGTGTTGGTGACAAATCTAGAGTCTAGATTTTTTTTGTACTTCTTTTATTTTACAGTTTTCCTAAATATAATAAATCAAATGTCAAATGTCAACATAAGTAGTGCTACTGTCCTTAGAAAATAACAATACTACTACTACAGTTACTACTACTACTATTATTATTATTAATAATAATAATAATAATAATAATAATAATAATGGGGGGTTGGGCCCATTTACTGGATCTTTTGGAGCAACACAGATCCAAATGACAGTTAAATTCAAGGAGGTTTTTGACTCTGATCGTCTACTTGTTTCCTAAAGGTGCAGCTCTTTGTGAGCGTGCCATTTTAAGTGCAGCCCTGCTGTGTTTCAGCCTCTTAATGACATGTTTCAAGACTTTACTGTACATGAGCACGTCTGAGGAGGAGGGAGAAAAAAAGTCCAACCCCTCTGAAGATTTCCTGTTTGATGAAAAGTGCATATAGGGCAAAGCTCCAGTCTGCCTGCTGGGTTTATTCTGCAGCTTCTCCCCGCAGAGAGAGGCTGGTTTTAGGGAGAACCACTGAGACTAATCAGGATCTTAACCCGATGTCTAGGCTGCTTGGCTAAATTCATGAGAGAAAGGAGAGCGCAGCGCTTGTCCACATGGAGCGACTGGGTCTGGCCGTTTTCTGGTGCGGAACGATCCTCTTCGGTTCCGTCCTGCAGCGGGAGGCGGGTGAGTTCCACTCCGTCACTGACTTTCAGCAGAAAGTGAAGCTGCAAACACCGAGTTGACCCGAGTCGACATGTGTGACACCTTAAACACTTTGATTTCCTGGAAGAAGCTTCTTCCAGGAGCGACCTTGTTCTGGTGCGAAAATTCTCATCACCTGCTGCTGAAGCGCACTTGTTAAAGAGCGCTTTTCCCTTAAATAGTTCCATTTTTAGTTGAGTTCTACAAGAAATAAGTAGGTATTGGTCAGATAAAACTATATTAATAAAAGTATTTGGCAATAAGTAACCTTAAAGGCTGCGTGTTGTACAGTGATTCTGTGATGAGTGCGCTTGTCTTTATTACTTATTACTGTTTATTACTGTTTATTACTGTTAAGGGCCATTTTTTTTCCTTTCCACAGGTTTAACACCCCTTCAGATTAGACACACATCTCGAAGTATTGACTGATCACTTGTTACCATGTGTAATAATGAAGCAGTAACTACACGAATCATCCCAAAGATGCCCAGGCTTAGTCAGTGGTTAGAAAACAGGAAATGTACAAACTTTGCAGTCAAATTACAAAGTTAGATGATCAAGTGTGAGCTTGTATTTTATTGTGGAGCTGTGGATTGCTGAACGAGTTTGCATTTGTTATTGCGGTTGTGACAAGGGGTCTTAAATTAACACAAACAACACAATGAAAACATCCTATGTGGGCAGCGTACTACTAAATTTAGGCTTGTTTTTTATGTTTGCTAATAGCTAGCGTGTCAGGTTGTAATAGGTCTTTCCTTAAACGCAAGACAACAGTGTAAAAGCATTCCAAACCATAGCTTTTTTTTTTATCATTTGATCTATATTAGCTATAAAACACTGAGTTCAGCCTCTTTTTAGCAGCTCAGTGTGTGATAGTAATAAAATGAGATTTAATAACAGACTGTGGTTCTTGAGGGTAGTTTTAATCACAAACTCAGTCATGTTCTCACACCACGGTTCTTAATTTAGCAGCACTAATGCTGCAAATATACACAGAAAGGCAAGTAAGGAAGGAGGGAGATGTAGAATAGATAAGGGCAACTGATTTCATCTGATTTCTTCTCGGTATAACTGTAGACTGTACTAGGGGCTAGCTGGTGACAGTGGTTTGTCACCTGGGATCCAATCATTTCTGGGATCTAACAGTTTCTTTAAGAAGAGTTCCTCCATTAAATTGCTTACATTGAGGTCAGAGCATTAGCTTGATTAGATGTCCACGATCTCTCCATCTGGAGACTCTTATTTGTTCATTAGCGAAATAGTGATAAATGCAAGAGGAGGCGAATACACCTAAAGAGGCTAGCTGGAGAGAAGAGTTAATTTGGGGATGAAACCCTGGTCTCAGATGACTTATCTCCATCTACGATGTGTATTTGGATTGCTAACAAATGAAAGGGTGTTTTACTTTCATTTGTCTTAAGCCTCAGTCCCAGCGGCACCGAGCGGCTCTGGCGGCCTCTAATCCTCTCTCCTGCTCTCTGCAATTATCCGTAGCCCTGGGTGACAATTACTACTATTCATCTCCAAATATCCCAGCCCTGGCTTTAAATGACATACTCTTTCAGAGGAGTTGCTCTAATGATATAATTATTTCTGCACAACTGTCTTCCCGCCACCCCTCTTCAGTGCTGAGTTACTTAAAAACTCCATCAGGAAGCGCTTTAACCCATAGTTTAGTCTACAGATCTAGCGTAATACTCTGCTTATTTATATTTTGGAGCCATTCAAGATGAAAAAAGAAAACAACATCTGGCCTTTGAGGGTGGCCGAGCAGCAGCAGGGGCGTCCAGACCGGCTTCTTCGCGCTGCAGGTTGTACAGTATTTTTACCGCTGCAGGCCACAAGTTTAACCCCACCCAGCGGATTAGATGAAATGACACAGTAGGCTTTCTGTGGCAGATGAGATGCATGCAGGCGCGTACACACACACACACACACACACACACACACACACACACAGCTTTCATTTCTCGTTTTGAAATGTCTCACTTTTGGGGTCACGTGACCACGTAGGAGCCCTATTTAGCAGCCAGCTACCAGGACAGACGCTTCCCACACTGGAAGCCTGTACGCAACCTGAATCGGCTTTACTGTCAGAGGTTCAAACACTTGCAGTAAACAGGTGCAGCTGCAGTCCTCACAAAGTCACATTCAACGTTGTTTTACTGTCACATCCTTCAGTCACTCTCTGTTATTACTCTAGGTTCTTCTTTCAGGTTGCAGCATATGTTACTGTAAACTGTAAGTGGGATTCGGTCATGGAACTTTCTCTTCCAGAGTTTTTACTTAACTGCACTCTGCCCTGCGTAAACTCTTCATGTGGTAGTTTTTCCTGAACCATCAGTTGGAAATTTGAAATATCCTTTTATTTCCAAGCCCCAAAATCCTGTTTCCATGTATAATTATCATCTGATGGTAGCTTTCTTTTAAGAAAGAAATGGACAATTTTAAAAAAGCAGAGAAATATTTGTCTTTTTGTTAACTCTGATAGTTGAGGCCTGATTTTAGCTCAATTTATCAGTTGCAGCTTTTCAAAGAGGTTGAGTTATTCTTCTAGTGCTTTATTGTTGAGATCTTTTTTTTTTCTTTCAGAATCCTACATAATGAAGATACCGAGGCTGTGCAAGTTCTGCGACGTGCGGGCCACCAGCTGCACAGGCGTGAGGAGCTGCAAGGTAGAGTGTGACATCACAGCCATCTGCCCGGACAAGGAGGATGTGTGTGTCAGTATCTGGTAAGAGCTCCAACTGTAACCGGTGACAGGATGTAACTGACATTTAGTCAAGTATGACAATAAACCGTTGATTTAGATGTGTATTCATTCCGCTCTGCACATGTCCGGCAAACGTCTGTCTGTGTAGATTCTCACTCATCCAGGTCATAGTTATCCAAAGTTCGATCTCTCTGTGTGCAACTGGACTGTAAAGTTTCCTTGAAGATGTTTCGCCCTCTCTCCAGAGAGCTTCTTCAGTTCTAAACTTGCTGGGGGCAAAGCTTGAAAATATAGCCCTTGTGGACCATCGGCATGTTAATGACCCAGGTGGTCACCTGAGAGTCATTGGCAGGGTCGTTCACCTAGGTTCAGTTGGGTGCTTCCTCTTTGTCTGTTGGGTCACATGGTAATGAGTCACCATGTGTTGTCAAACGATGTGAACGTTTGAATTGTTGATGAAGAGAGTGAAGGACTGCATTGTACGTGGGTGATAGAAAGTACCTCAGTCTGCATGTGCTCCTCAGCAGGGAGGCCGAATGTAAACATGCATATGTACAGGGGCAGAGTTTTCCCAGTGTTGTCAGTATTTCAGACTCTGTGTTTGTAACTGTGACTCATTAATTGCAGTAATTTACATTTTGCTTTAGATTGTGAGCTGCGGAGAGACAAGTGTGTCATTTACACTTGCCACTTTCTCACAGCATGGTTAAAACAAAAATTGCACTGTTTCCATGAGAACAGATCTGCTTTATTGTCTTGTAACAAGATAATCCTCTAGATCTGTGGAATAAAGGACTTTAGGACCATAAACAGCTGTAAGCAAAGACTACAAATCAAGCTTAATCTCCAGAGCATGGAAGCATTTCATTGTTTGTTTTTTTTTTCCCCTTTCTTTCTTGCTTTATAAGGAGGAAGACGGATTCCAACGTCACCTTCGACACAGTCTGCCACAACCCTGCTCACAAGCTGTACGGGCTGGTTCTGGATGATTACAACAACAGCAAATGTGAAATGAAAGAAATCAAGGGGATGGGCTCCCAGTTTTTTATCTGTTCCTGCTCAGAGGACGAGTGCAATGAGCACATATTCTTTAACCCCAGTAAGTCAAGCACATTTGCCGTCGCACACTTCATTTTTACACACTCCCTCATTTCCTGTATGACTCACTATTACCCGTTTGTATTAAAAAAGATGGTAAAGCTACTGGCAAAAATAATATCTTAACTGAGATATTTAGTTTGCATCAGCGACAACTGTTAGCTTGAAGATTAGATTGTGTGTGTGTGCGTGTGTGTCTGCGTGTGTGTGTGTGAGAGAGAGAGAGAATTGAGTTTAGGTTAGGGAAAGGGGTTAGTTGGGATGGTTAGGGTTAGGGTAAAAGTGTGGGTAAGACATTATGCCTATGAAAGTCCATCACAGAGATAAAAGTACATGTATGTGTGTGTAAGTCTTTTTAAATAGATTTACACACATTGTTCCATAACTTTGCAAAAGGGAACAAGACAATCTTACTGTTGCTGAAGAACTTTAACGTCTTTGACTCAAATATACTGTCATCTATGAGGGGATGTGCAAGTTTGCTTAATATGTTTTTGTGCATACACACATCCTTCTTCTAAATCTGCTTCATTACGTAAAAGATGAATGTTTTGCATGGCAGAGTTTTGTAATCCCATGTGAAGAGAGCAGAGAGCGTGTGATGGAGAAATAAAAATAAACAGGACTCCGGTTATGATTATGCCCTGTAAAAACCAGACATGGATTCCCTCTCACTCCACAGGAGCTGGAGTCAGTGATGTTACTGTGTGTCTGCCACGAAAAAAAAAAAAATAAGAAAAAAGATGATGCAGTCGGAGGCCAGTTTGTTTAGCTTAGCGGAACAAAAAACAGAGTAGTAGCTTCATGTGTGTAGAATAAATGTTAAAGATGGGACATAACATAGCCAGTCTGATGGTACCGCAGCAGTTTGTCATGTTCGGTATCAGACAGGGATGCTAACACGCGCGCGCTGTGTGGCCGTCCAGACACACCATTAGGCACATGTTTGTTGAACCAGTGTCATGTGTGCTGTGGTTTCAACACCGGCCCTGGAGTCAGATGTTCTGCGACTACAGCATCGAGGCAGGAATAACACCGAGGTACATTTCCGAGGCCTGGCTCCTTACACACAGAGCCAAATTGGAAGCATCTGTGCAAACCACGTAATGGAAATACATTCCCCTGCTCCGGAGAATGTCAATGGTGTCGTGGGCAGCAGTATCCGTAAATCCAGACAGTCGCTGTTTCCCGCCGATTGTTTGCCGCCTGTCTTCAAAACGAGACGAGAACTTTGAGTATTTATCTGAAAGTTAAAATTGAAGAGTTTAGTCAAAGCTAGGTGAGCTCCAGACTATGACAGATTTGTTGTGAGAAAGAGCTTTTCACTTTATAAAAACAAAAACAAACTTGCTGAGGCCGTGTTGAGGTTTTCAGACATGTGGTTTCCTGTTTAAAAAAAAAAAAAAGACTGAACAGTCGTTCGTCCTCAGCCCTCAATGTCAGTACGTCAGAATGTAGCGTTTTACAAATTCGATATGTAGGAAGCAATAAAATCATCAATGTTTTTGTTATTTTAAAATCTAACCAGGCTTGTTCCTATGTGTCGTGTCTGGATAACACATTTTTAAATGGGTTTCCTTTTTTATTCCTGAAAGCAACTGAACCTTAAAAATAGGATTATATATGCAACAAAAGTATAAACTTTCACTGCATGACCAAACCACAGCTGGCAGACGCACCATGTTCAAAAATAAAAGAATCAGACAGGCTTTATAAAGAGACATAATATGCGGTGGACTGGCTGAGGGTTTGCGGGCCAGACGCTAACTTTAGCTTTTTGACACTTATAAATGTTTCCCAGACACTGCTGTTTCAGTTCATTCTTTACCTTTATTTTTTATAGTTATCAAGTGGTGATGGTGTTTGTCCTCTTCTGCAACCTTTAATTATATAAAGTCACATGGTTCATTTACGCCTCCTACAACTCTCCTACTGGATTCCCAGTAATGTGTGGATGAGGATTACATGTGTTTTATTTTTGATGAAATGTATCATTGTAACCATAAGATATTGGTCTTTTTACCCTTGTGAGATAAAAAGACTCATTAACTGATGGTTTGTAAGTGAGTATGTAACTCAGGATGTCCATTATCACAGGTCTAAAGTTAGCAGCTAAAATTAACGTGACAATTTTTACATTTTCCTCTTTGATATCTAAATTTGATGTGTTTTCTAGCTAAAGATGCTGTCGTGCTAATTTTGCTGTAGCAGTGGCTTAACTCTTTGTCTCTTGGTCCCTCAGCCACAGACTCGCAGGTGGTTGCAGTCGTCTTAGTAAGCCTGGTGCCTCTACTGGTCATGGCCGTTGTCGTCATCGCCTCTTTCTACTGTTACCGAATCTACCGCCAGCGGAAAGCAAGCTTACGGTGCAAGAAAGGTCCTCCCCTGGACTTCAGCGATAACCGAGCCATTATGATAGACGATGAAGGTTCGGACAGTAGCTCCATGCACGCGAACAACCTCAACCACAACACGGAGCTGCTGCCTATTGACCTGGATGTTCAGGTCGGGAAAGGACGCTTTGCAGAGGTTTACAAAGCCAAGCTCAAGCAGGGCTCCACCGTCAGTGAGGAGCAGGGCTTTGAGACAGTGGCCATCAAGATTTTCCCGTACGAGGAGTATGCTTCCTGGAAGAACGAGAAGGAAATCTTCTCCGACGCCGATCTGAAACATGACAATGTGCTCCAATTCCTGACAGCAGAAGAAAGAAAGGTGCAAAGACAGTACTGGCTGATCACGGCCTACCACCCCGCAGGGAACCTGCAGGAGTACCTGATTCACCATGTGATTAACTGGCATGACCTGTGGATGCTGGGGGGTTCCCTGGCCTGTGGAGTGGCGCACCTTCACAGTGACCATACCAACTGCGGGCGCTACAAAGTGCCAGTCGCACACAGGGACATCAAGAGCTCCAACATCTTGGTGAAAAATGACCTGACCTGCTGCCTGTGCGATTTCGGACTTGCCCTGCGCCTGGACAACAATCTGTCTGTCGATGAGCTGGCCAACAGCGGACAGGTAAAGGCTTCTGACTCTGAGGAGAGCAAAAACCTCCTCTCTCAACATTTGCCTTTCTCTCTTGTTGAACCCTGAGGTGCTAATAAAAATAGCTCAGTAAGTGTTACGAGGTTCCACTTGTACTCCACAAAACAAACCGATTATTTGAGTCTTAATGACCTCTTAATGTCTTAATGACCTCTTTTATGATGGCTCATAATAAAAAAGGGCTCACCTTTGCTTGTGCAGTACATCTAATACGCTGAAAGAAGCACAAAGGTGTAACCTTCGTTTTTCCAATTATATTGTCTTTCAAACGTCGATTCCCGTAAGTGTGGCGTCAGATTAGTGGTAAGTACTAAATTAAACAAAAGCCTAATGTGCAGTCTAATTAAATATAACAACAGGTGTAATCAGATTAACTGAAGGTGTAATGTTTGGATTGTAATCTGGTGCCTAACTCCATGTTTGTCTTAGGTGGGAACAGCCAGGTACATGGCCCCAGAAGTGTTGGAGTCCAGAATCAACCTGGAAAACATCGAGTCCTTCAAGCAGGCTGACGTGTATTCCATGGCACTCGTACTGTGGGAGATCACCTCCAGGTGCAATGCAGTTGGAGGTAAGATGCAGGCAGATACGCGTTTACTGCATAAACCAAGCCCGACGTCTGTCTTGCATCAACTCTGTCTTAGCCTTCGGAAGCTTCAAATGAACACATGACACATCAACTCAAAAGACCATCTCCTGGTTCACATTTCAAGAGCATTTCATCAAATAAAATAACCAGTGTAGCTTTTTTTTTTTGAGGCCACCTGCTTCACACCTTTTCAATTCTAGCAAATGCTACTTGTGATTTTTGCTTAATAATAGAGACACAAGAGCAGTGGTTATCAACCCAGTCCTACAAGGCCCAGAATCCAGCAGGGCTTTCTGACCCATCTGGTAAACAACTGCTTTCACAAACAGATCGCAGGTGAAGGTCTGGGCCAGAGCTATTAGAGTTGGAATGTTGACTGCTATTGAAATCAATAAAAACACCTGACTGATGAAATTCCCATTGGTGCGTGTTTAAAAACCTTAAGAAAAACTGTACAAAGATACCAGCGCCTCTTTCCCACTTGACTGTGACCAACTCTAGCATGAGTTCTCTCACCAGCTGCATGACGCCGAGCGGCACGGCGCATGTGCACGCAAGCTGCGGCTCACTGATCACCGCCGGGGTAGAAATCTGCACGTGTCAAACGCTCAATTCATCTTGGGAGAATATCTCGAGGATCAGCCTCCATGTTCCTAATGCGCTATTACTTGTGTTTGTCATCTTTTGCTGCTGCTGCTGCAAAAAAAAAAAACAACAAGGCCAGGATGAGTGAAAATAGAAAAGAGTGATTATCTGAAGGCGAATCATGTCGTGTCGACACACAGCCGTTTGTTTTCGCTTCCCCTTCAGTGTCTCTGTTGTGTCAGAGGACTGATTGAAAGCTGGGTTTGAGCTTGAATGCTGCCACTTTTATCATCTTCCTGTTTGGCCCCCACCCCCCCACCCCCGAGGTGGGGGTGTGAGCGGTGGATTGGGTTATTGCACAGTTATGCTGCCCATGAGCCCGTTCAAAAAAAACACAGCTGACCCACAATCCCCTTCGGTTGTTCCTTCCCAGTAGCCAGAACGTGTGTTCTCTGCTGGTACAGTTTTTAAAAATAAAAGTCTATTTCCTGTTTTGCAGCAGGCAGGCCGTTCAGCGCGCTGTTCTCAGGCTGATATGGACGTGTTGTTGTACGTGAAGGGTTTGAATGTCTCCTGGGAGGGGAAGATGTGTTTTGGAAGAGACGAGCTGATGTAAATGAATCCAGGCTCCCCGTTTCCTCTTTGGAGATTTGACAGACAGGTTCTTATTCTAATTTCTGTGTGGGTGTTTTTTTGTTTGTTTGTTTTTTTTGTTTGTTTTTGTGCTTTAACTTTTCACACATAAACAAGTAAATGGGTTGGGCTAATTTTAAATTTTACATTGGAGTTCAGTTTGTGAGGTTCCGTCTTTCGGATTTTGGCTACATATCCCCAGAGCTGTTCGCATTGTGTATTTGCAGCTCTCCAGAATGTTTGCATGAATGACGAAAATTTATAGGAAACACACTGTTGGAGAAAATATGGACCGTACGTTTGTTATTTTTCGTGTGTCAGGAATTGCAGACCAGTTCGGGGTCGTCTGATTAGCGTATGTATTAAAGATGTTGGCAGACAATAACAGATGCTCCTGTCGTCACAGCATTAAAACGTTTCCTCACACTCCCCACACCCCAGGCAGCTAAGGCAGTTAATTACTCCCCGTCTTCGCCATGAGGCAGACGGCTGCCCACCGTCCGGTGTTTCTCATGCCTGCTCCGTCCAGAAGAGGGAGGACACACGAGCAGAGATTTACTGAGAGAGAAGGAAAACAGAGCGGTTCTCACCCCGCCCAGAACCGGCGTGCACATGTAAACATCTGGAATAGTTTCGGGGGGCGGTGTTTAGTACATTTCTATTCACCTCTCCCAGTCTGATATGGAAACAGGTGAAGTCTTTTTCTTTAAAAATGCAGAATGAGAATCTATATTATAATCACCATTTATGAGCGCATTCATACCCACATACCAATTCAATTCAATTCAATTCAATTTTATTTATATAGCACCTTTTACAATAAAATTGTCTCTAAGTGCTTTACAGAGGTAGAAACCCAGAGCCTGAACCCCCAGGTAAGCACCGTGGCAGGGAAAAACTCCCTTTTAACGGGAAGAAACCTTGAGCAGGACCAGGCTTACAAGGGGGAACCATCCTGCTGAAAGTTGGCTGGGTAAAGGAGGAATAAAAGAGGGAGAGAGACCATACCCATTGTCAACAGAGTCATCTTATCCAGGCCACTAATAGCACACACTCATTTTCATCAGCAGATCCCCCAAAAACTCTCAGTCACGGTGGAGAGTGAGGTACTAATCTCAAGCGCACACAACAGGAAGCGCGTGTGCAAATTATTCAGGGCAGGACATCTCTGGGCATCATTTTAATGATGTGTGTGTGTGTGTGTGTGTGTGTTTGAGGAAGTCAGAATGTCTGATCAGTACTGTGTCTCGGCAGTCACAGAGCTGCTCCATCACAGTTCCTGAGGCAGTGGTCTGATCTGAGATGTGCCTGGAGAGGAGAAGACAGTCATCTGTCAACAGGCAGCCATGAGCCATCGCTTTGGCTCCTTTATATTTCACCTCTGTGAAGACGGAGGAAGCGTGAGTGAGAGGGGAGCAGAAATGAGACCGTGTCTAGAGAGAAGCAGATCCAGCTCTCAGGCCTCTTTATCTTTATCCACACTCCCCAAAAATATTTCTCCTGTGTAATTTAAAAGGTCCTGATTTAGGGCTTGGGATTTGGAGCTTGGGAAGTGTATGAGGGCGTTCCTCAGACGAGTGGGGCTTTGGAGGGGAACGATGGTGGTGTAGCCGAATCTAGACGGAGATGTTGGAATGCTTTTGGTCCCTGAAGGGAGACTTTGGTGCAGACTGGTGAGGAGAGGTTAAGGCAGCTGTTCTGCAGATGTCAGACCCTCAACTCCTCATGACCTAGTGTGTGTGTGTGTGTGCGTGCATGTTGTTGTACTTACTACAAACTGAGTACCAAAATATTCATTCTAATAGCAAAGTGAGGGCATACTGTATTGGCTGGTCCTCCTCACTTCAAAGGCGTTTGAGGGTTAAGACTTGGTTTTAAGATTGGGGTTAGAATTGGGTTTGGGTTAGGGTTAGGGTTAGGGTCAGGGGGTTAGTTGGGATGGACAGGGTTAGGGTAAGGGACTGGTAATACATTATGCATAAAAAAGTCCTGAGAAAGAAGTACAAGGATGTCAGTCCTGTCTGTATGTGTGTGTGTGTGTGTATTGTCATAGTCTTTGCTGATTGATTTTGAACCCATTAAAGGAAAATGTGTTTCCTGTTTGATTAAACTTCGTCCATTTTCTTTGGTAAGCCAAGTGCGGTCTACATGGCTCCGTGTTGTGATCAGAAGGGCTGTGGTTTGACTGACAGCAGTGGTTTAAACTTTAGAAAAAGCCACAGTGTCAAGGGAAATGACTAGGATTGTTGAATTACCCACTAGTGATTTTCAGAATGAGAAAAACAAGCCCTGTGTTTGCGCTGAAAAAAAAAATGGTGGAAGCTAATGAAGCGGCTATGGGAGTGCTTAAAAGTGTGAGTGTGTGTGAAAGACCGGACTAGGGACATGGATTGCCTGTTTCTGAGGGTTGTGACTTTGAAGAGTCACAGCGACAACAGTTAAACACCAGTCTGGAGGGTTTGTCAATCATAAAATTTGTCAGATGGCAGAAGCTTTTTTCGATTCAATTCAATTCAATTTTATTTGTATAGCACTTTTTACAATAAAAATTGTCTCTAGGTGCTTTACAGAGGCAGGAACCCGGAGCCTGAAACCCCTGGTAAGCACAGTGGCAAGGAAAAACTCCCTTTTAACAGGAAGAAACCTTGAGCAGGACCTGGCTTACATGGAGGAACCATGCTGCTGAAAGTCGGCTGGGTGAAGGAGGAAAAGAAGAGGGAGACAGGACAGGGATAATAAAGAGAGAGAGGGAGAAACAGAATCATAGAAATACAAACAAAATACAATCATAGAAATACAAACATATCAGACGTAATATACATCATACAGCATAGGAGGTTGTTATAAAAAGAGGAACAGCATAGGCAGGTTTTAATAAAAAAGGGAACAGCATAGGCAGGTGCTGACAGTGGACACTGGGTTTGTCAGAGGCCGAGATCCATGCAGTATGAAGGTCTGGAGATGGAAGACCTGCAGAACGATACAGAGAGAGAGAGAGAGAAGAGGGAAGCTCACAGTAAACCAGATACTGTAGGGTCATCCATCAACGTGATCAATGTGGTGTCTGTTCCAGGAAAGGCGGTGTTCAAGCTTAATCTCTGCCAAAGATAAAAAAACAAACATCCAAAAGTCTTTGTTTAATGAATTTCAAAACTTAAGAAAAAGCTTGAGGAGAACCAACAAGTGTTCTAATCATATCATGCATCCTCATGGAAGCCTGCAGAGGAAACTGGGGCTGGGTTCATCAGGAACTTGGTACTTGGCAGAAAATGTTATTGTGTTCATATTACATGACTGATTTCAGTGCATGTGAAAAGTCTGTCTGCGGTATTGTATTTCAGACAGCAGAACATGTTCTCTTTATTATGTTTCCGCTGTTGAGCTTAATTAAACAAAATGTTCGCTTGGAAAAAGGAGCATCACAGCAGTGCGGTGTTACAGATTGAATGCTCTGGGGATTTTGTTTGCTTTAAGCTTGGACATTTGGACATTTGGATTCCCTTTCGCTTGCTATTACCATCTGTTCAGCGTAATGACAGAGGTTAATTAGCTTATTTCGTTAATACGGTTGAAGTGAACGAAACGACACTGCAGCCAAATTGAATTAAATGTGGGCGCATATTCTCAGGGAAATATAGTTACGGGTGAGATCCGTTTAGCATCGTAAATCTAAAAATTCCCCCATATGTGGGCTTTTGTAGGAGAGATGGAGAAAGCACCACGTTGTTGCTCTGCTGCGAACCACAGGATTCCTTTCTCATCCGACATTTCAATAGATTTCAGTAGATTTTACTTATTCAGAGATCAGTTTAAGATCTGCCAGCACAGAAAAGATGACATACTTTAACAGTAGTAGTTCAGAATTATTATTATAATAATAATATAATATTATTATATTTAGTAGTGTTAGTTTATGTGTTTAACTCCTGTTTTCGAGCAGGTTTTGCTCTGTAAGCCTTGTTCCATTAAATGTGTTAAAACTGAAGAACTTTTGTCACAGTCAGTCTGAAATGTGCAAGCAGTCACAGGGGTGTTTTTAAGACCAAAAAAGAGGAACTTTTGTTTGGAAAAAAGCAGAAGTGTCTGAAGTCATGTTTGCTGCCTCAGAGACGCCTTCAAATTCCTGCCGTATAACTTCATGTCCTCCTTATTTTGAATACATTTTGAAAGCACGTTTTATGTCGTTATTTACATAAATGGTAAGTGAATATTTTGACGGTTTTGATTGGAAACGGTGATCCCAGACCTCCGAGCAGCCCTGCCAAATACGCACCATGCCTTACCTTCAGTATATGTCAGCCTTTTGTGTGTATTTGGAGGCATATACGCTGTGTTGTCGCTCATTAAGTGGTTCTGTAGTTGAGGGCCGGCTCTTACGTTTGTATCCGAGTGAGGAGACAGAAGTGATTACTGCTGCAAGAACAGCGGCAGGTTCCACTTCAGTACAACAGTCTTGACTGTGGAAACACAGCTTAATGACTCCACAGCTGCTAAAGCATCATTGCCTGATGTTTGTTTTTCACTGGCATTGTTAGTATTGTTTCTAACGCAATTTAATCGTACGCTAATTGTGCAACCAGAGACTGCGTTTGATTATTTTACTTGGTTACGTGAGGAGAAAGCTGCAGTAACACACAGTAGTGTGTGTGACAGATGTGCGAGACATGATTGTCTTCATCACCAGCAGCGATTAAGCTCTCAAAAGTGAGGTTGATTGTAAAAGATTTAAAGATTTATTAGCATTTATGCGGCAAGACTACGGAATTTTATGACCGTTCTCGACCTTTTCCTTTTTCAATAGTGCCAAAGGACAAACAGCGGCTGATTTGTTCTATCCGCAAGTGTTTCCAGGCCAGAGGTTTATTTTTATGTATATTTAGAAACTGGCAATTTCAGTTTTGAGCATTTGGTTTGATACCACAAGTAATTATAATTATGATACCAATGGAGTTTTTTTTTCTCTGCCTTTTTGCAGTTTCCTTAATGTCTGACTCAAGGAAAATGTGAGGATTAGTATGCTAAAATAATACACTGTTAATTGCATACTTCCGCAAAATATTCAATCTTCCTCAATGACTTTTAACCAGTTCTAATAAAAGCTAACGTGACATGTCTTGTCTTCAGCCTTCTTCTATTTTATGTGAATTTCATAGAAATAAGTCATGTTTTTAGAATCTGAGCTGGTGTTTTTCCTCCAAGGATACATGAAATCATATTGAATAAACAGTATTTAGGACATCTGACCACTAGTTTCCAGATTATATCCTTCACTCTGGTGCCTTTTGAATTTTCGCCTTGAGTAAACTGAAGTGGTAAATTGCCTTTGACAAGCATCCTGGATTTTGTTGTGTAAGGAGCTGACACAAAGCCAGGCCTACGTCGGTGTGAGACTTTAAGCTCCTTGATGCTGAGGGTTAAAATGTGATAGTAGTAATATGTGTTTCTCCTCAGCAAATCTTCCCCTCAGACCAGCTTTCAGGATCCTTTAGTTGTTTGTGCTACTTTGGTGCTATTTTAAGTTGCAACCTGCAGTTTTAATTTGGAGCACACTGACTCCTTCTAGACCTGTGGATATTTGTACCATGAAGCGCTGCGATCTAATCTAGTCTCAGCAGGGCTGTTTCGTGTAACTGTATAAATTAAAAAAAAATATATATATATATATATTAACTTTTTTTTTCTTTTTAACATGTGCAGAGGTCAAAGAATATGAACCACCCTTTGGAAATGTGAGGGAAAATCCATGTGTGGAGAGCATGAAGGACAGTGTCCTCAGAGACAGAGGAAGACCCGAGGTCCCCAACAGCTGGATCAACCACTCGGTAAGAGGGTCCACATGTCCAAAAACTATTAAGAATTAATACAGCTGATGACAAGCATATTTTATCCAAAATAGATCTCTCTGTGTCAACTGGACTAAACCTTTCAGTCCAGTTGACACAGAGAGATCTATTTTGGATAACTATGACCTGGATGAGTGAGAATCTACACAGACATCAAGCATATTTTATCTTTATTGACACATTTCTAGGGGTCATATGGTGTCTAGTGTCTAGTTCAGTTGGTATTTTAAGGACGCATTAAGAAATGAAAGCAGTGGTCTATAAAAGCTGATCTAAAATCAGCTGTTTGGGCCAACTTAGTAATATCCGTCTGCATAAACATAAACTAGTTTTGTGCTGTGTGCAGGCTGTTGTAAATGACAGTTCCTGAGGAGGTAAAGCTCCAGCTGCTGGTAATTGGCAGAATGGAGACTAAAGTAGCATGTACAGAGCCAAGAGGTAAAGATAATGAACTCGTACCCAGGAAATTACATTATTGAAGAAAGGCTACAACAGCTGCATGTATGTCTGGGGGTGGGGGGGTGCGGGGTGAAAGGAATGTTTTTATTCACGCTGGTGCAGACCTTTTCAACACTGAATCTTATGACCTTCGAGAACGTAGCATCTATTGTAATTATTGCCAGCCTGCGTTGCTGTTGTTGCTCTAAGTCAGGGGTGGGCATTTATTTAGCCTGAAGGGCCACGTTGGGTTGTAGATCTTGGTGAAGGGGCCGGCCAGGTGGTGCAGGAGGGTAGCTAAAAATCCTGCTTGATGGACTAGTGACTGAGAAAATATCTTGAAGAGCCTGTAAATGCATCCAAATGATGTTTGGCCCCGCCTTCTTGAGAGGACATGTTAGCATGCTAAGTGAAGGGGGGGTCTGAAGCTTTTTCTAACCAATCAAGCTGACAACCTTCTTCATTTGGCTTGTGGAGGAGTGATTGTGGAGGCTCTGCGGGCCGGATTCAATAGTTCATCGGGCCACATGTGGCCCCCGGGCCACAGTTTGCCCACCTCTGCTCTAAGTCCATCGGTATGTGTAATGCTGCTACATTGAGTATAATTGAGTCCCTGCTTCAGAAAACATGCACAAATACAGGTCACGCACATGTACGCATCAGCACACGCATGTCCCATACGTGCACGTGATGATAATGTTGCTCTATGGCTCCCACCACAGGGCATCCAGATAGTGTGCGCCTCAATCGAGGAGTGTTGGGACCATGACCCGGAGGCCCGTCTGACAGCGCAGTGTGTTGCTGAACGCTTCTATGACATGGAGTACCTGGACAAGCTGTCGGCCCGCTCTGACTCGGAGGAGAAGATCCCTGAACAGATCTCTGCGGCGGTGGACAAGAAGTAGAGCTGAACAAAAAAAAAAAAGCCGCCTCCCCCATCAGGATGGAAGAGAAATTACAGTGAACTGCTGGAAGAGAACCATGCAGCGATGGCCTTGCTGGCTATGACTTTTGCCATAAGTGGAATGTTGTGTAGCTGAAACTAGCTGGACTTCCACTGGATCTGTTCCACGGATCTCTAAACAGGAATCAAAATTAATTTCTTAACTTTGATGAACTTTCGGAGCTTAATCAAACACTGATTGCACTTTACACGTATCTACAACTCGCATACCAAAATATGTATATTCAGTGTCTGTGTTGGTCCAGTTCAAATAAAATAAAGGGACAGATTATTTTTAGAAAAGGGAGAATTTAAGATAATAAGAAATATTTTTTTAAAATAACACTAAAATAGCCCTTATAGTTTATTCCACACTGTAATTTTATTCCCAGTATGCGCTTTTTGGACTGGGTGAGAGGATTCATGCTTCAAATATACATTATTTGTGCATGAAATGAATATCTGGGACAGAAAATAAGTAAACGACATCAGAGAAAATCTGCAAGGAAAGCTGATGTTTTTAATCTCAAGGACCATTGCAAAAGGAAAGACTTGTTCACGTGCAATTCTGTTGTATACTACAAATATGAAATATATCTATGAAAATAGGTCTCTTAACTGGAAGTTCCTGCCTATATGCCTCAAAAATCCAAGTTGCTTTGCAGACATTTGCTACGTATAAAGAAATTAAATGTCTTTTTTTGTATAAATGTATAAAGCCATAATTAAATGTATTATAAATTGATAAGTCATCGTGATCTTTCATGAAGGGGTGTTTTGATATTCTGAACAACTTTGATGATTGAAGCGTACAACAAGTATTACAGACCCCAAATACAACTGCAACACGTGCTCAAACGTCACCAGAGAAACGACTGCAAATCATTTTTTCCTACCACTTTTTACACTTCTAACATGAAATCAATCAAGTGTCCCTTAATAAAGCTCATTAATTCCCTTCGCCTGGTGCTTCAGTAGATAAATTCCCTTTGCTGCAGTTAGCTGCAAATATTAATGCCAAAATGTACGTACAAGTATTAGAAATATTAAACTGGTATACTTTTAAAATATGTAGTTTACGTACTGAAGTGGCCCACCTGCAGTCCCTACGGTTCAGTATGAAATGTATGACAGGGACTTTGACCTGTTGAACAGCTGGATTCCAATATTAGGCAAAAATAAGTAAACATTCCTGCCTTTCTAAATGAGAAGGTGAAGCAATGAAATGGTAAACATGACCCTTCTGCAAGTTTTTAAAAGTATTGTCCAGACATTTTATCTGTTGGTGAAACTTCAGTCGTTTAAATAACACATGGGTGTCCATGCGCAGCTGTATGTCTTCATGCATACAAAACATGCACGGTCGCAGTGATATCACAGCACTGCCTCGGTTATGAATCATGACACCAGTAAGTCCCCAGAGTCCCATGTGAGGGTCTTATCCAAAATATGAGATGGCACTAGATCAATCTGTGTGTGTGTGTGTGTGTGTGTGTGTGTGTGTGTGTGTGTGTGTTGTGGGTGAGAGAGAGAGAGAGTGGACAACTGTGAATGCATTAATTGTTAAACAAGTGCACTTGGAAGCAGCAGAAAAGTGTTTTATAATCTTCAGTGTGCTGAGTTGTCATGGGGGAAGCTTTCCATTGGCCTTCCTACAGCCTTTTATGCTCTATTTCCATAAACATTGCCACAGGCACACTTGTGTAGGTAGCGCCACAGACAGGTTGGACACTGCTGCAGGATATACGTGCAGACGATAAACGCTCCATAATTCTATATTATAAAAGAATTAAAAGAGTGGTGTCAAGTGTAATAAAAGAAGGACTTTTTCACTGTTAAAGTCTGTAATCCTCATGATCTTACAGTGAAGAGATCAAGTTTTAACCAAGATATGTATTTTAAGAAAAGCAAATACTGAATATTTTGACATTCTCATTTCCATACAAGCCTGTCGGCTCCCGTTGCTGCAGTCAGGTGCAAATATATCATGTCCCATATTCTCCATCGGTAATCCTGTTAAATCTGCTGTGCCTGTTCACTTGGCTGCACAAAGTAAATTAATTCACAGAATGTTGGATTCAGTGTCAACCATTATGATACAGAGGGAATAATAACCTTGTATGACACATTTTCTTTGTTTGTTTGTTTGTGTTTTCAAACTCTTCTTTTAGTCTGTTAAACATAAATGATATTCATAATTCCATCTAACTGGTACATATCCTCCAGTCTGTGGTGCTATCCTGTTTTATGTTTTAATTAAGCAGACATGGGAGCTTGAGCAAACTGCTCTCAGTGCCAGTTCGGAATAATTTTTTGAAAATATGCCTGCATTTTATTTCTTGACCGTTAGAGGTCGTAGGAGTTCCACAGCATGGCGCTCATAAATGCATCGCTTGTTTGTCTCTGGAACCTTCTTGGTTGCAGCGCAGGAGCCAGTCAAGTTGTTTGCTATTGAAGTAAAGAGGATGAGGTTAGGATTTGACAGGTCTTTCCATGACTGGTAGCCACAACGAGTCACAATAACCTGCTTGTTGTATCTTGGCGGGCCGAACTGTGTTTACACAGCTGCTGGCAATCAAAACATCACAACATCATTTCTCTATCTGACAGTTTGTTGATACTCTCTTTTGGTTTTGTCACAACATGTTCCACTTGCCTGTCACACAATATCAGAAATTAACTTCTCAAGGCTCCAGAGTGCAGCCGTATTTGTCTTGCGCGTGTTCCTGTCAGCAACTCAAGCATCCTCTCCGAGTGGGAAATAACAGCCTTGGATAAACAAACGGGCAAACACTCACATAATTATGTGGTGGTCCTAATGATCCAGGAGAAGACACTGAAGTCCAATCTGTATCAAAACTTTGGTCGCTATGGCAACATCCCAAGTATCAATCAAGGTTGTGGGTGAATAACTTGGCCAGGGGGAGCTATGAGAAGTTTATGCCCCAGAAAGCCAATGACAAGAAAGATAAATGACTGAACCCTCTCAGCGTAGGTCGCATCTCCACTGCCATCTCTGCTGTTTTTAGACTTCAGTGTACATGCGATTCTGTTGGTCATCAGTCATCAGTGTTCTTACGTCAGTGAAAGGCATGTTTTGCTCTAATTCCAATCCCGCTTGCGTGTGAAAATCATCCAGTGGATGACGTGTCCCAGAGCAGCGGGTGGCCGTGGCAGATGCAGGTCCATTACAGCTGCTGTCCTCTAAGACTTGTGAAGGGGACACTTGAAATGTGTCATATTAATTTAGTTAAATCATGTCTGTAGGCTATTTTATTTCTGGCAGGAAAAAAAAGATGATCTATCAAAACACCTCTGTGTCACAGCTAGAAGTTGTTTGGCCCTGGATGGACACATGAACTGTTCCCTTCCAGAAGTGATTGATCATTTGGCCAATGAGGACAGTGCCATTCTGCTAAATTCCCTGCATCAGTCATCCAGAGTGGCATGTAAAAGGGGATGATGATTTGTTACCAATCTGCATCTCTGCAATCTTTAATCTGTGTAATATTTTCATTTGTCTTTTTGGAAAATATTGCCATTGTTGTCATTTCAGTTATGGTTCTATTAGAAACAGCTCCAGTGTCTGGAATGGAATGTTTTTCAGCGTTGGTAAAGTAATATGGAGCTGTCTTCTGGTTCAGGTCTTTACAGGGTTAAGTGAAAAAAAGAAGGAGAAATGTGGACCCTAAAGCAACTAACATGTTTGATCTGTCTAGTGATTCAAAAAAGCCAAGGGTAGTTTTCAATTTTAGATGAAGCAATAAGGCTGTTTGTGCTCATCCTTCAACCAAATCCAGATTTTTACGCTCAGAAAGACCCAAAATGTCCGTCCATCAATCCATCTTCTTCTGCTTATCCGTGGTCGGGTCGCGGGGGCAGCAGCCAAGAGACATAGTCTCTCCAGCGTGTCCTGGGTCTTCCCGGGGGGCCTCCTGCCAGAGGGACGTGCCCTGAACACCTCACCAGGGAGGCGTCTGGGAGGCATCCTGACTAGGTGCCCTAGCCACCTCATCTGGCTATTCTCAACGTGGAGGAGCAGCGGCTCTACTCCGAGCTCCTCCCGGATGACAGAGCTCCTCACCCCATCTCTAAGGGAGAGCCCAGCCACCTTACGAAGGAAACTCATTTTAGCCGTTTGTACCCGTGATCTTGTTCTTTTGGTCACTACCCAAAGCTCATGACCACAGGTGAGGGTAGGAACAAAGATCGACCGGTAACTCGAGAGCGTTGCCTTTCGGCTCAGCTCTCTCTATACCACGACAGACCGATGCAGAGTCCACAACCATGGCCTCAGACTTGGAGGTG
This sequence comes from Pao palembangensis, assembly GCA_015343265.1. NCBI lineage: Eukaryota > Metazoa > Chordata > Actinopteri > Tetraodontiformes > Tetraodontidae > Pao > Pao palembangensis. The sequence continues at coordinate 9,041,345 of CM027095.1, read as the reverse complement.
CTGATTCCTATCCCGGCCGCTTCACATTCGGCTGCGAACCAATCCAGCAAGAGTTGGAGGTCACGGACTGATGAAGCCAACAGGACCACATCATCTGCAAAGAGCAGAGACTCCCTCAACACCACGGCTCTGCCTAGAAATTCTGTCCATAAAGGTTATGAACAGAATCGGTGAGAAAGGGCAGCCCTGGAGGAGTCCAACCCTCACTGGAAATGAATTCGACTTACTACAAAATGTCCGGTTTCATGAAAATGCTACCTGTGACGTTATCACAAAGAACATCTGTAAGTATGAGCTTAACAACTTTACCAGGTTAAACTGTAACCTTTTGTTTGACAGCTACATTCTTTAGTGCATTTTTTTATAGATATTAAACATTTGCATCCAACATGCACTGGCCCACCACTACCACCACCTTGGTCCATCTACTTCATCTTATCTCCTCCATATTTATTAGAAAGTCCACATAAATGTAACTTTTTGGAGGCATGATTTACAGTATGTTCTGTCAGAAGACTGATTGAGAGCTACCGGAGCAGAATTGATTAGACACAGGCTGAGCACAGAGATGCACAAACTGCACTATGGAACCACTTGGTATTGAACCAACCAGAATAAAACAGAACTGACCTTTATTTTAATAAATGTGGGAATACTGCTATGCAAGAGTGAGCTGATTGCATTGCATTCATTTGTGCCTGGCCTGCTACACAAAGACCTAAAACAAGTGCAGAGGCATGCTTCATCGCCTCTAGCAGAGTGACAACAATCTGCACCTCCTTTGAACAGTATCGCCATAATTTCACCACTGCGGTTTCAAAGCTGTTACCGAAGCACTGTCACATAAATCTGTTGCCTTTGGTATGGAGGCGAGCCCAAGTTGAAAGCCCAAGAGAGCCGAAGAGGGTTCATTTGTCAAACTGAGACAGCTGACAACTGTACCTCCATTTTCAGCAATAATGTCGGATAGATGTGAACAGTATCTAACGCATTATATTTCTTTAATTTTTCACATGGTAGGACACCAAAATGAATAAATAACAGAGGAAAGTCTGAGAGGATAAAAACTTGTGCCAACTTCTCAGGCTAATATTCTGCCTGCAGACAGTTGACATCTCTGTAGAGATACACCGCTCTCTGTTCTCTTGTCTCATCCATCTTAGACGTTTCCATGCAGCATGCCAAAAAGATTTTATGCTTCACTGCTGGCAACAGGTCCTGATCACTTATAATAAATGGTGACCTGTGCATAGGTCTGTTTTCATGCTGATATAAAAAGTACAGGACGAGCCTTTAGCCAGTTACCAACCTGGGTCCGAGGGGCAGACACCACAGCTGATAGATAGATAGATAGATAGATAGATAGATAGATAGATAGATAGATAGATAGATAGATAGATAGATAGATAGATAGATAGATAGATAGATAGATTTTATTAACCTCTAAGAAAAATTCACATCACATCACATTAGTAAAGCGTAAAGTTAGCCTTACACAAAATGTGTAGGGCTGATAGATCTAGTTACAGTCAGTTCTCACTGCTACAGGTAGAAGAGGGTCATCAAACTTTTATTCTTGAATCTTTAGCATAGCTATGCTGCTATATGTCTATGCTGCTGGGAACACAAACATGATCTACTGAGATGTTCCCCACCTCCTCAACACCAACCACTATCTCTATTCCCTCACCTCCTCTCCTCCTCTTCTTCTTCTCACCGGGATTATCGGTGTGTCCTGTCTTCCTCATTGTTTTGTGTCTCTTGCCCCTCTTCACCTCAAAAAAAAAAAAAAAACCTCTCTCTCTCTCTCTCTCGCTCTCTCTCTCTCTGTATCTTTTTGCAGGTCTCCCGTTTCCAGACCTCCATGCTGCACAGATCCGGGCCTCTGACAAACCCAGTGTCTACTGTCAGCCCCTGCCTATGCTATTCCCTTTTTTTTTTTTTTTTTATAACAACCTGCTATGCTGTATTATGTCTGCTATATTTGCATGTTTCTTTCTCTTTCTCTCTCTCTCTCTCTCGCTCTCTCTCTTATTCTCTTTGTCCTTTCTCCCTCTTCTTCTCCTCCTTTACCCAGCCAGCTTTCAGCAGGATGGTTCCTCCTTGTAAGCCTGGTCCTGCTCAAGGTTTCTTCCTGTTAAAATAAGGTTTTTCCTTGCCACTGTGCTTACCTGAGGGTTCAGGCTCTGGGTTTCTGATTCTGTAAAGCACCTAGAGACAATTCTTACTGTAAAAGGTGCTATACAACTAAAACTGAACTGATATGTTTTTGAGATATTGACATTTCTCTCCCGTTTTTACAAACAAGCCTCATTTTTCAGTCAGATCCAAAATCTTTTCACTCTCATAATTATTCCTCCGTATTTTATTGCCATAATTATTATGATTAAAGTGTGAAATGAAAGCCAAACATCCCATGCTATTATCTGAGTTGAAAAGCGGTGGGAGGATCAGATTTCCATCAGAAATAATTAGAAATGCTAATTGTTTAAAAGAATAAATCTGAAAAGATGATTTTAGTGGAAATCATCAATAGCATTTCATTTTATTTTTGGAAATTAATGAAAAACTAACAATCATTGTCATGGAATAAAAAAGGTTTTCAGTAGAAGCTGTCGCTGCTGAGCAAAATAACCTTTCATAAGCTTTGAAAAATGATGAATAAGCAGTGAATTCAAAGTTATTCTGAGGCAGATTCAGCCGTTTCGATTGAACAAAAGCTTTCTCACCTCTTGAAGATACAGCAGCCCAAGAACATACTATATTATTTGTCATTTATTCATCACCACAAGCTGTTTTCTTTACCTAATATGTATAGTTGAATAACCAAGTTAAAGTGCTAAATACTGATAATCAGTATAACATCATAAAGATTAACAGCCCCGCCATGCCAGGTGAAACCCACGGCTGACCCCTCACAAGCACTTCGTCCATCAACATCAAAAATTGAGATGTTCAGTATTGTACTTACGTTCACATTTACTGGATTGTCTTTCTTGGCACCCTCACCAGTTGGACAAATGATGCATGCTAAGTGTGAAAAGGGCTTTTACTGATCAGGCCATTCTGGTAGCCATTCTTGTAGTCCAGCACATCCAAGTCAGCTACATGTGATTTATCCTTCACCCTATGACTCACGATGAACATTTGTAAGCAAAGTATCATTGAACTGTGCTTCACAAAACCTAAATTAAATAAGTAATTAGTCAGAAACATGAAATTTGACCTTTTTTGGCAATTGGCCATAGCTCCACAGAGTTTGAAAGCAACTTGTTCAAATGAGCGTTTTATTTATTTTTAATTTAAGTGTCCTCGTTTCTGTTGATGACTGCACACATCAGTAGAAATTAGTTTCTGTTGATGAGTGCACACATGCAGATTGACATGTGGAGCAACAGCTAATCATCCTGTTACACTGAATCATAGTGACAGGCTCTATGGAGTGTTTAATAAGCTCACAATAAGCAAATTTGTTGTAGCTCTTCTGAAAATACAACCCCCCACCAATAATGTATTCTGTGATAGGTCAGATAGAAGTGATGAAAAAGGCAATTTTGGTCCATCCATCCACAGTTGGAGCCAGTCCCACAAATTTTAAGACAAATTCAATTGCAGAAAAGGCTAAGATCTTTGTTTTAAATGTGTTTGCCAGACAGCAAGCATGTTTGTTATCCCTGTGATGTATTGATATGTTGGTGAATGCTCCACCCACTGCCTGTTTTGAAATGTTATAATCTAAACTGTTGACCCTAAATAGGACCAAAATAATTCTAAAAACACTGATCTGTATTTCTCTGCCTCCACTAATGCTGATGTTGCCAGGGTGTCAGGAATCAGGGAACATGATGTGCAACATTCTCAGACATCCTACACACTGCAGCCTCGCTTTAATAAAGATACTACACCATTACATTCCCTCGCATAGTGCATTTTACATTGTACCTGCATTAAAAATCAATGAAGCCATATATATGCAGCATGTACAGGCAATGGCCCCCAACCTCAGAGTCAGCACATTCACAAAAATTTTAGCTCTACTGTCAGACAACCTCTTGAAGTGCGCCTAATTTTGTGTAGCTGCTCCTGTATGATGCTCAAGCTTTTTCTGGCTTTCAGAATTTGCTGGTTGCACCATTTCCAGAAGCATCTGTCTCAACCCTGCTTTCAAACTCTCTCTCTCTCAAAAAAAGCACATAGTGAGAGCTGACAAGAAGACAGGTGCAAAGAACACTTCATGTCAAAGATCTTAAGGTTTTTAGCACGACTGGCCTTTGGTAAAGCAAGTGCAGGCACCTAAAAAGGCTATCTGTAGGCAAGACGATGATGCTCTGCAGAAAAAAAGAAGAAAAATGGCAGGAAAGACAAAAAAAGCTAATTCAAGATCCAATCCACCTCTGGAGATGTTGGAAAGTATAGGAGCCTTGCCTGGCAACAACACTCTTTTTGGCTGGCTTTCATCTGGGCTTGGCCTTTTGACGATCCCTGCAATTGAAGCAATCTTCACAGACTGCATTTCTATTTGTCTCAAAGGTCATCCATTCAGAATTTAAAAGGAATGGAGAGGTGCTTATCATGGCATAAACATGAGCAATTATCTTGTGTGCATGTGTGAATGAATGCACAGTAGCTATACTCATCAGTATGCATGTCTTGATATGTGGATGTGTGTTTTCACTTTTGTGTGTGTGTGTGTGTGTGTGTGTGTGTGTGTGTGTGTGCGTGTGAGAGACAGACTGTGATTTGCAGTCTATCCTTCCGCGATATGTGAGTGGGTGTGTGTAGATGTTTTCTTTTAGCTTAGGCTTTCAGGTAAGATATATACTGTATGCGTGGACTATTCTGTAAAGTATTGGTTTAGGTTGTGCTCTTTTTAATCCTCTCATTTATGTATACCATTACATGTCTTCTCCTTAATGACCCCTATCAATTTTCATAATCATCTTTTACTCTGTTTCATGATCTTTCTTTCATCTCTACCTCCTCACGAGCTCTGCTTTCCTCATCTTCCATTTACGTTCTATCCATCTCATAAATGTAGCCTCAACTGAAAGATGTGCTAAGCTGGATGAAACCCACATCACAATCTATTACACAATAGAAAATACTATTTCCTTTACATTTCGTTAATCCTGATCTTTTTGTTGACAGAGTAATTGTAAATACTGTTGCTGGAAAGCATAGATGTGGGATTTGGGCTAATTCCTGTGGTTTATCAGCGGTTTATTAATCAATGGTGATAAACCCCGATATAGTAAACAATATGCTGTTAAATGTAAACAGAAAAGCGTACAATCTGTATAGAAATTGATTGAGCATAAACTCTGCTTTGTGATAGATAAATCATCCACAAAGATATACAAACATATAATAATAATAAAAGTGTACAAGGAAGACCCTCCTATTTTTTAGATATAGCATTGTGCAGGAGATTTATTTGAACAACTACATTAGGCATCATAAAATGAACAAATGTTTAAAAGGGTGAGAGAAAGCTTTCAGGACAGATATATTTACTTATCACAGTTCATAGAAGAGGACTGTGGGATATTCTCTCCTTCTGGGAGTGAATCACATATCAGATAAATAAATAATATGTCCCTCTTGCGCCTCACAGTTAGATGAAATAGTGAAAGTACAAAATGAATGTGTCAAATCAATCAAAAAATTTGAGCATTTATTTCAAATGTTCAAAAACACGTGTCATCTTCCAGTGTAGGCTCCTGGAGGTTTTGGTAAAAGTTGTGGAAGTATTATCCTGAGTGCAAAAAAAAAAAGACGAATACTGTGTTCCTGCGCATGCTGGGAAACATGAAATGATGAGACACATGAGTCTTTATTACCGCCCAACCAGCAGGTTCTGGGCATCCAAGGGCAACAGCATATTGCGCACATGCTGAGCATTTATCTAAACACACCTGAAAAGCACAATTTCTTAGAATTGAAGTGGCGTTTTATTCATCAGTGTCTTAACACAAAAAAAATACTTATTCAACTCAATATGACTAATTGCAAACAGACTAATAAGGCTTTTATTTACAATGAGCGCCAGAATTACTTAATTTTATACACAGGAGATAATCCTCAGTTCAATCAGTCGTAGCCTATTTTAGTGAATTTCTATTGGTAAATCCAGTTATCAGTCTAAACAGTACTGTTTTCTGATTGGTTTGAACACATAAAAGCACGCCCTGTTAAAATCTGTTGACCTCTGAGAGGAGGACAGGGATCATAGACCACGCCCCATAAATATCTCCCGCCCCTTTCCACCGGCGTTCAATCGAGTAGCGAGTTGACGGCTGCGAGGCAAGCTCGGTTATCGGGATGTGGCGGTTGAGTGAACGTTCCGGAATGTATTGGCTATTTACTGGAGCAGTGGTGCCGAATTAAAACACTCATACATCCGTAGAACTCATAAGAGGTTATTGGTTTAGAGAGTGGCTGCAAACTACTGGAGTTTTCGACTGTGCGGAGTGCAGGGAGATACCGGAGCGTGGCAGAAGGGACGCAAGAGCAAATTCAGCCGAAACCACACGCAGAAATGGCGGAGCACCACGCAGCCAGCGACGGAAGGCACAAAGCATTCAACAATTCTCGAGGCTCGGTGCACGGGAACAGCCGACCCGGTTCCGCGGGTGGAGGAGGGGGAAAAGGAGGCCTGTCTGGCGGACTGACACAGCCGGCAGGGTGGCAGTCTTTACTCTCGTTCAGCATTCTTTTCCTGGCCTGCCTGGCAGGATTCAGCTCCAGACTTTTCGCGGTTATCCGGTTCGAGAGCATCATCCACGAGTTTGATCCATGGTAAGCTAGCTGATGAGATGAGAGGTGGCTTCTGGTGGACGTTTTAACCTGTCCAAAATAGACATTAATTACAAACAGTGCGTTCTGTAAAAGTCAGCACCATTCAGTTGATGCTTTGAACTCTGCAATGGGATTAAAGAATGCCATTGCAGAGTTCGTATTAAATAAGAGATTGTTGTAGTTGTAACAAGGTTAATGTCCCAAAACTGGGTCAGTAACCTAAAGTGGAACTTTTGTCTGCAGAAGCTACTTCGCTCTTGGAGTTGGAGCGCTCACTCTACTAATAAAGATTTCGTATTCAACCAAGAGTAACTCTAAATAATAGATGCACTGAGGCGCAGGAGGAAGCTCCACCTGCAGCTTCAACTTTGTTTAGCATGCAGTAGGAAAACCACTGAGTAGAGAGCCATCTGCAATTCCTCTGTACTCCTTATTCTTTTGTTTATTGTAATTGAACTCGCTGTCTGCAATTTAAACGATTGCACGCATTTAATTATGTCTTCAACGGTCGTCGATATCATTGATTCAGTGCTTCACCGGTGTAACAGATTCTTTGTGTCGTTTCATAACCTACGTTTTTCTAGTTTAGATTATGAAGGTCAGCATTTTTCTGAAAAGTTGCTCAAAGTAGTTTAGATTAGACTTATTTTCCTCAGACACAAAGCTTCTTGTGGCACAGCTTCATTTTGACATCGATATGCGGGTTGTCACATCTCAAATCTTACAACAGTGTGAACTAACGTTTGATTTTGTCTCCGTGCAGATGCCATTGTTTATATTTGGTGTCATGGTGGTGCTGCTGTGTGCTGTTCTCAGTGGTGAAATAGATAATTCTGATGTTTTGTTTTACCTCTGTGTGAGAGACAGGACAAATGCAGAAAATGTTAGCGGGCACCAGTTTCATGACAGCTCTTGTTTAAGAGAATATTTTCTAGCCAAGAAGCCATTTATAATCTACTATAACCTACTCTTAATTATCTGTTTTCTTTTTCTTTTCTTTGAACATGCCAAATTTTGGTGCAGTGTCCCCATTTGGGGCAGGAAAATAACTGAGAAACGATGCAGCATTGTCCTCCCTAAAGATAGAAAAGTAATTATTTAAATTATTCATGGATGACTTTTTTAAATGTATTAATGACCTTTTAAACACACATTTAAAAGCTTAGATTCCGTTCACTCAGGCATTGATTTGTTCTTTTTCTTGTGCCATTGTCCAGCTTTTAAGCACATTAAAAGAGGTATTAGTCATGTTAAAGACACAGCTCAATTGATTCTTTTTCTTCGTCTTTCCCTGCACAGCCCCTCCTCCTCCAACAACGTAATCAAAGGATGTTGAACATATGGAATGGTGACACCGTTCTGCAAATGTCTCGTTTTCAGTGGTGGTAGAGGCAGCCTGTAAATTTAATATGCAGTTTAAGTTCTGCTCCTTTGGTGGCAGTGAAATTACGTCGTACAAGGCACAAAACACCTAAAAAGTCTGAGAAGCTTTAAAGTTTGAATAAGAAAAGAGCAGGGGGTGATTTAACGCTTAAGGCTGCAGATGCCTTCCATTATTTGTCTGTTTCAGTTCCTTAGATAACAGTTGGATGTCATCAAACACCCCATTTTTTTCTGGCCCTCTGATGATGGTTGTTACTGCTGGGTGTTTTGTTTTGTTTTTTTTTTAATGATATGTTACCTCCTCCGCTTTTGTTGTGTTTTTAAAAAGCTAGTGAAACATAGGGGTTGTAGCGTGTGCCGTATGCATAATACTTCTTGTGTTTCCTCAAACACTATCGTTCTTACAGCAGATTGGGCTCATGCAGGAGCTGCTGCTGGTACAGCAGTATGTTAACTGATGTGCAGTAGTGTGGGAAAATGGAGACTAAGTCATGATTGATCTTCCTACCAGACTTGGGGCTGAAGCTGTGATCCTGCTTAAACCCTCGATTGACTGTCCAACTGCTTATGAAATATTCAGCAATGGGATGTGCAGTAAGTGAATACTTACACGTGCTAGCATTCCTCTTCCTGTAAAAGATGGGACCAGTAAACCTTAAAGGCTAACATTTAGGTAATGGCTATTTTCCTCCCACAACAGTTTTAGTCTGGGGACCTTCTACAGTAAGTATTATTTCCAAGATTGGGTTTTACACAGTGAGTATTGTAAAGGTGTGAGGTGCGACAGTTCATTCACAATGAAAATGGGTAGCTGATGCAGTAGTTCCTGGTCCAAAATTTTCCTGCTATCCAGTTTAATCTCTGAAAGTGTTTGCAAGATTTCCATGGAACGAAAGGCACTTGTCAGCAGCCCCGAAGCCACAGGAGTCAAATATGCCTGGATAGGTGGATAATGGACAGGAGAAGGTAGTGCAGAATAAATTTCCTCCGCTGCACATTGAGAGCAGTATTTGAGTGTTGGTGCTCATATGCGCATTTAAATTTCACACAGGCATTTTTTTTCCTTTTTTTTTTTTTTTTTTACCAGTTTAAAGTGTTTGATTACCCATTTATTCATTGAGCACAAACCCCTTCTTGCACAGTCTACATTCTGGATGTTGCTATCTTGGCAAGTTAGCTTTGGCTGTATTATTTTAGAAAGTAAAAAAAAAAAAAAAACATTTTAAGAAAAAGCACTGGAAGTGTGTCCGAGCGCTACCTCTCACAGAGAGCTAACTGACTCACATGATGGAGGAAAACGCAGCGTGGCTGGCCGAAATTGTGTAAGCAAACATGTATGACGGGGCTGTTTCCTTCTCTACGAGTATGCACATTTATTTTAAATCCAGAAAGATTTAGTGTTGCTTTCAACGCTGTTTACTGTTTTTCTACAAGAAAGCAGAACCGAGCTGGTTCTCACAGTGAATCATACACAGATACACTGACTATAAATTCATACGTGATCAATAACAGAGGGGAATGAGTTTGTATAACTGGTCTATGTCTATTTGTTACAGTTAAGAGACATTAAGAACTAAGAAGCTGGCCGTACAGATTTTAATCACGACTACGACAACCAAGAGAAATGTTGCTATGAGTCTGTGGACACTGCAGAATATGAAAGGCCAGGCAGTCCTGCTCAGTCCGGCTCGTTCTGTCTTTTCATATCAGCTTTGAAGTAGTCGTCCATGCTTTGTTGCTGATGTGGGGTGAGAGTGGGCACAGGGGAAAAGAGAGGGGATTTGTGCTTATCGTACGCCCCTATCCTCTCCCTGACACGAGTCAGCATGCAGCTTTGCGGGAGAGTGCACCTACCTTCAGAGAGGAGGAAGAATTGACGGAAGCAGTTGTAGGATTGCGCGATGCAAAGCAAGAGGGAAGAAATTAATACCTGCCAGGCATCCAGCATTAGGGCGGCTTTTGTGTTTCACTCAGATATTCAAATTGTGCTAAACACTGCTTCATCAGTCTGGTGTTGTGCTGTGTGTACATCTACATGCGCTTTGTTTTTAAGCAGTAAGTAAAGACTTGAGAGATGTTTTTGTCCTTGGCCTCAGATCAAATTGATTATTTTCTCATCTCCTTACAACAGTCCCATCAATTAAATGGTTACAGTATATTTACAGTAAATCACTTCATAGTTAACATACCTTAAGGTGGCTAATAAACGTATTCTCCTTTTGTGTAATACCTCCAGCAAACATTATTGCTGTTTAGTAAGTACCATGATCTAAAGAGCTGGCTTAAATATATCACAGACTAAAAGATCTGTCATTTGTTTGTACTGTAAATGTACGTTTTAAACGAACCCAAAGTCTTGTGGATTTGAGAAAAGTTTTGTTCAAATTTAGCTTGCTGTTGCAAAGTGTTGATATGTCGACTGGCTGCCTCTTCTGATCTGGGTTCATTGGAACTTTCTGATCAATATTGACATCGCTCCTCTGCAATTGCTGCAACTCAGCAGTGTTGAAAAAGCGTATGTGACCTTTTCAAAAAAATCTACACTGAGGAGAAAAATGTTGATTATTACCTGGATGTTTTGTAGTATTTTTGTTTTAATTTTGACATTGCCGCGAAATATGATCATCATTGAATACAGCGTTGATGAACTGTGAGTAAATACAGCTATTCATTTTAATCAAGAGAGCATCTTCATCCCTCAATAAAAGCTGTTCTTCCTTGACAAAAGCATCCACCGCTGCTAGGAATGTTGAAATAAATTCAAACTTGTCTGTATGTTTATCTGACAGATTTCACCACATCTGTGGGCCATGCATCTGAGGTAGTAAGTGTTAATGTGCAACAAATATAGATGTGGCATGGAATACCACTATATATATATATATATATATATATATATATATATATAAATAAATAAATAAATAAAAAAAACTTGGACATGTTGCAGAAGTGAAACATTGTTTTTTCTTTTTGTAGCCAAGTGCAGACAAATGAGTGGGCAGTAGACGAGAGGAATGGGTGGTGCAGTGCCCTAGGCAGTGGATGAGAAATGACAGACAGAGTGACAGCTGGAAGAGGTTGTCGGTCTGCGACTGGCCAAGGAACGCAGTCCCGTCAGACACTCGTCATATCATCGCCATTATCACGGAGAGCAGCTGGCAGGTAGTCTTGCTGAACCACACCCACCACGAACCCAGGCGGAGTTGAGTCTGAAGGCTGTGATAATGTTTTTTTACAATAAAATTGAATAGATACGCTTGTTCAGGTCTCACAATGTCTCACTTTAGCTGAGGTGGTCTTTGCTATGAGGTCTGATTTAGGTCTTGATTATCATCAACAATTAAAACTGTGTGATACTTTAGTTTTGAGTCCAGGGTGCGGCCACTCTCACAAAACACACAGACCGCACCAGAGTGTGTTTCTTGTGTTCGCAGTGACCCAACCACAGGACCCAAAAATTCAGCTGGGTCAAACCTAATTCCCACCTGTATTCTAAATCTTCTAGCCTTGAATTAACTGTGTGGTTTAGACAATCTTGTTTGGTATCAAAGTGTACAAATCTCTTTTTTTTTTTTAATTTTTTTTTTTCCTTTTTGTGGCTTTATTAAATGCAGCATATTTATAAAAGCCTCCAGCTATCTCTAGAAGTCATTTGCTATGAAGCAGATGACTTCCTTTTCATTTCTGGGTATTTAGTCATAAAATGAATAGCAACAAATTGTTTTTCCATCATGACTTTGGATTTTTCAGTTAAGCGCATGCTGAGAATAGGTTTTCCCTGGTGTAAACTGGGCTTTACTGGTGCATGACTAACCTGCTACTATGAAAACTGTCTTTAAGACGTGCTTTGAGAATAACATGACTCACTGCTTCAGGCGAATCTCAGCAGGCATCAGTGGGTTTCAGTCTGATGTCAATCCAATAAAGATCTTTCACGTTCCGTTGAAAGATTATAGCTTTATCACAGAATTCACTTTATTGCCTGCAGATAGAAATAAATATAGTTGTTTTGCTCAAATGCTGGATTAATGTGTGCTGTCATTGCACTTGTGGAAAATAAATTGCTCAGTGAAGAATTGAGAAGAGCTTTAATGAGACCAAACATTCTGCCTGTTTTCTATCCTCTGCACAGCTGGATGATCTCTGTCTGTGAAGACAGATGGAAAAAGAATATAGAGCGCTCTTACATCTCAGCATCTAAAACCACTGACCTTTACATAACAATAGTTTGACTTTCAATTCTGTTTCAGTGCATTAGTACTAAACAGATGCTCCAGAAAAGCACATGCACTGCAATGTGGATTTCCCAAATGGTTGATGATTTATCCTATGATCTTAAACCCAAATTGTTCTTATTTTTATAGTTATGGTTAATGCGTATATTTGAAAGTCTGTCTGAGACTGTAGAGCCTAGGCACTTGATTTTTATTTATTATTATTATTATTTTTTTTTTTTCGGATGTTCCTGGCCAGTATAGACATATCTGACCTAACATCTTCGCCCCTGCTGCCTCCTCCCATGGCCATTTTGTGCTGCTTCTTTGCACGATCAATTAGTTTGCTTGATTTGGAGATTTAGTCTTTGCCTTACAACAAGCTCTCTGAAATATACCACTTTTCACTGGAAAGCGCATTCATCCAAAGAAGTTTTGTCCTTTTGTTCTCAGTTTAGTCACTCTGATTCTAATTTTGAGGAGAGTTGAAACACAGCCATTCTTGGAGTTTTGAGGCACAGCAAGTGGTTTGGCAGGCTTTGTGCTGAGTCACCTCCATATGAAAGCCATGGCGGTGCCAAGATGTGTTGTCTTGGTTAAAAAAATACAGTCTTCTTTGTATTGTAGTTCTTCTTCCTCCAAAAACTGTATATTATCATTTTCATTTATCACCACCATGAAGAGTGGGTGGGGTTTCTGGTTGCTCTTAAGTTATTTTGAGGACGTTACAAATTGCAATTTGTGTAAAAGCTGGGGTTTTCTTTAAAAAGAAACGGCAGAAGAAACATTTCAGCGTGTGATATTTTGTTGATTATAACCTTCTTGCTGCTTGTTGTATCTTTGCCTGGCCTTCCCCATTCACAGGTTTCAGAAACCTCGTTGGGGTTTAAGATTAAACACAGGATATTGGTGAGGAGAGAGAAGTGTTTAACATTTTGCAGTCACGAGAATACCTGTAATCTGGGTGCATTTGGGGTTAAGGGCTTTATCTAAGGGCATATTCTGAGGGTGGGGACATGCAGCCTTACCTCCACCTTCCTCAATCAAAGGGATATTGGTGGTGTGTGTACAGCTTGTGACATCTGTGCATCATCATCAGTCACTTGCAGTGGGAAAATTAGAGGGATGACTCCACCTACTGCACCTGCTATTTAATCAGATGTCTCACTGAGAGTCATCTTTTTCTTTTGGCTGTTTGTCACCACGAGCAGACAATTTTTAAAATTTAAAACAGAGTAAAGACACCCAGAGAAATCTGGTATTCTCAAAAGCATGTTAAGGTGGTTAGATGGAGTCTACCTGATACAAAGTTAATTTTATTAAACTAACCGCAAAACATATTTGTTATAAATGTACTTTTTTTTTTCTCAGTGCACTCTGACACCTATACCACTTTTAATGCAGATGTCACAGTTACATTCATGTGTGTCAGTTTCTGTGGGTCCACATTTATCCATGTCATCTGTTTCATGTACAGATATGCAAACATCTGACAGTTCATTGTGTTGGTGAACATACATTTTGTAACACCGTTACTTTTTTTTAATTACTGTTTTTATTTATTTGAACATGCCTGGCTTCCATAATAGCTTGAAAGGACTCAAATAAAATAGGAATTTATATGACAGAATTTATATGACAATATGAATTTATATGACATGGTATGTTTGGTTATATTTGGTTTATAATGAAAAGTGTTGAGTTTATTTGTGTCATATTGTAAGAGAGTTTGCGATGGTTTTTAAGTCACAGACTTCACGCAGCATCAATCACACGGCTGTTTTAGCACGCACCGTTGCTGAGTTGTGGAAAATCCGTATTAAATCAAGGTTTTTTTTTTTTTTTTCGACTCCATAAGCACCTGCTGGAGATACTTGTAACTGAAAAAAAACCCATCTCTTTTCTGAAATGCATCTTGAGTGCATGCTGATGTAGTGCTCCTCATCTAACCATGAGTAGTTCACCTGAACCCCTGTTGCCATGTGGTTGAGAGAAATAAAAAAGCCGCATTTTCATTCCTCTATTGAACATTACCACCCCAAATTTGGCCCGTCACTACAAATATTCTGCATGGTCTCTTTTCATATGCACATAATTGCGTGGAATCACAGTTTTTATGGTGTAGCTTTAATGTGTTTTGCAAAGTAGTGACGTGGAGCCGCCTGTGGGTGGTATCTGTTTAGCTTGCTTGCTCATTAGATATCATAGCTTATTGAGCACAGCTGCATCAGGCACAATTTCTTTGGGGTTTTTTTAGTCTGTGTTCCTTGCAACGTTAAAACAAGGGTAAATCGTTTAGAAAGGATCTTTGAGTCTGTTATTTATAGCTATGGTCAGTGAATTTGGTGTAATCAAAATAACAGGTGTTTATTTATTGAGCTTTATTATTTTACATTTGCAGTTATTTTCTAGGTACTACCACCAGTTTTCCCTCTTTCCTCAAGCAGGTTTGGAGGATGAGTAACTGTTTTTTAAGGTGAGGATGTAGCGGGCTGCCCTCAGTTTACCCTCACTGCAGGATTTTCAGTCTGGAGTCTGTCTCTGTGCTGCTACCATAATCTTCTGATTCAAGTACCCTCATGCGGATACTTTGACTTTCACCCCTTCCAGTATTTGACACATTTCTAGTGTTTTCCTAGCCGTGGCAGTTCTCGATAGAGATCCCAGCCTGTGTTGATTAGCTTTGTATTAGTTCTGCTGTTTGTTCTGTGTTTTGGGTGTTTGATAGATGAGTCACCTGATATGCCAGTGAAGTTCTTTGTGTGTCAGTAATTACTTCATATTTTAGGGATTCACTGCTCTCTGCCGTCTCTGCCTGGCATTCCCTACGCCTTCCCCTTACATGGGATGTAACAGCGGGTACGGATAGAAAACCTCTCCCATGTGGACTACTTGGCTAAATGTGGAATCTGTGTGCCTTTCATGTGCTTCCATTGATTTACCACCATGGTTCAAATAAGGGGAGTTGTGGCTCTTGGGAATGTTGTTTTTCTTATAAATTTCCTTACCTTTTTAAATGGACTCAGAGGATGAATCTTGAGTTGCCTTTGAACCATTTTTGTTTCAAAGACATCTATGTTCTAAATCAAGCCACTGTATAACCTGGTTCGCACAGTGCCGTTAAGGAAGCAGAAATTATGGCGTGATGGGCTGTATTCCAAGGAAACTTCATTTGTTGTGTTTTGGGCTGTTTGCACTTTATTTGAACATAAATCTCTGGTGATATAATCAAAAACAGTCAACATTAAGGCAAGAAAAGAAAAACAATAATTTAAAGGGCCAATAAGCGAGATTTTTTTTTCACTCCTTGATTTGCTGTTGAGCACTGTGTGTAGACCAAAACAAAGTGTATCATGAGCCACACCTCCCTCTACCTCTGCTCTCTGACTCCACATCCTCATCTCGTCTCTGAATAAAGATCTGCAAAGTACAAACTCAACATCACTGTTTTAAAGAACATGTCAATTAATCGTTAAAATGCCGCGAGAAGAACTTGCAAGTTTTCTATGCTTTTTGTCCATAAATGAATCATTATGCCACTAATTTGGTGTGTCAATATTACCATCAAGTGGTGTCTATTCACCGATAATGGTTTTAGCAGACAGTTTTAGGCTGTAGCCTTTTATAGGGAGGGAGGGCCAAGGGCTCTGAGAGGAGGAAGGAGACAGCAATTCACATGAACATCCACAAATGGCTGGACCAACTCGTAAGCAAAGAGCTGGGGATCGGTGATTGTGCAACATCAGGCTATACTCCAGATGAAATTACACCTTTAGATCTTCACATAGTGATTTTTTTAATTCATTCTCTTTAAAATTGATGAAGTTTTCGAACATTAAAGTTCTATATAACACTTAAGTAGCATCAAATGTATACCTTGATCCCATTCTATTAAATTAATAAAAGTAGTAGTGTGTGATTTGTGTTATGCTCCATACATAAATCATGATCAGCAGTGGTTAAGCTTCAGTGCAGTGCAACAATGGAGACACAGTTTGACCTTGTTTGGTTGTGTTTGCGTGAAACATGAAAGTTAAGCTTGCTGTTGTAGGTTTGGTTTAGTTGACCTAGTTCCCAGTTGATCAGACACACTTGTCTTAGCCTGATCTTGAGAAGGAAGTTGACAACACTGAGTAACTGATTGGTTGACAGCAGTTGTGATGGAGTGGAAATTTTATTAGCAGCTTTACCAAATTTCCACAGCTCTGTGCTGTCTCCTGGTCACAGGTAGTGAAATGCTTTCTTTCAGGTAAATGACATTTTCATCTTAAGCTAAAGTTTAGTCTTAATAATTTCCATGTTTGGATATTATTCTTTGTGTTAAAATTAAATATGTATAGCCTAAATCAACAACTACTACTAACAACTACTGAGGATTTAAATTTTCTGAACAAGAAAAAGCAGATTAGATTACCTAATGCTGTATATTCTTACTCCTGTACATTTCTGTACTTCTGCATTTTTCAGTGGATTAGCTGATTAGCATTATTGCTACAGACGTGCTTTTTTCCAAATTTCAACAAGCAACACCAGTGTATGTCGTAATTTTTTTTCATGCAATTTTTTTTGCTTACTTATGGCCTTTATAAACACTTCATCGTAGCTGATTGTTCAACAATTATTCTTCTGTCACTTTGCTAGGGATTGCCGAAAACACTTTTCTCTTAAATTTTAATAAAAGTCTGTGAATCATTGGAATGTTGTCACTTATGTTCTCAGCTGTGCAAGAAATATTTTGGCAGGAGAAAGTGGACAATTTGACTCATTTTAAATATTAACATATATACTTAGTCTCATTTGGAGCATTAGCACAGTAACGTATGCAGAAATCAGTATGTAGATCATAGCTTGATATGTCAAGATAAAGTGTCATGTTTCACCAGGGTGTTGTGCAGCTGGTTAATGCGTAGGAAGAGTGTAACATCCAAAAATCAGTACATGAACAGAAAACACTATTGCATTCAGTGAATTTAAGTCTTTTGTAAGCAGGATTAAAGTATTGTTGTGGAAGGTTCTATTTTCCCTGTTACAGAACTTTATACTGTATTCAAACTGTATGTTTAGACATTTAATGTTTACTGTTTACTTTAGCTACCATATATGAGAGAATTGGCTTTAAGCACCATTAAAGAATAACTTTATCCCTTAGGAAGAATTGACTCCAAGAACCACAGATAATGGTTTTAATACTTTAACCAAACTACATTTTGTTAGGGTGAACAGATCTTGGTGAGTCATTCTCATAGTACCACCTACTGGTGACACGAAGTTACCTTTGAGATACTAGTACGGTTGGAAAAAAGGTCAGAACTAGTGAAAAATAGATATATAAATTATTTCTGTTTAAATATGCATATTTTCTTCCATAAAAAGTGTTTTGGACTTTTTCACTGTCCTCGAGCAACTTCTCTTTGTTTGAAAAGTAACTTTAAGCGTCGGTTGGCTGAGTGTCTACCTGATTTGCCACAGTTTACTCAGAGAAATGTGCTAGGTGCTTGTCTCGCGGATGGCGAGTCATGTTCCTCATGTGGGAAGGCGCATTTTTCCTTCCCACTGCGCAAAATTCCCATCTTGCAGACATTCCATGTTGTAGCACTGCATAGATTTCTGTACGCCCACTCTCCACAAATGTGTATTGCGTAGTGTTTATGACATAGACAAATATTATGAACAAACTAACATTATATTTTTGATACGCCAGTGATGAACCCCAATTTCTGATCATGTTATCGGATCAGGGACATCCCTAGTCTGGACAGCGGAGAAAGGAGTACTATGTCATCGGCAAACTTCACCAAGTGACAGTTTGGATGGGAAAATCTGCAGTCATCTTTGTAGAGGATGAAAAGAAGAGAAATAAGAACACAGCCTTGTGGAGAGCTGGTAGAGATGAAGATAATGTTGTGCAGGGAGCTTCTCAGTGTAGCCGCAAGGGGGCACAAGCCAGTGTCTTATTGTGCCGGTCCCAAGCCTGGATAAATACAGAGGGTTGTGTCAGGAAGGGCATCCGACGTAAAACTTGCCAAATCAAACATGCCAATCGAATATATGACTTCTATACCGGATCGGTTGAGGCCCGGGTTAACAATGATCGCCATCGGTGCTGTTCACCTACAGGGTGCCGGTGGAAATTGGACTACTGTTGGTTGAAGAAGGAGAGGAGGAAGGTGTGTCCGTAGGAAGAGAGAGAAGAGGAACGCCAAGAGTCTAGGACTGAGAGTAGTTGGAACTATGACAGGAAAAGGTAGAGTTAGTTGACATGATGCAGAGGAGGAAGGTAGACATATTGTGTCCAGGAGACCAGGTGGAAAGGTAGCAAGGCTAGAAGTTTAGGAGCAGGGTTCAAGTTGGAGTTATTTTGAAGGAGGAGTTTGTTAGGAATGTCCTGGAGGTAAAAAGAGTGTCAGAGTGATGAGCCTGAAGCTAAAAATCGAAGGTGTGATGTTCAATGTTGTTAGTGGGTATGCTCCACAGGTAGGATGTGAGCTGGAGGAGAAGGAGAAATTCTGGTCGGACCTTGAAGTGATGCCAGCATCCCTAGAAATGAGAGAGTTGTCATTGGTGCAGACTTCAGTGGACGTGTTGGTGCTGGAAACAGAGATGATGAGGAGGTGATGGGCAGGTTTGGTATCCAAGAGAGGAACACAGGAGGACAGAGATGGTGGTCGACCTTGCAAAAAAGGATGGAAATGGCTGTAGTGAATACTTTCTTCCAGAAGAGGCAGGAACATAGGGTGACCTATAAGAATGGAGGTAGGAGCACACAGGCAGACTTCATCTTCATCTTAGACGGTGTAATCTGAAGGAGATCAGTAACGGCAAAGTAGTGGTAGATGAGAGTGTAGCCAGTCAGCATAGGATGGTGGTGTGTAGGATGACTCTGGTGGTGAGGAAGAGGGCAAAGGCAGAGCAGAGGTCTAAATGGAGGAAGCTGAAAAAGGAAGTGTGTTGCATGACTTTTAGGAAGGAGTTGAGACGGGCTCTGGTTGGTCAGGAGGTGCTGCAAAATGACTGGACAACTACAGCTAATGTGATCAGGGAGACAGGTAGGAGAGTACTCGGTGTGTCATCTAGAAGGAAAGTAGTTAAGGAGACTTGGTGGTGGAATGAGGAGGTGCAGGAGTGTATACAGAGTAAGAGGTTAGTTAAGAAGAAGTGGGACACTGAGAGGACTGAAGAGAGTAGACAGGAGTACAGGGAGATGCAGCGTAAGGTGAAAGTAGAGGTGGCAAAGGCCAAACAAGGGGCTTACGATGACTTGTATGCTAGGTTGGACAGAAAGGAGGGAGAGACTGATCTATACAGGTTGGCAAGGTAGAGAGACAGAGATGGGAAGGACGTGCAGCAGGTTAGGGTGATTAAGGATATGGATGAAAGTGTATTGACAGGTGCCAGTAGTGTGATGGGAAGATGGAAAGAGTACTTTGAAGAGTTGATGAATGAGAGAGAACAAAGAGTAGAAGAGGTGACTGTTGTGGACCAGGAAGCAGCAAAGATTAGTAAGGAAGAAGTGAGGAGAACATTGAAGGGGATGAAGAGTGGAAAGGCACTCGGTTCTGATGATATACCTATGGAGGTATGGAAGTGTCTAGGAGAGGTGGCAGTAGAATTTCTGACTGGGCTGTTTAACAGGATCTTAGATAGTGAGAAGATGCCTGAGGAATGGAGGAGAAGTGTGCTGGTGCCCATTTTTAAGAATAAGGGAGATGTGCAGAGTTGTGGCAACTACAGAGGAATAAAGCTGATGAGCAATACAATGAAGTTATGGGAAAGAGTAGTTGAAGCTAGACTAAGGGCACACGTGAGCATTTGTGAGCAGCAGTATGGTTTTATGCCAAAAAAGAGTACTACAGATGCAGTATTTGCTTTGATGATGTTGATAGAGAAGTACAGGGAAGGTCAGAGAGAGCTGCATTGTGTCTTTGTAGATCTGGAGAAAGCTTATGACAGGATGCCCAGAGAGGAACTGTGGTATTGTATGAGGAAGTCTGGAGTGGCAGAGAAGTATGTTAGAGCGGTGCAGGACATGTACGAGGACTGTAAGACAGTGGTGAGGTGTGCTGTGGGTGTGACAGAGGAATTCCGAGTGGAGGTGGGACTGCATCAGGGATCAGCTCTGAGCGCCTTCTTGTTCGCTATGGTGATGGACAGGCTGACAGACGAGGTTAGACAGGAATCTCCATGGACTATGATGTTTGCAGATGACATTGTGATATGTAGTGAGAGCAGGGAACAGGTGGAGGAAAAGCTTAAGGGGTGGAGGTTTGCCCTGGAAAGGAGAGGAATAAAGGTCAGCCGCAGCAAGACGGAGTACATGTGTGTGAATGAGAGGGACCCAAGTGCAAGAATGAGGCTACAGGGAGAAGAGATAAAGAAGGTGGAGGATTTTAAGTACTTAGGGTCAACAGTCCAGAGCAATGGAGAGTGGAAAAGAGGTGAAGAAGCATCTGCAGGCAGGCTGGAACGGGTGGAGAAAAGTGTCAGGTGTGATGTGTGATAGAAGAGTTTCAGCTAAAATGAAAGGAAAGGTGTTCAAAACTGTGGTGAGACCAGTGATGTTGTTTGGTCTAGAGACAGTGCCACTGAGGAAAAGACAGGAGGCAGAGCTGGTGGTAGCAGAGATGAAGATGCTGAGGTTCTCTTTGGGAGTGACCAGGATGGACAGGATCAGGAATGAGTACATCAGAGGGACAGCACATGTTAGAGGTTTTGGTTATAAAGTCAGAGAGGCCAGACTGAGTTTTGAACTGTCAGACAGGAGGCCTAGAGGAAGACCAAAGAGGAGGTTTATGGATGTCGTGAAAGAGGACATAACGGTAGTTGGTGTGAGAGAAGAGGATGCAGAAGACAGGGTTAGACGGAGGCAACTGATTCGCTGTGGCGACCCCTGAAGGGAAAAGCCGAAAGGAAAAGAAGAAGGGAGCTTCTCACCATTGTCCTCCGTCAATTGGTTGACTTGGCAGAAAATTTAGCTTTGTATTTTGTAGTTATTGCCTGTTCATGTGCCTCTCTGGTTTCTTTACACAAGCTTACATCAACTGACAATGCTCATTCTGAACCAAGTGCTTGTTCAGACGAGCAGACGAGCACTCTAATTACAGCCAATTAATTTTTTAATTTCATATTTACCTTGTTTTGTCTTGTCTCATGTGAACTGAACTGACAAAACGCATTTCATTTCATGGGTCATTGAGCACACACACACATACACACTCGAATGCAAAGATAAAGGTGCGAGATGATGTCTCATCTTGTAAGGTGATGGCAAGCATGCTGGACTGTCAGCGGCTGCCAACTATTACAACGTTGGCAGCATTTCAGTGAGCCAGCTAGTGTGACCTTTTCCTCCAGTGTTGAGGTCCTGGATAAGATGGTGCAGTGTGCCTTAAATCTGTCGTGCTTTTTTTTTTGTAGTAATCCTACCTGTAAATCCCATTGGTTGATGACTCAACTTGACAATCTGTGGATTACACAAGGTTGTAATCCTATTCAGGCATTTGTGATACAGTGAGTAACAGATTTACAGTTGGAGTTGCAGGTAGGTATAGTGCTGAAGCTCAATACAGCATTAACGGTTGAGAGAATATTGCATTTTAAATAGCTGGATTTATGTGCAATAGTCTTTTTTTAAGCATTCTAATTCTGATGAGAATATACAGCTTTGAGTGGTCTATATTTATTGATTTATTTCATCTAAAATTGAACTGAAACTTAGAGCCTGGGTGTGCAGTATCGGGTAGTATTTTTCTTTTTTTGCCTGTCGTTTTATTTTGTTATATTCGGCAGCTGAAGCTGTTTATTTCACCTTCATCTGTTCTGTTTTCAGTATTATGATTCTTTCCATTGTGCTCTACAGCTGTCAGCAGATTCATCACGATTCTCTGTTGAAATTGACCCTCCTTTCTGTGAATGTGCTCATGGGAATCCTGGGTTAATGGATGGAATACATAGGCGTTTATCTCTGCCTGTAGCAGGTGTGAATGACAAGGTTTTTGAAGCCAACAAGTCTGTTTATTTTTTACAGGATGATTGCAGTTTAATCAGCCTTGTTGGAATTCAATCCTGAATTTTCATGCTGTACCTTTTCTGTCCAATTATTGTCACACTTCACAAACAAATCACAATAAAGGTGCCTCAATTATGATCGATCATGTAGTATAGTATAGGCAGAGGTAATTTAAGATTATATAACTTAGTAGGATGATTAAAGACCCTTGGCCTTTCATTCTGGCCTATGATCTTTGGAAAGATCACAGGTCAAGTCCCTCCGGAAATCCAGAACATCACCAAAATTGAGCTGTTGCTTGGCCCGTTAGCAACATTTTGTGAAAATTTCATTAAAACCATTACTTTTTCAGTTATTTTGCTAACGCCAGCTGTCACATAACCTCCTCCCTTGGTGGAGGTAATAAGTGTAGAAACTATTAATTTTAACTTTGAAATAACTTTGAAATGAAATTAGGGTAGAGTACCTGATGAGAGTCCATGTGAGCTAAAACAAAACCTTAATGAATTGACACACTTAATGTGTTTGACGTGTTTTTATGGATTGTATGACCAAAGAAGAGGTAATAAAACCCACTCACATTTTTTGGCTTAATAAATCTAACTTGTACATTCTTGGCTGATTATTCAGGTGGTTTGATGATCCCTAAGCAGGAGCCATTTTATATGGTATCCATGTCAAGTTGATGATTATGGAACTGTCTAGATGTGTATGATACAGTGAAGCAGGAGGAAAAGGGCAATGTTGATGACTGTAGTGAAGATGGCATTATTAGAATGTAAACAGCAATGCTGTCCACAAACACACATGGTTCTTCTCAGCAATACAACTAACTGACTGACTGAAAATGGGCCCTAATGAACAATGAATTATGCATGCAGGTAGCTTTTGAAAATTAATTATTAACACAATAATTCATTATTAAGTACTAACGCATGTGTAGAGTCCGTTGATGTTGTAGTTGATGGACAGCAGAGCTGAGCAGAGTATTATGGTAAAAACCAAGAAGTGCCTGCTGGCCCACTTAATGAGGTCATTAATAGTAAAAGCAATGGGCGCATTGATTTGTGATTAATCATGATTAATCCACAGCTATAATTATACTGATTCAGTGTTGGCTTTATTTTATTCTCGCCAATATTGAGTATTATAATGGTGTTGTAACAGTGTGTCTTACAGACTGGGATTGCAGGCTATTGCCAGCGATTCATTAAACATTAATGTTTGTGCTAGAATTACATTATCTTCTCTATCAAAGGGACATTAGTAGAGAAAAAGCCCCATCACCTTTCATTAATGCAGTGAAAAATGGGAGTATGGCAGTTTCTATTTTTATGTTTTATGATTTTAGTTAACGTGACAGTCACACTATTGCCAAAGGAGCTCATGTGATGGAATAAAAGCACTGTCGCCATCACCATCTCGTAAAATTCGGTGCTTATCATAATTTAGCATTTTTAGAATTCAGCCAGACTTATTCATGTCTAATACATTTGTTATCAAAGAGGGTTAAAGTCAGTTGATTTAAAAAAATAAATAAATAACAGTGCTGAGCGCAATATTTCAAATATATTAATCCTGGCTGACTTCACTGAACTTCACTACACAATGCATCACATGGAACAAACAATTGTTGGCCTGTAACATACATTGCAATGACTGATTTTATTCAGACACACCCATTTGTGTTTTTTTAGGGCTTGCATTGATGTAATATACTCAGTTCCTTACTCTGACCCCAACAACACAACTAAATGCCTGACCCTTACTTAACATACTTCTAATCAAATTCTAAATCCAAGTCTGACAGCTAAAATCACCTCACTTTGCCGGTGAGATATGTATTCTTGTCCTGTCGTAGTTCACAAAAACACACATCGCAACAAAACAGATCACAAAATAGGCTGCTGTGTCATAAAAGTCTCATCTTGTAATATATTCAGAATAATTAAATCTTATTGCATTATTCATTGGATCTCAGATGCAGAGCCATGTGTGTCCTTGTTTTGGTTTTACAGCATGCGAGAAAATCATTTCAATCAAAATAGCCATTAGAATGTACGATGATTACTCATTTTATGCTGTTAAAAAAGATAAATAACTTCTAAAAGTTAATTGGTAATTGCACTTTTATCTCTGGCTGGTTCTGCCTTTTGAGTTGATTCTAAATGCCTCTCTAATCTGTTTGGATGAAATCAGATTACAGTTGATTCCTGATTGCATGTCAAAAGTAGAGGCAGCCTTTGTGGTTCACAAAATTTCACATTAGTGTCAAATGTTACAGTCATTGCAATAAGTGTAATAAATAGTTCAGAGCTAAGCTGTGAGGCAAATAAACTGGCCGAAGAAACAGTGATTTTAATAATTATGGCATCTAATCTCTGAATACTTTTATTTAGACATGGTGGGAATGGCAGAGTGATGAAAAGCAGTGGATTCAGGTGTGACATGTGGGCAGTAAAATAGCAGCCATGATTAATTAGCTGCACATCACTTACAAATGCTTTCCTGATCATGAGCAGCTATTTTTTTGTTTGTTTTTTACAGCTCTCTCTGCTCGCTCACATGGTACGAAAGAGAATTAGGGCCACCCATCAGAAAAAAAAATGAGGAGGTAGGTTTTTTTTTTTCATCATGCACTTCGAGAAAAAAGTCGAAATGTCGCGAAAAAAAGTCAAAATACAATGTCGAGAAAAAAAACGAAATATAATGTTGAGAATAAAGTCGAAATATGATGTCAAGAAAAAAGTCGACCTTTTGAGACTATAACATTCATGTAACTGCTTCTACAAAATGTCGTGCAGGCAGAAAGACGAACTGGTGGAACTACACTTCGGACTCGGCTTTAGTAACAACGAAATACTTTCTCTTTTAGCTCACAAACACACTGTAATTATCAGTATTAGGACTCTGTGCCTCTGTCTGCGCACAGTCGCTCCAGACATCCTCCCATGCGCTCATTTGATGTGATGAAGTAATTTGCTATCACTTTTGGGTCGTTTGTTCTGTATGCCTCCATCCACACGATATAGCGACTAAAACCGTCAATACAGCCATTAATGGCAATTCCGTATGCCTTCAGTTT
This sequence comes from Pao palembangensis, assembly GCA_015343265.1. NCBI lineage: Eukaryota > Metazoa > Chordata > Actinopteri > Tetraodontiformes > Tetraodontidae > Pao > Pao palembangensis. The sequence goes on along the minus strand of CM027095.1, from coordinate 9,015,859 downwards.
ATCATATGAGTCCATATGCCACAGCGCATTGGGACCTTTGTTGTGGTAATTCTTGCGCCTTAGCCTAGTACACACAGCGTGAGTCCGAAGTATAGTTTCACCAGTTTATCTAACTGCCTGCACGGCATTTTGTAGAAGCAGTCACATGCGCTGGTTGTTATGGTCTCAAAAGTTCGACTTTATTCTCAACATTATATATCAACTTTTTTCTTGGCATTTCAACTTTTTTCTCAAAGTGCATGATGAAAAAAAAACTACCTCTCATTTTTTTTTCTCATGGGTGGCCCTAATCCTCTTCCGTACGCTTGGTGATCATCTCTTGAAAAAAAAAAAAAAATGCCATGCAGTTCTTTTAAACCTGAACCAAAATAATATATTTTTTCCAGCTTTTAATCTGCTGACACTTTTTGTCAACTTTTGCCCTTTGGCTGAATCGTACATCTAAATATAAATGAACTTATTACCTGGAATGGATCCTCTTTTCTCTCTCAAAAAAAAAAGATTCTATTCTAAACAACATAACCACCTTTTTTTTCTCTGAATGAGGGGTTTTAGAGGAAATCTAGGCCTCCAGTCACGGCACATGGCCATCCACTTTAATGAGCATGCAACGAGAAGGTGCCTCTGAAAATGTACTGCTTAACACTTGTTTCGTGCTCTTTGGCAGCAGTTTTCTCCACCGTGTCAGCCTTTTTGTTCTGCTGCTTGAGAGCTTTCCAATTCCCTCGGCTTAACATACTTCACGACTCTGGTTTGCAGTGAAATTCCTTAAATTTCAGAGTGTTTATTTGGGGTGGGAGGGGGGGCTCAAATCTTTCCTGTTAGATACTTTTGTGTTCCAACAATGAACCTATTTTATGCCTCTGTCACTGTAACACACCCCAGTGGTTGCAAGAGAATCTGATACCTCTTCAGTAAACAGGCTTTTGTTCTGAAATGAGCATTAAATTTTCTCTATTCAACCGAATACTGATTCGAGAGTTGTTAGCATCATTGTTGCTATTTTAACAAGGCAAAAATCCCTATGGCCAGCAAGTCTTTCCTTGAATATGCTTGTTATTTTGGAATTTACTCAGCATGGCCTCTTTTTCTTCTTTTGCATCAGGTTCAATTACAGATCAACACACCATCTCACCACAAACGGCTTCTACGAATTCCTCAACTGGTTTGATGAAAGGGCATGGTACCCCTTAGGGAGGATCGTTGGTGGCACAGTAAGTTTTTCCTTAGTCTGATAGCCGTTGTGGTTTATGTTTGTATCACTGAGGGTAATGTTATTTCTCTGTGTCAGATTGAAAGAGAGATTGCTGTAAAATAAGCAAAACAGCAAGATGACACCCTTACCTTTTTTGATGGTTACAGCTCAAAGACAAATTCATCCATGCGGACAACAAAAATAATCTGTAAGGTGTGGAATGTTTAATTTTTCATCTTTATTCAACATAGGTGTTGAAGGCATCTAAAGCCGAACATGCCCAGGGACCTTTATCACTGCACATAAAGCTTCCTGTTAGATTGCTCCAAATACCACTTTAAATTTCAATGAATATTGGATTTTACAATGGTCTTGTCTACAAATTTCCATTTTCTTTACTCTAATGTTTTATGGCTACTACATTTTAGTTGGTTATTGCTATACCAGCAGCTGTTTTTGTAAAGGAATACTTCCAGAAATTAGGTTTCAATGAAAAGTGGTGAAAATGATGTTAGTATTTAATACATGGTCCAAGATATGTCACAACAGGGCAATTTGTCAATAATTGATAGATTGCAATCACACTATTTTTACATGGACATTGATCTTTATCAACACCCACATGTGCTGTTAGATTGGACCATTAAACTGCTGTGCTGAAAACACATTTTTCACTCTGTAATTTAAACTGAAAGAATAGAATTCTAGTCTTCCCTCCGGTTTTGTTTTCCTTCTATTCTAGTGCGAACCCAGTCCTGCAGGGCCATTGCAAAGATTGTCTGCGTGATTGAGGCGGAAATACATGCCATTGCTGTGCCCGGTTATGCGATACCATTAACATTATAGTGTGAAGCAGATGGTGCAGTGTGGGAGCTGTAGTGATGCATCGATGTTTATGAATATAACACTCTCTTCGGAATGAGGCGTACAATATTGAAATCCAAAACTCATCCCTCAGCACTCATCTGTCATGGATAATTCTCATCAGCTGCTCGTTAAATGTGTCTGACAGGCCAAGCTTGCACAATTGCATGCTCTGGCCGTGCTACAGAACGTGGATTCCTGGGTAAGGTCTCGTAGACGATGTAGAATTTCAATTGATTACAGTGATGATTAGCAGAAAAAGGCTTCAGTGACAGTCAAAGGCACAGCGTTATAAATGAGTAACATCAGTTTTCCTGTACACCTTTAGTGATATTTTATTAATCTGTAAATGACAGAAAAAATGTAATTAATATGTTTTTACTAAAAAAAATATATACATATATAATTGTTTAGTTTAGTTTTGGTTTATTAAATTTTACTGTGAAAATACTGGAAACAAATGTATTTGTGTAGAACAAAGTGGCCTAGCATGAGGATGGAGCATTCATTACATTTTGGTGTGTTATCTGCTATATATTCTATGGCAGTGTTTCTCAAATTTTTTCGGAGGACCACTGAACCCATCAATACACACTCACAGATCACCTGACTCTAAATAGCCCCCAAAACAATATGCATAAGTAACGATCGGGTGCTGGTATGACAGAGGCATCAGAAAAATATACAATACAGTGAATTCTTTAAATCTTGGGAGTTCACGGAACAGTGATTTTACACTGAATTTTAAATACTGAAATTTAAAATTTTAAAATGTGATTTTGTTACGTGTCACCTCACGGACCACTCTTTGAGAAACACTGCTTTATGGCAATTCAAATAATATGCATAATACCATATTGATTATTATTTACTTTACTTAAAGCATATAGTAGCTGTGAAACCCAAAAGTTAATTGCATATTCATCCAGCATGCAGTTTCCTCTCCAGCTGCACTTAAAACAATAAACTTAGGAACATTAAACATACTGTTTACAGTTTTGTTAGCATCATTCATTAGATTCATACACTACAATCCAGGTTTAAGAAGTGTATTTAGAGATAGTAAGTTTCACCCTGCCACAAAGGTTTTGAGATATTTGAAGTAACAGGTGTGCAGGTCGTGCTGTAGGTCACAGCAAATCCAGATGTATCCCTCACTTATGCAAATGAGATGCAAAATGCTGTGAGATCCGGCGATTGTTAGACAGAAGAGGTTTGATCAGCTACAGAGCTCGTCCATGCCAGGTTTAAATGGTGTCCATTAAATGAGAGGCCAAGTTGGAAATGTTTTCTTGGAGTAATTTGGTAGTTTGTTCAGCAGCACCACTAAGTTATTATTGGACCAATGAAGCCACTGACCACCCATTCATTCTCAAAATCTCTTTTTTTTTTTTTTTTTTTTTTTTTATGACTGAGCTTGATAAATGTGTGTACATAAGCACTGTGCGTTAGGGAGAACATTTTATTTACTCCCACACACTGTTTTTGGAATCAGTGCTTGTTTTTAAACGTGCATGAGTATGGACAAGGGCTCATTTTATCTCACTGTTTCTGACTACTGTTTCTGACTTTGAAGACATTTAAAAATATAAAGTCTTAAGTTTTTGATTGCAAGCTTTTTTTTTAAAACCCTGTCAGTTTTTTTTTTTTTTTTTTTTTTACCAGTAAACTGGTGGTCTGACTGCTACGTTACCTGCATTCTGTTTACGTTCTTTTTGCATTTTTTATCAGGTCTTCTCTGTTCACTACTGCTTTACGTTCACGTCTTATCCACTGTGCCTGAATCTGCTCTTATTTTATCCCTCTTTTTTTATTAACAATCGGACAGATGAGGCTGACAGTCCTCATTAATTGTGTATAATATTGTTAAGTCTCTAAGCACTCAAATGGGTCACTGCACGTGGAAGACAGACCAGCCTGTATCGGTTAATTTGACATGTTGGTGCTTTTCTGCTTTGGCTGGTCCAGCCTGCCTCCCCCTTCTGTCCCCTTCTCTCCCACTCGCTCTTCATTCCCCTGAGGAATACTGTCAGTTGCTCTTTCCCCTGCGCCATTGATAAAGAGAGGAAGGCTTCTCTGATGAGACAGTCCAAAACAACAATGGGATGCCCGTCCAATAATCCCTCCATCAAAACAATGGCTATATGCAGTTCGGGCAACTTTTTCCCACTTCGAGTTGATATTTTCATTGCAAGTCATAAACTGCAGTTAAAATGAAAGACTTGAATCTCGATTATCTCTGATGTTTTGCGGACCTGACCTTTTTTTTTTCATATATATGAAAAAGTTTAGGCACCTCTTTGAGGATGCATAAATATTGACTCTGTCTTCACAGAAAATGATCACAGTGGCATGTTATTCATTTTCCCATAAAAGCTGAGTACTGGGTTGTTTTCCAGACACACATTTTAGTGTATTAATATTCAACTGTATGAGATTAAATCAAATGTGAAAAATAGGCTCTGCAAAAATGTGGGCACCCTTGTCATTTTGTTGATTTGAATACCTGTAACTAATTAACACTGAGTAATTGGAACACAAAATTGGTTTGATGAGCTCAATGGGCCTTGAACTTCATAGACAGGTGCATCCAATCGTGACAAAAGGTATTTAAGGTGGCTGAATGCAAGTTGTTCTTCTTCTCTTTGACTCTCCTCTGAAGAGTGGCAACATGGGGGCCTCAAAACAACTTTCAAATGACCTGAAAACAAAGATTGTTCAGCATTATGGTTTAGGGGAAGGCTACAAAAAGTTATCTCAAAGATTTCAGCTGTCAGTTTCCACTGTGAGGAACATAGTAAGGAAATGGAGGGCCACAGGCACAGTTCTTGTTAAGGCCAGAAGTGGCAGGCCAAGAAAAATATCAGAGAGGCAAAGACGAAGGATGATCAGAATGGTCAAAAACAACCCACAGACCACCTCCAAGGTCATCTTGCTGCGTAGTTCAACAATACAGTGCAATTTGCACGAGGAAAAGCTGTACGGGAGAGTGATGTGGAAGAAGCCTTTTCTTCGCAGACGCCACAAACTGAGTCGCTTGAGGTATTCAAAAGCACATTTGGACAAGCCAGCTTCATTTTGGAATAAGGTGCTGTGGGCGGATGAAATTAAATTTGAGTTATTTGGTCATAACAAGAGGCAATATGCATGGCGGCAAAAGAACACAGCATTCCAAGAAAAACACTTGCTACCCACAGCAAAATTTGGTGAAGGCTCCATCATGCTGTGGGGCATGCTGTACTGGCCAGTGCCGGTACTGGAAATCTTGTTAAAGTTAAGGGTCGCATGGATTCCACTCAGCGGATTCTTGAGAGTAATGTTCAAGGATCTGTCACAAAATTGAGGTTATGTCGGGGCTGGATATTTCAACAAGACAACGACCCAAAACGCTGCTCAAAATCTACTCAGGCATTCATGCAGAGGAACATGTACAGTGTTCTGGAATGGCCATGCCAGTCCCTCGGCAACCATCAAACCTCACTGAACTTTAGATGTTTTGGAGGAATGGTCCAATATACCTTCATCCAGGATCCAGACACTCATTAGTGGCTATAGGAAGGGTCTAGAGGCTGTTATTTTTGCAAAAGGAGGCTCTACTAAATATTGATATGAATTTTTTGTTAAGGTGCCCAAATTTATGCACCGATCTAATTTTGTTTTGATGCATATTGCACATTTTCTGTTAATCCAATAAACCTAATTTCACTGCTGAAATATTACTGTGTCCATCAGTTATTTGATAGATCAAAATGAAGTTGTGGACCCAAACACCCAATGATTTATAAAGGAAAAGAATGGCAACTGTCAGGGGTGCCCAAATTTTTTCATACAACTGTGTGTGTGTGTGTGTGTGTGTGTGCTATGTAACTACGAAACTAAAAGAAAAAAATGAAATTGACGTCTGTTAGTGCTTGTCTAGCACTGACTGCACAATTTTCAAAGATTAAAACATAAAAACAGTTGTAAAATTTTATTTTAAATGTTTTTCATGTGATATTTCAAAGTTCATTTTTCAATTTCAACATGTTCTGTGTAACAACATTGCCATTGTGTATGGGTTTGGTTGTACAAATACAGTAACTACATGATGTAATTAAAGGGTGTAATGGATGAATTCTGCATCACAATGAGTTCTTGCTGTTCTTTAAAGAGTGGATCTTTCTGTTTAAGGAATTTACTTGCATTCTGTTTGGTGGTTTGTCTGATGAGATTTTAAACCAAAAAAAAAAAAATGTTTTCTTATCTGTGCCATGTTTGCTTACTTGCTTCTTTGTTCTGACTAGCGAATTTCCCATGTATGGAGCGGATTTCCCATGTCTGGGATAAATAAAAGTATTTCAAAGTATTTCTATTATTCTGTTTTAGCAGTCCATAACCTGAAGTTCTCACATCTCTTCTCTGTCTCTGTGCCCCTTTGTTCAGGTATATCCAGGGTTGATGGTCACTGCCGGCCTGATTCACTATGTTTTGAATCTTCTGCACATCACAGTCCATATCCGGGATGTGTGCGTCTTTTTAGCACCAGTGTTCAGCGGCCTGACTGCCATCTCCACCTTCTTGCTGACCCGTGAGCTGTGGAACCAAGGTGCAGGGCTGCTGGCGGCCTGCTTCATTGCCATTGTTCCAGGCTATATTTCACGCTCTGTTGCTGGCTCCTTTGACAATGAGGGCATTGCCATCTTCGCCCTGCAGTTCACCTACTATCTCTGGGTATGTACAGAGGTATCTCTTCTGTCAGAGCTTCCACAAGATAGTGAGAGACCAGCTTCTCCATTTCTACTGTCTATTTTCTATGCTGGTCTTTGTATAGCCTTGTGTTCTGTCACTGATTACTGTATTTGATTTACTTTAGTTTTTGAAGTTGGTCTTTAGTAATACACATTTTTAATATTTATATTTTTGTAAAATGGTCAGTAAAGAAAACAGGCAAAGGTTTATGTTTTTAAGAAATGTAATTTCTTCAGTGTGATGTATAAAACTCATGCATGTTGACAGTTCCTGCATGAGAAAGATGATTGTAGCCAACGTGCTTCTTCCTCCCGTTCTAGACTTGTAAAGGCCTGCGTTCCAACCATTAATGTTCATAATAATTGCATAAATGCACTGCTCCCGTCATGAGAATTGCACAGCACGTTAATGTTTAATCACATAAACTTCAGTGAATTTGTGCTGCGATGCCTTTAGGGCACTGCCAGCATCAGAAGCAGAAAATGCCATACAGGGCAAAATTTTATGGGATTTAATTGCTGTAGTCCGGTTATTTAAACATTTAGTATGAAAATAATTCTGTGAAGATGTTTTTGAGAGCTCCAGTAGTATGTTAATGATTTTTGCTGTCTTTTATATGTGTAACAGTTTGCATGTATACGATTAAGCTGTCATTTGTAGAGTATTAAAACCTGAGGAGGCGTAATTTGTGCTCTGGGAGCACTGCCCCATATTAGACGAGCCTAGTGAGCAGGAAAACTCCTACTCTCAGAAAAGACCCTGTATTACTGTCTCATACCCACAGGACAGTGGTAATGATGGCTCCAAGGGTATTTGTCTAATTTTCTTTTTATACTTTACTGGACCTTCTTTTAAGCTACAGTATAAAGAGAGTGTAGGTAGGTAGGTAGGTACGTACTGGTGGTCATATCAAAACAAACCCAACTCTGCATTTGCTTCAGGGTTGGAAGTGACCTTTTTTATCTGTCCAGGCTTTATGGCATTCCAGTTCATGGCACTTCAAATTGGTCCTTGATGCATCTCTGCAGAACATGTGGTTTGCAGGTAGTGCGAATCACTCTACTGGAGTGCACTCACAGACGCTGTGACCCTTTTTTCAACTGACTGCTGTCATTGATCTGACAGTGACCTACAGTTGAGTGTCTGAGTGACTGTTCCAGCAGTCCTGAACTGAAACTTTTAAATAGACCCATTATGCAAAGGGCATGTTTTAGATCAAGCACTATTGAACTTTAAAAAAAAAATAATTTATTTAAAAAAAAAAAACAATGCAAAATACTTGTTTAAAGATTCTCTTAAGGTCATTGGAGATGGTTTGACATGCAGGCTCCTCTGGAATTAGCACATAACCCAAGGAAAATATTAAAATATTGAGGAAAGGTATACAGATGGTATAGAGGAATATATAAATATACAGTCTTTTTTTTTTCTAGGTCATTTGGCAACATCTAAACAGCCCGTCTCCTTTTTTTTTCCTTCACCCAATATCAGGTTTGCCCTGGTGTCTATTCAAAATATTTTTAATACACTATTTATCTTGCCAGGGCTCATCTAAAAACTGTCAACTGTCATTTGTCTTACACCAGGTATTGTGTGGCGCATCTTCGCCTCTCCGCCATTGTAATGGCCTCTTGTTATTTGCTGCCTATGAGCAGTGCATCTGAATGTGACAGTGTGTATTCCTCGCACCAGCTTTTACGACCTTTTATGGTGATGTGTGATCAGTGGAGCTGCACCGTTGAAAAGATCCACCTATCACCTCTGCCGTTTGGCAGGAACCCCAAAAACTAATCATGCAGACCATGCACCACTGCTTCCCATTATCAGTCTCATTTACTCACATTTGTGTTTGCGGTTTCTCAGCTCCTCTTTAATTGTCTTTGTCTTCTTTTATCCCTGCCGTTGTTGTGTTTTTAACTTTTTTCTTGATGTGTTCTGCTTTCTACCCTGTCTTGGTGTTCTCTTCCTCTATCTCGTTATTGCTTGTTCATGTCTCCCCAAATCCTTTATTCCAAGTGGCAAAAAGCTGTTCTCCAAGAGTCTGCGATCTTCATTAGCCGACTTTTATCCACTAATAACCCTTTCAATTCAACTTGCTTTGGTTGTGTACCCCCTCCATAAACTCACACAAACACCCCTCTCCCCTCCTAATCTATAATTGAATCCTCTCACACCCAGGAGAGCTGCTCTTACAAACACAGAGCCTCCCCCTTCATTGCTCTAAGTCAGCACACCATGGCTACAGCATTATACCAGTAATTCCTCCTTTTCTGTTCACATTTAATTAGCTGACGTAGCGTCACACTGTTGGCCCTGCGATAGGCTGGCGACCTATCCAGGGTGTACCCTGCCTCTCGCCCCTTGACAGCTGGAATAGGCTCCAGCAGACCCCTGCGACCCAAAGTGTGGATAAAAGCAGGTACAAAAAATGGATGGAGCGTCACAGTTTGAATTTGGTCTCCACATAAAGAGACGGCTGTGTGAAAAAGGCTTGAAAACAGACAGCATTAGACTACAACAAATACAGAGTTGTGTGTCCATTCTAGGAAAGAGGACTAACTGCTGTAGGTGTTGGTTTAAAATGTACTTTTATGTTTCTCTTTTGTGTATTTGTTTATTTGTTTTCTTTATTTATATCAGTTACATTTTTTAAGTGAAAATACATTCATCGTGCACATTCAAATGTTTGTTTTGATGAAAGTTTTCAAATGCACATCTGAACTTTTTCAGATTTATCTCAGTATCTGATTGCCCCACTGAAGAATGTCAGCATTCAGAGAAGCAGAAAATCATCTGCTTGAACTCTCCGCCTTCTTTATAGCACAACATGCTAGAATATTGATGTCTCAGAAACATCTCAAATGTGTAAACCTGCTCCGGTAAAGATTATTTTCTGATCTATCTGTTTTTTATGTTACAGGTGAAGTCCGTAAAAACTGGCTCTGTATTCTGGACCATCGGTTGTTGTCTCTCCTATTTTTATATGGTAAGGATAATTAACATCTAGTTTACAATAATATTGAAAGAGAACAGATAAATTCTGTTTATGAGGATGTGGAAAGAATAAAGTGAAGGTCCAGGACTGCTGTTTTCAATACATTTATATATATTTTTTTTTATTTTGTGGTAGTCCACCTTCAGTATTCTGGTGTGACATCTTTCCTATTTTTCTGTCCTTATTAAATTATCTGAAGTCAGAAACAGTTCTGTGCATGTAGATTGTGCTTCTCTCCTCACTCCTCTTTAATTTCCTCCTATTTCTTCTAATAAGATGCAGAACATTCTGAGTACCGTACATTTGAAGTGCAGTAAATGTACCACGGGCACAAAGGATGATTCACATTATTCACGATGACAAAAATTGGATTTTACATTTAAAGACACCAAATCTGATAAAGCAACAGTTAAATTAATGTAGTGCTGAAAGAGTTCTGTTGTATAAACCAGACTCTTGTCATGTATTGCTACTTTTGTCTTTTAAAAGTGTTGTGGTTTTATGTTTAAACCCAGTTAGTCCACCAACTATTAGCTAGTTGTCGTCATCTGTTAGCCTCCAATTCTGAAATGGTGCCTAACAATTAACAGTAATCAGGTCATTTTGTCTAGTCCGGTATAGAAATAGTAAAAGAGAAAAGTTCAGCCAGAGTTTTTTGCATTATTTATGAATTTAAGCACAAGCCTATGAGGAGTTCAATGAGATAAAAAGACAATCCAGACACACCGCCTCATTTGTGTGCATGTGTGTGTGCACGCCTATGAAAACCTCTATCTTCTTTCTCATTTTAGGCCTAATCTCTGAGGCTGGCAGTGAGACAGATATCAAATGAAACAGATTACCTAAATCCAGCCTCATCGATTACACTGAGCCATGGCATGGAGAGGAAGGGGAGAGGGGGCACTAGGAGAGGGGGCCGATATGAAGATTAATTGAAAGGGAGACTAAACAGAACCTAGACATACACAGGACACAAAAAATAAAGAAATGGATAAAAAGGCCACAAAGGAAGGAAGGAAGACGCGAGCTGTGAAGTATAGCGGCACTGTCACAATTCAGATCAAGGCTGTTAAGTGATTTTCTCTCCCCCCTGTGATGTAACGTTCATCTCTGTCTGCAGCCCACCTTCCTGCGCAGTTACATTTGCTAGGAACGATAAACGAGGTTTATGTACGTCCATATTTTTACACACTTCACCACCATGCTGTCATTTAATCAGCATATAGTCATAGCGGAGTTTTCCCGTGGGGCTTAGCCAACTGCGACTCTGGTAGAGCATATACACCGCCCGACAGACAGAGATAGATGACTTTCTTGAGTTTTCAGCATATTCAGAGAGGAGAGGACAGTGAAGGACAGGATTAGGAAGAGGATCAGAACAGCAGGACGGGAGCCAAAGGCACCATTCTAGTCCACATCCCCCTGTTATCCCTGAAGGCATGAGGGAGGATGAAGCTAAAGCAGATGCATGATTTGACTGCAGTGCACTGTCCATCCCCAGTGCTCAGACTCACTAAACCTCTGCAATCACCTCTAGCAGAACAACAGGACCTGAAAATGGCACTTTTTGCTACTAATCAAAGTTGTATTTGTCATACATTTCTGTGCCTTAAGATGTACACTGTTTCCTTGAATTACCAGCATATGTATATAACTGTGGAGTGGCTGCAGTGCATCACATTTTTTATAGTCAGATCTTCATCCACACTTAGACACTCTCTGCCATATTACCTGCTAGAGACGGAATCCATCTGGTATATTCCAGCCTAACAGTTTCTTTTGTGGTTGGCTTACCTAATATTCTAAGTTGTCGCTCATGTACCGCTTCCAGTTATTTGTATATATTTTAATCTTTGGATGGGTCCAGATGACCTAAAGAAAATACAGATTTTTGCACAAGGATGAGAATATCATTGGTCATCAATGAAATGCTCACAACTTGGGAAAATATATGATGTGACTATGTCATCATTTTACATTTGTTCTCTTTATCTTACCAAGACTAAAGCGTTTCTGTTGCTAAATTGAACAAAAAAGCTAATGCAGCCAAATAATATCACTGTTATACAAGCATCAGCTGCCCGGGTATGTTGCGATTATTAGTTTTGTTGACCTTTGGATTTATTTCACTTGAATGTGGTTTTTAAACAGACAGTACACAAGAATAACTCCAAACATAAGTACAAAGCTCAGAGCCATATCTACACACCGATACTACCTCTATTCTTTCTCTGTGTGCTGTGTTTTCTATATCCTCTTGGATATGGCCTCAAGGTCGTCAGATAACCTGCTATATCATGCAGCGCATGATAAGAGCTAAAAGACTTGGCTCCCAACATTTTCTGCTCTGTGACCTCAGCTGATAGCCCTTGACTAAGGGTTGGTGAGAGGTCGCGCATAAAGTTGTCCTTTGAATCATTCTGTAATAGGAATCAGAAAATGTGCAGTCACACCTCCAATCGTTGTGGTAACAAAAGTAATGTGTTTCCAGACCTCTAAAAAGAAACTCAGGGGAACGTGTCATTTAGGGCTGTTAAACAATCTACAGTTTAGCATTCTCATTGTTGATAAAGATTAGTTGTACTGTACAGCTGATGGAGATCAGTTGTACTGTACAGCGGACACAGAGCTTATCGGGAGTTTTGAAAGAGAAAATTCAGCTGTGTGCTACATTATTATATGATACATAACAGTCTTACTTGACCCTGGTGTAATACCAAGTTTGTTTATAGGTAATAACACTTAATTTCTCAAGCCATGTGGCAAAATAGGTTGTTATGTAATTTAAAGCCGGTGCGATGCCTTGAAAATTATGGCAGTAAGATTTTTGTAAAGTTGTTCCATACTGCTAGCATAGCAAATAGCCTCCTACGTTTATGCTAAATTGTGAATCCAAAGGGAAAACTAGACTTGAAAATCAGTGTTGACACCAGGGAGTCTAAGTCCAGGATCGATATTTTAAAGTTACCTTAATTGGTTTACCCAGAGATACAAAGGCGCATATGGATTACTGAATGTGAATTAACATATGCCTTGGCAAACATTCTTTCCTTGATTCACAGACTCCCAAATCAACATGACTGATTCAACTGCTCTGTTTGACTGCTGAGGTGCTTCTACTTGAGCATTATTACAGATTTAGCTGGTTCCTTCATGATTAAATACATACAGCACTTGCCTAAAGATTTTAGTGAGTTTTAAAGAGTATAATTATCATTTAATATAGTCAGCCTTGATGGTTGCAGATCCTATAGTCTCCATTCTGCTACTGTAACTGGGGGGGCTGGAGCATATCCCAGCAGTAGTGGGTGAAAGACAGTTTTGGAAATCAAGCTTTTTTTTTTGTTTTTTTGTTTTTTTTTAATGCAGCTACTAATTTGATTGAATGGAAAATTGATCATTAAAGACTGACGTAAAAAAAAATTCTCAATCATTCAACAAGCTTCTACAGTTTCCCTCGACCCACGCTCTTATTATTTAGTCAATGCTTCACTGTGGTGAGTATAATAAATGAAATTTTTTTTTTTTTGTTAATCATATGCAGCAGGTGTGCTGAGGATTGTTGCCAAAAAAAAAAACACCCCTGCAAATGCAAATTCTCGTTTTATTCTCAAGATGGATTTTTCCAGGAAGCACTTTCTTCTTTGCCTCACTCTCCTCCACCATCAAGTCTATTTTCTATTTGCCCTTTAATGTACTGTAGTAAAATATTGGTATGTTATTGTGTATTATTTTTAGTGCCCATACAAGCTGCCATTCGATACTTTGGGCCAGAAAAGTTAAGGTCTAATTTTTATTGCGGCTTTTAAAGATATTAGTGTGTGTCACAGTTAGCATGCAAAGTATAATTTCCCAGTTTATAGATTCTGAAGAAGCCATTTATTTAATAACAGGTTGCTTGTGGTGGAGTGGCAGTGCAATTCAACGTACAACTATCTTGTTAACACTAACTGGTGTGAGGTTATGTTTGTGCTGAACATATAAATTCCAGACTGGTGACATGTTACAGTTTTGTTTCATTGTGAATAATGTATGACTAATTTTTTATCACCATTTAAAGATTTACTTGAGACAAGATGTCTTAAACATGATCTCATTTTGCCACATGAAGACATTTTATTGATTGAATTTTAATAAATGTTGAATTTAAGTTAGTTTGATAAGACAAAAAAACAGTACAGAGAGGTTATGCGTTTGGCTTATGTTTTGCTAACCCTCAGTTTTTTCACATTTTATTAGAGAAAAATTGAGATATTCCTGTTTTGTCTTCTGATCTTTTTTTTCTATGTATGCTTGTTGTAGGTGTCAGCGTGGGGAGGTTACGTGTTTATTATCAACCTTATTCCCCTGCATGTGTTTGTGTTGCTGCTGATGCAACGCTACAGCAGAAGAGTCTACATAGGTAAAACACATGCACACAGAATCAAGCAAGGCTGGACTGAAAGCTTCCAATATGATGCTGTAGAAGTAGAATGTGTAGATGCCCCACAATGTTTTTTGCAAGTAAAGTATTTAACAGTCAGACTGCGGCTCATTGCAGCCATAAGACACCTACACATCAATTAACATTAAAAGCAGCAGGTATTACAAGATCCTATTTATTTTTCACATCACCAATGTGGTGTACTTTCCAGAGTGCTGGGAAGAGACTTGTTATAGCATGCTTCATTCCAGCTTGTCAGCATATTGTGCAGACGATTCAGACTTGGACCATCAGCCCCTTCACTACTCAGACCTCCTACATCATCAAACTGTGAGCTCTCCAGTTCTTAATTTGGGGAGAAGAAAATTTACAACCATGTCAAGTGTCATTGTCCTCATTTTAACCAGTACCATTAAGCACTTTGAAAATAAATGATCTCCTCCTCCTCACACGTTTGACCCATGTCTCTCTTGTCCCTCAGTGGTTCTGTACTGAGGAAACTGTGCCTCAGAGTGCTGCTAAATGAAGAGGAAAATGAACCTCAATCATCATTGCTTTCAGTGAAGTCAGAATGTCTCAGTAACGCCATGCACTTTTGCAATGAGAAATGGCAAAATATACTGTATTTGCAACTTCTACTGACAGGAAAGACTATATTTTAAATCTACTAAACCTTCTCCCTTTTGCTCCTCTGGATCATCCAGCTCATTTTGACAGTCAGATTTTTTTAAATTTTTTTTTCACCTTTGCAAAAGGAAAAATATCCATTTTAATGAAAGGCCTCACAGTCTGTTTCCTCGTCATTCATCTCTCTCTGTCTTGAATCAGTAGCAGATGTGTGAGAAAGGGATTGCCGAGGGCACTCACAACTATTTCCAAAATGAGGCGCACTCTTCAGGAAGAGTATGAAATCTTAATTAATCTCGCTGCATTTGCAAATCAGTTCCTCTGTTTCACTCCAGGCTCATGGTGTGAGCCAGCTCCCATTTTCTCACTCAGTGACATTAGATAAGATGTTTTGATTTTGCTTTTTTTCCCACCCCCCTAACAGTGACAAACAATAGTTTTTACAGGCTGATTTTGTTTGATTTGAGAACTGGTGATGGATTTATTTAGTCTGATTATCTTTAAAGAGTCTGCTCCATAACTGTCTTGTGTTTTCCTCATGCCGGTTTTTCTCTTCTTCTTCCAGCTTACAGCACTTTCTACATTGTCGGACTCGTACTGTCGATGCAAATTCCATTTGTCGGCTTTCAACCAATCAGGACCAGTGAGCACATGGCTGCTGCTGGTAAGTCCAGCCATTCAGAATGTCTAATCTTACACTTCCCCCTGGAACATGGGTTTCATTCTCCATGATATCTTATAGCATCGGTATGATGTCAGTGTGTGCGGCTGCTGTGGTGGAGGACATATATTCTATATCTACTCCATATATTCTATAGAGAAATATTCAGGTAGTCACAGAGACCTGGTTTGTCATCTTCCTGCGATATTTTGTTCCAGGCAGAATTGCCACACACAAAACAAGTTCATTCATAAATCTAAAGGCAGATTATGTAGGGCATCACAATTAGTTTCAAAATAATTTGTGTCACATTAGGCTAAGCGTAATAACCAAACCACCTAAAGCTGCAATTATTTGATAAAGGTAAAGTATGTGACAGTGTAATTATGAACTACTAAGTGTTGGCACTGGCTAAAAATCTGGTAACTGCCACATCACCATTAATGCTTCTTTGTTTGTTTTTTTTTATGTTTAGTCTCTTCTCTTGCTGACAGTCCTTGTCATAATCTGCCAGTCTATTAAACAGTGCACCTCCTTAGAACATGTTTTGCTTAAACATGCCACTCTGTGTGGTTGTGGCACCCAATTCCTTCTTTTTGTTTTAGGGAAATGTGTAAAAGCTTGTTGAGGTTGCCTCTGAGGTCCATCTGTTGGCTGACAGCATAAGTAAGTGTTTGTGGTTGGGAACGTAAATGATTCCTGCATTCATTTACAACCATCTAAGGAGTGAACTGCCACTGTTGACCTCATAAAAAGGAGCAGAACTCTTTTGGGGAATTCACAGCAGGTGTACATTAAAGCGCTACTTTCCCTCACTGTCTGAAAGAAGACAAGGATGCACATATACGAGTAGTTTTGGAGAGTGCACAGTCCCTGGAAAAAAAAAATCAGTTTTTCCCTTCCCCCTCTTTATCATTCTGAGAATGTTTCATGTTTCCGCCATAACAGCTGCACAGAACATCTGGTCAGTGGCGTTCAGGGAGATAGGAGTGTGACAGAGCCATGGTCATACCCCTGAGATGTCAGCCCCTCAGGCAGCCAGGCAAGGCCGCAAAGAATGACAAGCATGTTAGCACCATGGCTGCTATCCAGGCGACAGGCAAGGGCTTAACCTTGGAAATGGGTGAGCTATAGAAAGAGTGGAGTGATATTTCAAAGGGTGCGTCAATGTTGTGTCAGCTGTTAAATTGGGAAACTATTTGGTTTTGAAAATCCACCAAACAAAGTGACAGCACAGAATAATGGAAGGAGAAGTGTGACCAAGAAGCAAAGAAGAAGTCTTTCTTTGCAAAAAAACAAAGACAGACAAGGTGTGGGAGACAATCATTTGATATCTTGTGCAGTATTTGCCTTTAACATCTGTAAGGACAGCCAGTGAAGCCACGGTGAAGTGCCTCATCAAGAATTCTACCATGATGCAAGTGCTGCTTCCTAACCACAAATCCGCTTTGTGCCCTGCAGCTGTCTGCATACATCAGGGGCTCCTTAAGTGTTCACTTTCCTTTGATATGTTTCCTCACGCCTTGTTTTCCATCTCAGGTGTGTTTGCACTTTTGCAAGCCTACGCCTTCCTGCAATACCTGAAAGACAGGCTGACCAGACAAGAATTCCAGACACTCTTCTTCCTCGGGGTCTCTCTTGCGGCAGGCGTGGTCTTCCTCACTGTGATTTATCTCACCTATACAGGTATGCCTGGACTTCTGCTCCATACTGGGAAGTGATTTCTACTACTGTAATATTTCTATAATATCTATTATTTTTTACATGTTCTCTTTTTACATCGTGTGGCCTGTTATTGTAATAATACAGTAATAATACACTTAGTGGAGGATGCTCCCCCCGACACCATTATGGTGATCTCCTGTTGTCTTTAGCAGTTGAAGCCTGCTGTGCACAGCCTCAGCTACAGCTGGTTAAACTTTAGCTGCTCTGGTTTGTTCTCCACTTCTTCCTGTGTTTGTGGTCTCAGAGGAGCCTGCAGGATTCTGTCTTTTGCCTCCTCGCTGTCCATTGATTTTATGTGTCTTCTACTCAACTGGGTTGTGTGGCCTGACTAGTATCCTGAATACTTTACAACACAAAGAAAAATGGTCCAATTGTTCGTGTTAAAAGTGCTCTTTTTTTTTTTTTTTTAAGTCATCACATCTGAGCTCACTCGTTAGTTTAGTTCCTTCCTCACTGTTTTCATTTATGTGCCTGACATTGGCAGCAGCTAAAATGACTTTCTTGAATCGGCAGCGCTAATTTGTTTCTCGTCGGTGTAGAAGCCCATTTTAGTGACGACCCATCGCAAAGTCGTAACTATGCAGAGAGGCACCACCGACCCTATGCAGGGTTGCAAGGGAGGCTTGAAAGGACATAATTTCCGGTTCTTTTTCCGACTTTACTTCATATTGTATCATAACTTTTATCGTTTTGGCCAAGGTGATCTAAATTTATTCTCTTTTGCTCCTCTTTGCTTGTTTGGATCTGAACTTGGAAAGTTGTAAAGCGAAAGAGCCGACAGTCCGCTGAAGCATAAATGAGAAGGAAACGCATAGGAAACGTGTTCACGTTGCCAATATTCTAAAGGTGCCAGTTCAGTCCTGAATGTCTGCATGTGGTCTTCTCCTTTCTAATCTGCGCATACAACTCACAAATCTCTGCAGCGGAGTCATCAGATGACTTTCTCTAATATCTTGCGTGTTGAACCAAGTATTGATTGGTTAAAACACTACTATCTTTTTAATCATTTTCAAAATATCACCTTCCCCAACCTGTATTATTTTTCTTGTCTGCTTTAAATCAGGACTTTCTTCCGGTCTGCTTTATTCATTTTTCTTGGTGCTTTTATTTTCCTTTTCATATACACATATGTATCTTTCAGACCAGCACCAGCATACCTGGTGTTGCTCCATGGTGCCACAGACAGAACAAGTGTTTTGGAGCTAATGGTTTTACTGGACTTGACATTCCTTCCATTTATGAGTTGCTGCAAAGGCCTGCAGGCATTTGCATGTGTGCATAAATTAATTTGCAGATTAAATGGTTTTCATTTATTGTTGTAAAGAAGTCAGTTTCAATTTATTGAAAACCACTAATAGAATATTGATAACATCAGTTTATTTCAGTATTGATACTGTACAAAGTTTTGAACAGCATGTATACTTAAATTTTGTTCTTAACTTAAACTTTTGTAGAACTTTTACTACTACGGGACTTATTATTCCCGTAACATTAGTCGCGGGTTCAAATCCTCCTGGAGCCATGTGCTTTTCGGTGTGTAGTTTGCATATTCTGACTTCCTCCCACAGTCCAAAGACATTTGGGGGACAGGTCAACTCTGAATTGGCCTTAGGTGTGAATGGGAATTATTGTTTGTCCTATGTTTGTCCTAATTATTGTTTGCCCTGTGATGAGCTGGTGACTTGCCCACGGTGAATCCCGCCTTTTCTCTTAAGGCAGCTGGGAAAAGTCCAGCCCCCCCTCGCAACTTCATTGATGGATAAAGTGGTAGAGAATGGAGGGATGGATAGAGGAATTCTGAGAACATTACTGCTGATCTTAATGCTGAACTGCTATGGACAATATAGCTATTTGTCTAAAAAATTAGTTTAAACTCATCTTTGACAGTAAATAATTTGGATATACTGAAATGAAGGATAAACTACTTTAAGTTAATTTTTTTTCTATTCATAAGTCTTCCTTCTGCATGCTGCCCCTCGAAGGCTTAAATGGAGAGCATTAAAAGACAATTGTTAGATCTCTCTTTATTGATCGTCTTTCCTGCCTCCAGGTTACATTGCTCCGTGGAGTGGTCGCTTCTACTCTCTCTGGGACACCGGGTAAGTGCTGATGACCTTCACATTCTCGCTGATGAAACACAGCACAGTGCATGTTTGCATGATTTCTTAGATTCTCGCAGCACCCGAAAGGAGCAAAAATTGTTGAAAAAGTGTTTCACCTCCAAGAAGCACCAAGAACCTTGTGCTGCTAATGTACCCTAACGTGTTTGATAATTCAATACTCACGATCAATCCTTGTTTCCATTTGCTTTCAGGAGAAAATTGTCCTACTCTGGAGGCTGATACTAATTCCTTAATGTGCACTTGGTTTTATTTTATAACTGTAATTACAAAATACAATATTCTCCAACTGTAAGCTGAAGCTTTTAGAAGTAGCTGTAAAAAAAAGCCATTAATGGATGCAGAGGGAGCATCAGAAAAACTCTGGAGAATGTTACTCAACACGATTGCTAAATGTGTTCATATTTAAGGATTAGCATGCTAGATAGTAAAATGATCATCCACCCTCATATTTCACCAGTTAATCAGGGAGATCTATTGTATAATTTGTTTGAACATTCCCAGGGCGCTATACCCAACGTGAATAACATCTTACTGTTTTTCACTATCCCTTTTCCTTTGCTCCTCTCCTCTCACAGCTATGCCAAAATCCACATCCCCATTATAGCATCAGTGTCAGAGCACCAGCCCACAACATGGGTTTCCTTCTTTTTTGACCTTCATATCCTGGTGTGCACATTCCCAGCAGGCCTCTGGTTCTGTATCAAGAATATCAATGATGAACGAGTGTTTGGTAGGAAGATTTTATCGCTCCTCTGAAAGTTTTTTGTTTTAATGTTTGGGTTTTTTTATGTGATTTTATTGTCCTGTTGAGTTTTAATCTAAAATCCTCATCTGAAATAAAGATGTGTTTAGATTCCTTACTAAAGTTATGATGTTCTCAACTAATAACTGTTCTCAACTAACTATACCAACGAGAATAATTTGGTTGATTATGGTAATTCCTAAATGATACCGTGAACACAGGCAGCAACACAACACAACGTAACATTGCAGCACATATTATTACCTCCACCAAGGAGCTTATGTGATAGCCGTGTCTGTTTGTTTCCAAAATAACTCTAAAAGATATGGAGGGATTTGAAATTGAATGAAATTTTCAGGAAATGTTGACAATGGGCCAAGCAACAACTGCTTGGCGGAGGTCTGTGCTCTCTAAGCGCTTTTCTAGTTGCTTGTTTCACAGCTCCTAGCATAGTCAAACATCTCTGTTTTATATTAAGAAGCTAATGTACACATACTACACATTTAGCACCATGCTGAATGTAACACGTTTCATTAGCATCGATTGTTTACCAGCAGTAATTTAAGTATGAGTTATTTAAAATGCAAACATCCGGTGATGCATTATAGATCTAGAGTTCATCAGTGAGCTTGAAAGATGCAGAAAACACTCGCAGTTTACGGCTCGTTTCGTTCCTTACACTTTGGCGACTCCCATATTCACCTGCAGCTCCACCTGGTGTGAAGCCATTTGTGACACCACCTGGAGATATGTCACAATTGGCTCGTGCCTGGAAACACGTGAAAGGAACCTTTCTGCCTGCACATGTTTTGAGGACAAAGGTGGGCTCTGTGTTTGGAGGGAAGGGCAGCCACGATCAAGGGCAGAGAACGTTTAAGGACTTCTTCATCAGCCTGTTTCTTTCACAGTTAATTATCCTATTACAGCTATTGATTAGCTGTGCACCTGTTCAACCTGGTCAGCACTTTTCAAGGGCGTTAAGCCGCCAGGGCTCTCATAGCATGTTTGTGTTTAGGAAAGCACCGCAGATTAGAAAAGGGTAGCTTCCATGTTATCTGTTTATTTCTTCATCACACTGTACATGCTAATGCCTCTCTTTCACATATGGACACTCACCCCTTCTCATCTGCTCTTTTGTTCCTCCTCCACGGCCTCCCACCCACCCTCTAGTGGCCCTGTATGCCATCAGTGCGGTGTATTTTGCCGGTGTGATGGTGCGTCTGATGCTGACCCTGACTCCCGTGGTCTGCATGCTGTCTGCCGTGGCGTTCTCCAGTGTGTTTGAGCATTACATGGGTGATGACACGAAGAGAGAGAAGCCGCCTGCCGAAGACAGCAGCGATGAGGACGACAAGAGGAATTCCGGGAATCTTTATGACAAGGTCGACACATAAGAATTTGAATTTCTATCAGCATAACTGAATTTGCTTAGATGCGTAATTGTATTACTCTCCAAGGCAAAAGAAAGTCCTATGTTTTGGGTTTTTGTTTGTTTTTTTTTTCCTTGTTGATTCATGTTTCCGCAGCAGCAGCTTTTTACAGCGGAGTTTGTCATTTCAGTGTTTATCAGCTCACCTGTTTGTGTGATTCAGCTCTGATTCATTTTTAACAGCTTGTCATTATTTTATCTAATCTCCCTTTTATTATGTTTTTACTTTTTTTTTTTTTTTATCAGACTGATTTCACATTCAATCCAATATATTGCCTTGATAGGAACTCTGGTAGATTTGTGTTTTTATGTAGACCATTTTGATATAGACATTCTAAATAACTAAAATTCATCTACAAATTTATAAAACTGATTATATGCCAAAGTACTGCTACAGCTATATTAAAATTATGCTTATAAGAAATAAAAGTAGTAGTTTGCAGTGCACACCCCCATTTTGCTGGCATTAAAATGTAACATTTACATCTTTAACATAGAAAAAAAGCTGAAATTTATAACTTAAGATTTTTTTGATTAAAAAAAAAAGTATTTAAACTAGAAATGTAAAATGAAAAATTACTTGCTAGTGTTTTAGAGGGCAGTAACCTCCTACTCTGTCTTTTCTGTTGTTTTTTTGCACCCTTCAGATCATATCATCATGTTCCATCTCTACTCATCTGTAACTGCACATTGAAAATGCTAATCTTGATGCTGCTGATTTCATCCTCAATTTTCACATCCTCAATAGAATATTCTCTGCAGCTTGTGTAAATAATATTAACTGTTGACATGGTCTGAAAAACTGAGGATGCTCACTATTTAGCTCATTTAGTTTATTTAATAATTAATTTCACTCAATAATTCATCTGAGGAACCGCAGCGGTATTTCCTTATCAATCACCAAAGTGTCTGTCTCCCCCTGCAGGCTGGAAAGGTGCGCAAGCACGTGTCAGAGAAGGAGAAGGCGGAGGAGGGTTTAGGCCCCAACATCAAATCCATTGTCACCATGCTCATGTTGATGCTGCTGATGATGTTTGCCGTGCACTGCACGTGGGTCACCAGCAACGCCTACTCCAGTCCCAGCGTGGTGCTCGCCTCGTACAATCATGATGGGTACGGCTTCCAGTCACGGGCACTCAAAGCAAAACTCTGGGTGAAGCAAAACCTTGCATGCAAATGAGCACAGGAGCATGCAGGAGAGTAGAGGAACGTGCATTTTTCATAACATTTTAGCAGAAATATTGACGTGCATCTATAACGGATGCCTCAACTTGGAGTTTGTAGGTCACTGAAAAAAATCAGTGGACCAACTGTGAATGCAGTCAAAGCTGAAAAATAATTTAAGAGGCTTTATAGTCCTGATGATTCAGAGCATTAGAGAGGAAATATGAAAAGCTGGAACTAAATGCTCCTCTCATCCATTTATTAATGACTCAGCACTTCAACAATTCTTCAGTCATGCTGCAGGGAGCAGCGCAGCTGTCCCTGTGTCTCACACTCACAACGAAGCACATACAACGTGACTGCTCCACCTTCAGTTAATTGGTTGAATAGTTTTATGTCTGCTTCCATTCCTCAAGGTAACTTTTAGAAACGGATGCACAAAAAAGAAGTTGTTTTTTTTTTTTTTGCGGGGTTGTTTTTAAATCTCAGAGTTTCTTATGCACGGCTGCTCTATTTTCAGCTGTTGTTTCTCTTCTGATTCAAAGTTGTAACTGAAATATTGCTGTTGTTGTCTCCATGGCTCTACACCTGTCACCGCCATTACCTGCCAACCTTATTCTCCCTTCGTAGGACGCGCAACATCCTCGATGATTTCAGGGAGGCCTACTATTGGTTGAGACAAAATACAGACGAGCACGCACGCGTCATGTCGTGGTGGGACTATGGTTACCAGATAGCAGGAATGGCCAACAGGACCACGCTAGTGGATAACAATACGTGGAACAACAGTCATATTGCACTGGTGAGTCCTTTGACTTCCATTTTCCATTGGGTTTATGCACACTGAGAGAGTTTTTTATGCTGAGTAATTATCAAGGGTTGCATTTAAATCCTAACAGGAGTTGCTTTTTCAGTTTCTTGACCTTTTTCCTGTTTTTAGGTGGGAAAAGCAATGTCTTCCAACGAGAGTGCAGCCTACCACATCATGAGGTCACTGGACGTGGACTATGTCCTGATCATTTTTGGGGGCGTGATCGGCTACTCTGGAGACGACATTAACAAGTTTCTGTGGATGGTGAGGATAGCAGAAGGCGAACACCCCAAAGACATCAGGGTGAGTGTCAGACAGACAGACACACAGTCATATTAGTCACTTCTTAGCACTTGCTTGTTTGCATCCTTGTGCTCATTTTCAATCACTCTTTTTTTTTTTTTTTTGTCCTGTTTAATATTTTTATATAGTAAATTGGTTACTTCCAATGTGGCCACAGCAAAATACACATAGGTAAACTGGTACACGGAAACTACTTAAATAATAAATAAATAAAATCTGCTATTCAGTAAATGTAGTTTCTTTCCATCACAACTGAATATTCCAGATAAATATTAATGGATATTCTGCACCACCACTACCACAAACTAAGACTTTTTCTGCAAGAAAGGACTACAATGTTCAAACTATATATCAGAAAGTGTTAATAAAAAGCTTCTCTGACTAACAGAGAGAGACCGGTGATGGGGAAGTGCTCAGAATAATCAATATTCAGTCTCAGCAATGATTTGGTTCATTTCTCATTTACAACATCCTTCTGTATTTGGGTCAGAGCCGCTACAGTAACATAGATTCTGTACCTGTCTGTGGATTTTTCTGTGAATACAGAAATGCTAGTTTCTGAATTCACTCTCTAGCTGCTCTGTTGAAGTGAAAAAAAATCTATAAATACCAGTGAGAAATCTCATTCAAGTACCAGTATAATCCATTCAGACCTGGAGAGAAAGAGAAGGTCTACATTATTAAAATATTCTAGTAGTATTTTTCATTTGATCTTTAGAGAGAAGGTTTCGGTGAGACAAATGCAACAGTTTCATGATATAAACAGTATAAATAAACCAGAATCCTTTCCTATTCCATAATAGCTTACTGTCTTTAGATTGCATTAATAAACAAGCCTCAGAAAATACATCATTGATGTAGTTGTGGATTTAGTGAGCCTGTTTGGTGACATTTCCACCTGGGCTGACCTGGCTTCATGTGTTTTCAGGAGAGTGACTACTTCACCCCTCAGGGAGAGTTCAGAGTGGACAAAGCTGGCTCACCCACTCTGCTCAACTGCCTCATGTACAAGATGTCCTATTATCGATTTGGTGAAATGCAGGTGAGGAGCTAAAACCCTTGCTGGGGTACCTTCTCCACACTTTTTTATGCCATCATGTCCTGAAGGTGTGAGGTCAGTGCTCAAAGAGAGCCGTTGACTTAGAGGTTCCGCATTAGATATAAGTGTGTTCCAGCTGCGTGGCAGATTGGCTCAGATTGGACCAAGCACCAACAGCAGGGGTGTAAAAGAAGAGCTGGCTGACAGGAGTGTGGAGAACTTTGGAGCAGCTGACTGTTGTCGAGGGTAGAAAGGAGAGGAAATGCGCTCCGGCTCATTATGATCATAGGAGAGGAGAAGACATCTATCTAGAGTCATCATTAATGTAGATTCAGCTCAGCTAACGCGGGAGAATCGAGCCATCACTAGACAGGCACCGTGTGTGTGAGGTGAGAGCAAGAAAAACAAGCCCCCGAGTTACAGGAAGGAGAAGGCAGGGATATAAGTTGATGATAAAAACAGAATCTGAATCCTCAGAATCCTGCCTTTGAAATATCATTTAAATGTGTTTTTATACAGTATGTTCTACTATTCATCTGCACACAATTCTTTCACTAAAGTCACATTTTAAGTACCAAGTGTGTTGCTTTCACAGTTTAAAAATGATTTTGACTCTACTGGCTGAAAAAGTTGATAGGTTTTGTAAGGTGGTATCACCTAGGTCTAAGGAGGTAACGGTACGTGGAAGCAAACCGTCGGTCTACATGCAGAAATTCACAAAAAAAAAACAAAAAAAAACTCTGAGCTGAGAAATTCATGTTCCCCTACCCTGACATTTTAACTGCAGCTGATTGGTTTGTTACCCAACAAGAACCTTATTTGTGTCCACAGCTGGATTTCAGGACACCGCCTGGCTTTGATCGAACGCGCAACGCCGAAATCGGCAACAAGGACATCAGGTTCAAGCACCTGGAGGAGGCGTTCACATCAGAGCATTGGCTGGTCCGGATCTACAAGGTCAAGAAGCTGGAAAATAGAGAACCGCTGGACCACAAACCTCGGAATGTTGGGAACAAACAGAAGTACACTTCCAAAAAGGTAGAACAGACGCTTGTTTGCAAATAGGATTTGAATACACCATTAAAACAAATTATCTATGTCAAACCTAAATATCTATGTCGAAGATGACCCCGGGGGGCGCTCTAAACACGAGACTTTTTATTTTGACAATTTCCCGGATGTTTTATTTTCTCTTCGCGCCCGACTTCCTGTCCCGCACGCGACGCATTGTTGTGCTAGATTGCCGCGACGTGCTCCGCCATCTGACAAAAATAGAAGTGGCGCATATATTGTCGGAGTGCGAACAGAGCACGCAGCCCTGGCGGTGAGTTTTAGAGGTAGTGTCAGATTCTGGAAAATGGAGTTTGTATAGCTTTTCCCTTTCAGCTTGAGAGGCCTCTGTTGTGCTTTTCTCCTGCTCCCAGTTCTTATCCTTCAATGGAAACATGAACACATGGTGAACTTTTACTTCTTTTTTATGCAGTCTGATTTTGGAGCTGAGCATCGTTGGTGTTCATCAGTCGATTAATTCGATGTATCAGCAGCAGTGTTAGTGGTTAAGAGGGGAAACTTATTTTTGGCCTCAACAGAAAATTTGTCCATTTATTTAGAGGTAAATTCTGCCCACCATTCCTTTTCAAGGCAATGATCTGTGACTCTGTCAGGACGTCTAGAAGGTCCGCAAAGTGTGAGCTCAAAAATGCTCTGCTGTCTGTGTATGGGTCAAAATCACTGTCAGTATAAAGGGATTCAGCCTTTGGACAGATCCTGTAATCATCATGCAGATGCCCAGTTTTCCTGCAGCGATCAAAATGACCCTCTGCTGCTCTGGGCAACTCCATGGAGGCTCAGCTTCAGCAGATTTAATGACTGACGCGAGCACGCGAGAAGGAAAACTGTCAGCGGACCTGCGATAACGAGCCGATTCTGCAGCAACTCATCTAAGAGTTGAGCGCGTTCTAGCTCCTTTGTAGTCGATGAACTGTAAACAATATAGTAGATATGCTCTCATTTCTTTTTTTTTGACATTTTAGATGCAAATCACCTCTGTCTGACTTGATCTTTAGTATTAAAACTGTAAAATTAAAAATGGTGAAAGTCACAACTGCGAAGAAATGTGTAGAGATGCACTTAAAATGAACTGAACATTACCTTTAACTGTAACTGAACATGCAGCAAAGAGGCTGAAATAGGCTTTAAATACAACTCTGTTAATCGTCAGTGCAGATGGTGGAGTTTCCACAAACATAAATTGACAGTGCAAACCTAATATCCATCTCTGTGTCACCAGACTGCCAAGAGGAAGCGAGGACACATCAAGAATAAACTTGTAATGAAGAAAGGCAAGATCCAAAAGAAATAATGCCGTCGTAGACGGACTCTTCCAGAAAAACGAGTGCAAAGAAACTACAAACAGCTAAGGAAGAAGGCAGGCATTTATCAAGCAGGTACCTGGGAAGGTTGACATGCGCCAGCTGGCTAACACCAGAACTGTTGTTCGTTTCATCCTGGGGACTTTTTTTTTTTTTTTTTTTTTTAACTCCGTACTTGAATGTGAGGCGAGGTAGTGGGCTGTCCCACTTGTCTGTGTGTCGATTAATTTGTGGTACATGAATTGTTTATTAGTGCAGGTGTTGCGGTAAATAAAGGAGGCGGCGAAACGGGAAGAAGACTCGGAACATTTGTACCAAAGAGCCATTGACCTTGCTCCGTGGCACTTGAACTCTTTCCTGAGAGTGAGAGGAATTGGGAGCTTGTTCCTGACACGTGTACAGAGGACTGTATGCGGTATGGAGGAACATCACCAACATCTGTAATATTAACTTTAATATTGTTATCATCTCCTTTGTCTGCCTGAATCAACTACCCTTTTTTCAGTTCTTAAGGAAGGAAAATCATCTGAATATGTAAATATGTTGTGTAAATCAAATGTGGAAAAGGATGATAATATATTGGATTGTTGTGATGAGGCTTGTTTATTATTATTTGGGAATTTCCTTTGTGTGTATGAATGCAAATAGGATGGCGAATGCAATAATTCTGTACAGAGGGGTTTGATATTGTTGAAAGAAGGAATGTCAATTTTTACTGTGTCTCCCTGCTGCAGAGCTCTCCTTTTCATAAATTACATGGAGTGTACATTAGTGGTAAAGTTTTGGAGGCAAATTCAGTTGTGTGTAAAAAAAATAAATAATAGCATATAATGAGACCTCCTTTCCTGCAGAGGGAGCTCTTGTTCCATGCCCAACGCCTAGTGCCTCACTGATGGTAACCATCACTTCATTTTCACAATCTGCTTCCTTCAGTGTTGATGATCGCGTGTTTTATGGGTGACTCAGTGAACCGGGCACTAATGTTTGTGACATGTGGACTCAAGCTGGAACTATGGTTGTTTCAGCGTGCCAATGGTGTACTAAGTTTTATCCTACTTCTGTTTTGGAGCTGTGTCCTAATTCTACACTGCACACAAGCCTTAAATCATATCAAGTGTGCGCCTGATTCACGCTGTAGACAGACAGCTGCTTCACCTAAATGTTAATAAAAGGCGCTTTTCTTGGAGATCATTTTCGCTCCTGTTTTCTGGTGATTCAGCAGTGTTGCTCTGCAATTGGTCATTCAGACAAATTTAAAATAAAACCTAACTAAGCTTTAATTAGTAATAAATTGAGTAGAAGTGATGTGGACAGACACACAAATTGCAAGGAAAGAAATTCCTTGCAATTATGCCTTATTTTCAGTTTTTTTAAATAAGTGTTAAAATGAATAACATCAACAAACAATTTCAGATTTTTATTTCCTTTTTTTTTGCTTTAATATTTTTTGCTTTAATAAATGATAAATGGGGGATTATTTTTTTTGCAGTTATTCTAGTTAAAAATTGAATGTAAGTAATGGTTAGGTGTCAAAAATTAGACATCCATATTGATTTAAATGTAGGCAATAAATTAGATTTTTCCCTAAAATACTTCTAGGTTTAAAATAGTTTTAAAACTGCTCATTAGTTTTCTGTTTGTTGGTATTAGTTTTAACTAGTAGATGTTTCATCCGCTTAACGGAATAATGAGTTATTTGAGCAGTAAAGAGTTGGGACACAGCTTTGATGGGATGGTTTTTGGTTCGGTTTTGTTGCTTCACTTCTTTTCTTTAGATATTCTCTGCACAGATCACCTACGGTTGTTTTATCATATCTGTGGAAAGTGAGTATTTCTCAGTTCTCTTTCAGACTTTTGTAATCATTATTTGCCATATGATTAGAGGGCTCAAAATAAGCCTTTGTGTTTTGGTTTGTTTTGTTTTTTTTTTTTGTTTTTATGATTATCATTGTGGAGCAGCAGGACAGTTTATCACCTCTTTACTCATTTGTTCTGGAGTGTGTCCTGTTCCCAGATCCGTTTGTTGAAATGCTTCCTCACCTTTCAAATTTACAGTTACATAGTTTTGTTCAGCCATCTTTGAAAAAAAAATACACTTTAATGAACACACTTGTCTAAGTTGTTTTTATTGACTCCATTGACTTAAATTTTTCTGAGGAGGAAAATGGCCGCTAGATGGCAGCATTAGTCTAAGATGAGTGTGAGCTGCAGTTTAATTTTTTCAAATTCAGTCATCACATATTCTAAAAAGTGTTCATAACAACCCATAATTACTTTAAATAACCATTCTTAACCGAAATGTCGATGTGGTGTGTCTCCATCACAGAACTAACATTCTGCAGCATCCAGAGAATAGTTAAAGCTTTCTTATGAAAGGGAGGCATTCTCCAGGTCAGGGACCAAACATTTATTTATTTAAAAAAAAAAAAAAAAAAAAGGTCTTTATTAAGGAACGATCTTTCATTCAGTCAGCAGTCCATTGTGTCTGGATCAGACTGGTTCTTAGTGGTTTTACAATCTTTAGCTACAAGCTGCTGGTTTAAAATACAAACAATGAACAGTAACAAGTGTAAAAGGTCACGGTGAAATATAAATCCCCACGGTAATGCTTGAAGGTAAAGAAGGTGAACATTTGCTTTGAAAAGAGGCTGCTCAGTCCAGTTGTCAGTGATGTTCTGGTGGGCTTTTCTCTATAACGTGTGACATCTAAAAACAACCTCCCCATCCAGATTCATCACCACAGGCGACCTGAGGAGAAGTAAGAACTTAAGGAGGTCCGGATAAAACAGTTACCACTTCAACATTAAAAGGGTGGTGATTGGCTGAAATATCAGAAGAAGTGACAGAAAAAAAGTGTTATATAAATTCTAACACACACAAGGTCACATGGTATTGGGCGTACAATAACGATAGCAACGGATAAAATGTGCCTAAATACATTCAGAGTGCAGACGAACAATCAGGACCATCTCCAGGCAGTTCTCTGTTCTTGACTGTTTCCTGGTACATGAACACCTAATCTACTATAGTACAGCGTTGCTGCGCCTTGACGCAACCAGACGCGCACCAGCCATAGACGTCAAACTGAAAACTGTTTATTTCTAAAGTGCTTTAATGGAAAAATCGATGATTTTCTAGGAAAATCGATTCATTCTACCGCTGCGTCACAAACGAAAAAGCACGGAACACGTTCGTTATTTTAAAAAAGTGACAAACGTCAGTACTGTGCGTGTGCAAAAAAGGCCTTGGCAAGGTGAAAAATAGAAATACTCTAGTTTTCATTAGTAATGCTATTAACCGTATAGAAAAATGTAGTTTCGCCCCGAGAGCTCCGGACCGGTCCCGGTGGAGATCACTTTGGCACCTTGCTCTGCGTCAGCTGACAGTCTGGAGGACTCCGGAGGTCTGTTCACTTCCAGACGCCTGTCCTCAGCGTGGAGAGGCAAGGACCTCCTCGACTGTCCATTAGAGAGGGAGGGGGAGAGAGAGAGAGAGAGAGAGGGGGGGGAGGCGGCGGCGCTCTGTCGTCAGGTCGACTTCCACAGAGGATGGATGTACATCCAACCATCTCCCTGGTGAAGAAAAGGACTCTGGAGGTCTGTTCACTTCCAGACGCTTGTCCTCAGCGTGGAGAGGCGGGACTTCCTCGACTGTCCATTAGAGAGCGAGGGAGAGAGAGGGGGCGGCGGCGCTCTGTCGTCAGGTCGACTTCCACAGAGGATGGATGTACATCCAACCATCTCCCTGGTGAAGAAAAATTCATAGTTTAGAAAAATACGCTTGTTTATTTCAAAGGCATAAAGAGGTCTGATCTGCCCTCTCTACTCTGAGCCCTGACCAGCTTCTGCGTGACCTCTGTCCTGATGCCTCTTCAGTTTGACAGGGTCTCTGGTTCTTCTGTACCTCTTTAGTGAAGTATTTGGGTTTCCAGGGTTTGTTATCAGCCGCTCTCTGCTTCTCCTCCCCCCGCTGTCGCTCCTCCAGGCGATGTTTGTGCTCCGTGGCCTCGTCAATGTTCCCGTCCTTCAGAGATTTGGTGACGTGCTTCCACAGCCTCCTGGAATCAAATAAAAGAAAACAGGTTAAAATCATTCCTCCACGTTCGGCGCTCCAACACCTGACGGATCACGAGGGTCCACCTGGATTCTGTCCTCCCCTGTCTCTCCACAGGCCGCAGCTTCTTCTTGGTGACGGGAAGTTTGTCCGTGTCGATGACTTTGGTTTCTCCGCTGCTGTAGGTGAACTCCAGAGTGCCATTCCACTCGCCCTGAGCTTTGCACACGATGGTGTTGGTGGAGTTTTGTTTGACCTCCGCTGTCACTCTGTAGTGAGGGAACGTTGTTAGGAGCTGAAACTGCTGAGTCAGAGATTAACCCAGAAAATGGCCTGCTGGGGCCATCACCAAGCATCTTACGTATTTTTCATCTTTTCATTTTACATCTTATGTATTTTACTCATGATCTTAATCCGGCATCTTAAAAAAAACATCGCCACCTGGTGGCCACTGGTGGTGATGAAACATGCTGAAAATCTATGCGCAAGAAGATCGATTTTAAACTGATGTGGATATATTTCCGTTGCGCTAAATCATCACTGGCCACAGTTTTGCACAGTGTTTTGAAGACATTTACGCGTCAGATGAGCTTTTCAGCTATGTTACAGATGGAAAAGAGAGAGAAACTGCACAACGAGTCGTGAAATCATTCGTTTATGTTCACTACCCATCAGAAATGGCCAAAATAACGCTGCAGAGTCCAACCATGAATGGTTTTGAAGCTCCATGCCTCCCCATCCTAACAGCAGGAACCCCCACCTGTGAACTTTGCCCCCATAGAAAGGTTTGGTGTGGAAGGTGACGGTGGCGGAGTAACCACTCTTGACACAGCTGATGGAGACTTTTCCGCCCAGTTCGACCCAGGGCACGGTGAGGATGGAGCGGGCGTAGGCGCTGGGCAACGTGAAGACATACTCTTCATCGTGCTCCAGGAGACATAGGACTCCTGAGAGGAGGAGGAGTGAGAGCAAACATGAACAGGAGCAAAGAACGCTGAGACTTCCTGTCTCCATCTGTTATCAGTCATCAAATGGCTGCATGACTTTTCTTTTTCTACTTTATTATTCAACAACAACTGAGAAAAAGCTCATTTTTATGTTATTTAGAATAATGAGTGTACGTAAAGAAGACAGGCTGGTAAGTCAATTTTATTAAACCCTCTGACTTTAATCTGAAATTATATGTCAGAAGTCAAACATTTTCGCCTGATTGTTGGATATATGTTTAACGATGCTGTTGAAAATGGTAAATGTTGACCACTGTGATAAGGATTGAAATTGAATTTAAGTGGCGACCCCAAACTCGTGATCATGGAGTGCGTGCAACTCATCAGCACATTCTTGCTCTCACATGTCCATGAATGGTTTCCTGTCTCACTCTCTGCTCCCTCACATGTTCACACGAGACACTACGCTAGAAGGCCCAGTTGACGTTTCAAAGTAAAATGTAAAAATAGATGGATTTACTTCCCGCCAGTAAAATTCCACTTCTTTTGGATGAAGGTCCAAACAAAAAGGATGTCTGCTTAAACAGTCAAATTGATCCATATATGTCAGGTTTTAATCAGACTATAATTATTCATTTAGCTTCAGAGGTTTATTTTACAGCTTTATTTGACTTTTTGTAAAACTAAGAATATTTAGTCTTGGCTGTTGAACAATATTATAACAGAAATGTGAAGATCCATGCAATAGCTATAACTTTACCATCAAACAACAGCCATGATATTTTAGATGTCATGCTACTAATTTGTTTAGTAATAATAATAATTCTTCTGGGGTGTTACTGTACTTTAAATGCACACTCCTTTACCAAAGCTAAAAAAACAACCTTTGAAACGAAACGGCTTTTTCAGACTGGAAAATAAAACATTTAAATAACTGTCAATTTAGCTGACAACTACAGCTGATTTTATAATATCTATTTTATAAAACTTATCAAATATTAGCTTTATAATATTATAAATATTAGCTGACCTGAATCCCAAATGTGGTCAGTATCGTCTTGCAGGAAGTTCGTCTTCATGTGAAAGTGATTTAGCTTAGCTTAGCATCCGCTTTGTTCTGGAAAAGAACATTTTGTAACAAACTGGATCCAGCACCTTAGGATCCATCTGAATACTGTAGTTTTCTATCCCCCTGTATCCTGCCCTCTGATTGGCTATAGATGTGCCTGGTGACAGACCGGCTCTATGGAAGCCGGGTCTCAGTACTCGATCAGCATCATATTGTTTGTTCTGTCTCATGTTCGGGTGTTGTGGATGAGCTCACCCTCTCCCACCATAGACACGCCTATCGACATTCCCATGAACTTGCTCTTGGTCCACACGTGGGCGCTGACGCACATCTTCCTCTCCCGACACTCACAGTAAAATCCAGACACCGGTGGGTGATGGGAGACCTGTTCCGCTACGAATCGAACTCTGTAGCATCCTGTGGATGAATCATCCACTGGCTGGCTGTTGTTTGGACCCCTGCTCTGATCCCGGGAGGACCCCTGGTTGGACCTGCCCTGAGGTTTGACTTTTTCCCAAGGAACCTCCCAGGAGCAGTGGAACGTCTCTCCCAGTATGGGGTTGTAGGGCTTTTTAGCCACCGCACCTTTACGCCCCTCATGGAAGGCGGTCAGGTAGTACTCCACAAAACGGACTATCCGGTCCTCAGCTGTGGCTCCGGCTGTGATCGCCAGGAACATGTCAGGATGGGCCATGAAGTTAGCGTACATCTCCAGCAGCGAGCGCTTCTCTAAAATGAAGGTCGGCAGCACCACCTAAAAACAACAACAAAGGCTCAGATTTAGAACCTCTGTCCTCCTGCGTGTCAGAGGGACAGTTGGTGCGTTGGTGCGTACTCGTGTGAGGTCCATGCCCAGTTTGAGTTGGGACAGCAGGTGGAGGATGATGCTCCGTTGGTCATCCAGGACGCCCAGGTCCTCCTCATCGTTGTCCTCTGTGTCCGTCAGCTCTTCAGAGGGGTTGATGTCCTCCAGCCCGGTGTGGTGCTGTGACAACATGAAGACACACAAAGAGGCTGGAGTGAAGTGAAATGTTTCAGAGTGGATCCCAGCGGCAGCAGATCACATGACTGACGCACTGACAAAAAAAAAAAAAAAAAAAAAAAAAAAAAAATCATGGTCATTCATGCCTCTGAGCTGTATCAAGCGTTCGAGTCGTGCACGTGGGATCGAGCCCCACACAGAATGTTTATTTGGTCTGAGCTTCACCAAAAAGAGCTAAAGTCATGCTAACATTAAAGGATAATGTTGTAACCGAATTGTCCTTATGTATAATAGTTAATTAATATAATTATCGACGACGACAGAATAAATACTAATTTCCTACAATTTGAATGCATGTAATTGCTCACTTCCATCCTGTTATTAAAACAGTAGCTGCGTTATATCCATTTCATGTCACAGATATCTTCATAGGTGCGGGTATCCTGGCAACAAGGAGCTCACACAGCTCACTTAGGCTGATGGCAGAATGATCCCCCCCACACGTGGTCCCACCTCTGGAGCACCGGTAAGGAGCACCACGGCTCCCCCTGAGACGTCTCCTGTGCTGGCACGTAAAGGCCTTCAGCCTCACAGTGCCGTCATGGTCACGTGACCTTGGCATCTGCCAAAGCCATCAGAAGTCTTTCATCTTTGTTCCAGCTTTCAGCTGGAAACACGTGTAGTCAACTGGAAACAAGCGGAGGCTAAAGCCAAGCTGATGTCTTTGATATCTGCTGTAACTTGGGGCAGGACGGGAGGAGAAACGCGGCAGCGACTGATGTATAATGCAGAAAGCGCGCTCCAGCCTGTGGGCAACCTCTCTACACCCCCTCTGCCGTACTGCTCTTTATCCTCCTTGTCTTCCTCTGCGAAATAAAACCGAACAGATGCCGTCCTTGGCAGTCAACGTCAGTCTGTCTGTACGTAGCTCTTGTGCGCACCTCGGACAATGACAGGTTTCCAAATGTGAATTTAAAAATAAAAAAAAAAAAAATCCCTCAACCTTTGGAAAGCATTACTAATGAGCAGGGACTCTAAGGGGGGGAATCAACACTCCAGAATTAATAGATATCATTGCTCCTGTGGAGGAAAATCACAACCCCAGAACTAACTTAAAACTTCAATTTTCGCCCAACTTTTAGAGTGATGCTAAAAGGAAAGAATTACAGTTTAAATAATAATGTAAATCACCTCATTTTTCAATCCACTCATGCCGATCATCAGCTTAGCTGACAAAAAAAAAAGACCAATTTCAAAGCTAACATTAGCAGCTAATCTAAGTAAAGACACCAGCAAAAGCTATGATGTAGAGGAGGATGTATCCTTCACCTCGACCAAGACCCTGAGAGTTCTGAGTCTAATATGTCTCATTTTTATTGGACAGTCAGCAAGAATTCTGATGGAACCTGAGTCAAAGCTCCTGGCAGCTGAATGTTGTGCACGTCCCTGCAGAAAACAGGTCAGAAACACTTCAAAAGAAAAGGTTTCCAGGACTAGAGCCCTTTACTTTCACCTGAATATTGCACTGCACGCATGCATGCCAAAAGCTCCACATATCCATTCACACTTAACATCTGTACCCAAATAAGAGAAAAAGAGAGAGAGAGAGAGAGTCAAACACACGTGAGTGATGCATGCATGAACACACTAAGTACAGGAGTCCCTGGAGCTGGTTTGTTCTCTGGGCAGAGTATATATAGACATGAAATGGAAAAGAGGTGCAGGGGAGGGGGGAGGGGGGCGTTATGATTCCAGCGGTTCTAACTAATTAAAGAGCTGCCTGACAGGAAATTACTGCTGAGGAGGTCAGCACATTTGTGCATGTGGATATATTGAACAAAGTGTTTGTCACTAGCAGGGACTCCTAAATGCATTTCTATTCCTCTAGGGGGAGCTGTTCGTCTATCTGCCATAACAAATGACCATGGACAGTGTTCAAATATCATAATAAAATAGACATTGACTTTATTCTATGGTTACTAAAATGGTTAGTTACATTAGCTATATTAGCTACATGTGGAATCTGGGCTAGTCCAGTAAAAACACAAAGTCACCTGCATGTTCTTAGCTAGGTTCTATTCCCAGAAGACAACATAGCACACTTGAATTTAGCTAAGGGACCAAACATACTCTACATAATCTGATTGACTATGTACGCACAATCCCCTTCGCCCTGTCCCCAGGGCTAATTAACCAGATCATCCATTATTTACCTACCCTTTATTACAACCTTTTAAAGGAAACACACAAACTATTAAGACTCAACATGCTGTAACTAAGAAGTTGCAAAGGAAACTCGTAAAGCCTCAGAGGTAACATAAACTCATTTAAGTATATGTGACACTTGAAGCTGTGTTATTTAAATATAAATGTGTCAGGCGAACCTCATTTTCCTTGAAAAGACAGTGAATGTGTAAAAATGAATAGCAAATAAAAACACCAATCTAGATGTCAACATCAGCGTAGCAATAGTCTGCTGGTGACTTTGCTCCAAAATCCATGATGTTAACAAAGACTGTCAGCATTGGAGAGAAACTCTGCTTCACATCTCCAATAAAATGCCTCTTCAACTGCAGTTTTCTCTCCATAACACACACACACACACAAACAAATTCACAGGAAATGCATATGAGGAAGCAAACACAAGCAGGCTGTAAACACTCACGCTGCTCTGCTGTGAAGCTGCGTTCTTGACCTGCATGCAACTGGATCTCATCTCCAACAAGGGAATAAACCAGAAAGAGTAAAAACCCAGTTTAGTCGAGAGAGGCTGGAGCTTCCTGCAGAGCGCTCGGCACAGGGGCTGACTGAGACTGCAGTTTTGGGAGCGTTCCGAACTTCTTCTCTCCGCTGAACTTGCCGACTGAGCAAGCAGCTCTGGATGGAAGTGAAGTAGGTAAAGCTGCCGGGCTGTGCGTGACTCCTCTCCGCCCTCCTCCTGCTCTGACAGCGGAGGAGGAGGGGAAAAGCGGGAAAAAACAGAAGTGGGGGAGAATCTGTGACGTTCTGCTCTGCCTCAGTTCTCCCGTGTATTTGCCTCTATCGTTCTTCTTTTAAGTCGCTCCAGTTTAACTCGTCCTCTTCTCACAAAGCTGACAGAACGTCCACGTCCAACATTGTGTCCCTTCACATGATTATTCCCTTAACTGTCAGGAGTCCAGAAGTGAAGACGACAACAGCGCAGCCTTCGCTTCATTTCAAACACATTTTTCCGCAAAACTTATTTTCTATATATTTTGAATGTTTTCCTTTGTCCCCTTTATCTTGAACAGGATATAACTTGAATACATTTATTACTGATGTTCAAAGTTTTGTTTTAATTGTAATTTTAACCACACTATGTCAACCCAATAATAAAGAATAAGTGAGAAGTGTGTAGAAACTATAGAAAAGTATTTTCTGTAAGTTCACTATGGAGGTATTTGACAGCACTTCCGTATGAGGGCTTTTTCTCATTTTCCGTTGTTATGAATTGTGTTTATTTTATCTCTCCACTCTTCCTGCTGACATACATGTACATGTACACATGTCCGCGTGTTTGATTACCAGTCGGGGAGTATTTCTACATTCCCATCCTTCCTGACATCCTCCTCCCTCTCTCTTTCTCTCTCTCCATCTCAACACTCTCCACTTTAATTGACTTCACTCTCATGTTTGATTCATTCTTCCCCGCCGCTCGTCCGCCCTCACGCTGTCGTCTCCCTCGCCGTTTCCTCCGTTCAGCAGCGCTTGCCTCAGCTCTTGTTCTGGCCATCAGCTATTCTCTTTCATCACGCACTGCCTCCCTCATCTATTCTCTCCTCTTTTGTGGACTCCCAAGTTGATTTCTGCCTTTCCTCTACGGCTCCTGTCACAAAACTTAGGCGCCATTAAGAAAACGGTGGTGTGGGCCCAACATGGTGGGGGTTGTTATTATTTACTACCCATCAACAACAATAGAGGACACGTCACCGCTTCCTCGCGCTGCACAATGGAGCTAAAATATATGCAGATTAATCAAGATGGCTGATGTTGAAACCTCAAGTTCTAATGTCAACATGCAAAAGCTGCATTGAGAGACTTTTCAGGGCATCAGCTTGTGATTTCATTAAAAACTTTAGCAATATTACATTTAAAAGTCCAGAAAACTCATTTAGAGTAAGTACAAGAGGTTAATACAGGGGTGGGCAATTCTTTAGCCTGAAGGGCCACATTGGGTTTTAGATCTGGATGAAGGGGCCGGCCAGGTGGTGCAGGAAGCTAACCCCCCAAATGAGGATCAGAGGTTAGCTAAAAATCCTCCTTGATTGACTGAGAAAACGTTTTGAAGAGCCTGTAAATTGGTCCAACTAGAGATGGATGATGAAGCTCCAAATGATGTCTGGCCCCACCTTCTTGAGAGGACCTGTTAGCATGCTAGCTGAAAGGGGGGGGTCTGGACCTTTTTCTAACCAATCAAGCTGACAACCCTCTTCATTTGGCTGTTGGAGAAATGATTGTGAAGGCTCTGCGGGCCGCATTAAATAGTTCGTCGGGCCACATGTGGCCCCCGGGCCTTAGTTTGCCCACCTCTGGGTTAATAGATGTATGGTGAAGGGATAAATATTCATGATAATGTATAGATTCAATTAAGTCAACACACCGGAAACGACTGATTAATAAGGAAAGTAAATATCACATAAACGGACAAAAAGAAGAAGGATTTCTAGATGCAGCATCGGTGTTTACGGCATGTTTTTGCCAGAGATGCTGCCTGCATCTGCGACTCTTTTGGATGTTATCAGGAGAGCGTGTGGGCGCCGGCTCCAGCTTCCACTTCAAAAGACTCCTCAGATTGAGCAGCCGTGTGCTACAGAAACAGGATGACACACTGCACTCAGCTTTGGGGAAACATGGCCAAAAATCCTAAAATTAAACTACAAAAGAATTCATGAGGTTAACTGAACCCGTTTAGTTTTGTAAAGACAGAAAGTGAAAGAACTACAGAATTAGATTGTTTTTTTTTTTCCCTGATGCTGATACTCTGGGTTATTCTGGGACTTTGTGAATAACCAGGAGGCTCCAGCCACGGTTCTTTTAACCTAAATTAAAAAATTCCTTTCTTCATTTGTAAAAACAGTGGCTGAGAGCTGATGGGTGTTCACTGAACTTATGAACCGTTTCTGGTGTGAAATCATGCCCCGACAGAAGATTCCTGCTTCTGTCTCCTACCTCTGATGTGTTTGTGCTCACTGAAAGTGGATTTTTCCTCCTCCTACTGCGTAAAGTCAACAGAGGAAAAGGAAAATCGAATAACATGTAACATTAGCCATCACCAGCAGGAGAAAAAGGTGTTTCTGAACAGCTCAAACTGGGTTTAAATTGGCGCTATAATGGCACATTTCCTGTGGTTGAACAACTCTTTGATTTTAAGAACTTGGCATAATTTTATGGAGCTTTTGTGTCCTCCTGTGACTCTCTTCTATGGTTTCAAACCAATTTCCATTTTTTGCCTGCAGCCGAGCTTAATGTCATGTGATCTTAAAAGTAGCACAGTAAAACTATAAAAGACTACCGGCAAGAGTGTGCTTCATTCTCACAACATTACAACTTATTGTTAAATGATGGCAATTTGACTTTTCCCCCTCAAGATTCCATCACATACGTGTCACTGGAGTCAGATACTCTCAGAGAAATAAGAGACTGAAACAAAAAGTTACAAAATCAAATGGAAAAAGACGTTCCTTTGACTTTGATTTTAAAGTTTAGGCAGACGTTCTTTGTTTGCTTCTTCCAGATTAACTTGTTTTAAACACCAGTGAAACCAGGTCTAATGGGCAAACGATGCAGCTCGTTCAGATAGAGCCATAGAGCCTTTAAGGTACCTGAGGCTCTCTGCTCTGACAAACTCTGACTTTTGCTGTCCCAAAGTTTCATTCTTACAGAACCCTCCCTAATGGTTTTGACCTGGGTAGGAAAAACTTGAGGTTATTTGCATAACCCCGGTTCTCTGAGTAATATGAGTGAGATGTCTCACTATGGGATGCACGCCTCCGTCAGCCCTCCTAGAAGCATTAATTTCATTACGCCAATTCTGATTGGCTGGTGAACTTGTCCGTCCGCGGCAGGTAGACCCACCTGCTACATATGTCATACGCGGACGTCACCACCTCATTCAGGATAAACACCTTGTCTCACTCGCCCAGGCAAGAAGGGTTGTTTGGTGAGACATCTCACTCATATTACTCAGAGAACTGAGGTTATGCAAAGAAGTTCTCATTCATAATA
This sequence comes from Pao palembangensis, assembly GCA_015343265.1. Lineage (NCBI taxonomy): Eukaryota > Metazoa > Chordata > Actinopteri > Tetraodontiformes > Tetraodontidae > Pao > Pao palembangensis. The sequence continues at coordinate 8,975,361 of CM027095.1, read as the reverse complement.
CATCGCTCGATGTCTCACTATGGGATATCGCAGCTCCTGTAGTGCCAGACAAGCTTATCCTGCATCCACCAACCAATCAGCAGGACCTGACCAACTCAGGGCTAAAGGACCGCCCGTGCCACGCACGAAGCGAAGACGTCCAGCATGTAAAACCGGACGAAACTGAACAAAGCCCACGAAGTGGCCAAGCTCCGGGTCAAGTGAGCACGCCAGACCCCCAAGGCTGTAAGCCCTGATTCAAATAAGCCCTGATTCGAATAAGCTAAAACAATCACCTCCACCACCCAGTGGGAGAGGCGCTGCTTTGTGACAGGTCTGCCCTTGTGGGGACTGGCCCAGGAGACAAAGAGCTGCTCGCTACTCCTGAAGCCTCTGGTCCTATCCACATAGGTGCGCACCGCGCAACCTGAACACAGTGTGCGTGCGTGTTGCTCGTCCGGCGCAGTAGTGAACGCCGCCAGGTCGATGGAGGAACATGACCCCACCACCTTCAGCACAAAAGCCGGGTTTGGCTTCAAAATCATACGCACGTCATCCGCAAAGAACTGCGTGCACAACAGGTGCACTGACAGCGCGTGAACGTCACTGATGCGTTTAGCCGAGGCCAAAGCGAGCAGCAACACCGTCTTGAGGGACACAAACTTCAGATCTGCTCCCTGCAGTGGCTCAAAAGGTGAGTTTTTCAACCCCTCCAGGATCACTGGCAGGTCCCACCGGGGTACCAGGGGGTCTGAAGACCGAAAGGAGCCAGCGCACTCCCTTCATGACGCAGCCGATAAGCGGGTGCTGACTCGCTGTCAGCCCGCTGAACCCAACATGACAAGTGGCGATAACTGCGAGGTAGACCTTAATTGTAGAGAAAGCCCTGCGCTTATCAATTAGGTCCTGCAGAAAAGACAAAATCACCCCCACCGAGGACTGGAAAGGGGTGTGTCCGTGACGAGTGCACCACTCCTCAAACACTCTCCACTTACAGTCATACAAAGACCTAGTGGAGGAGGCTCGAGTGCTTTGAATGGTGAAAATTACTTGCGGTGAGAGCCCCCCTGCTAAGAGATTCATCCTCTCAGGGGCCAGGCCCATAGCGCCAGACGCTCCAGGTGTGGATGAAAGACTGAACCCTCCGCCTGAGACAGCAGGTCCCGACATAGCGGGAGCTGCCAAGGCAGCGTCCGCAGCAGCTGATATATCTCTGCCAGCCTGATGATATATCTCGCCGGCCAATGCGGAGCGATCAGAATCAGCTCGTGACCGTGCTCCCTCACCCTGGACAGAGTGGGGGAAATCAGGGTCGGGGGGGGCAAGGTGTAGCGCAGACCATGCGGACAGACGCGCGCTAACGCGTCTACTCCGAGGGGTGCGTCCACCCCCCGAAGGGAATAGAACATTCGCCCTCGATGCGAACTGGTCCGTCAACGCTTGCCCATAAAGAGCCCAGACCTGTTCCACCACCGCCGGATGTAGGGCCCACTCCCAGCACATCGGCGCGCCCATGGAGAGCATGTCTGCACCTGTATTCAGAGACCCTCGGACATGCGTCGCTCTGAGAGACAAGGAGTGATCGTTGCTCCAGAGGATCAGCCGGCGCGCCAACGCGTGCAGATGGTGGGAGCATAAGCCCCCTGCCGGTTGATGTAAGCCACCATCGTATCGTATGTCTGTGCGTATCAGGACATGATGACCGGAAGCTTCTCCAGCAGCTCCGGGAATACAGGGAGGGGCGGCTTCGCCGCATCCCTAGCCAAGGGCAATGTCTTCCCCTCATAGTGGGACCTAGGAGCCTCTGCTATGGCAATGGGCCAGGGGACGTTCAGCCGCGCTTGAACGCGTCCAGCATGACCGAGCTGGAATGCACAACGGCGGTCACGCCGCTCGTGCCCCCAGTTGTGCAGCCCCGGACATAGAGACAAAAATGTCGTCCTCATCCTCTGAGATGAGTGGGTTAAAGACATCCTCGTCCTCCTCCCCGTAGTCAGGGTCCAGGATATCCTCCTGGGACCCCAAGAGCAGATCCAGCTGGGAACCCCAGCTGGCGGCTGCTACTGGAGCTGTGGGAGCAGCGTCCAGAGTCTTCTGCTCCTCTCCGGCTTCTGGGGCGGAGGGCATGCCTGCCAGGCATGTTCCAGCCCGAGGCAGGTTGGGCAAGTCTGATGTGGGTCTCTCACCGCAATGACGTTGCCACAGCGACACCTGCGGGGCTCGGATGCTCTGGGGAGTGGAGCTTTGTCAGCCATTTCTCTGGGCTAGAAAGCAACAGATAAATAGAATGAGTTAGCACCAGAACACGTGGCGAGAGCCAGCCAGCAAAGCATGTACTCACATGCGCTACTTGCTCTTTATGCGTAACCAGCATAAAGAGCAAGTAGCGTTCAGCGACCAAGCTCGAAAAGCTCTGTCTGCGAACAGTTGAGCCACTTACCCGTGGACGCCAGAGAAGCTTCAGATTGAGAAGAGGTGTCTGAATGAGGTGGCGACGCCCGCATATCACATATATAGCAGGCGGGTCTGCCTGCCGTGGACGGACAAGTTCACCAGCCAATCTTGAATTGGCGTAATGAGATTAGTGCTTCTATGAAGGCTGACGGAGGTGTGCATCCCATAGTGAGACATCGAGAAACAGTGTTTTAACTAAGAGTCATGAAGAAATATAGCAACACAAACCAATTTTCCCAGCAAATATTCTGAATGCAATAGGTCACATTTCAGTTTTTAGGTTTTGGTGAAGAGTCCAGTTGAGTTAGGGAGAAAGTTATTTTTCCAAAGAACATAGACAGAGAACACAGATTTTTCAGCCATAGTGTTATTTTCTAAAGTAAACAGAGCGATGATCCAGTAATGAACCTGAATTAGACATTGGAAGGAATCATGGGTCTGAGCTCAGACCAGAAAACACACTGCTCCTGAATTTACTAAAACCTAAAATAAATGTTGAGGTTTATAATATAAATCAGGGTTTATACTAATGTTGAAACGTGAAGCGTCAAAAGGAAAAAGGAGGATTTTGCTGCCCTCTCCTGGAAAAAATAAGACATGACTGAAAGAATAAAACCGACATTCACTGCTGAGTTCTGTGTTCAGAAAGATGGAGGGAGAAGACATTCTAGAGTCATAATAATACTGATCAACTTTCTGTTCTTCACCAGCAGCAGCTCAGATCTGTGCTAACACAGTACTGCTAATGTACATGCATGAACCCAACTGACTTCCGCAAGCAGCAGCAATCTTATAAGACCAAATATCAAAAGCCACCACCCTAATAAATAATTCAAGGAGTGACCCTTTATCATCCATGGGTATTGTGGTTCTTGTCCTCACACTCAGGGTTGCTCACGGCATGTCTGAGGTTTGATCAGGGTGTTTCAATATGGCCACATCACCATGACAACATGACTTCTAATTGGAGTTCTTGTTGGTTTTCTTTCTTACTGACAGCAATATTGACTATCTGTAAATTCCACCAGCTTCAGCGAAATCATCCTATATGGAACAACAAAAATAATTAGGCTACATTACAATTGAACTGGCAATAATTCCTTATCAGGTGGCAACAACATGGATTTAATGTGTGAAAATACAGATTCTCTGAAATTAAAAGGTTATGATGGCAGCATTATCAGCAAATAACTGAGCTTTTGTTGTTTCCAAGCATAAGATGCCAAAACAACCATTTCATCAGCTGCACCTTTAGGCGTTAAACATTAGATCAGCCCAACATCTACTTCCTGCACAGATATTTTAACCCTCCTACAAAAGTTTGATATTTCCGATAATAACCTCATGTACTGTACCCTTGAGTTTAGAAATGTTTCATTAAGGATTAGAAAAAAATCTAACTCATGCGGGGCTCATCAGACCTTTATTTCCTCTCTGCTAAACATGTTCCAGATCCCCCTGGAAGCCCCCAGCTGGAAGCAGCAGGTTCACTTTTATACACTTATTCGTCTCAGTTCGTCTGACAGCTGTTCTAGTAAGAACACTAACAAATACATTATTTCACAAATCCTTCAACAGCACACATTTTACTTATGACAACAAAATCTGCAGAGCCTGATAAGATTGTGAGGAAAACTATCGGAATATAAAGCACACGTATATGAGAGTTACAACAGGTCAATTTACAAGAAAATAGTCAGTTTGGAGGGTTAAGAATTGATATGTTGACAGTCCTCTTGAATTGTATTAATTATATATAGCTGCGAAACACACTCCAGGTTAAAGTTCAAAGCTAAATGTTATTAAAACATTATTTCAGGTTGAAGTGCCGCTGCATGATTTTAGTGTCAGTCATACACTCACAGAAAAGCAGTGGAGGTGATAAATGTGCCGTATGGTGACATTTCTCACCTCTGTACCATGCGATGTGCAACGTTTGCTGAGGGCAGGAGAAGGCTCGGCTGAGCGCAGAGGCGTCACACCGCCATTCTTCAGCAGCTCACCTGAGGGCGACTTTGGTACAGTCCAGACGGGAACACCATCTGAAATACAACAACCCAGCATCAGGAGTGAGCCTCTGTGATGGAACATAAGTCAATGGTGGATGACGTTTCTATCCAGCTCCTGACCATCACGTATCCTCACTTCAGAGATGTGAATGTGTCGCCCTCTACTGGTCCATGCTGGGGCTGCTGCTCTTATTTACAGTCCAGGTTTGATAGATGGAATTGTTGTGAAGGAAACATGTTAGGATGTCCAGGTAAGCTCAGTCTGACTTACAGGTCCTTTTTTTGTTTGTTTTAAATTTCAAAGTACTTTTAAAGTAGGCAGGCACTTACCACTTTGCTCCCTACAGTCAAACTGCTTAACGCCTGCAATGCTGTTTCACCTCTTTTAGAGGACAGCAAGCTAAGCTGACACAAGTCAACATGCTGCGGAGCCTGAGGTGAAAAGCGCTGAAACAGCCCCAACGCCAGGCCTCAACTATGGTCAACTGGCAGCTTGACAGCAGCTTGAGAAACGTTAGTGAACCTTTTCCCATTACACGTTACTGATGCACGATGCACGCGCCAGCAGGGGAGGGCGAGAGATGTGGCAGTTGTAAAAAAAAAAAAAAAGTGAGAATTGAATTTTTTGAAAAAGTTATTCTCCAGATATTCTGAGGTTAATGCACTGTTGTGAGGTCATTTCAAGAGAGAGCTGCAAGAGAAATGTTTCTGGAAATAGAAAATGTCTTCATGAGCTTATGTTTCTGCTTTAAAATGCCATTTTTAAACAATAAGACTTCCACTTTGGAGTGAGTTGCAGTGACCCTTAATGACTAATGAAACCAACTCCCACCAACCCAGACAGAACGGTCCCAATCAGACGGTCCAGCTGACTCTGTTGGGGCTTAATAAATGAATGAAAACCTGCGTGAACGGTACTTTCACAAATTAGCACTGAGAGTCACGCAGAAGATCTTATGTTTCTCAGCTGTGACATATCCAGTTCTCGCTTCATATCTGGTCCCTTCGATCCATTTGCAACCATTTAATTTCCTGGTGTGAAAGGTGTGTGCTTTAAAAAGAAAACCCCTTTATGGATTTTCATTTCCTTAAAGGAAAACATGCTCAAGATTAAAGGTTGTCATTCATTAAGGTCGAGGTAGTCGCAAGTGTCCCATACTTGGAAAACTAAAGTAGGATTTTAAGTGAGAGACGAGATTCCTTCAGGAACCTAAAGAAAATCTCCAGAGATTTTATAATAAGTTTTGGTTTGTGAGTAGATGGATTTAAGGGAGGTTACTGGATACAGAAATAACAGAAAAACCGTTCCGTCAACCAAGCAGCTGTTCAGATGCATCGTATCAGGATGCTGCTTAAGAAGGTCAAAAGCATTTATCCATTTCCCTCGTGTAGCCCAGTTTAGGACAACGTTGGAGCTGGTTAAAGGCAGTAGGCTACATTTGTCCTCAAAGTCTTCCCAAGAGCTTCAAGTTGAGTCCAGGTTAGGTACAGTTAGTAAGTACCGTAGCATGCAACAGAACTGAGGTCAGAAGCACAAATACTTACCTGATTTACAAATGTTCAAAAGACAAAAGGCACAGTAAAGAAAAAAAAAAAAAAAAACTAAAAAATACTGCTATGAATGCAGAGGAGGGATGTTTTTTCCTGTATTCATCTAATGATTTTAAAACAAAAAGGTTAACAATGAAGAGCTAACATTCAGAGCGGTAAGAGCAAATTGGACCTGGACAGCTGATTATTTAAGATGAGACATGTTATCCTAATTAAGACGTAGATAATTTAATCAAGACTCTATCTGCTCTTCCCACTGCTTTCAGTTCTACATCCTGGCCAGTGTGCCGTAGTGTTGTTTTCGCCTCTTTAATCAGAAAATATTTATAGCACTGTTGTTATGGCACCTAGACTATAAAAGGGGTTATGGACATTCTTTAGGAAAAGAACTTTTGTTTAAACCACAGTGTTGAGGTTTTTGACATTGTCTCTACACTCGGTTCTTGTCTCGTGCTTGGGTTTTACCTTCCCTACATCCTCGACGGTGTTCGAGCCAATAGAACCAACTTCAGGCTGCAAGTAATGTCAAAGCTTTATTGGAACTTGACTCAGAGAGGGTTAAACACGGCAAATGGAGGACATTTGAAGGCACCAGAGTGAATTCCTTTGGTAAAGAAGGATTCGTGGATTTAAAGGTGTGACTCCTATTTATGTATCAAGTATGATTATTGCCTGACATGTACTGTATGACAGTGAATCCTGACAAGAGAGTCTGTAACCAATGAGCGAGAATACATTCACTTGTGTATGATCGGTACCACAGTTCTAATATATTATTGTGGTTTTCAATGCACCATCGGCATTGGAGAAAAAACAACAGTGAATGGAAAAAAGAGAACACAAACAAATGGAAACTTTCACAAATGGAACAAAACGTTCAAAAATAAACACAAAAACGGTCACATTCAGCAAACATTGGCGTTCCCTTCAGCCGTCAGGCGGGACAAGAGTCACACTCAGGCTGCTGATGCACGACTTTGTCACTGGAGCTGGGCTCTGGAGGAGGGGGTTGCACAGACAAGGGGAATGGGACAGGCGGAGGGGTCGTGGGCTCCAGTAGCAGCACTGGAATGGGGACCAAGGCCGACTCACCAGAGGGGGCTCTCTGGGGTGCAGGATGACGCTCCGAGGGCTGGGGCGGAGCCTGGCTGTGGCTCTGAGTCTGCTGGAGGATGTTTAGGCATTCTCCCAGACAGCTGAGGGTGGCAGCTGATGTGGCTTTGAGGAGCAGGAGGTCCTGGTCCAGACAGGACAGAGGGCCTCTGGTGGGAAGAGAGTCAATGGAGTGGACCAGGTTCTTCTGCTGGCCCTCTGCTTGGGACATTACCTGGGGAGAAGGAAATGCAAAATTAAGATTAGTCCACGCAGATTCAACTAATTCTAGTAACTTCTGGACTCTGTCATAACTCTCAGATTTTACCCAGTCACTTTTAAGTGAGAACGAACTAATGTAACGCTTGTCACGTTTACAGAGAACTTTTACGACAGAAAGACAGTACAAGGAAACACATTAAAGCCACCACTTCCTTAAAACAAAATTCTTCAACACAAAACACCTTGTTGCTGAACCTTAGTCTCAGATTTAATATTTCTAATCCAGCAACTGTGTTCAGAAGCACTCTATAATAATACGCCAGCTCCGGGCCTACCAGGTATTTAAAAAAAAAAAAAAACACGTTCCATATATAACTTATTCCCCTCATTCTTCTTACTGAAGCGCGGGAAGTGTAGCAACTTTATTCCAGAGATGTCATCTCAGGCTTGACTACAAGCAGAAGCCAATCTTCACAACCACCTGCTCCAAGTCCATGGAGCAAAAAAAAAAAAAACTGTTCAAACAAGAAACGTTCTCTTCTGCACTCTGCGATGCTCCTGCAGACACAGTGCGGATTATTTCTGTGTGACTCACCAAGCAAGCGTCTAAATGTATCACAAAAGGAAGACGAGGGCTTTCGCTTGCAGGTAATGAGCTGCTTTTTCTGGGCTAATGAATCTGGGTCATTTATCAGTGTGGAAATGAGTTCATTAATATTATATGATTCCACATGCACTTTTTTTTTTTGGTCTCCAGCCTTGTTATAAATAGACTGTGTTGTCACTGGTCTCATGTCACTAAGGTCTGGTTCATATTTTTTTCTGTTTTATAGTGATAAAATTAGTTTTAGATTCTCACTCATCCAGGTCATAGTTATCCAAAATTAGATCTCTCTGTGTCAGCTGGACTGAAACGTTTCGCCTTCTCTCCAGAGAGCGTCTTCAGTTCTAAGTTTGCTGGGGGCAGAGCTTGAAAATATAGCCCTGTGGACCATCGGCATGTTAATGGCCCGGGTGGTCACCTGAGAGTCGTTGGCAGGGTCGTTCACCTAGTTTCGGTTGGGGTGCTTCCCCTTTGTCTGTTGGGTCACATGTTAATGAGTCACCAGGTCTCGTCAAACGGTGTGAACGTTTGGATTGCTGACGAAAAGAGTGGAGGACTGCATTGTACGTGGGTGACGAAAGTTTTTGTGCGCTTGTTGCTCCGCTTTTATGCTATCATGGTGACCTATGACCTACTTTTTATAGTGCTATAATGTGGATGTAGCTATAAAAGGGAGGTTTAATGACAATAAACAGAGGAAAAGTGTGATGCATAGGTCAGATGAAACGTGAATTACATTTTTCTTTTAATGATTTTTTTTATGACAAGCAAAACTATGATAAAGCTGCTTCAGTCAGATGACTCTGACTGCGTCACACGTCCTGCAGCGTGACTATCTATGGACAAAATAATATGACAGCACATCTGCAGTGAAGTAATGTCAGATACTGAAGCCGCCTCGGGGGCCACTATAATATCACAGATGGAAACATCTTTCACAATAGTGGAGAGAATCGGGACTTTCTGGATCAGGCAGAGCTACCTTTCAGACCCAGAGCCTCTGTGTTGCTGTGTTACCGGAATTCCAGTCAGCACGGCATTTTAATTTGACTCAGTCGGCAGCAGCAGTTATGCCTTGATTTGAGTCTTCAGATCCAGCATCCTTCAGCTAGCTTGTGCCTCCTTTGCTACATTTGATCAGGGAGGACACGTAATTGCTGCAAAGAGACCTGCGCTGTAGCCTTTATGAACATAAAATAGTGGCAGACCTCTACTTCAAAGCTAAATCAGAGGCCAGTAATGGCAGCTCTCACCACACACAATCTCTCTGAAGCTAAGAGGACCAGTGGTGTTTCCAAAAATAGCCCAACTCCCACAATCCAGTTCTGCTGCAGCACTGAATGGACGTGTCCAGGGGTGCTGCTGCACTGAGACTACAGGCGTTTGATGAGTTCACATCAGCCGTGACGAGCCGGCTGCAGAGGGACGCCGATTCGTTCTGACTCCCAGCGTCAGAAGGCAGATGTATGCATGGATGGACAGGCAGGGGAGACAATGAGCTCAACATTCAGCTCAGATCTCCAAACACACACAGACACACATTAGCGCAGCCATTTCTTTGGGACTACCTAAAATATATGTACCGCAATATGAATTATGTAATGGTGGTGAAGGATATTCAGTATATATTTAATAGTGTTTAAAAGGAAATTAAATCATAACACTAAATTGTTAACCCTTAAACAACCAATTCTGCAGCTACTGTGCAGTTCAAAGCAATAAACTCCTCATCATACGATTTGACAGTTCATTTTAACACACGTGAAGATCACAGTGGGAGGACATTCTGCAAACACACCAATGGAGACGATGTTTAGCATTTGGGAGGAGTGTGTGTTCAGGTTTTCCTGCCTGGTGTGAAGCCGGTTCAGGAGGAGACAGATCATGTGGCAAAAGCACCTTTATGACCGACATCAACGTTTTCTAGCCGCATGGTGAAGTTTAACCATTCAATGCAACATCGGACACGTTTATGGGCCTTTAATGACAACAAATAAGAAGGGAGGGGCAATGGGAGGAGAGGAAAACATGGTGACATGATATAAATCATGCCAGAGAGTGCAGAAACCTCCAAGGAAAGATTCACACGCCACAAAGGACCTCTATTTCTCCATCTGCAGAGAACCCAGGCAGCAAAGGAGTGTTTGTTTTGCTTAATGATCAGACCATCTGTTCCGCGTTCACTCAAACAGTCCCAGGTTCACTTGAGGAGGCAGATTCTGCTCCCGAGGTGAGAAATGACGCTCCCCTCGCACTGATCGCTAGCTGTTCTCTTTCTGTCAACGGAGCGCGTCACTCAGGCGAGATATTCTTAGACGAGGGAGAGACACAGCGTGACAAATCTGAATGACGGATTCGGCAACATCAAGTGGGCCTGCTCCGCAATAAGCAAGAAGGAATAAGAGAAAAGACCGTTGAAATATTGATGCTTTCTCAGAAGGGGCATTGGCGTGACACACACAAGAAGCAGATAACTCTCTGAGGTCAATCAGCTTTTCAATAAAATGTTAAAGAATAAGAAAAGGGAAGGAATGCTGTCTGCGATTCGCCCACATCCAACCACAAGGGCCAGGTTTCAGACGCAGAAAGCAGCAACAAAAAACAACCACACGTGTTTGGCTACTTGGAAGCTACAGAATCATGGCAAGTCAGGCTGGATCAGCAAAGATAGGTTGTTGAGACAAACTCTCACTCACACTGGAACTAACCTGTCAGCCTCTCTAAACCTGTAGAACAGACACAGAAGCCAAAAACGCTCCGATTTCACATATTACTATCACTTCAGTTCAAAACCTTAAACTCTGTGGAAGTCACTCACAGTTCCAAACACTACTGACAACACGTAGGACTTTCTTACAACTAGAAACGATTAGACTAGATAAGACTAATAAAGATTCATGAGAATAGACTGTTGGGGCAGAAAGTTGGTCCAAAACAATCCCCTGGGGATAATATTCCCACAAACGTGTTTTTTGAACTAATCGTAGTAAAAATGACTACTGTCTTTATTTAAATCATTTGGATAACTCCTCATTCTGAGCACGAGGTGTAAACTCCAAAACATTCCTAGTCAAAGATGGTTTCTGTCATTTCGGTTCAATCATTCATTAATCGGGCTCCACATGCACGCATTGAGGCCTGATCGTTTGGAAGTAATCGCACAAGAAAATCAACAGCGGAAAGAAAAAAAAATCAGTCCTCTCACATCAGATAAGTGGTGAGAGTAAAGGCCAGTGCTGAGTGTATGGAGACGTAGCAAATGAGGCTGAAAGCGGTAACAAGAAGTGACACATCTGGCGGGTGAGACGGAGAGTGTTTAATAATCAAAAATGATGAGGAACTTCCAAGCGGAGGAATTAGTAATTAAGCCAGGATGTCATTACAGGTCTGCAGATTTAATTTCTTCTCTATATAGACGCTATAATTATTCAAAAGTCGATATTTAAAAGGCCAGGAGTGTTATAATATTCCACACAGGCAGTTTATCCTCCCTGAACACAATCTTGTTAATCACTACAACATCAGCCTGGTTCAGCAACACGCTTCCCCCGATTCCGAATTCTTTCACCACGTTAATCAGTATTGACATTTTCCTTAACACGCAACCAGTAGCTTCCAGGAAATACCCTGCGCGCTGGAGTCTCTGTTAAAATCTGTTAGACATCCGGAAATATCTGCTGAACTTACTGCCCTGCTGCTTTCCAGCTATCTCCAAATTAGCGAGCACAGTTCCCACAGGCAGAAGCACAGTGCAAATGTAGGCTAAACCCTCCAAGTCGATACGACTTTCCCAGCTTGCAAATGCATGGAAGTCACCACAGGAAGCCTTTTTCTTGTTATTTTGGTGCTATTCTCTGACTTTAGCTCTGCTGAATTCTGTTTTTTTCTTGTGCTATTTCTCATAAAACTTAACCACAAACAAACAGTCTTTAATAGGATTAATACCAGACTCACTGGAGACTTCCTTTAGTAAACTACAGTCTTTACACAGGGTTTAGATTAGCTGCTGTGTTTCCTAAAACCCAACTGAACTGGTTTTTCCTCAGAGGAGGCCAGCAGCATAGAGCGAGCGCATCAGTGTTCTTCTGCCCTGCTGTGCTGACAGAAATGCAGTCTTTTCTACCGATTTCCCCTCAAACCATAGAAGCACACATCCAGTTTCAGGTTTGAAAATGCTGCCCTGTCTGCGCCACCCACCTCTTTGACCTCCAGCAGCCGTCCTGGATACTGATTCTTGGACCGCCTGGCTGCAGCCGGAGATTTGTGGTGGGTGATGGTGACGATGTTGCTGGGTGAGGCTGTGTGGCTCAGGTGCCTCGGAGAACCCGGAGATGAGGATGGATTGAGGTGGGGAAGGAGGGAGAAGCTACGGGTCCGGCCAGAGGACGAGGAGCCCTGGGATTGGGAAGGGAGAGGGCGGGGGGGTGGTAAAAGAAGAGGAAAAGAAAGAAAGTGGCACGGAAAGTTAAATGCAGGAGGATCGTGATGATGTAAAGGGAGGGGATGCACTTTCAGATTATCTCATTGAAAAGGCAAAGCATATCAGCTCGGTAGACCAAATCAAATCACACACATTCCACATAAAGGTTCAATATCAAGTTCAAAATGAAAAAGGAGCCTATAATGTATACGGAGCAGCCGGAAGTGCTGCTGGAAGATCTAATACACTGGTCAGGCACTAAACTAGTTTGTTAGACGTTCTTTCTAAAATCTTCAAGATTTCCTGCAAAACTACAAACCAAAAAGTCAAATTTATTGTCACAGCTAGAACAATTTATAAGTACAAAATATAAGTATAAAAAATATGGAGGGTAGAGGGCTGGAGTCTGCTGCCAGGTTTCTCTATCAAAACAAAGGTTCAACTCCTTTTTTAATGAAATCATTTGTTCTAGATCAGCAAAATATATGTATCACATGACAAAATTATTTAACAGAGTAAGAAAATGCTTTATTTATGCTAGCTAGTATTAGCCTAGCTGTAAAGCAGCAAACTCTACTTTTAATACAGAAGAGACTGCCATGAGAACAGGAAGCTAAGACGATTGGAAACCACCCTAAAGCTAATCTGATGTGGTTCATGATTATAGGGAGGAACATGTAATTACAACAAAACACCAAGTTTCTTTTTTGAAACCACCTTTTACTCAAGATTCACCTAATATCGGTCCTTCTGTCATTTTATGTAAGGGATTTCATCATTTGTTTGACAATATCTGGCAGGCTCTTGTCACTTGTGTCTTTATTTCTCATTAGTTTTCTGGGCCCACAGAGACACCAGGCAAAGAACACAGGTCTGGTCACAGCAGCCATGCTAATAAAACTGATCAAATCAGCAACATCTGCAGCAGAACACAGATCAGAACAGCAGTCTTTACGTAATGCTGTATCAGAACCTCCCACCGGCACCTGACATTATGTTAGCTATAGATAAAATCAGAAAATATTGTGTTATTACAGTTTTACAGCTGTAAAAGACAATTTTCTAACCACTAACCCGAGCGAGGGGCTGGCAGAAGGTTTAAACTGAGAATAATCAGATTAGAGGAGAAAATACTTGTGCTATTTGAGTCTTTTGAGCAACCAAATGGAACAGACATAAATGAACGTTCTGAGTTTGTGCGCTTCAAAATGAACTTTGTTCATTTGCTAAACTAAGCGTGTGAAGAGAACACTGACTGTTCTTCTCACGGGTCTGATATTTCTGATCCTAAATCTGGCAGACATAAACAAAAGAGGCCTAATTCTTTGCAGGTGCTCTGCTGTCACTCTTCCGTGGGCGGGCTTGGCTCGCTGCAATGCAGCGTGGGTAGATGGTACAACGGTTAGCGGCTGACCTGTCATTTTCCACGCCGCTGGGAGGAATGCTGATTATAGACAATTAGCCATTTAATCACCATGATACTTGTGTATGACAAAGACTTAAAAAATAGAAACACAATTACATTTTTGGTATGAAATCATCAATCCTCCAGCTGATGTGTTGAGCAGTGTTGTGTTCAATTAGCTCATTAAGTTAAATAAAGCTTCAGACAGGTTTATCACACAAACATCGCCATCGGCACCGACATGCTCACGGCCGATGCCTCGTCCGCAAAGATACACGTTAAATGATGCAAAAAGACTAAAACCCGTCATGGGAGCAAGAACCACCTGCTTCTTTGTGGTTCAAACACAGAATGATTCAGTATTGACCGACCGAAACGGCAACTGTCACCAGTTCAACCCCTTTAACAAACTGAAGCTGAAAAGTTAGTTAGATTCACTGCTCTTTTTTTTTTTGCTCTTGTTTTTCTTTTTAGCTTGCTGAGTAAAAAACTAAACAGAGCAAAGCTAGGTCCTGTGTTTGGTTTAAGTTTTTTTTTGTTGACTTTGCTGCAGGCTTTAGATTCTCAACTCGTTATCTTTGACTTCTTGCAGTTCCATTCGTCACAGAAACAGAGGCAGTTGTTTTAGAACATTTATGAATCTATGCTAATAAGTTAACGTCATTTAATCTACTGTAGTTTTTTTTTTTTGCTTGCAAGTCAATGTTACACTGGATTCTATTGTGATCTCCATGTGTGAGAAGAAATAATGTTTCAGATGTGGATGTTATGGTTTATTTTTAGGACATTTTACTCCTCATCCACACTGCTAAAGGTGATTTGTCAATGAATGAACATGCATATTCTCCTCAAAGCTGCCATTGTTGCCGTATCATGATCAGATTGTGATTTTGTTGCATTCATGAAGAGCGCGGTCAACCTCAGAATAATATAGCCATTAGTAAGATAAACATTTGTTTGTTTTTTCCCTGTGGAGAAACGGAGCCTCTCCTTTTGTCATTTTAAAACCCTACTGCAGTTCTGCCAAAGAGGTCCATTATCGAAGATGCAGGCGAGCCGCCACAGCTGGCGGTCTCATCACCAGAGCGACTGCGATAATGATCTGAAAGGTAGACGCTGCAGCTCAGCCAAGGATGAGACGGTGGCAGAGGGTACAGTAATAATAACAGCTGCTGCTGTGGCGATGGCCCTACAGTCATCCAACAGGAACAAAAGGCCTTTTTCCTTCAGCTTCACAGGACCCGAGTTTCGGAAAAGAAAAAAAGAAAAAAAAAGTCTGCCTTATGATTTCTTTTGGCTCCAGCTGTGAGGCCATTTAAGGCTGCAATGTTGCATAATGAGGCTGAAATATTTAATTGTCTAAATAGAGTCATGATAGAGTGGTTTTCTTTGTGGAGTGTAGATAACACAGAGAGGAAACATCTGTTCAATGGCCAGTGCGGAACCAAGCTAGCTACCAAAAGCACACCCATGCGTGAAGGAGTGCACGCATGTTTACGTCTTGCACGTACAGAATTTACCTCATTTGAGAAGTTACATTTGGAGAAAAAATACTGGTCAGTTTAGGTTTGTGGTGACTCACCAGCAGATCCTGGCCCCCCGTGGATCTCTCCACACTTAAGTGTTCATCAGAGCCCTTCAGCTTCCTCACCTGAAACCAAACACAGCCACATAATTAACATAATTACAACATAATTGAGTAATTTTAATTCAGGTTGGACTCATGACAACATGTTAATCCCTTTTAAACACTTTAAAATGTGCTGATTGCTTTTCAGATAGCTTCCTGGCACCTCCCATGAATTTGAATATTCATGCCGTATTTAAAGTCAGAATTTTCTCTTTTCTGAACATCTTAAATAGGATCTACTTCTATGGAAGTAAATCTGTACCACTTTTCACTGAATTTGAATTTCTAATACTGAATTCTTTTTGCATCAAAATTAGACTTTAAATTTCAAATACATTGAATTTCTAGCACGCATTTTTATTTCTGACACTTCTTTTTTACAGAATTATAAAATAAATTCAGTGTAAAAAAATTCAGTGCGAAAAAAATCAGTGTGAAAAAAAATTTGGTGCGAAAATATTCGGTGCAAAAGAAATCAGTGTGAAAAGGACCATCTCAACATCTGGGTGACCAGGGAAAAGCAATCGAGTCCTGGCTCAATCATTCATTGTCCAGCCAATCGAATTATGCTAGATTGGTCAAGTGACACCGACCCCAGAAGATTGAATAGAAGAAGAGGAAGAAGAAGTAGAATAAGAAGACTGAATGTAATGACGTCGGCTAGTAGCAACAGCGATGGCGCCTCAGTGAGTGTCTTTACTTTATCTGCCGTGTGTTCGTGAAATTTAGCAATACGTATTACCTGACACACCCGCTCATGAACGTTGGCCTTTGTGCTAATTGCGTTAATAACAAGCTTAAGGTGCGCAAACGTGCTCACTTGAGCAACCCCAAAGCATGTCTGCTAGAAGATAGTCTTAGCACCTTTTGAGTACCTGCTAGCAGCAACAAATTTACAGAGAAGACATACGGGATTGGATTGGATTAGATAGATAGGTACATAGGTCCTTTCCAGGTATTTTTACCAGGGGCAGAGGGAAGATAGTTTCAGGGAAGACAAGATAGTTTCAGTTTGCGTGCTTCCCCTTTGTCTGTTGGGTCACATGGTAATGAGTCACCAGGTCTGGTCAAACGGTGTGAACGTTTGGATTGCTGACGAAAAGAGTGGAGGACTGCATTGTACGTGGGTGATAGAAAGTGCCTTAGTCCACCACCTCTGTTTAAAGATGTTTTTTCCAACTTGACATGAATGGCTTCCTTGACACCCCTCTCAAATCAGCGATCTTCTCTGGCCAGCACACGTACCAGAGAAGATCGCTGGAAGCACCCCAACTGAAACTAGGTGATCGACCCTGTCAACGACTCTCAGGTGACCATCCGGGTCATTAACATGCCAATGGTCCACAGGGCTATATTTTCAAGCTCTGCCCCCAGCAAGCTTAGAACTGAAGAAGCTCTCTGGAGAGAGGGTGAAAGGTTTTCAAGGAAACCTTTCAGTCCAGTTGACACAGAGAGATCTAACTTTGGATAACTATGACCTGGATGAGTGAGAATCTACACAGACAATGTTTGTCACTATTTTTGGAGAAGATTACACTTGCATTGACTTTCTGTATGTTTGATTGAAAAGGGTTTGTTTTTTCACTAAAAATAACTAAAAATGTTTTGTTTTTTTTTGTTTTTTCACTAAAAATAACTCAACATCCCCTCCTGGGCTGCCACCTTATCGTGGTGGAGGGGTTTGCATGTCCCTATGATCCTGGGAACTCAGTTGCCTGGGGCTTTATGCCCCTGGTAGGGCAAACAGGTCCTGGGTGAGGGACCAGACAAAGTGCAGCCCACAAAACCCCTTATGACGTATAAAACATTTGGTGTCAAGTCTCCCTTGCCCGGACGCGGGTCACCGGGCCCCCCCCCCCAGAGCCAGGCCTGGGGGTGGGGCACGCTGGCAAGCGCCTGGTGGCCGGACCTTTGCCCATGGAGCCCGGTCGGGCATAGCCCGAAGGAATGACGTGGGACCCCCTTCCAGTGGGCTCACCACTTGCAGGAGGGGCCAAAGGGGTCGGGTGCTGTGTGAGTTGGGTGGCAGCCGAAGGCGGGGACTTTGGTGGTCCGATCCCCGGCTGCAGAAGCTAGCTCTAGGGATGTGGAATGTCACCTCTTTGATGGGGAAGGAGCCTGAGCTGGTGCGCGAGGTCGAGAAGTTCCAATTAGATATAGTTGGCCTCACCTCGACGCATAGCAAGGGCTCTGGAACCAGCCTTCTCGAGAGGGGTTGGACTCTCTTCCACTCTGGAGTTGCCGACGGGGAAAGGCGGCGGGCAGGGGTGGCGATTCTTGTTGCCCCCCGGCTTGGTGCCTGTACGTTGGAGTTGACAATGCACTCCTAATGCACTAATAATAATAATAATAATAATAATAATATAAATGCTCCTCCGCATTGAGAGGAGTCAGATGAGGTGGCTCGGGCACCTAGTAAGGATGCCTCCCGGACGCCTCCCTGGTGAGGTGTTCAGGGCACGTCCCTCCGGTAGGAGGCCCCCGGGAAGACCCAGGACACGCTGGAGGGACTATGTCTCTCAGCTGGCCTGGGAACGCCTCGGGATCCCCCCGGAAGAGCTGGACGAAGTAGCTGGGGAGAGGGAAGTCTGGGCTTCCCTGCTTAGGCTGCTGCCCCCGCGACCCGACCCCGGATAAGCGGAAGAAAATGGATGGATGGAATAATATAAAATCTAAATTAATTGTTTTCCATAAATTCACTTCAGGCTTATTCTACATATCCTCCTCTACCACTCTGGTGACTTTCAGTGATTTTTATTGTATCATTTTCTCAATACACAATCAATAGCCCATTATGGCAAATAAAAAAAAAAATCATTAAAAATCTCAATCAAATTTAGCCCTGTGTATCCAAATCTCATTCGTGATATTATTATGTCTGAATGTTTCCGGATTTTTGCTTTAAATTTCCATCAATCCATCCATCCATCCATCCATCCAAATGTGAAGCGGCCGGGATGAGAATCAGCTCCTCCAAATCTGAGGCCATGGTTTTCAGCCGGAAAAAGGTGGAGTGCCACCTCGAAGCTGTCGATTTACCGGTCGATCTTTGTTTCTACCCTTACCTATGGTCATGAGTGGTATGGTAGTGACCGAAGGAACGAGATCGCGGGTACAATTGGCCGAAATGAGTTTCCTTTGTAGGGTGACTGGGCTCTCCCTTAGAGATAAGGTGAGAAGCTCTGCCATCCGGGAGGAGCTCGAAGTAGAGCCGCTGCTCCTCCACGTTGAGAAGAGCCAGATGAGGTGGCTAGGGAATCTAGTCAGGATGCCTCTCGAACACCTCCCTGGTGAGGTGTTCAGGGCACGTCCCTCTGGCAGGAGGCCCTCGGGAAGACCCAGGACACGCTGGAGAGACTGTGTCTCTCGGCTGGCCTGGGAACGCCTCGGGATCCCCCCGGAAGAGCTGGACGAAGTAGCTGGGGAGAGGGAAGTCTGGGCTTCCCTGCTTAGGCTGCTGCCCCCGCGACCCGACCCCGGATAAGCGGAAGAAGATGGATGGATGGATGGAGCATTGTTCATGTTGAGTGATATTTTTATGGATTATTGTGTTGAAGCTTGAACAAGGGAAAAGACAAAAAAAGTGTCCAGGAACTAACATATGCATGAGACCTTCCTTCCCTTACTGAAAACAAGAGGTGGCTTTATGAGAAACTTCTGATCCATGCTGTAAGTAAAAATGCCCACACATAAGTCCCAATTCACAATTGAAGAGTGATATTTTGACAATAAATGCACTTGCTAAGTTTCTAAAAGAACGTCCGACAAATTTAAAATGCTGCATGCTTGCCTGATTAATTTCCCACATTAACTATATAACAATAAAAGCTTCTAGGAAATAGTGTGCCAATTTATTTATTTTAAAAACATATATTAAATGGTGTGTATTTGTAGGTTATTTGATTTTTGGCAACATTTTAGGTTGGGGAACACATATTAACCTTTGCCATGAATAATAATACTAATAGTTAATGGTGAATTTGTGTTCCCTAATCTAAAGTGTTACCTGATGTTTTCACTCATTCACCAGTGGAATGTGGCATAATAAATGTATCGAAAGTGTATTATTCTTAAACTATTTTACTTTTCTTATGGGGTCTCTACACTGTCTTTTAACCATTTACAGGCAATTGGACGTGTCATGAGGCAAATCAAGCAACTGAGATGAGGGCTTAAGGAAACCTCAATGTGGACACTAGTCACCCAAAGACCCGACACAGTGGCTTTGCTCTGTCCACAAGAGACAGTAGGAAATATCAGTCCTGAGGTTAATTTTATTTACTCTGATCTTGAAGTGTTGCATCTGTAGTAAATATTGTGGTTCAGA
Source organism: Pao palembangensis (assembly GCA_015343265.1). NCBI lineage: Eukaryota > Metazoa > Chordata > Actinopteri > Tetraodontiformes > Tetraodontidae > Pao > Pao palembangensis. The sequence continues at coordinate 8,955,668 of CM027095.1, read as the reverse complement.
CATGGACAGCATTTTTTACAGTCTGTAATAGAATCTAAAAGTACCAGACTTTCTCATTCAATTTTCTTAATGCAGGTGCTTCTTCAGCGCATAACATGGCCTCGCCAGGAAGACAGCGACGACTGTTCTGTTGAAACCAAATGCCGTGTGTCGAGCTACTGTATGTACAGCAGTTCATAGCTAATGGTAGGTTTACTATTTATCCTGATGATTAACAACCATCCATTTGAATCTACTCCACAGCAACACCAGCTGAATTCACCAGCTTGGTCAAATTCTGGACTGGATGGGAGGCTCTCCCTCCAAGTCTCTCAGTACAAGTAATCAACAAGAAAATCACAGCTTCCACCTGTTTGGACAACATTATCATCCCAGTGCATTACAAGGACTACACATTCTTTAAAAATGATATCCTCTCCTTTATCTGCACTTGCCAAACAGGAATTGGTCTTGTGTGAGTGACATCTGGGCCTGAGATTAAACTCAAGAGTAGTCAGGTTAAAATGTTGACAAGTTGAAAATAATTTTTGAAATGTTGGCTTACACTTCTATTTTTAGTGTTAAGCCAGATGAAGGTATACTGGTTTTGGCAGTTTTATCCTTGCAACACAAAAAAATCTCTCAAATAAAATGTGTTCAAACTGGTCTTTATTTGACTGACAACACTGAATTGCATGAAACTGCAAAACATGAAAACATAACCTCAAATTTGAAGTCTTTCTCCGATCAGCTGTCTCAGAGATCCACAAACTGCTCACAAAATTGAACAGTGGAAATATAAATATCAATTCCAAAGGGCTGGGATGCAGCTCTTGGGTTAACAGAATTTTTTAGCAAAGGAAACTGTTGTTTGGCTACAGTATTCAAAAACACAAGTTCTTGTGTTGTTTTTTCTTGTGCAAGCGACTTTAAGAAAGTCCAGATCCAGGGGCATGCGTCCCAGAATATGCTCCAAGCGAGAACAAAGTCTTTCGCAAAGGTGATTGAGCAGTTGTTCCTAGATGAGAGAAACAAAATACAGATAGTTCAAAATCAAATGCTTGCATTAAAATTGTAACAAAACAAAGCTTCTTGTGAAAGAGATTAACCATTAGAGGAGCATCAACATCCCATTCTCCCTCACTCCCACCCTATAAGTTAAATTTTAATACTAAACCTGATGTCTTGATTTGTGCCTTGGCTTTCAGACGGTTGAGAAGCTGTATTACGTGCCCTGCCATCACAGCACAGAAAAAAACAATAAGGATATTATTAAAATTAGCATTACGTTGAAGGCTACACATCACTTTAACTGTGAATTTCTCTTGGAGATTATTAAAGTATCTATCTAATCTCGTATGGCTTCTCTGTAAGTTTGTTGCTGCTAGCAGGTCCTCAAAATGTGCTATGACTAACTTCTAGCAGACATGCTTTGGGTTCGCTCAAGTGAGCACTTTTGCGCACGTTAAGCTAGTTATTAACGCAATTAGCACGAACGCCACATGTATTGCTAAATTTCACGAACACAAGGGAGATAAAGTAAAGACACTCACCGAGGCGCCATCGCTGCTGTTACATTCAGTCTTCTTATTCTTCTTATTCTACTTCTTCCTCTTCTTCTTCTATTCAATCTTCTGGGGTCGGTGTCACTTGACCAATCTAGCATAATTTGATTGGCTGGACAATGGATGATTGAGCCAGGACTCGATTGCTTTTCCCTGGTCACCCAGATGTTGAGATGGTCTTTTTCACACTGAATTTTTTCGCACTCATTTTTTTTTGCACCAAATTTTTTCACACTGAATTTATTTTATAATTCTGTAAAAAAGAAGAGTCAGAAATAAAAATGCGTGCTAGAAATTTGATGTATCGGGAATTCAAAGTCTAATTTTGATGCAAAAAAATTGATGTTAGAAATTCAAATTCAGTGCAAGGTGGCACAGATATATACTTCCATATACTTCTTTTGTCAGTGATTTAATTAAAACCTTTTTTGGTGACTGCAGTAGTTGTGTAACAGTCTGACTGGTTCACCAAATGTGGCTTTGCTGACTGAGCAAAGTTACAGGTTATTGGAAGTGTCTGTGTGTGTGTGTGTGTGTGTGTGTGTGTGTGTGTGTGTGTGTGTGTGTGTGTGTGTGTGTGTGTGTGTGTTTGTTTTGTGTGTGCATTTGTGTGCACAATGCATAAGATAATAAATCCAAGATTTATATGTAGCCATGTGTAATTTTTTTCATCACCCAGATGTTTGTAGATAAACCTATAACTCTACCTGTTACCCAATAAACTTTATGAACTTGAAATGTTATATGAAGCCTTTTATAATCATTCAAACACCTGGCCATTTATTCAAAACTGCAGTGTTGACATGAAAAAAGATTTTTAAAAAAGTTTGGCTCATCTGTGTGAGATTTTTAATATTTAATTCTAGATTTTGAGACTGGAACTGAACTGAGAGTGAGGCTGTAGGAAGCACATTGGTATGTTTAATTTCATAATTAATATTTGGAGATAAGCCGTTTATTCAAATTCCAGTTACTTATGCAACAGAGGATCTATGGGAATCATCGCCACCAAGTCTACCCAAGAGTTGATGCGTGGCTTCTGCTTTCAATTAAAAATTTGACCTTTCCTTAAAAATATGAGTCAGGTCAAGTTACAACAACAAAAAAAGCCCCCCAAAAGACCAATATCTTTTAAAAATCAATTAAAGTTGCCATTATTTTTTCTGCATATTCTCCACATTGCAGCAACATTTCAGCTGGTGATAAACTAGGTTTTGGCTACCATGGAGACGGTTCGTGCAGCCGTCTCCATGGTGGAGACATACATTTTTTTTATTGTGAGTCGTCGTGGATTTAACTTAATTTTTATACAAACCAAGAGTCATTAGTATCGCAACACAAATAATTTATTGCGATGAAAATTTCCCCCACATATTGGGACTTACATCCAAAACAACCTTGTGTGTGTTCATGTTGGAGGAGCAGGTGTTCCAGCGTCCTCTCTTCCTTTAGAGGTTGTTAAACTTAAACATGACTGTACAAGTTAACCAATACCAGTAGTATGGTTTATATAGGGAGTAGTAATACAAGGTTACATAAGACAATAGGTTGATTTATGATTAAAGCCCCTTGGCTTCGATCATCACCTTTGATCTTGGGGTGGTCAAAGGACAAATTCCATCCAGAATTCAGAACATCACCAAAATGTAATCATCTGTTCCTTGGCCCATTATCAACATTTCCTCCATAATTTCACTAAAATCCGTTCATAACTTTGACAGCTGAACAGTCAGACAAACGTGTGTGTAGAGCAGAAATCTCATGAAAGTTTATTCACACAGATATGGTCCCTTGCAACAGAAAGATTTATATAGGAACAAAAAAGAAAAGAGAATCTCAGGAGGAGACAGAAAGTCATACACGTCTACTCAAGAGTTTTAAAACTTCAGAGGCAAGATTTAACGAGTCCCCTGGGAGTTTAAACTATTTTTAAAACAGCTGAAAAAAAGGTACCCATTACCTATTAAAAAAATAAAAAGCACCACTAGCGAACAACTCGTGAAATTCAACTGCGAAAATACAAAATTAAGTGTGCGTGTGTTTGCATGTGCACTAACGCTTGTGTGTGTGTTTATTTGTGTGTGTTACCTTGGCACTGCTGTCAGAGTGACGTCTGGCACACGTTTGAAGTTGGCCAATCCAGAACTGTTCCTCTTTGGCGTCTGAGGCTAAACAGACACAAAAGTAAACAAAATTAACATGTTGCACCAAACTCCTTCTCAAGATGAATATCTTTTATCTAAAAAAGTGTAGAATTACAATAAATTCATACATAAGTCAAAAAGCCAAGAGTCAAACAGCCGGATACAAGTCAGTTCAGCAGCATAACTAATTATTTTAATTTTCTCTTTTCCATTATTATTATTTAAAGTAATATGCTTTGTATTATATTTGGTTTTTTTTTGTGACCCTGGTGGTCATATAAGCTTGGCTAAGTTTCCAGTTTGTGTGCTAAAAGTGCATACATACAATTATATAGTTAATGTTTTTTTACAAACAGAAGAAAAGCAGATGTTTGATAAAACACAGGGAAAAAACTTAATTCAAACTCCACCAAAACTTGATTCCATCTCACTTTAGGTAAATGTGATATGTGTTTCACAGTTCAAAAGCAAAAGGGAAAAAGTCTTTAAAAAAGCAGGAAAATAGCTCCTGCTGGTCAAGCTAGCCGAGGAACAAAGGCAACAACTATCAAAGGTGTAAATTAAAAAAAAAAAAAAAAAACGGAAAAAAACCAAAAAAAAAAAAACAAAAACCTAAGCCTAAGGAAGAAAGAAAGTCATAGAACCTGAGATAAAACTGAAGTGTTCAGGCAGAGGTAATTAGAGACAGGCTGAGAGCAGCAACGAGAGCTGAAGAGTTATGAATCCACTCACTAAATCATATTTAATAAATGTCATCCCAAGTTTAAAAAGTAGCATTCAGTCTGCTCTAAGGTCAGGGTATAACAGTCCAGTAACTTCCTGGCTAAAATGTTGAATGTCTCAGCCAAAAGGTAGCAAAATGATCATGGAAGTATAAGAAAAGTCACCAAAAGAGTTTAGTAAAACCTGCAGGGTTGAATCAAACCGCAAAGCTGCAAAACAGAACGACACTTTCAGCACCAGAAGCTGACGGAAGCAAAACTCAGGGTTAAAGAAGAAATAGATTCCACTCGAAATCTGCTCTAGAGAATCTAGAGACTTCAGTGAAAATCGCAAAAGAAAGCACATTTTCCTCAGGCCTGTTCCACCTGCAGCGTACTTCAGACCAACTCTAAGAAAGAAAAGTCAACTAAAACTCATCCATGCTTTTGTTACCTCTAGACTAGACTACTGCAACTCATTACTGTCAGGATGTCCAAATTATTCCATTAATAACCTGCAGCTGATCTAGAACGCTGCAGCCAGAGTTCTGACAAGAATCAGCAAAGGGAATGATATCTCTCTGGTTTTAGCGTCTCTTCACTGGCTTCCATTAATTTAGAATAGACTTTAGGATTCTCCTAATAACATATAAAGCTCTCAGTGGACTATCTCCATCCTACCTGCAGGATCTCATAGTTCCGTATATTCCTAAAAGAACACTCAGATCTCAGAGTGCAGGTTTACTTGTAATTCCTAAAATTCATCAAAGTAGACTGGGAGGAGGAGCCTTTAGCTATCGGGCAGCTTTACTGTGCAACCAGTTACCAACCTGAGTCCGAGAGGCAGACACCACGTCTGCCTTTGAGATCAAACTTAAAACCTTTCAGTAAAGCATACATATCCAAATTAGATCTCACTGTGTCAACTGGACTGAAAGGTTTCTTTGAAAATGTTTCGCCCTCTCTCCAGAGAGCTTCTTCAGTTCTAAGTTTGCTGGGGCAGAGCTTGAAAATATAGCCCTGTGGACCATTGGCATGTTAATGGCCCGAGTGGTCACCTGAGAGTCTTTGGCAGGGTGGTTGGCAGGGTCGTTCACCTAGTTTTGGTTGGGGTGCTTCCCCTTTGTCTGTTGGGTCACATGTTAATGAGTCTCCAGGTCTGGTCAAACGGCGTGAATGTTTGGAATGCTGACGAAAAGAGTGGAGGACTGCATTGTACGTGGGTGACAGAAAGTGCCTTAGTCCACCACCTCTGTTTAAAGATAGTTTTTCCAACTTGACGTGGATGGCTTCCTTGACACCCCTCTCAAACCAGCGATCTTCTCTGGCCAGCACACGTACTTGACTGTCCTCACAGGAGTGTCCGCTTTCTTTTAGGTGTAGGTGTACTGCTGAGTCCTGTCCTGAAGAAGTGGCACGTCTGTGTTGGGCCATTCGTTTATGCAGGGGCTGTTTGGTTTCTCCAATGTACAATTCCTTGCATTCCTCCTGGCACTGTACAGCATAGACAACATTGCTTTGTTTGTGTCTTGGTGTCTTGTCTTTTGGGTGGACCAGTTTCTGTCTGAGTGTGTTGGAGAGTTTGAACTGTACTGGAATGTCATGTTTTTGGAAGATTCTCCTGAAATCTGCACCATGCTGGACCTCTGTTTGAACACCACCTACTTTCAATACAGAGAGGGCTTCTACAGGCAGAAACATGGGTGTGCCATGGGTTCACCAGTGTCTCCCATAGTTGCCAATCTCTACATGGAGGAGGTTGAAAACAGAGCCCTGTCGTCTTTCACAGGAACCGTCCCAAGCCACTGGTTCAAGATATGTTGATGACACCTGGGTCAAGATTCAAACAAAAGACTTGGAAGCGTTCTCAACCCACCTGAATAACACAGATGATTACGTCAAATTCACCAGAGAGGACGTAAAAGAAGACAGTCTGGCCTTCTTGGACTGTGCAGTCAAGATCAAGGAGGACAGAAACCTTAGTATTGAGATCTACAGAAAACCTACCCACACAGATCAGTACCTTCTTTTTGACTCACACCACCCACTGGAACATAAACTTGGTGTTATCAAAACCCTACAACATAGGGCCAAAGAAGTACCCACCACAACCCAAGGGAAGAAGAAAGAACAGGAACATCTAAAAACAGCACTCAAAACATGTGGTTACCCTGACTGGGCCTTCACAAAGACCTCCAAAAAACGAGACCCCAGCAAAGAAGAGGAAAGAAATAAACGTCACAGCATTTCTATCCCCTACCTGTCTGGAGTTTCAGAAAAATTCAGGAGAATCTTCCAAAAACATGACATTCCAGTACAGTTCAAACCCTCCAACACACTCAGACAGAAACTGGTCCACCCAAAAGACACCAAGACACAAACAAAGCAATGTTGTCTATGCTGTACAGTGCCAGGAGGAATGCAAGGAACTGTACATTGGGGAAACCAAACAGCCCCTGCATAAACGAATGGCCCAACACAGACGTGCCACTTCTTCAGGACAGGACTCAGCAGTGCACCTACACCTAAAAGAAAGCGGACACTCCTGTGAGGACAGTCAAGTACGTGTGCTGGCCAGAGAAGATCGCTGGTTTGAGAGGGGTGTCAAGGAAGCCATCCACGTCAAGTTGGAAAAACCATCTTTAAACAGAGGTGGTGGACTAAGGCACTTTCTGTCACCCACATACAATGCAGTCCTCCACTCTTTTCGTCAGCATTCCAAACATTCACGCCGTTTGACCAGACCTGGTGACTCATTAACATGTGACCCAACAGACAAAGGGGAAGCACCCCAACCAAAACTAGGTGAACGACCCTGCCAACCACCCTGCCAAGGACTCTCAGGTGACCACCCGGGCCATTAACATGCCAATGGTCCACAGGGCTATATTTTCAAGCTCTGCCCCAGCAAACTTAGAACTGAAGAAGCTCTCTGGAGAGAGGGCGAAATGTTTTCAAAAAAACCTTTCAGTCCAGTTGACACAGAGATCTATTTTGGATAACTATGACCTGGATGAGTGAGAATCTACACAGACAGTAAAGCGTACAGTTAGCCTCAAACAAAGTGTGTAGGGCTGATAGATCTAGTTACAGTCAGTTCTCACAGTTACAGGTAGAAGAGGATCATCAAACTTTTATTCTTCAATCTTTGCTGCTGGGGACACACACATGATCCACTGAGCAGTTCCCCACCTCCTCAACACCAAACACCATCTCTACTCCCTCACCTCCTCTCCTCCTTTTCTTTTCACCGGGATTATCAGTGTGTCCAGTCTTCCTCACTTTTGTGTCTCCTTCCCCCCTTCTCTCTCTCTCTCTGTATCTTTCTGCAGGTCTTCCATCTCCAGACCTTTATGCTGTACAGATCTTGGCCTCTGACAAACCCAGTGTCCACTGTCAGCACCTGCCTGTGCTGTTCCTTTTTTATTAAAACCTGCCTATGCTGTATTATGTATATATGAATTATGTATATTATGTTTGCTATGTTTATATTTCTATTATGTTTGTATTTCTATGATTCTATGATTGTATTTGTTTCTCTCTCTATGCATCTCTTTTATTCTCTCTGTCCTGTCTCCCTCTTCCTTCTTTTCCTCCTTTACCCAGCCGACTTTCAGCAGGATGGTTCCTCCTTTACAAGGGTCCTGCGCAAGGTTTCTTCCTGTTAAAAGGGAGTTTTTCCTTGCCACTGTGCTTACCTGGGTGTTCAGGCTCAATTTTATTGTCAAAGGCGCTGTATAACTAAAACTTAATTGGTTAATTGGCATTTTAAAAGGATTTCTTTTTAATTTTTTAGAAGCTGGCTTCCGTACAGAACGTGCTATCAAAGTGGAAACGAGTGCATCGCACTGGAGTCATTCCAACAAACTGAGAATTCATTTTGCCCTCAGACCTCCAACATCTGCCGCTTTCGGGAGAACATCCTCGTTCTGGATGCTCTCGCACGGGCAGTCGCTCAGCTCTCTCCTGGGAGCGCTCGTATAAAAAAAAAAAAAAAAAACACCTGTCCGAAACATCTCTGGCTCTCCACAAATCACAATTCTCACAGTTATCACCCATTCATGGCCCCGGCAGCCGCTCCGACCCTGAAGAGTGCCTCGTATGCACAAGACTCTCTGTGATTCAACACGATTGAATCTGAGCTGAGAAGGGAAGAAGCTGTGTGCGGCTATGTTATTATTCACCTGTTCACATGTCGGTGCAAACAGATACACACTCTGAGAGCAGAGCGCACGGTTCTCATTCGGGGGGGGGGGGGAATAATGCGATATTGATGAACATTTCGCAGCAGCTGGAGACGTGGAGGCGACACGCTGACAGCTCTATTTATTTGATGAATGTCGCAGCTTTGGTGCCAGTAGGCAAAGGAGGCTGATAGCAAATAAGAAGCTGTCCGTCTGCGCATTCAGAGCGCGCAACGATCAGCGCGGCCTGTTTAAGTGTCAATATCTCTGCAACAGATGTGTCCGAATAATAAACGCTACCAAGTTACAGAAATGAACCTTCTTTCCATGGCCGTCGTGGTCTAATTACATCCCTTTTAAATGCAGAGTTATGAACAAGGGTGTTGCCTGAGATAATGGAGAGTTTCAGGATTAATGCCTGAGCTGGCAGTTAGATGTGATTGCAATGCTGGGAGATATTATGAGCGTGGCAATTTAGAAGAAAGTAGTCAGCTGAAAGACTTTTGAGCGGTGAGGAGCCTATCAATTAAAAGAAGCCACTCCTGGTCATTAAATCCACACAGTGACCCAGGGAAGCATCTGACTGCAGCAGGTCAGCGCAACGTTTGATGCAGCACGGAAACGACATGAATATCGCCGACGGTCAGTGAGCAGAATCTACAGGTCATCGCCGAAGTTATTCCGCAAAACAACTTGAAACGTGCGAAACAGCTCAATTCTGCAACTACCGGCAAAGCCATTCTATCGGATGAAAGATGACTCCATTTGACGTCGGCCCATTCACACGTAATGAAATTCGCATTGCTGTTAGCCACCACGCAGCAGAAGACCACAAAACGCTACAATCTTGGTCTGTCCAGGTCAATGCTATCTGGAGCTGTGATCGCCTGTTGCAAAGAACTAAACCATTAACCTGCTCATATAATCATTTCAGTACAATATTTATTACTTTTCTGGGTGAATACAGTTTCTCTGTATTTAAGTAATACAATAATTCCTCAACATTCCACTTCCCCTCCAACAGTGGATTTTTTTGAAAATTTAGTGGTTTGAACCGCGGTGAAAATACCTCTGCGGCCAGTGCAGATTCTGTGGGCCTGGTATCTGCTAGCAGCACTCAGAGATGAGGAAAATCCAATTTTATGAGGAATAAAGCTGGCATTTAAATCTGTAAATGGAGACACCCGTTGAATGATATGCAGTTCACCAATGACTCCTGGGTGAACTTTCTCCCAGTTTACTTTCAGGGATTTCCATAGTAACCAACGCCACATCTGAAGTGCACCAGCGAATCCTGCTCACTGTAGCTAAGAATATGTAAGAAGTTGCTTTTGTTGCTCACATCACTGTGTAATCTTGTCTAAACACTGAGTTTAATGACTTTCACTTCCTGTGTGAGAATGAACCACATTTTCCCTTCTTCTCTGTGGGATTATTGTTTTCTTTTAATTGCGTAAACATGGATAACTGAGTTATTTGGTAGAATATAGGCCAGGTTGTTCCGATATCCCGTCCATCGAGAGCTGGGCATTCCAGCGGCTCAAGTGGAGCAACAGGGAAAAGGAGCTTGACTCACTTCAATGGATGCAGATCACCGAGAGGAATTGTCTTAAAGCGACATTTCACTCAGTGATGTGGCGTGACATGGATACATTAGTCCTTTTTGCCCACTTTAAGTAGATAATCAGCATGCATGTTTTTATTTAAATCAAACCTTATTTTAGCTCTTCAATGGCACTTAAAGGAACGGTATGCTTTATAACTCCTGTCAAAAATGAAATAAAATACACAAGGACATGCTTTATCCTTAGCATTCTAATTGCTGTCTTGCTGTTATATGTATATTAAGGAAAGGTCCCTTCCCTGGGGGTGTTCAGGTTCCTTCACCATGACGTTCCTGCAGCTCTTAATACCAACTGTAGTATTAAAATTACATTTTCAGTGCTGATTTCTAAATTTCTAAATTTCTTTCTAAATATATGAACAACAAACCCTTGAAATGGAAATCTGTAAATGCAATCTCGGGAAAATCCATTTTGTTCCTCAGCTGCTATCACATATTCTTTGAGAATCTGTAGGATGAGGCTGAGGTTGGGTCTTTAACATCTCCACTATCAGAAGGATGGAACAACAATTTACACACTAGACCGAGGTATTTTGGTCAGTCAATTAAGACCTAAAGCGTTAATCCCAATCCTCAATTTCGGTGAAGTCTGCAAATCTTAATAAATCTTCATTCAGAACTTGAATAAAAACTAGAGGCAACTTCTACATGCTAATGTTCTGCAACTAAAAAATGCCCTATAAGCAACATTCCAGCTCTTCCACAAATACTGGAGGAAAAACAACTTCATTCATAACACTTCCAGGGTATGAACTCCAAGCCAACACTCACTGCCTGTGCTGTCGAGCTGGGCTTACCTCTGAGTTTGTACAGCTCGCCACTGACAGAGTGCACAATGAACATGTGTGGAGCCTCGTCGCTCTGAGTTACCGAGGCACCAACCAGGGGCAGGGAACCGCGGGGCCTCTGACTCTTCCCCTGCTCATTGACAAAGTAGTGCAGCTGTCCCAACTCCGGATCCAAAACAAAGTACCTGCAGAGGAGAACACAGATGGAGGAAAGTCATGAAACCAAGAGAGTAAACAATTTAAAAATAAAAAAAACATACACACAAAAATCATTTTTGTCTGCTGGGGAGGGGGGTTTCTTTGAGCGGGACAAGAAGAGGCTCGATTAAAGGAGCTAGCTCGGTCTGTGGCTGCCCCCTGGACTCCATCCAGGTGATAGGAGAGAGGAGGGCCCTGGACAAACTATCCACTGTCATGGACAACACCTCCCATCCTGCATCAGACTGTCGGGGCCTTAAGCAGCTCATTCAGTAAAAGACTCAGACAACCGAGGTGTAAAAAGGAGGTGCTTCCTTCATCCCAAACACTGTCAGACTGTTCAATGCTGCACTATAAATATAAAAAAATAAACTTTCATTCATAAATCTGTAACAAACACTCCCATATCACAGCTGGACTGATGTTTAGATTCAGATTCTTTACTGTCATTCAGCATAACATCAGAGAGATGTATTTCTGAACGAAATTACAATGCATTTGTCCACAACAGTAGGATAAACACCAGGAATAATAATAAAAAAAAAGAATAAAATAATAAAAACCCAAATCAGTAATGATGCAGTATAAATATACAAAATATATAAATCAGTGCAATGTCTGTCTGTGCAATATCAGTGCAATGAGTGTGGAAAAAGTATGTGCAAACAGTTTAATTTAAAAACTGAGGTTTTTTTTGCCGGAGTTTAAAATGTGATGGCGGCTCCTGTGTTAGTCCTTGATTACAGGCAGAATATTTACATAGAGACTAATAGAAGAATTGACATGAATGAGGAAACACTCTGAAATTCCTTTCTTATCTACCCTACACTAGATGTTTAAATTGTGCCTTCACACACATTAAAGGTGCTAATTCTCCAGCAGTAGCAATTAGTGCGGTCACCTTCAGCAGAGAATGCATCAGCAGAAGAGCGGAAAAGTAAAAAGCACCTGCTCCTCTCTGTGAGTAATACGTGTTCAGCCCCGGCGTAATTGAATCTCACCTTCAGTCGTCGCCAGCCTGAAGGCAAAAACTCGCACGACACGAAGAAGCAGCGGCCAGGAAAAAAAGCAGAGCAGCTGTGCTGTCTGTTGCACTTAACGCTTTGTTCTGCAGATCGACAGATTTGGCCAGAACGGCACCGGGTAGCTCTGGCTGACCTTTTCATATTCATGCACAGAGCCCTGAGGCGGCAGCAGCAGCCTGCCTTGTTCAGACTTGTCCTATTTTAGCCAAGATTCTCTCTGTTCACAATCAATGACTGCTCTTGTCGGTATTGATCATGCCTTTCCAGAGAAAAATACAGACCACTTCCCTTCTTCTTTATCAAAGAGAATGCAACACTCTGTTCTGTGTTTTTTATATATATACAGTATATCGTAGATTCCAAACAGAATCTATGATATCACTTGTGACAGTGTATCCAGCAACTGTCTGTTTATTCTTTAAAATGGCTAGGGTCAAACTTTCAAATGGCTTGTTTTGAGCAGCCAAATGCCACATTGTGAGAAATAGATCTTGGGCCATGAAGGTTCTCGTTTATCCAGATCATAGTAAAACATCGAGGTCTAACTGGAAAATGTTCCGTCTCTCATTTGGGAGGTTTCTTCAGTTGCTTTAACAAACAGCTCTTGGGTATCTAGAGGATTACCTTATATGTTTTGTGCAACAAGCATAAATTCATGTTAAATGTTATAGTTGTTCAAGTCAGTTATGTCTTTGTGAATCATCCGTGCTTGTACTCTGGACCGACCATCATCCTTAAAAATGGGCTCCAATTTATTAATTTTCAAGGACTCCATCCCTCAAATATGCAAAGCACCAAAAAACAAAGCCTTGACATCAGGCGTTCCTGTGAATCCTACAGAAATCCCTGGGGAGGATGTTGTGAACACTGCTCTCTGAAAATTGATCTTCACTCGCCGTGCTGCCTCCTTCTATCAGGAAAGCTGGTAATTTATGTCAACCAGGAAACAATCTGCCTGCGTCAGTTTCTGTCCTGCCGTCTCTTTTCCTCACGCACACATGCAGGCACACAAATACTGACCCCCGCAGGGGGCCCTGCCACCGCCGTTCAGCAACAGTGCAGAATTCTGTCATGATTGACAGGCTGGAAATAAAAGTTTTATGCGGGGATATTGTTCAAACAGCAGTTTTTTTTTTTTTTGTTTGGTTTTTTTTTTCCCCCCCAATCACAGCAAAAGAAAACAGCACCAGAAGGAGATCATGGTACTGAAAAACAACACTGAAGATGTAATTTTGCTAATCAACCCTTAAATATGAGAACACCAGGTTGTTTCAGTGAAACAAAAAGGTTCAGTAAAAAAAAAAAAAAAAATTAGAAAGAATTCTCTATTTAACTTCTGACAACAGACTGATGCTGGTATGTTTTCTATCTCTACTGGCAGGTAGAGGTTAACAGGTAACCTGCAGCATGAGATGCATTATAATCCAGCCCCACTGGAACCAGTAATATCTGTGTCGTTTTATTCAGGACAAGACTTAATATAATGGTAAAAATAAAATTTAAATAACAAACAAAAAAAAAAAAAATCATTAATCATCTTGCCTCAATGTCCATGAGAACTACAATGGTGCTTTATACTTGAGCTAAATCCCAGATTAATACAGATAATGCTGCTTTGTACATAAAATACTGAGAAAGCATATACAGTACGTGTGCTGTGACGATAAAGAGCATTAGCAATCCATAGTTAAATAATAAACTATAACACCAAATCTCTGATTTTGCTTTTTTTAATTGATACTAATCACATGAACTGTTGACAACAATAGTAAAGTAGCTTATCCTGGCACATTTATCCATATCAACTCTGCCATCTCCTGATAGCTTTAACATTGATGGTGCAGGAAAGAGCTTGTCAGCAGGATGAGCAACTATTTCCTGCTCTTTTGGCAGTTAATTCGCCAAAAGGAAGGTCGTGAATCACTCTAGTTATCGGCAGGAAATGGAATTTTCTGATGCTTAAATACAGTGATGAAATACATTGCGCTGTGTGTGTAACACTGCATTTAAGTAATATTACTTTATCCTGGCACTTTAAAAATGGAACTTTTCTTCTCCTTTAACAGGTGATGGGGTGTAACTTTACCATGTGCCATTTGGTGAGCAGATATTTGTTTGACCTCATATAAGGGAAACTCTTGATAGTGCCACAGATTCCAATAAAAGTTGCTTAATGGTCCTTGAAGTCAGCATTTATCAGCTGGGCAGGTCTATAATGTCTATTATCCTTTATATACCTTTCATACAGAAGATACACTATTTTCTGCTGCCAGGTAAGTGGCTAACTTCCAGTTTATCAATGAGAAAGCTTCAAACGGAAATGCATAAATTACTCGCGCGGCTGCTCTACCCCCGTCAGGTGCAACTGGACTGGACAGATCAGATTTATTTGGAGTCATTTTTCTGCTGTTACGATGCTTAAATAAATTACCATATAATTTACAGCAACTTCGATCACAGGAAACGTTTATCAGAAGGGCTCTTTCTGGATAGATGCACAGTACAGTTTCAGTCTGGCTTTCAGTCAGTCTGCCAGACTTGCATACCTTCCACAAGATAATTGTAAAAAGAAAAAAAAAAAATTGCAATTCGACGGAACTACCTATAAAAAGATCTGTACATTATTTTTAAAGTCATTCCAACCAGCAAAACTAATTGTTGTGTACAGAAATGTACAGGCGTGATGCCACAATGCTAGGGATATTCGATACCACTTCTTTTCACACCAGTACGAGTACTCACTCTTGAGTACTCACCGATACCGCTAGTACTTTTGCTCCACAAAATTTTCGCAAGTTACTAGTATTAAACGAACTACTCTTTGTACCACTTTTTGCAAGTTTTGCTTTGTAGAGTTTGCATTTTGTAAAGTTTAATTCGTCTTTGTCTGCGTCAAAGTATTTCCAAGCCCCCGAAGTTTTGGTGAGGAGCTGCCATGTTGGCGGGTTCATTATTGTCTGAACAGGACTCGCTATGGTGACAAACCGCTGCCTTGCGTATCAAGTTCACGAGTACTCGGTACATAGAAATAAGTCCAGTATCGGCCTGATACCATAACCTGGTACTGGTACTTGCCCATCCCTACACATTGCCCTTACGAAACCTTTCTAGAGCAATCCAGAATGATATGACCTTCAGTTCTCTAACTGCCTGATGAATTGCAGAAAGAAAATACCACATGAAAATGAGAAAGGGGTCAAAAAAGGCATTTTCTAGAGGTCGCCTTTCATTGAAGCTTGCTGTGAAACTGTAGGTGCTTCAACTGACCATTTATCGTATCATCACCAGTTCCACGTTGGAGGACCCAAGATTTTATTTTCATCATTGTTATGCCCACCGGGCTGCAACTCACAGCTTGGATCAAAGCAGGACAGCACTGAGCCCTACTGCAAAGCACTACTGCAAAGAAAAAGGATCCATTCTGCACACTCCGCCCTGCTGACTGCTTTGAAAAATAAAACTTCAGAATCTTCAAATGCAGCAGTTCCTGCAGATCAAAGCTGAGGGATTGAAAGGAAGTAGCAAGCTGAAGGCCTTGTGCTCCCCATGAAAATGCAGCAAGTGCTGAGAATATATTACAACACAATCACAACAGCTGCAAGACAAAAACAGGGCTAATCTGATGTGATCCTCAGACATGCATCATCGCCTTCAACAACGTACGGTGACACTGGTGGTCATGCTGCTGCGCCACATAAAAGAATCAAACTCTAAAAATAGACCTTTCATTTTCCTGCTATATTTTTCATTCAGCCCCTCAATGGCTTCTGTTTCAGCATCACGCACCATCATCGATGCTTACCAATGTCCAGACCGGTTTATGGGTTTCAACGGTGCCATCAGAGAGTTTGCGACTTTACAAGCAGTTGAAGACAAATATACTAAGCAAATAATGAAAGAATATTTTAGAGTTTATGTACCAGATAAACAATATTTGTATTTACTGACAAAATGCAAAACAAAGAGATAGCCCAGAAACCATAGCAGTGTTCTTATACACACACTGCACCTTCACTAAACTACTTTCTTCCAATGACTGAGTTTGTTTGTATAGCCAAATATGCTTTGTGCAGTCTATATTTTACACAACTGTGAAATAAGGTACTTGCTGATATTTATAGTTGCATATTTTCTACATTTATGTTCCAGTACTAACACAATGATATGCCTTTTGAGCTCTCTCACTACTTCAGTCTCATATCGGCTGTTATCCCCAAAGGCTTTAACAGATTATTTACTCACCGCAAAGGAAAGAAAACGGCTGAACAACACATTTCTCTTGTAGCTACCTGTTAAGTAATTTATCAGGAAAAATTTAGAAAATACAGCCAGAATTTTAACTAAAAGGGGAGCGACAGAATGGAATATATGCATGTCTTTATGTCTGTGTATACGTGGGAACAAAATAAAACCCAACAGCACGACTCTCAATCCTTGTTTTGGGATTCTTCCAGATTGCCAATGTTCTCTGTTACAGACCTGATTGCATTTATGCCTGAAAATATTTCCAGAAGGTAAAAAAAAATGTGTATACACGCGCAATACCTCCTCAACATGACGTCACTTCACAATAACACATGGCCGCCCACACAATGGCAGAAAGTAGCTCCACTCAGGTCTGTTTCTCACCACAGCACAGTCTGCCAATCACACCCAATGTGGCTTCTCCAAGGAATAAAAATTAGAACATGACTGACGACTTTAATTACTCCAACACCTTCTTCTCCCAGCGCATATCCTCTCTTCCTTTTGTCTGGCTGAATATAATCTGCAGCGGGCACTAAAAGATATTAGCTTTTTTTGTCAATGCTAAACACATTTGAAGGCAAAGTAGCTCATCTACATTGTCCTCTGAAATTCTCTGCCAGAATTGAGAGTTTAATTTAAAAGAGATGGGTATGACCTTTGGAAACAGCCTTTTAGTCCACTTTTATAAACCTTAGTAGAGGTTGATTTGGAGATGAGTTGGGAGGGGATAATTTAGAGTCTCCAATCAAGCTAATGTGTTTTTGGACTGTGGGAGGAAACTGGAGAAAACCCACAAAAGCACACGTAGAACATGCAACAACAAAACAGCTAAAGACAGCATGGCACCTTCAGCCAAAAGATATTCTGCTGAAGTCGTGATTAGACAGAAAACAGAAGCCAAAGTGAACGACATCTCCTGGATGTCCTGTGGTCACTGGGGTCTTGCCATGACTGTAGTTCTTAAAAATGCGTCAGTGTTAAATTAATCCTGGTTTACGCTTCAACAGCCAACATGGCTGTCCTCCTCTGCTAATACATTCACCCATTCACCAATCACCAGGGGAGCAGCAGTCATGCATGATCAATAGAGACACAAGTATTATTCATATTATTGAAACACAGGAGAAGTTTTGATAACTAAATGCTAATTTCATCTTCACTGGGCATCGATGAACAGTCACAACCAACCAACTGCTCATCTGTGGTGCAACTTTTGGCTTCAAGGCTCCTGTGTTCTGATTCTGATTTGTTCCACAATTCTCTGGTCCCCTATGGTTGCTACTGCTGCAAGTGGTGGCCCCAAAAGAGGTGGCCTCAGCACCGTCTCCTCACTCACACGTGCCTTTTCCACGGTTCCAGAGCCAGATCCTCAGATATCTTTGGGAGGCCCCAAGAAGGGACAAGCTGCCCCAACAGGTGTTGATTTTAGTGTAAGATTAAAAAAAAAACAAAAAAAACAACATACCATTGCCTCACATAACAAACTAATAAGAGCCAAGGTGCAAAACTGGCATATTTCTGGTCATACTGCAGCACATGTTACAAACCGTCGTGGAAAAAAAAAAGAGGATGAGCCAAGTGATGGATTAAAAAAAAAAAAAAATCCCAGAGGAACATTAAACCTAATTTAAGCATCTTCTGATTAACACCACCTCACATTAACCTCTCATGTGTCAATTTTATTTGAAGTGAGATGAGTTATAACGCAACGGTATTTCTGCGAAGACATATCAGATGCGACGCGTCGTCCGGTTCCCAGGAGAACTGGGAGCAACCATCACTCTTTCTTCACTCATGGGCACACAGCCCAGATCGCAACTAGAGTCCCAGCTTTACAGCAACACCACCACGGCAAAAATAAAGTGATAAAATGAATTCCTTTAATGCGAATACTGATAAATATTCAGCCCCAAAACCGAAGAAATCCAACATACTGTAGTTACGTTAATTCCACAGGCAAAATAAAGTGTAAGTATCTGGCGGTGACTGAGTCAAGAGAACCCGCGGATGCTTCATGAAGTTCAGTCACACAACAACGCACCACTGTGATCTCGGCAACCGTGACAAATTCTCCATTGTGAGCAGCCACAGATGCTTTGGGGGTAACACAAAGTCAGACCACCGCAGAATAAAATCATTAAATATAGCAAACCAATAAAGTTGTATCACTGGCAACAGTGACCGGAAGCATGCAGGCAAACACAAGCTGATACCTGGGAGAAAACAAAATGAAAACAGCGGGACAATTCGGTATTTATCTCAGCTGGTGCGATAATCTGGCGAAGTAAAACTTGACCCATTTAAAGCTTTTATCGGCTTTTTATCATCAACTGAAAACAATGGCTAGACTACATGATAGTGAATAAAATAACCACACTGTGTTTTAATTAAAAAGCTCACTATACCGTATATCAGCCAATTTGTATTTAACGTGATACTATAACAACAGAAATGATCTTACCAAAGTGTTGTTCTGAATTTCTGTGATTAAATTACTTTTAAGAAAAGTAACTGGTGAAAAACTAACCCCAAATTTCAATCAAATAGAGCTGCTGATGGCGCAGTTAGCGCAGATACCCTGTTAGCGATCTTTCTTTCTGTTTCTTTTACTTTAAATATCTGATCCAGCCAGTCAAACAGACAAACATGCGAGGAATCTGAATGATGATGATTCTCTTATGCAGATGATCCAGGAAATTAAACTGCAAATAAACTCTGGTACAAAAAGCACATCAGTATCAGACAAGGGAGCTGGGTATGAAATGCCCCTCGTAAAGGAAATCTGCCGAGTTCATATCAGGATTCAGAGTAACAACGTTTAATTGCTACACCACAGTGACCTTTACTTTACCTACGCTGGTCAACGCCTAAGATAACAGACCTTTGCTCAAGGATTTGTTTTTTCTAACTGCAGCCCACCACCTGAGGGTGCTGGAGATGCTTCATATTTGTGAAACTCCATTTCACACAAAAACTACCCACAGCACTGACTGATTACCAAACTGCAGCACTTGTGGGTTCCGCTCTGAACACAACCCAGTTATAAATCTGCCAACAGAGGCACGAAAAAGGGAAACTACCCTCAAACAGGAGAGGGAGTGTGGCATTTCTGAATATCTTAATGTTAAATTGCCTGGTCTGTTGGAAGGTTTAAACCTAATGCCCCCACACACCCTCCCACTCCCCCTTATGGTGACGTGGTGGCAAAAGTGAAACGTGGACGGTGCAAATAAAAACATGAAGCCGTGTGACAGAGGTCTGTGCCCCCTCCACACTTTGGCAGAACTCCGTCCGTATGCTTACCTGTTCTGCCAGCCCTGGATCAGGTTGGTGTATTTGCTCAGCACTCCTTCCACTTTGCGCGCCTGCTGCTGCTGCTGCTGCTGCGGATTCACGGTGTTCCCCAACACGGATCCGCGACCGCCTCCTGCTCCGGCCGAGCCGCCCAGGGAGCCGGAGCCCGGGCTGTACGACCCGGTCCGTCCGAGCTTCCTCGGCGCAGAGTTTGACGAGGAAGAGTTGGTTTTGTTCGTCCCGGGATGCGGACTATTAAGTGCCTTGTCCATCTTGGCGACGGGACGGCGGAGAGGAGGGGGGGAGAGGTGGAGGGGGGAGGGGGGTTGGACCAGAGGCAGCAACAGCGGGGACGAATTCAACAGCGCATAAGTGGTGAAGAGAACGCTGACTGTTGAACTAAACCGCAGGCAGGGTGAGCGCGCTTGCTTCGCCGCGCCGCTGGCTTGCGCGTCTTTCCGTGCGTGAGAGAGCGGACATGTTCCCTCCGCGGTGTTGCCGACCCGCTCTCTCCTCCGCAGTGCGCGTCCGTCCTTGTGTCACTGAGGATCTCCTCCAGCGTTTGTCTGCCACGACAAGAGAGACCAGCGCGTAAACACGCCCACTCACCATGGATACGCCCCCGGAAATTACAATCTCGTTTATCACATCACCGTCACCCCCCTGAGAAGAAAAAAAGTTAACAGTCCTGCAGACATCAGCAGGAAAATTCTCAGATGACTCACACATGAGACTTCCTGCGTGCAGGGGAGGGGAACCCGCGTCCATGGCGAATATAGGCCAGCGATGTTACATAACAGGACTGGATTTTCTGTTGCACTCGACCTGTGACTCCTCAATTCAGTCTTTAAATCCTGTAGAAAAATCTCTGGTTTTATGCCTTCATGGTATGTTTTGGTGGCACATATAAATACCATTTGCATCAAAACAGTTTTTGTAAAAAGTCATAAATACAATTTATTCATTCTCTAATGGAACATTCCACTCCCATGGGCTGATTCGATCATTTGGAGTAGAAATCAGATAAAAGCAGCCAGGCCTAAATTATTGCATTTGCCTGCAAAAGTCATTATTGTTAAAAGAAAGGGGGGGGGGGATGTTATAATTTGTAGTTGTTAGAGTGAACTCAAATAATACACAGAATTACAGAGCATCCTTTATTCCTAATGTTAAAAGAATATAAAATCATATAGTCACTAACAAAAAAGTGTCAGGTGAAAGGGTAAAATGATGGATGCTCTATGGTAATGTATTGAAAATAATTTTGGAGAACAAAACAAAAGAAATAAATTGTACATGTTATCCAATAGTTACAGGGGGTGTTTTAAAAAAGCTTAACCTTTGTTATTTTTACGGTTAGGTTGACACTCATTTTATAAAATAAAATGTGTCAGTTTTCTTTAGTATCCTGCGTGTTTTGTGTTTGCCCTGGTGACACAGCCAGTGTGTGTTCCTGCTGCCAGAGAATCATGTGGTATGCTGCAGACTGCTAGAAGATCTAAAGCCTGCCTCAGTGAAGCATCACACAGGACATTAAAAAGAGCTCACGTGGATTCCCGCTGTTGTCTGCAACAAAGATCAATATAGGAAAAAAAAATACTCATTGGTTTTCTGTGACAGTCAAGCCCAGGGTCATTCTGTGCATTCTGTTTTGAAAGGTTAGTAGAATTCAACTGTTTATTATATGAAGGACTAAACTAAAAACTTCTGATCATCCACGCTTGTGTAAAACATGAAAGAGCAAGTACACAGTAAAGGTCTTCTATGAAACTGAATGAAACAAATTTCCCAGAACAATAAAATGCCATGTTTGCTTTATGTCTTTAAAAAAAATATAATCTTGAGGTAAAAGAAGAATTTAGTTTTTTCCCTTTAAGTATGAGCCGCTGCAGGACTGTTTCAGGACTGTCTCAGGAGTGAAATCAGGCATCCCCAGTGATTCACAACCTTTCCTCCCCCCCACCCCCCTGGCTCCCCACTCCCATCCCACCAATCCACTCCAATCGAGTCCGGCGTCAGTCCAATCACATTTATAGCAACTACTACTGGACGAGCTAGTTCCTCATCATCTTCCAGTGCCCGTCCACTCGCTCCAAAATGACAGCTTTTGAGGAAAGAAGAGCTACTTTCCTGTGTAGGAGGATTATTGTTTTTTTGTTTTTTTTTTATTAGCTGAAGCAGAAATAGCGTGTTAGGATCATAATTTTACAGTGCTTGAACCTTTTCAGAATCATAGGGTCAAAACTAAGGTGTCTGGGGGGCGGGGTGGGGTGGGGGGTTTGGGTTCAGAATAACTGAACCTGCTGAGTCACACGGCTTGAGATGCTATTGAAAATCCACTCGAGCGTCTGCATATGCTGTAGAGAATTTCAATAAGGACTGCTGTGTTCCATCAGCAATCCCATCACTGCAGCCTGCTGTGCCAGAGTGTCTGTTCTGGGCCCTGGGAGAGAAGCATCACTGTGTGGAGAGAAAATGAGGTCTGAGTTTAATTTTAGAATTGGAGAATTTCTCCAAAATTAAGAAGGTCGGTTCAGAATCTGGAGTTGTGACTGTTGTGTCTAATTTTATTTTTATTTATTTTTTTATTTTTGTTATAAATGCTTGAAACCCCAACTAACATTCAGACATTTTTATGGAGAACAGATTGCACAGATTTATATACAGCCTGTCTCCTCTCTGTATGTTCAACCTAAACTCTGAAACAAATGCAGGTGACGCAACCGACCTTGGTTTGCTTCGGCGTTCTGCTGACGCTGAGTTTACAGGAAGCTGGAGGAGATTAGCGTTTCACCTGGTCTAACTGTTCCTGCTATCCACAGAAACTGGGATTATCTGGGGTTTGCTTGTTTTGGGAACATTTTATCTGCAGCCATCATGGCAGATAAAGAAGATGTCTGTCTTCTTTTTAAAATTAGCTTATTTGTATTTCTATTGTTTTTCTTTTTTTTATCCTAACATAATGAATTAAACGTAGTCTTTTCTCATTTTAAACATAATTATGCGTGTTTAAACAATAGCCTCCATTACCTACTAAGAGCATGAACCTCACCAAAATGGGCCTTCCTGTCCATTAAGGCCCATTTTGGTGAGGTTCATGCTCACCAAAATGGGCCTTAATGGACAGGAAGGTCACAGCTTACTCTGTACTCCAACAAGGTTGTCAGATTGTATGAGTGAATCTCTCTAGATACATATTCATTAGGCTGTATGGAGGATAGAGAGCAGACTACATACATATCTTTGAATTTTCTGTGCCAAAAACATTCAATCAGCCATTAGTTAGTATTAGATTTTGTATTGTTCCCAAAAAAGTTGGCTATATACTGTGTCACGCATATAACGTCATTAAAAATGACAGAATTCCATTATACATTTCTACTTGTTTCCGTGACGGACTCTATATTTTCGATTTCAAATCTATTTTTTCTTGAAGTGTCTGACAGCCGAGTTAAAGGTCGTGGTTAAAGGTCATGGTTAAAGTTGTCACATTAATGAGCTCTATACAGAATAAGAAACACAAAGGTTGGTCAAAGGCAAAGGAAGGCAGTGAAAGGCATTCCCTAAAAATGGCACAGACAAGCCCTCGTGCACTCAATTATCGCTTAGCTGTAGGGAGAGACAAGAGCCCCCAATTTGTGCATTAACCTGACACTTTTTATGTTTGTCACAGCAGTAAGGAGTTATCAGCTAATGACTCCACTTACTTCAGACTTTTTAGTCCACAGATGCTATTGTCAGAATGTGACAGTCCAGAAACAGTCCAGGAACAGTCCCTGAAGCATTTTAGTGGGATGAGAGGAGAGGACACTCTGACAGAAATAACATTTCATTTCAGTTCTGTACACTCACTCTGCTTTAAGAGGATTTTCAGGTAAAACACAAACAGACACAAGTTAGTTATCACAAAGTTTTATTACATTCTCTCATCTTCTTCCTCAAATTGTGATCATCAGTTTAAGTACTAAACATCAGTTCATACAGTTCTTATTTGGAACACATCTACTGGCCAATAATCTATTTTTTAATCATCTATTTTTAGGAAAATATCCGAATGTGAAATTTTGTCCAGAGTGAGTCCTATGAATAAACTAACACTGCTGACAAATTAAAGAAACTGCAAATATTGCATTTCTATTTTTGAATATGTGTAAGATCGCTTATTTGTTTTGAGGGGCCCAACCATTTCAATAACATTAGTCAGAAGCGTTAACTTTCGGTTTAATTAAAATAGATAGTTAGCTTGGCTAGTTGCCAGTAAACTAATTAAACAAATTATCAAATTCTCTGTAAGTTTGCTTAAAGAATCAGAACCAGAATCCTATGACAGCAGATGGCGTAGTTTTAGTTTTACTTGGGAGGGAAGAAATAAATCTATTAAAATATATCTTCTATAATAGACCTGTTTTTTTCCGTACACAATCAGAAATATTAAAACCTTTTGATCATTTTTAATAAATGGGTTTTCCCCGCATTTTTAATAAATGTGTTTGTGTAGTAAAAACTCATCAAAGCGCTAAATTGAGGCATCCTCAGTACAGGAAGGAGCGCAACCACAGGTCGTTCCTCCCCACAGCCATCAGACTGTTTAACACAGTATGCTAACTATCACGCAATATACCTCATGTGCAATATGGTCATGCAATCCATGTATAGCATGGTACTTGTATATATTCTATATTTAAATAGGGTTAGCCATCCATCCATCCATTTTCTGTGCCTGCTTTATCCAACTTTGGGACACAGGGGTCTGCTGGAGCCTATCCCAGCTGTCAAGGGGCGAGAGGCAGGGTACACCCTGGATAGGTCGCCAGCCTATCGCAGGGCTAACACAGACACAGACAAGCACTCATACTCACCTATGGTCAATTTAGATTGCTCAATTCACCTAACAAGCATGTTTTTTGGACTGTGGGAGGAAACTGGAGTGTCTGGAGAAAGCCCACGCATGCGCAGGGAGAACATGCAAACTCCACACAGAAAGGCCAGAGCCAAGATTTGAACTCCAAACCGTCTTGCTGTGAGGCAACAGTGCTAACCACTGCACCACCAGGGTTAGGCATATTTTTATTTGTATTTTCTCTAGTTTTTTATATTATTTATTTCTTTAATATATGCTGCCTGGAACACTGCAATTTCCACCTTTGTGGGATAATAAAAACAAATTCTATTCTATTCCATTCAAATATATCCAGGTATTGGTTTGAGAAATTCTGAATTACCTCAAAAGCAAACTGGCAAATTTTAAATTCCAAAAAAGTATTTTAATTTCATTGCAGACATATACCTTTTAAATCTTATGTCTAAATTATATTGCAACAGCCTTTGTACTAGGTTTAATCACAGATAAATAGGAGGAGTAGCCTACAGATAACCCAGAACTGAGCTCAATTTTGATAAATAATCCTGAACTGAGCTGGGATTAGCTTTAGCTGTCATCAGTCCAGATGCATGATGTCTCTCAGTCAAGTTGCTATGTTTTTATTCATACATTTACTTTGTGTGTGGTTGATTCCAGTAAAGAAAAAAAATATATTTTCAGATAAAACAATAAGGTAGATTAAGGAAAAAAGAGATTAGTGCTGTTCTGATTTTAAAGTTGGTTTCCTCATTTACTCCTATAGTTAAAAAATGTTTCTTCTTCACTGGCTTTGATTTTAATTTTGATTTTAACATGCTGCCATGTGAAGAACTCCAGTAAAAACTTATTATTTCTATTTAAGAACAATGAAACAGAGTAGGGGGGGACTCACTCATCATGCCCGGTTCAGTACTAACCCACCCTCTCCCCCGGAGCATGTCTCTAGATCTCCTACCTCCACCCTCCTGAGGCCTAGTACTGCTGCTGGATCCAGAACCCTCTCCATGGCCCTGCCTGGATACTACAGCTTCTGCTCAACATTCTCTCTATCCTCCCTGTCTCTCCCCCTCCCCCTCTTCTTTTTATCTCTATCTCCACCTCTCCGCTGTATCACTATCTTCCCGTCTCTCCTCTCCCCCTCTCCCTCCTAGGAGGTCGCAACGAATGGCCGTCTACACTGAGTATGGTTCTGCTCGAGGTTTCTGCCTGTTAAAGGGAAGTTTTTCCTCGCCACTGTGGCCAATACCAATGGCTTACTCAGCGTGGAGCTTTCCCTGGCAGCTGTTTCTCTTTTGAACATGTAAAGTGTCTTGAGATAACTTTGTTATGAATTGGCACTTAAAATCGAATTGAATCGAATCGAATTCAATTGAAACTCTCAGATACACATGTTCTCCAAAGCCTGAATTTCCCTCCATGTGGACACATTAGCCCACTTTTTTTTTACCCTTTCTGTATAAAACGCTTTGCAAATATTGTAAATATCTATTCTGATAGTTCCTGACATTGTTATTGTGTTCATCTTGTCGTAATTTATTTATTTGACAAGCAACAACCTAAGATCATTCTGAACGTGTATGTAGAATTGCAAAGATCACTGAGAAAGCAGACTTTCTTGATACAGGCTCAACAACCAGTATCATTCCAACCTGAACAATCACTGAGACATGGTATGGGGCGGGGAAGGGATCACCAGGCAGGTGGAGGAGGTCAGGGACCACCTACAAAATACAAAAAAGGAAAACATTTTTAAAATGATCTCCCAATTTCTTACTCCGTGTGAATTAAATATCTAAGTGAGGGACAGAGCAAGGCTAATTTGTTTTTGGTTTACACACAAAACACAATTCTGTGTCAGCGTCAGTTAGAACACAGGAATATTGACAATAAGCTGAAGTGTCTTTTCCTCTCTGTGATCAAGTGACTGTAGTTCAGCGAAAGGACCAGATGATACAATCACTGTGACCATTTCTACCTGAGGTGATGCGAGTTTGAGTTGTGGGTTTTATGGTTTTAGTTGGGTGCAGGGGATCACAGTCTTCATTGGGGTCATCAGGTGGGCACCCTCCTTCACCGGCATTTTAATGACTGGCCCACAACATCTCCATAGGGCTCATCGGCGACACCTGTTATCCCAGGTGTGCCCCCCTCTGCTCTGGACCCCGACTACTTTGCTGCTACTGCTGCTGCTTTGGAGCCCAGACAGGGTCTCTCCTCTTCATCCACAGCCAGCGACTGGACTGTTCTGCTGCACTGGAAAGGGAGTTGGTGGCTTGGTGCAGGGCTTGATCTTTGATTCCCAGCAGCCTGGATGTTGATCTGCCCACAAAAACTCTGCAACCAACCTCAACTGGGCAGACCTTGACTTTCCACCCACGTTCTTCAGCATTAGCTGCCAGTTCGGAGTATTTGGAGGTCTTCCTTTCATGAGCTTCCTCGACTGAATCCTCCCAGGGTACAGTCAATTCCACTACAAATGAGTGGAGGGGGACCAAAGGACGAGATCAGGTCTAAGATTTGATGCTGTGATCACTGCGGGGAAGCTTAAGCACTGATTCAGGTTCACCAGTAACCTCTAGTTTCATACCCCTCCTAACTGGCCGGGGTGTGGTATGGATTGATGTTCTCCATTTGATGCTGCTCCTGACTTTATGAATGCTATTTCAGGTTTAGGCTTAGGTGGAAGAGGAGGTAGGGTGTTGGTGGCTGTATTCTTGGTCTCTAGACTGGCTGCCAGGCACCTCAGATCCTGATTGTGCCGCCAGGTGTAACAGCCTTGTGTCAGACTTGCCCTGCAACCAACCAGTATATGCTTCAGGCTGGCTGATGATGGACACAGTGGGTATATGGGATCTTCTCGGTATCGCTGGTTGAGATTGGTGGGGGACAGGAGGACATCATAGACCAACCAAATGAGGAAACTTGTTCGATATGCCTCCATTCCCTACAGTTCCTTCCAAGACAACCTCCTCTTCTTCACGTCCTCCCACTGCATCCACTGGCCCTGCTTCCCCTGATCAACTGCCTTGGTGCATCTCAACACCTGTTCTTGTCGTCATACCTCCTCCACCACCAACCATTGGCACTGTGCCGGGGTTGCTTTGCGCCAGGATGGTCTGCTCTCCCCGGTTCCTAGGCCTCCTCTCCCCAGCTGCACATGGGCGACAATGTGTTGATGCCCGAGGGCAGACTTTGCCTTCTGAGCCGCAACAGCTGAGGACCACTTCCTTCCCATTGACAAGGTAGGTGTTGCTTGGGCAACCACTGGATCCCAGGACTTTGCCAGAGTCATTTCCAGCTTAACTTTGGAGCACTTAAACTGTTCCGTAAGACTAGACACCAGTAACTCCAGGACTCCTTTCCCATACAGTGATGTATTAGTGATGCACCTAGGAAGGCCAAGCCACTTTTTGGCAAAGGAGCTGACCAGTTGTTCCAGCCTCTTGACCTTGGTGGGTGGAATGATGTAGATAGTCAAAGGCCACATGAGGCGAGGGACAAGGCAGAACTGCAGACACCAGAGCTTCAATCTCCTGAGCAGTAAGGGCTTGTCGATGGTATTAAAATCAATGATGGTGTCCTCTCTAATCTGGTTCATCTGAGATGTGTCTCCTCCGACTACCCACCGTGAGGCACGAATAATGACCTCCATTGCCATGGTGAAGGCTAACGGGGAGATGGTGCAGCCAGCCATAATGCCTACCTCCAAGCGCTGCCATGCTGTTATATTCCTTTGTTGTGAGGCATAACTGTATGTCTTGAAAATATGATTGAATGAGGTTAGACAAGGGTTCTGGTACAGTGAAGTAATTAATGAGGTCCAGAGGAGCTCGTATGGGACAGATCCAAAGGCATTGTCAAGATCTATGAACACCATGTGGAGATCGCTCCCATCCTTTTTGGCAGTTTGGATTTGATGCCAGATCATGGTGGAGTACTCCAGGCTCCCAGAGAAGCCTGATACCCTGATATAACCATTCTTCTCTAGGTAGCCTGCCAGTCTGCGAGCCAGGATGCTGAAGAAAATCTTTCCTTGACGTTCAGTAGGCTGATGTGATGGAACTGGTTGATAGATTGGTAGATCTTTACTGTGAACACTCCTTCTTCTTCTTCTTTTCCTTTTGGCTTTTCCCTTCAGGGGGCGCCAAAGCGAATCAGTTACCTCCATCTAACCCTGTCTTCTGTATCGTCTTCTCTCACACCAACTACCTTCATGTCCTCTTTCACTACATCCATAAACCTCCTCTTTGGTCTTCCTCTAGGCCTCCTGTCTGACAGTTCAAAATTCAGCATCCTTCTACCAATATATTCACTATCTTTCCTCTGGACATATCCGAACCATCTCAGTCTGGCAGTTCTGAAAACAACAGTAATAAACCACATTTAATGTCATAGTCATCTTATTAATTATATAATATGATTGCATGGACAAAAATATACACACTTTTGTTTATGCATAAAATATTTACATCAAGAAAGCAAGAAAACTGAATTAGCTGACCCAACAGCACCATCTGCTGGTCAAAATCCACATTACTACACTACACTACGCCATGCACGTCTGCACATGGCTGTCGTCTCCTGCCAGTAACATTGCTGTTCGTGATCAGCAAGGCCCGGAAAAATGATTGAATCCAGCCCACAGAGTATAACAATAATTTCTCCAAATTAAGAGGGTTGTCAGCTTGACTGATTAGAAAAAGGTTCAGACACCCCGCCCCTTCACCTAGCATGCTAACGTGTCCTCTCAAGAAGGTGGGGCCAAATTATCATTTGGAGTTTCATCATCCATCTCTAGCTGGACCAATTTAAAGGCTCTTCAAAATGTTTTCCCAGTCAATAGTACATCAAGCATGACCTTTAGTTAACCTCCGATCCTCATTTGGGTGGTTAGTTTCACGCACCACCTGGCTGGCTCGTTCATTAAGATCTAAAACCCAATGTGGCCCTTCAGGCAAAATAATTGCCCATCCCTCTTCTTGTTCTTGATATCGCTGTCCCGTCCCTCCTGTTCCTTCCAGCATACCTCGTGTCTCCAACTTTCCTCTGTGCTCTGTGGAACCATCGCCCTCTTCTGTTCTTCTCCTATTGCTTTTGCCACCTTTCCTTCATTTCCTGTTTAATAATACTCTTGATTTCTGTTTTACTAACATTTATAGATGTCAGATTCATCTTTACCGCAAAAACAGAATGGCCGTGAACATAATCTGGTGTGGAATCTACTTTCTGTTACCAGTGACGTGAATATTTAAATTTTTTTTCTGTTTTTTCCGGACCTAAAGCAGCCGCTTCAGAAGCGGCCTAATTTCTAAATAAAGAGCATGCACGTACACGTACACGCACTGACATGAAATTAAATCCGCCCGTGGGACTATAATTCCCAGAATGCCACCGTACTTTTAACAGACCAATCACGGAGCTGCTCTTGTTGGCCATGGGTTGTGTGACTGCCACCAGACGGCTGTGTGTAGAAAGTGCAGGATCACGGCGGCGGCGCGCACACACGCAAACACACACACACACACACACACACACACACACAAGTCATGCAGACCAGAGGCAGACACAGGCATGTAGGCATGGAATAGACATCGTCGTCATGTTCCCGGGTGTTTTCTATGCACTGCTGGCAGGTTTCCTGGGGGCCGTGGCGTCGTCGACGGCTAAACTGTCCCTGGGAGCTGACTATCTGAAGGGGGTGTGTGAAACCGGACTCCGGACATGGGGAGAGCAGCGGAAATTTCGACAAGCGGACGAAACTACCGCCTGTGACCGGGTGAGGCGTCGTTAAAGTTAATTATTAACGCGGTGAGCGGCTGCTGTGAATTGTGCAGCGCTGATGGCGAACGAGGTGATTTCTCAGAGGGAAGTTATGGTCCGGAGGCGGTTGTCCCTGTCCTCTCCCCCCTTTGACTCCTCAGCATCAGCACCAGCATCAGCATCAGCTTCATGCCGCAGCGCTGTCGCGCCATGCTCGCGCGCTTGAAGGACAATGCAGAGAGTGGGCACAGATGTTGCCATGGTGTTTCTGAGCCCCACACCTCTTGCAATAACGTTTACAAAGGTTTGTAAAACAGGAAGGAATAAACGGGGATTCTGTGACCTTCACTCTCTCCTTTCACGTCACATAGTGACGTCATTGCCAGCACAAGCTCTGTTAGTCACCTTTAATTTTAATACAGTCAACTGGAAGTGCACATGAATGAAAATATAGGTTTGAATTAGCTACAATTATTAAAAAATGAGGATGATATATGTGACAGAGGGGAATGTTTCCAATGTAACATATCACTGTGTTGTTAATTTATTTGGGGAATTAATATAAATGGTAACGCAGTACTGAATTGTATTTGGTTGACATTTTTGGGAAGCTTCATAATACTAAGCATTTCAATACAAATATTTAAAAAGACTATTTTATTCTGATACAGTGTTCAATTTCTATATAACAAACACATAAAAACGATTACAACCATAACAATGAAAAATCAAAGCTGCAGACCTGCATAAATGATTAAATTACATACTGTAGGTCATTACTATAGTATAGGAGGCAATGTTTATAATAACTGTACTTTTTTCAGCTCCATATTCCTCTGAGGCTGCTGTGTGGGGGGCTGCTTTTCACCTGCAATGCTGTGATGTGGACCTTCCTGGCCAAAGCACTCAGGTACTCGTCTTCCTCCACCTGGACCACTGTGACCACCACTGCCTCTAACTTCATATCATCTGTAAGTGACAACTACATGTTTTTTTTTTGTTTTTTTTTTTTTAAGCAGGCCAGAGTCAATATCATCCATTTTTTGCAGGCATTCCTTGGGCAGCTGATCTTTGGCGAAGCCCAAATAACGCTGTGGTGGGTTGGGATCTCACTGACCTTCGCCGGTCTGCTGGTACTGCAGTGGGTCTCACCACAGGATGGACAACAAAACACAGTCGCCAAGGATGAATAATGAGTCTTGTCTCCACCCGCTGACCCCTGCTTGACCCCTACACAGTCTCCTCTGATTCAAACTTTTAGCCAAAGAAACATATTTTGGTAATTATACGTTATGAATTAAACATCTCATTCTCTTTAAGAACGAGTGGAACTCCATGCAGGAGGAGGAACTGTGCCAACTCAGCTGTGGTGCAGCCCTCTTCGGGCTTTAAAATCTGACTGCAGCACAGCTGGCGGAGACAAGCGAATGGTTGCCTGAAGTCATTTTTGTCTCTGCAGGCTCATGATGATGCAAAAATTACGCTAGCTTTAGTCACCAAAGCACATTATTTGCTGAGCTAACAGACAATATGTGCAAAAAAAAAAAAAAAATCTGGTCACAAGGAGAAATGCACTAAACTACTGGTGTCATTGGTTATGCACATGCTGTCAGCATTAATTACCATGTGCTGTGCATTATGTATGACTGAAGCTGTCTTTGTGTTGCTGCAACACTCACATTTTAATGCATGCTTAAGAAGACAGTTTCAAATGCAGCACCTATTAGGCATACTGATATTTTCATAATGCTAATGTAGCTCTGAAAGTCTGGCCTCTGGTCCGACCACCTGTTTTATTATACCTTTTTATTTCCTGTTCTTAACAGTTTTAATGTGAACAACACGAGCATGGCGCACAGATCTGAAGGCAGCTGTCCTATTTATGATACACGTGATACCCCAAATAATCTCCCATCATTCATAAACAACTGTCTCACGTAAAAGGTTCCCTTGATATCGCTGGAGCTGTCAATGCAATAACATTGTACTAGTGTTGAATCTCACAAGACTGCATGCAGCAGGAAATATCATGCGCTTCTAAAAGGACCTTCAGCATAAATGAGAAAAATATATTTACTAAAGTGCATTTACACTGCCTGAACTTAACAAGAAACTGTTTGATTGCTTTTATTTATTTATTATATTATTTATTGATTAGCGTTTTGTTATGTAACTTTAATACATATCATGATATAACTGCATAAAGGTAGCTAGAACCTTTTACATCATGTGATTTACATGTATCCCTTAATGTGATGACAATACAGTAACTATGTGACTGCATCACAAGTAATCTCTGCTCAGCACACAGAGCTTTTGGTCCATACAATTTGTTAGTAGTTACATCAGAAGTAAGTAAAAGTAGACCTGTTCGCTTTATTGCAAACGGTTCACTGATAAATACAACTTTACTGTCTGGAAAAGGCATATGGAGTAGGGCTGAGTAATAATGTTATATGGTAAAATATGTAGAGCATAAAATGTTATTTGCAACCGGAAGCATTGAAAACAGATTTAATTTCAGTTTAGTTAGAAATAGTTCAGTCAGCCTGCTTTGATGATAGGGTAGGTGGGTTTATTCCTTCAGAAAAAAAAACGTCTCTCACGATCAGGAGGAGGCAACTCTTTTTCCAATTACCAGTAATTATAAATCCAACCAATCGGAGCTCAGCAATAGCCGCATGATCTAAGATATGAGACGTGCTGCACTGCTACAGTACAAGGAATTTATTTTATCAAGTTTTAACAAATAATGAAAATCATTAACCTAAATTGTAACCCTGAAAATAGATCTTAAAACAGTTGTCATTAGAGTTTGATATAAAAATAATCCATCTCCATTTCAACTACTGTTCAATTATGAAATTTAAAAAAAAAAAAATACTAATAATAAAATCAGCCATTCAAAACAAGATTTGCGTCTGCATCAGTCAGGCGGTGTCAGCTGAGGCCATGTGAGCCATCAGACACTGACAAAAGGTCACATAGATGTGGTTTTATTTCATTCTTTCACAAAATATAACAATGAAACATGTGGTCCAGAGGAAGGACGAGTCATTCCAGAGCTTAAATGAAGCTGGTGCATTTAGTGAACTGGAAAGTGGCCGTGGTGGCTCTAATGGGTGAATTTTACAATTCAATGCATCAACTTCATGTTTCGTGAGGACAATAAGGCCTTCAAACAGTTCCATAAAGGCATCTTTTCCAGTTAAATGCTTTAAAGCAGAAGTCTCCACCCTTTATTAAATTCTATATTAAAAAGATGTGTAACATCTGCAATTTTTAAACACCGGCCAGCCTCGTGATCATAGAGCATCTGCACGTGGACGCTCAGGCCTCAGTGAACACTTGCCTCTGGCCATAAGGCTTAATCCCACCTACCGACTCCATTTAGGCCAGCAACCACAACCACTGGATTAACCACAGTCGAACTGCAGCCAGTGTGTCAGTGTATTCAGTAATATATATTGCTTTATTCCCCGACTGTCAGTCTGAGCTGGTGATGGCAGTTTCTGCGCAAGAAGACTGGCAAAATTCTGTCCACGATTTAAAAAAAAAAAAAAAAAAAAAAAAGATTTAATTGAAAAATATCTCAGATTAACATTTGATCCAAAACATATTGACACTGACGCACCTGTACTGGTCAAGGAAAACATGCAAAATTAGTGAAAACCAAAAAGAAAATTTTAATATTTCTAAACAAAAAAATGTATCAACTTTTTGTGTTTGAGTTCAGAATAAATTTTCATTTACTATCCCCATGATAGCATTCGATTAATGAATGGAATTCAATAGTGGAGAGTGAACCCTTGGAGCAGGTCCAGATAAGTCCAGCAAGTCCCACCCAGCAGTCCCAGATACAAGGGACTGCTGGGTGGGTGTAGAGGTACCACCTTCTAGTTTAAATACATAGTTGTGACTCTCTCCGACTGCTGCGTTAAGGCAAAACTGCAGAAATGTCTTCAAAAGCACCAGATGCTATGGTTGACTGATGCGCTGTCCAAAGAGTTGTCTTCAGAAAGAGTTGTCTTTCTGAAGCCAGTAATTCAGTAAAAGGTGGGACTAGATTCATCGGATCATTTCCAGAGGACAAAAATTGCCAGCATCCTGATGAAAACATTCTGTCAGTCGTCATGGAAATGGCCAGACGCCACAGGAAAATCCACGTGGAAGGAATCAGAATTTAGCCTGGATGCTGCTTCTTCAACAGGTGCATATTATCCAGTTTACACGTGCAGCTCGTTCATCAATCAGCGCCACAAAGAAACAATAAACATGTTGGTAAAAACAACAAAAAAAAAAAAGAAAAAAGAAATCAACTTTAACAAGGTCACATCTTATAGCCGGACACTCTAGAGTATCTAACGGATGTCGGTTTAGAAGTGTTTCTGGGGCAGTTTTTCTTTCACACAATGTACTGGTACACATCAGCCTTGCCGTGGTCAGGTGCCACGAAGGGGCTTAGCCAGGCGATGGAGAAGGGGTGGCCGAACACCACCTTCATATTCATCCATTTTGACTTCTTAGCCCATCTTCTCTCCTCCTTCTTAAGCTGCTCAATGCCCTGTGAGGACCAGATAAAAACGAACGAGGCAGATATTTAAGACCCAATGTACGGAAACAATGAATATTAATATTGTACACCACCACCGCCCCAAAGGTCTTGTTCAGTTGTGGGTGACTCATACTCTGTATTGAAGGTAGTAGTAGTCATCATCGTCGGCCGATCATCGGCCGATCGGCCACAAGCATTGAAGATAAAATAGCCACAATCTGGAGGTGTAAATTAAAATAATGTGTTCCTAATTATATTTCAGCCATTTCTCCAACTCACTGATGTTCATCAGCTTGTTGAAACATCGTTGTCTTAAATCATGTGCACTCATAGGGCCTGATTTACGAAGATCCCAAACAAAGAGCGCTAAATTGTGCGCGCTGCTTGTGTTTTGCGGGTGATCTACTTAGATTGCCCTATTTAAATGAGGATTTTTCGCGAGCCAAGGGTTTTCACCATAACAATAATTATAATAATGCATAATAGCAGACCCAACGGAAGCGCTGAACCAAATATGAAGCCGCGGAATTAGAGGTGTTGGTGCAAGAGGCAAAGGATCAGCGCTTACAGCAAATAAATATCACCGTTGCCAAGAGAAATGCAACATGGGAGGCTAGCTGTGACAAGGTTAATACTGTGGGGGAAAACAAAAAGAACACCAAATGAAATGAAGAAAATATGGCAAGACATTGGAAGGAGAAAAGAAGAAATTGCAAAAATTCGTTGCCACGAACAGAAACAATTCGCTCTCTCCGTTGACTTTGGTTATGCCTACGCTGCCTCCTCGCAACAATAACCGCAGCCATTTGCGCATGGCTGTGCCAGGTAAGACCTGGCTTTCAAATATAGACGCAAAAACAATCAGCGCAAAATGAGTATAATTGCATCTACTTTTTGCGCGTTCTGGCAGGAACGCCTAAATTACATATTCATGAAGGCAAAAGCACTCAATTGATAGCGCGCG
The DNA here is from genome assembly GCA_015343265.1 of Pao palembangensis. Classification (NCBI taxonomy): domain Eukaryota; kingdom Metazoa; phylum Chordata; class Actinopteri; order Tetraodontiformes; family Tetraodontidae; genus Pao; species Pao palembangensis. The sequence continues at coordinate 8,919,778 of CM027095.1, read as the reverse complement.
TTAGTTTGCCTAATTGACAGGCACAATCCTCGTTTTGCGCACGTTTTAAGCAGCCAAAGCTTTAGTAAATCAGGCTGATGAAGTGCTAAGACCTGGAGGGACTGGACGAGGCAGCGAACTTGTGTCTGCCTTTACTCACCGTCTCGTCGCTGCAGATCGAATGGACCTGGGTCCCGAACATGACCGCCGTGAAGATCAGAAAGAGGAGACCCTCGAAGCAGAGGAGAATGAGGAGGATGACAGTTGCTGGTGGAGAAAAATAACTGCACTCTGGAGGAGACAGGCAATCAATAGTGCATATTTTATAGACAGCTAATAAGAACAGTGAGCTTGGTCCATCAAAAAAATAGATGTGGGTTGGTAGAAATAGACTTGTTTTCAATGTCTAAACAAATCTGTCCCTCTCGGTAAATATAGTTGAACTGGTCAAAATGTTAACAGTTTGCATCTCCACATTTTACTCACTTGTCCAGTCTTGGTCAAAGCAGAAAACAAAATGGAAGGCCGCCATGATTAGTGCATGGAAGGATATTAGTGCAATATACATCTGGCAAGGGAAGTAAGAGAAGAGACGCTATTAATGTTAATTGATAACAGCTAACCTAAAAGGTGAATAAGTTTATAGTTGATTATAGTTCATCTTTCAACTGCTTAACTGGTCACATGAATAGAAATACTGACCAGGGCCCAAAATGTTTCAATGCTGCTATATAATGTTCTATTATGACGAACACAACTGCAATTAATGTGCGGAAACCATCTACATGGATGTGTATATTATTTTCCGGCTGTGCAGCGCTGAGTTTTAAAGGCGTTAATATCCTGCCAAAGGAACATATTCCTTCTGTGTTCTGCAGGGCTCATCATGTTCCGTGTTCTCGTGAACGAATATTGACAGATCACAGGGTGTTGCCGACGTGTCGTTTTGTGTGTGGTGACATTGGTGTCTTACCGTGAAAAGCACAAAATATTTCTGGTTATTTTCTCCGACACAGTTGTTCACCCAGGGACAGTGGTGGTCCATCTTTTTGATGCAGCGTTTACACACACTGGACACACACACACACACACACACACACACACTCAGATAAAGTCAGTAAAAACGTACAATCTATCCTCTCAGCTTGCTCAGAGTACCCGAGAGCTTTAACAACGTCCTAATTTAAATATGGTTTTTAGCCAAATTAATGGAGGTAGTGTAAAAATCTAACACTCTTTAGATGCAGTTTATTAGCCACGTTACCCACAAGGATGACTCAGGATATCCAACAGATTTAAACTTGATACTGACACCCATTTAGCCGGTAATACTCTGTGAGTCACAGGCTTTAAAGCTGAATTACTCTGGAGGGTTTTTGTGCTTTTGGTGACACGACATTCCAGTACAACATCTCAACCTCAGAGGGAAAACCTAAAACCTTCTCATCAGGCACATGCACAGAATGACAGTGAAAGAGACGAGGCAGGTTAACCATGCAAAGAATCAAGTAGACCCCGGTTGCAACTGGAATGTTCACCACTGGGAGTTCCTGGTACCTGCAATGATGAGCTCTATCGGGTTTGATACTGCAGCACTTGGGGCACTTGTACACCACCTGGCCTGGTTTGAGTTGCAGGCTTTCAATGAATTCTTTTGTAGCGTTTCCTTTGGGCACAGCTCCCTGAGCAAGAGATGGAAGACGAAAAACATGACAAGGAATTTAATTTTTTGTTTGAAGGCTTCTTTTTTTTTTTTTTTTGCTGATAGAGGAAGTAACACTTAATCAAGAGCTGATTGCTTTTTTTATGCAATTTCAGCTCTAATATTGGGCCCTTTCTGATATTTCTGCCATTCATATCACAACTCATCACAGAATAAAAGCTGTCTTATTATATTTCATTTGGTTTAAGTGGAAGGAAGAAGAAAAACCCTGGCATCCTTCATTTGAATTTTCTTTTTCTTGATAAAACCTAATCCTAAAAAACATGTCTGACAGGATAAGACAAAGTTCCTAAACAACACACACTCCCTACACCAATGTAGAGCTGACTGACCGGATCTGTACACATTGCCTTGGCGTGAGAGGCGAGTGCGAGGAAAGCGAGTCCATTGAAGATCACCCCGTTGAAGAGGCTGTAAGCCATGTTCTTGGCAGGCAACAGCATGACGAACACCACCACAAACTCTGCGTAAAACACAAGGAACCAGGTGATGACGCCGCACACGATGCCACATCCATCGCGAATGAACCACATGGTGCCTGAGCCACTGCGGGGCGGGGGAGGGGCGCAATGCTCGGGCTTTAGGTAGCCAGCTTGTCGTTCGATGTCCCTGGTGTGGTGCGCTGGGCTCTTCATCCTATAGTACCTGTGGCTCTAACCACATACTGCAAAATCTAACGGAGGAGGAGGAGAGGAGAGGGGGAAAAAGACTGGAATTAGAAAACACAGTAGAGAATCTCACATCCCATGAATCCATGCGTAATCTAATTTAATCAACAGGACCAATCCCATCAGCTCTCACACAGTTATATATCCTGTGCATATTAGATAATGTCTACTTTGTCGGTAATGGCCGCAGATAACATTTAAGTTGTTGTCACAAGTGGTCTAGCATGTTCAAATGTTTTCAGCTTCTTTAAGTTAGTGCAGACCTCTCACTCACCATGCATGTTAATGTAAGATGTGTGCCATGCCACAGCAAATACGTGATTAATAAGAGCTTCGGATTTACGAGAAATTCACAGGAAATAGACAAGAATCAGATGCAGTGACTCAGCATAGTAAGCCCCAGGAAGCACCAACTGATGCAGGATAAATAACAACCAGTCCGATGTTAACGTTGCTGATGTTCAAAGTGGGTGAAATATCAGGATAATGTTGTTAAAAACAGACCAGGAATAAATTAAAATCTTCAAACAAGGTTAATCTTAACTTAATCTGTCTTTTGTGGCTGTAATAATTGGAGTTTGGTCAGTGATATTTATGTGTAAAAACAAACAATCTACCCCTGGAGGCCAATATTCAATCAAAATTAAATCAAAATGCGGCACATTTGGGCTAAAATTAATCAACATCACCTGAAAGGATTTAATTAAAATCCACTAGCCGGGGCAGATCGTTGACCAGGCCTATTTACTTTTTTCAAAGCTCACAGTGCCATCCACTTATTACTCTGGTGGCTCATTACTGGGACCAAAATTAATATATAACATAACAAGTCTCAAGCACTGCAGTTTGTTCACCCGTGATTCCCAGAGGATGAACTCTACAGAATACAATCATAATCTGCCAACATTTCCTGCATCGGGATTGCATTCATATGAATCTGTTGATGATGGGCTAATATGGAATATAAAATACTCTCGAACAAAAATGTGACAGCGAGTAACAGGAAAACTAATAATGAGATAAATACATTTAATCCTTCCCAGAAGTAACAATTACTCAGATAAACATGCAATAAAAAAAACAAGTGTGTAGTTGTTGGCATCTGTTACCACATGTCATACAAACAACATATATAGGTCAGTATCAGTAACACACACACACACACACACACACACACACACACACACACACACACACAAGTGTCAGATGACAAATGAATGATCAGATGAATGATAACTGCACTCCTGTGGACTGGTGTGGACTGGCCTAAAGTAAGCAGACTGATCCATCCTCTTCCTTGTTCACACAATAAACGATGATATCACCGAAAATACCAGATACCAAAAAATACCAGATACCAAAAAGTTTTTTTGTGTTGGTATCAGAAATGACAGTCAGTCATTTCACCTATTTTTCTCATCATTAGAAGTTTACCTGACACTTTACAAAATCTGTTTGTAATGAAAATTAAATAATGATAATGATTGATATTGATAAAAGAACTCGCCAAGTCTGATCAATGGTTGAATCTCTGCTTTAAGTTAAATTTAAAGATCTAAACAATATTGTTTTATTTTTTTAATTTTGACTGTATCATAATAATGATCTTATACGAATCAGCTTCCACAATAACACAACAGGAAGTAAATGTGGCAATTGAATGGGAAAACTGGATCTCCAAATCTGCATTACAACCAACCACACACTCAAGCTACTCCAAATAAAACATACCTCGTAGTATCCTGGTCGGTAGACAAAGTTTCTTTTAGTTCTCTACGCGTAGGTTTCGATTGAAACAAAATAAAATTACGACCACACAGCTGCGTTTCCACCGCCTCTCGGTCGGTTAGCGCAGTCCCAGCTAGCCCCTCCGATCTGCGAGCAGCACCGAGGTTCGGGTCCCGCCTTTCACTGTCGCCCCAGTTTCGACTAGACTAAATTTGTCGGATCATTTGTATGTTAACTCTGTGCCAAGACCGAGTCATACAACATAGTGCTGCCTTATTATTTCAGAAGGCTTTTTTCTGTGGTGATTTCTGCGGCCAGTGGAATAACACAGCGCAGAGAGCAAACAAGGAAGTCCAGAGCCTGCCTGTGTGCCCTGCACACTGTCTGACAGGAACACTTTCTCCCAGGCTCAGCTACCCTCTGTTAAACCTAAAATCTATATAAATGTTGGACAATCGAATTTGAAACATCTACTGCATGCATTCACTGATTAGCTGATTTATTTGGTGAAACATAATTACAAAATACATACTTCCATCCATTTTCTGTGCCTGCGTTATCCAACTTTTTGGGTTGCAGGGGTCTGCTGGACCTATCCCAGCTGTCAAGGGGCGAGAGGCAGGGTACACCCTGGATAGGTCGCCAGCCTATCACAGAGACAGACAAGCACTCACACATATGGTCAATTTAGATTTCTCAATTCACCTAACAAGCATGTTTTTGGACTGTGGGAGGAAACCGGAGTACCCGGAGAAAACCCACACATGCACAGGGAGAACATGCAAACTCCACACAGAAAGGCCAGAGCTAAGATTTGAACCCCGAACATTCTTGCTGTGAGGCGACAGTGCTAACCACTGCACCACTGTGCCGCCTCGCTGTTTAACATTTCGGCCTAAATACTTAAATGTCATGGTTTTTGTTTGTAAAATAGCACTGCATTTATACCTCATCCGAAAAGAGGTCAAATCACCAGATATTTCTTTACCTATTTAATCATTGAGCCTAAATGTGTTTCTATTGTATTTTTTGTAGAATTTTAAAATTCTTCCCAAATCATGTTTGTTTAATTTAAATAAAAATGTAGATGTTAAAATGTCATCCATCTTCTTCCGCTTATCCGGGGTCGGCAGCAGCCTAAGCAGGGAAGCCCAGACTTCCCTCTCCCCAGCTACTTTGTCCAGCTTCTCCGGGGGGGATCCCGAGGCGTTCCCAGGCCAGCCGAGAGACACAGTCTCTCCAGCGTGTCCTGGGTCTTCCCGAGGGCCTCCTGCTGGAGGGACGTGCCCTGAACACCTCACCAGGGAGGTGTCCAAGAGGCATCCTGACTAGATTCCCTAGCCACCTCATCTGGCTCTTCTCAACGTGGAGGAGCAGCGGCTCTACTTCGAGCTCCTCCCGGATGGCAGAGCTTCTCACCTTATCTCTAAGGGAGAGCCCAGTCACCCTACAAAGGAAACTCATTTCGGCCAATTGTACCCGCGATCTCGTTCCTTCAGTCACTACCATACCACTCATGACCATAGGTAAGGGTAGAAACAAAGATCGACCGGTAAATCGACAGCTTCGAGGTGGCACTCCACCTTTTTCCGGCTGAAAACCATGGCCTCAGATTTGGAAGAGCTGATTCTCATCCCGGCCGCTTCACATTTGGATGGATGGATGGATGGATGGATGGATGGAAATTTAAAGCAAAAATCCAGAAACATTCAGACATAATAATATCATGAATGAGATTTGGATACACAGGGCTAAATTTGATTGAGATTTTTAATGATTTTTTTTTTTTTTATTTGCCATAATGGGCTATTGATTGTGTATTGAGAAAATGATACAATAAAAATCATTGAAAGTCACCAGAGTGGTAGAGGAGGATATGTAGAATAAGCCTGAAGTGAATTTATGGAAAACAATTGATTTAGATTTTATATTATTATTATTATTATTACTATTATTAATATTAATATTAATATTATTTAATTCGGCATAGTGGGCCATTGGTTGTGTATTGTGACTGATTCCGTGATGTGTTTGTGAGGAAATGATAAAGTAAAAAAATTTAAACTTTGCAAAAAGGTAACTGAGAATGTGTAGGAATTTACAGAAATCTATGTAATTTGTATTTTTGATTAGTTTTCTAATTTCACCTGTCGGGTCATAGAGTCTGGACAGGTCTGGGTATGAATTCTGTATTAAATTATTCAAAAATGGTACAGTGAAAAGAACTTGAAAATCTCCACTGAGGTAGCTGGAGATGTTTGGAACAAAAATCTGTAAGTTTGACTTTGCTTAATCGGAAACTGGTTTTGCTCAAAGAATTTATAATCTATTTTTTATTTTAAATGATCATAAAACAACAAAGTACTGGCAGCTGTATATATTTAAATAATAAAAATACAATCAAAAATCAACTTCTACATATCACCGAGTTTCAGAGTTTTACTTGAATGCACCATCAAAACGCTCACTCGCTTTACCGTACGAAGCGATAGACAGGCACTCAAAATTAAAGTCTAGATAGCGTGACCGTCTCTTTCGAAGCGCAGATGGCGTGACCGCAGTGGCTGAACAGCACGTTATTAATGATAGGGAAACATGTAACAGTATGTGTAGTTGCTTGAAAGTCGAAACGGTGGAGCATATTTTATTGGAGTGTGAAAAATATGAGGTGGAAAGAAGGAATTTGGTCAAAAAACTTAAAAGCACTAAAAGTCAATTTGGTATCGAAATTTTGAGACAAAGTCAGAAAGGAAGGAATTTCAAATATTGTTTAAGAGAAATAAAAGTACTGAGCAGGATACAGACACCTTTTTATTGCAAATTACAGAGTAAATATCAGATCCATACTCTACATAAATTGGTGGCGCTAATGCACTAATCTGTTGCTTGCCAACCGCCAAGAAAACCCACAAAGAAGAAGAAGAAAAAAGAAGAAGAAGAAGAAGAAGATGTCGTCGTCTTTTGATGACATGTCTGCAGCAAATATGCATTGTCGAATGACGTCATCACATCGCGACAGCAAGTACGTCGGCGGTAAAAAAACGAACGCAGTAAATTGTATACGAACGTTATTTTTCGGAAATTTTGGTGGATTGTGGAATTGGCGGTGGGCGTAATCTGGTGTGTGAATGACCAACGGTCTGTTACTCCTTTTTTGTTTTCAACAAAAAACAAGGAAATGGTTCGGTCTTTCGTTTTAATCATAAAATAGAATTACCGCTTGATATTTTCTTTCATTTGTGGCCGGAACTTCGAAGCCTGCCGGTGCGGTGCCCGTCAAAATAAAGGTCTTGCTCTTCAAAATAAAGCTCCTGCTCTGGCAGGTATGGAGACATTGTTTCATTGTTGTTGAGTTTTCCTTAGTCTATATTTGTTGCAGCACGATGCGTTTTTATATGTTGCCTCTAGCGCCATTGTAAAAAACCAGGGTTTTAGCTTTGAACAGGACTTGTGTTTTAACACGCACATAAAACAAATCTCGAGGACTGCCTACTTCCACCTTTGTAATGTTGCAAAAATCAGGCCTGTCCTTTCCTTAGATGCCGCTGACAAGCATGCCTTTGTTATCTCCAGGCTGGATTACTGTAACTCTCATCAGGGTGCCCAAAAAAGTCGCTCAGAATAGAATAGAATAGAATAGAAGTACTTTATTGATCCCAGACATGGGAAATTGACTTGTCCCAGCAGCATCGTCAGTATTACCGTATTTACAATATATTTACAGTATAATAGTGTGCAATATCAGTGCAATGAGGATATGACTGTGCAATATTCAATAAATAATTATGACAATGTGCCACAAGAAAGTACTGATGGAGCCCATCACAGCACAAGGGCTGTGAGTCTCAGTCAGACGGACTTATTGAACAGGGTTATTGCACTGGGCAGGAAAGATTTCCTGTATCTGTCTTTGTGGCAGCGGAGCTTAATCAGTCTGTTTGAGAAGGAGCTCCGCTGCCTGTCCAGGAGTGGGTGGAGAGGGTGGTCCAGGTTATCCAGAATAGCTAAGAGTTTGTTCAGCATCCTCCTCTCCACCACAGCTTCCATGGTGTCCAGTTTGCAACCAATCACGGAGCCAGCCTTTCTGATCAGTTTGTTTAGTCTGTTGGTGTTGCTGGCTCCGATGCTGCCTCCCCAGCAGACCACAGCGTAGAACAGTGCACTGGCAACAACAGACTGGTAGAAGATGTCCAACATCTTGCTGCACACGCCGAAGGATCTCAGCTTCCTCAGGAAGTAGAGTCTGCTCATCCCCTTCTTGTACACAGCCTCGGTGTTGGTCTTCCAGTTCAGTTTGCTGTCTATGTGCACGCCCAGGTACTTGTAGTAGCAGAACTCTGCAGCTTGTGTTCTGACAAAGACTAAGAGGCATGACCACATTTCACCTGTGTTGGCCTCCCTACATTGGCTTCCAATAAAATTTAGAGTAGAATTTAAAAAAATATATATATAAAAGATGTAAAGAGAGAATACTGAAGGGAATTTTGTAGCTCAGCAGGAAGGGAAATGGAAATTGGCAAAGTTTGGAAGATGATAAAAAGGATGAATGGGAGCAAAAGAGAGTATGGGAACAGCACCAAACAGGACAGGGAAGCTCTCCAGAGGGTGGTGCGATCAGCTGAGTGTACCATCCACACCTATATACCACTATATACAGCAAGCGGTGCTGGAGCAAGGCTAGGAAGATAATGAAGGACCTCAGTCATCCCAACAATGAACTCTTCTCTCTGTTGTGGTCAGGGAAACGATTCCGTTCCTTGAAGGCAAACACAGAGAGAATGAGGAGGAGCTTCTTCCCGCAGGCCATTCGGGCCCACAACCAGAAGACCTAGAACCTGGACTCTCTAGACTTCCCCACGTATATATATATATATATATATATTTACATGTCACACTCTACCTGTACAACACATTCTACCTCATCTGATTGTTGCACACTAAAATTTGCACTACTTGTATACTTTGTACACTCTGCACTACTCTGCATCCACAGTAACCACATCCACTGGATATCTCCATGTACATACTGCACTGAACAATTTTTTGTTTTATTTATTGTCTCATATTGTGATGACCTTTTCATATTTCTATATATTGTATATACTGTACTTTATTTTATTCTATGTAGGACAGTCATAAAAAGCATTTCACTACATGCACTATTTTGGGGTTGTATGTGACATAAAATGTGAATTTGAATTTGGATAGTGACGTATAAAAGTGTGGTCACTGTGGGGCGCTGTGGTGTTGCGGATGTTGATGAGTTAATTTAAGACAGTGAAGAAGACGTCAGCCAACTTGTTCTGGTTTTCAATCCAAAGTCCTTCCTTCTAACATATAAAGCTCTCAATGGACTATCTCCATCATACCTGCAGGATCTCATAGTTGCGTATATTCCTAAAAGAACACTTAGATCACAGAGTGTAGTTCCTAGAATTCATCAAAGTAGACTGGGAGGACGAGCTTTTAGCTATCGGGCAGCTTTACTGTGGAACCAGTTACCAACCTGGGTCGGAGAGGCAGACACCACGTCTGCCTTTAAGATCAAACTTAAAACCTTTCTGTCCGTCTGACTGAGACTCACAGCCCTTGTGCTGTAATGTGCTCCAGTAGTACTTTCATGTGGCACATTGTCATAATTATTTATTGCATTGTATATGTTGTAAATATGTTAATACTAGCGAGGCTGCTGGGACAAGTCAATTTCCCATGTCTGGGATCAATAAAGTATTTCTATTCTATTCTATTCTATTCTATTCTATTCTATTCAGTAAAGCGTACAGCTAGCCTCAAACAAAGTGTGTATGGCTGATAGATCTAGTTACAGTCAGTTTTCACAGTTACAGGTAGAATAGGCTCATCAAACTCTTATTCTTCAATTTTTAGTACAGCTATGCTGCTATAGGCCTACGCTGCTGGGGACAAACACATGATCCACTGAGCAGTTCCCCACTTCCTCAACACCAACCACTCCCTCACGTCCTCTCCTCCTTTTCTTCTTCTTTCTCCTCCTCTTTTTCACCGGGATTATCTGGGTCCAGTCTTTCTTGCCGTTCTGTGTCTCTCTCCCCCTTCTCTCTCTCTCGCTCCCTCTCTCTCTCGCTCTCTTTTTGCAGGTCTTCCGTCTCCAGGCCTTCGTGCTGCGTGGACCTCTGCCTCTGGCAAACTCAGGGTCCACTGTCAGCACCTGCCTATGCTGTTCCCTTTAAACCTGCCTATACCGTTCATCTCTTTATAACAACCTACTATGCTGTATTATGTGTATATATATTATGTCTGATATGTTTGTATTTCTATGATTGTATTTTGTTTGTATTTCTTTGGTTTTATGATTGTATCTGTTTTCTCTTTCGCTCTCTCTCTCTTTATTCTCTCTGTCCTGTCTCCCTCTTTTATTCCTCCTTTACCCAGTCAGCTTTCAGTAGGATGGTTCCTCCTTGTAAGCCTGGTCCTGCTCAAGGTTTCTTCCTGTTAAAAGGGAGTTTTTCCTTGCCACTGTGCTTACCTGGGGGTTCAGGCTCTGGGTTTCTACCTCTGTAAAGCACCTAGAGACAATTTTATTGTAAAAGGTGCTGTATCCGAAAGTGTCTGTATCCGAAATAAACACGCCATGTCCAGCTAAAATAAAATCTCTATCCATCGTATTGTAACCTTCCCGAAACTCAACAACAATGAAAGCCAATGTCTCCATGCCCGCCAGAGCAGGAGCTTTATTTTGAAGGGCATGACCTTTATTTTGACGGGCAATGCACCGGCGGGCTTCGAAGTTCCGGCCACAAATGAAAGGAAATATCGAGCGGTAATTCCGTTTTCTGATTAAAACGAAAGAACGAGCCGTTTCCTTGTTTTTTGTTGAAAACGAATAACGACCGTTTTCTGGTTTTTCGTTTTGTGCGCAAAACGGAAAAACGAAAAACAGCTTGTTTTTTTCTTTCTGCTTGTGTCTCTTTACCCAGGAAACGGACTGATAAAACGTACCTCGGTCGTTTTCACTTTTTGCAGATGGAGAAATTTGGAGTTCATTTTAAGCAAACTACAAGGGGCTATTAATAAAATTGAAGAATGGTCATATAAATAAGGATTTAAGTTTTCAGCCGAGAAGACAATGTTTTTTACAAGGAAAAGAATTGGAAGTGAAATCAAACTGGAACTTTAGAAGCAAAAATTGGAAAGGGTAAAGGAATTTAAATTTGTAGGTCTATGATTTGATGGAAGATTGACATGGGCTGTACATATTCAGAAAATAATAAACAAATGTAAAAAGTTTTAAATATAATGAGGTGTCTGGTTGGTAGTGAATGGGGTGCAGATAGAGTGTCACTTAAATTGACATATTGTGGACTAATACGGTCTGTCCTGGATTATGGAAGTGTGGCATATGGATCAGCAGCAAACACATCTCTTCCAAAGTTAAACAGAATTCAGCATCAGGCGCTGAAACTATGCACAGGAACATTCAGAACTACGCCAACTGCAGCTCTGCAAGTAGAGATGGGGGAGATGCCCCTCCAAATTAGAAGATTGCAACTGTCCATAAATTATTGGGTCCATACAATGGGTAGAGAAAATGAAACCACTGAGAACAATAATCTGCTCAGATTCCAGCTCATCACTAGCTACTGTACATTACAGCACAGTAATTCGGAAAGCAGAAAAGACATCCTGATAGAAATATAGCAAGCTCTGTTCAGAATCCAGATTATGGGCCTGTTGGTAGTGTTCATATGGGTACCAGCACACAGTGGAGTAATAGGAAATGAGCTGGCAGACAAGAAAGCAAAAAAGGCGACAAAGTACACTAACACTGATCTAGTAACTAATCTCAGCAAAACAGAAATGAGGGATATTGTCAAGGAAAGAATAAAGGAAAGGTGGCAGTGGGAAAAGCAGTGGGACGAAGAGAAGAGAGGAAGGTGGTATTACAGAATACAAAGCAAAGTTGGGGAAATGAGGACAGCAGGAAGAAACAGCAATGAAGAAAGAGTAATACCTAGACTGAGATTAGGTCATACAGGGCTGAACGATACATTATATAACACAGGGAAACATGCAACGGGTAGATGTAGCTGCTTGAAGTCTGAAAAGGTGGAGCCCATTTTATTTGAATGTGAGAAATACGAAGCAGAAAGGAATTTGGCAGGAAACTTAAGAGTACTAAGAGGCAACTTAGTATAGAAATTCTGAGACAAAAGTCAGAAAGAAAAGAGTTTCAAAATATTATTTTGGTATTTAAATGAAATAAAAGCCCTGAGCAGGAAATAGCTTTTTTTGTTTGTTTGTTTGTTTGTTTTTTAATTAGATTGAGTAAATATCGTGACCCACCCTCCACATCCGTTGGTGGCGGTAATGCACCAATTCGTTGCTTGCCAACCGCCAAGAAAATCCAAAAAGAAGAAGAAGAAACAAGCACGTTCCCGACGGTTTTACATTATGGCAACAGTAGAAGTTAGTGAAGCTGAAAAAGTGTACGTTTTGCATGGTATACGGGTAAGGCGTTTTACCATTTTAAGTTACCTGTCGCTTTCTGCTTTGCGATAGCAGTGTTTTATAGCATTTTTGCTGTTTTTAATGGGGCATTCCCTCGCTGTGTTAGCGTTTGCTAACGAAACCTACGGCGTTATTGACATGATACTTGCTATTAGGATGATTTACGGGTGGATGGCAGAGGCTGTGAGGATTACAGACACATGGAGATAGAGACGGATGTGGTTTCCAACACAGACGGCTCTGCCAAAGTCACACTGGTAAGTATATCCTAAGTAACATTATTGGCGCAAAGGCTATACATCCTGTATGAAACAGACGTTTCAAAATATCCTTACCCACAATCATCACTTCCAAATGTGTAGCCTGGTTCTGATGTGGAATAATACATCCATCTTTGTTGTAAATATTTTTTCGGGATAATTTTTATAAAGCTTTTTTTGTCCTTTCTAGGGGCATACTGTGGTTCTAGTAGGGATTAAGACTGAAATAGGGACACCAAGGCCCGTGGTACCAAATGAAGGATATTTAGAGTTCTTTGTTGATTGGTAAGTATATTGATTAGACCTTTTTAAGGTTTGACATTCTGTTGTTGTTGATGGTTGAACTGCCACTAGATGGTAGTGTTGTACCTAATATGTGTTTCCTACAAATAAAAAATAGCATTTTAACTCATCTAAATCTAACAGATTATTTGTTACATCACCTGTTTATTCTCTTTTTAATTTTCCATCTTTTATTATTAGTTCGGCAAATGCAACTCCTGAGTTTGAGGGCAGAGGAGGTGAAGAGTTGGGTGTGGAGATAAGTAATACTCTGTACAGAGTCTTTAACAACAAACACAACATAGACCTGAAGAGGCTGTGTATCAGTCCAGGAGAACACTGCTGGGTGCTGTATGTAGATGTGCTGGTGAGTACACTGGTGCAGTCCACTTAGGTGATTAAAAGTGAATACATGTAAAAAATACAAATCTTTTCAATACAAAAATACACTGATACATTTCTTTGGGGGAGGTGAAAAGTCTTCAAACATGGGAATAGAAGTTCAGGTGCTTCTGACTGAAGGCTAATGTGACCTTGACGTCTTGAAGTCTCACGTAAACATTTTTCCACAGCTCCTCCAGTGTGATGGAAATCTTTATGATGCCATCTCAATAGCTATCAAGGCAGCTCTTTTCAACACAAAGTAAGTGATGTGCCATCTGTAGGTTGTTTTGGCTGTAAATGGATAATCTGACAATAACTCTTGTGCTGATTTTGCTGACAGAATACCCAAAGTTTTCATATCATCTGATGATGAAGGAGGGAAGGAAATAGAGCTGTCAGATGACCCGTATGATTGCATGAGGATCAATGTGGAGAATGTCCCATGTATAGTGACCCTTTGCAAAGTCAGCTCAGGATCTTCACCCGTCATAACACAGTGTAGGCTGTATACACACTGACAAGTCATCTTGTTTCTCTGCAGGTGGGCCACCGCCACATAGTTGATGCCACTCTGCAGGAGAAAGCTTGCTCTGTAGCGAGCCTCATCATGTCTGTCACACACAAGGGCATGGTCACCTGCACACGGAAGGTGGGAGGGGGCAGCCTCGACCCAGAGAGCATCTTTGAAATGACAGAGGTGAATCTAGCCATCAGGGCCCCCGCAGCTTAGCTTATTTTGTGTTAATAGTTAGAGTTGTTAGCCGCTGAAGTTCACAAATGTCTCAGACATTAAATGGCGTGATCTCCAACAAAAAGCCAAAAATGAAGCCAACCAGCTGTGGTGGATTAAATTTGTTACAAAAATATGGCCAATAACATTTTAATGTTGTGACAGATACTGTAGATGTCCAGGTATTGTGCAATAATCCTTTAGATCATTTCCTTTTTATTTTTAAATGAAAGTATGGTAAGTGACATCAAGCACTTTCCTTGTTTCCAGGCTGGGAAACGAGTGGGGAAGGCTCTTCATGCCCCGCTCATGAAGCTGCTAGAACAGGAGGAGAGTTTGGGAAAGAAACGACAGAAAGTTGGCTTCTTCAGTTAAGATTGCTACATATGTACGTGGAAATTCTCTAATAAAATGTTGAAACTGATATCTCTCTGCTACACTGATATCTCTCTGCTACTGGGGTGTAAACTACCAATTAATGATAGTATTTTAGTTTTTATGCTGTTTCAAACACACATGGGTTTGCCATCTTGTTGGGGCTTGTCCAGTCATTTCCTTGCCTTACACAAACCCAAATCATAATTCACATTTTACCTTCAGCCTGACATTACTAATCAATACTGGTGCATGGATACAACAAAGACACCCTCCTTGTCTCTCATGTCGGTATCAACAGTATGGGCTGGCAAAGGACAGAAGTTATTCTGAACATTCCTACTTTTGAATTTAGTCCTTACTGTACTTGGGAGGGAAAAAAGTTTAGAATAATCACCAAAAACCCTGAAAATATTTAGTTCTCTAGTCAGACCTTTGACTTCTATTCCAGTTCTTCACATTGCAAATAAATCAGTAATTCAGATTTTCATTGCATTGTATTTGTTATTTTACTGACTTTCAGTAAAGAAGAAGCAATGTAAACATTTGATTATTTTTTTCATATTTTAATTTATATAACATTTTGGTAGGGCTGAAATGGCAAATCAAAGACTTAATGATTATTAACCATTAATTTATTAACCAGTTCTTCTGTATTAACTTTACAATTGTAATAAGTGATAATGATAAATAAAAGTTATGATCAGAATTTTTTTAAAAACTATTACTAAACTATGTTCTTCAACTAATGTTGCTGCATAAAAAGCTTTTTAAAAGTCTTTTTACCATGTGAGGTTCGGTTTTATTCTTTGTTAAACAAATGTGAAGTGAGTGCTTCGCTGTCAGAACAGGCAGCGTCCTTGTGTTGTGTTTTTGCCACGTGTCAGTACGATGGTGTAACGTGGAAGCCTTACAGAAAAGCCCAGATGTGACTGGATAATTTCCACTCTTCCCTCAAACTGTTCCTCTGTGTGTGTATGTGTGTGTGTGTGCTGGCTGGAAGAAGAAAGGTCCAAAACAAACTCCTACTCATGTCTGGAACTCTCACTACAGACTTTGGGAACACCGAATGAAAAGCAGAATCCTCAAAAAGTAATTGAAAAGAATGAAAGAAGAATCTGTCTAACAGCTTCCTGAACAGGTAAATCAGAGCTGAAGTTGACCCTACTGGAACTCTCACTGCTGCCTCCGCATGTGACCTCACTTTGAGGCCCACTTTGGAAATGACATCAAAATAAGAATAAATAAAACTCGTCAGCGACAAAAACCAGTATAAACAGATTATTAAGGCATTTATGCTGCTGATGAGTTATTTCTTTATTGAGAAAACTGCTTCCCACTGTGTCCTGTCTGCCGCTCGTCACCTGACCTGGCTCACATACACACTCTGGAGTTGGAGTCTTATGAAAAACTCCTCTGAGGCTGGATTGTTATTTCTGAAAATGGTTTTAGACTTACATATTATCCTGTTTGGAAGACGGGCTCTGTGTGTGTGTGTGTGTGTGTGTGTGTGTCTGTGGTAAGTGAGGAGCATAAATTGTGAGCATCCACACTGGAACAGTCCGACTCACAGGGTCAAACCATGGAGTTGAGAGGAGTGTGTGTGCTGCTGGGAGTGCTGCTGCTGGTGGACTGTTCTGTTCAGCAGAGCCAGCCGAGGAGAAAACCGTTGAAAAAAGGTACTTGCATCTAAATGTGAAACAGATAAATCTATGTTCTGCTTGATTCTCGTCAACCAAGTTTGTAAGTTGCTTTGGTATGTTAATATTTTGGTGACATGCTTATTATATTCCGCTCAAACTCAGTGTATTACTTTAAATTTCTTTGGTTTCCTAGAAGTAGAGAAACAGAAGGACCCGACCATTGAGCAGCTGCAGAAACAGATCAACGACATCGTCCAAGAGCTCAATCTGTTGAAGGAACAACAAGCTCTGCAAGCTGGTATAAGATCTACTAACAATCATTTGTTTCCAAATAATTCAGGAATATCTGCAGATAGAGTCTGTTTTTACAGTAGGTTAAAATTTATGAGAAAGAATGTATTATGCCAATGAAACTCCTCACAAAGATCAAAGGATGTGTGTCTATGTGTGTGTGTGCGCGCGCGCGCGTCCAGTGATGGACTGGTGATCTATCTGGTGTTTTTTCTCTCTCTCTCTCTCTCTCTCTCCCTGCCACTGAAGTGGCTACGCGCGCAAAATGTCCAAATATTGCCCTCTTGTGGTGATCATGATAACATATGTAAATATTAATTATGTTTTTTGAAATTTCCAAACTTGGGTGTGTGTACAACACAGATTTCTGTTGTAGGTGAATTAGTTTTTCTGTTTTTTTCACACCGCAACGACAGGCTCCTTTCAGACGTGTAACAGGTGTAATATATCACAGGAATCAATCGGTTATGAAGTCAGGTGAAGTGAGGGGAGGTGAGTCGAGGACGGGGTTCAAAGTGAGATGAGGTGAACTCAGATGAAATAGGATGGTGAGGTGATGAGGTGAGCACACGTCCACTCTAAATATAACTACACAACCACAACCTATTCATGAAAGATGTGCAAATAAAAAACATATAGTTAAAGGTGAATTTTAAAATATGCTGCACAAATATAAACACTAAAAGTCATTGGTGGGATCTCAATCTGCAGATTGTGCAGGTTTTACCCATTTTTTAAAAAATGTATCATTTTATAAAAAGTTTTTTTTTTTAATTACTCAAACTATCTCACCCTTATGCCACCCAATTCATGATATATGATTTTTTTTTTTTTTTAGATCCAGACATACAAAAAGTCCAAAATACCACTCAGCTGATGGGACACCTAACCATTTGTCTGTCTTTTTCAGTGTGTTTGAAAGGCATAAAGATCCACAGAAAGTGCTATCTGGTTGACCCTGTGAGAAAACGCTACCACGCCTCCAGTGAGGACTGCAGCAACCTCGGCGGTGTTCTTGGCACGCCAACGTCCAGCAACGAGAATGACCAGCTCAGAGACTACATCCGCCAGAGCATCGACCCCGGCGAGCAGGTGTGGCTCGGTGTCAGCGACATGGTGAAGGAGGGTACTTGGGTAGACCACACCGGCATGAAAATTATGTACAAAAACTGGGACGTGTCCAACAGTCGGTCCCCTCAGCCAGACGGAGGCCAGTCCCAGAACTGCGCCGTCCTGTCTGGGGCCTCCAACGGGAAGTGGCTTGACGAGAACTGCAATGAGGAAAAGGCCTCCGTCTGCCAATTCAACATTGTGTGATACCATTTATGCCATCACTGACTTGCAGATGCATGCTCATGGCTGCTTTCGCCGTGCACACTCGCCTCAACTCCACTTCGCTTTGTGTTTCTGAAAAGGAGCTTTAAGCCAACGGTTCTTATCTGAATCAGTACTAAACCCCGCAGACAGAGGTCAAGGTCAGCCGGAATACGTTTCTCACAACAGTCCCCAACCTTTTTTTGCGCCACAGACTGGTTTAAATGTTAGACAGTATTTTCAGGGACCAGCCGTTAAGATGTGGCAGGTAAATACAACAAAAGAACCTGATATGACCGTCATGAAAACTGGTATTTTCTAAATATAATCATAACCGTGTATAAAGAGTGAGCCATAGACAGATGTAACGAGAATCCAGTAATTTTTCAAAATAAAAACATTTATCAGTTTCAGATAATAAATAAGTCGAAGTAATGTAAGTTATTTATTCTTTAAGTGCGGACCGGTACCAAATGACCCACGGACCGGTACCAGTCCGCAGCCCCTGGGTTGGGGACCACTGGTTTCTCAGACTTCCCTTTGCAATTGATGTATTTTAAAGGACAGCAGCTGCATGGATACACAATTCTGAGTGACCTTCCACTATTGTTTTGAAAGAGCTCTTTACAAGGTCTCAGAGGAAGCAGTCTCATAACATCAAGCTTGATCAATTCTGAACAGTTTATAGCAATAAAAAAAATGAAATTCAATGTTTTGTTGCTCTGATATTTTTTGTTACTCCTGCAAACCTGGCTTTTATACTAGTTTTAGATTAAACCCTTTTCCACTGTGAACACTGGATTTTTCCCCAACCTCTTCTGGCAGGAAATTGTCTTTGTTGGACAGAGTTTCTGTGTGTAAAACTATTCATTCATAAAATTTATTGCAAAAAAACAGCTTAAGAAAAACTCATAAAAACAATTACTAGCAAGGGACAATTAAAACATTAATCAAGTACTAGTAGTACTTGAACAGCCAAACATTTAACAAGGAACATCACAGCATTTTCTCCTAAAGTTTTAGAGGAGAGAGTTCTGAGGAATCCCATTCTGACGCTCATCACACTCAGATGTGAGTGAGAGTGAAGTTCAGCGCAATCTCAAGATATTCCCCGCAATAAGAAAGTGTAATAGTGTTGTTACAATCTCGACGCGCTACAGGGAGTCCTCGGAGATGGCTGGCTGCGGTTCCATGTCGATGTGAGACAGCCGTATGGTGTTCATATCCCCTGTGCTCTTGAACGTGTACAGCTCATTGTCCACCATCCTGCTGTCCTGGAATCCGAGGCTATCCTGCCGATTGATCGGGGTGCGTGGCCGTGGTGGCATGAAACTCTGGGACGGGTCCAGGAACATATTAAACTGCTCCACCTCAGGATCGTGGTCTGGCTCTTTGATGACAGGCAGCTTTCCATCGGTGGGACCGCTAAATGTTTGATAAGAGTCCACCTGCATTCCATTGTATCTGTCTTGTAGGCTGTCATTGTAGGCGTAGCTGGAATCAGGGAGCAGGTGACCGTACACCATCATCTCATCTATGGAGTCGTAGATGTGGGAGTTGTTGTCAGATCGACTTTTGAAGCGTATTTCATCGGGGCGGAAGATGCTCCCTTTGCTAATGTAAATGGATGAGTTCTTGTTTGCCTCCTCACTCTTCTTTTTCCTGTTAAATCACAAAACATATTATTCTTTTAGTTCATTTTAAAGGCTACATTTACTTTTTCCTCCTGTGATCCCCAGGCACTTTCAAAGTGACACAACACTCAACAACATACTGCCTGAGGTGTATTTTGTCTCATATATACAGGCCGGTCCTGGATTCCGAGCGGCTACAAGCATACTCACTTTTTCCGGATGCAGACAACAGCCAGTACTATGAGCAAAAGCAGAAGAGCTCCTGCTACTCCCAGAATGATGGGCAACAAGCCTGCAGAGAAAACAACAGGGATTAGTGATATGCTGTGCTGGTTGTCTTATGTGCATATAGATCATTAATTTAAGCGCTTACTTGACTTTTTCTGCAGAACTATTTTAGTCACTGCTATGAACTGTCCCTCCTGTGGGATGCAGTTGGACATGTTAAGATAGAAACTTTGGGGAACCACCATGTCATATTCCTTGGGCTGGTCCTCCCTGCGGCTCATGATCTCCTCTTCCTGCCCCAGCAGCATCACTGAGATGGCAGTGTGTCTGTCATCGCAGTTTGGCTGGCTCACGTTGAACCGCAGGTTGGCCTCGTACTGGCTCGGCAAGGTGACGATCCAGGACACGGTGGAAGAAGGTTTCATTCCTTGTGGCCAGTTAGGGGTCGCCAGCAGACTTTGGGGCACTTCCGGACTGATTCTGTATATATAGGTCTCTAAAACAATGTAGAGAATGCCAGAAATGATTAGTTATTGTTCTTGTGGATAATTTCACAGGCATCTCAAGCATTTGTAGCACAACAGCGCTTGATTAGGTCACCTGATTGATAAAAATCTGACTTGTAATCTTTGCTTTATTACTGCTCTGTGTCAAAGCCAAAAAGCAAGTTGAAATATTCTAAATGTTTAATTGTGATTACAAGAGATGAAACCATGAACCACCTATGTCATTCAGCACTTCAGAGTTCAACATACGCCTGAACTGATCTCTCAGCCACCATCTCTGAGATTTTATCTTGGCTCTATTTTGGTGTATTGCTAAACTGAGGACCTACAGGTTCCTCATTCTTCCAGCCTGTCGCATATATTACCTGAGATCTCCTGACTGAAACTGACGTTTAGAAAAGGCCCCCTGCTCTTCTTGAAGTTGGGCACTCTGGCTGTGACAGAGATGTTGGCACGAGCCTGAATCTTCTGAATGGCTCCATCAAAGCAGAAATCGCCGAGAGATAATCCATCGCTCTCCACCACATGCAGGGAGAGGGATTCGTTGCACTCCTGGCCTGGGAGGGACTGGCGCAGACTCCCTGTGGGTGACACCAGGTCCACTGTGATGTCGTGAGGGATGTTCACGTGCCAGGTGAAGCTGTGGAGGGGCATCGGCAGACAGGAATCCAGGCTGGGCACGGTGAGGAGGGATGAAGGGCAGGACCCCAGATTTTTGCAAGCTGTTACAAAACAGTCATTCAGATTTTAGACTAACAAACCTGTAAAACTCAAATGTATTAATCTTACACTTTAGTTATTTGCGTAGATTAGATAACAATTTATTGTTTGTTGTGGTCACATTTGTGATATTTAAATTAATATAAATATTTAAGAGTATAATTGGATTTTTTTTTTTTTTTTGCAGTGCCTGTTTAATTATCAGTCAAATTGGATAGCTTAGCATTAAAACCCCGGCATCTTCCAACCATCCATTTTCTGCCGCATATCTGGGGTCGGGTCGCGGGGGCAGCAGCCTAAGCAGGGAAGCCCAGACTTCCCTCTCCCCAGCCACTTTGTCCAGCTCTTCCGGGGGATCCCGAGGCGTTCCCAGGCCAGCCAAGAGACACAGTCCCTCCAGCGTGTCCTGGGTCTTCCCGGGGGCCTCCTACCGGAGGGACGTGCCCTGAACACCTCACCAGGGAGGCGTCCAGGAGGCATCCTTACTAGGTGCCCGAGCCACCTCATCTGGCTCTTCTCAATGCGGAGGAGCAGCGGCTCTACTCCGAGCTCCTCCCAGATGGCAGAGCTTCTCACCCTATCTCTAAGGGAGAGCCCAGCCACCCTACGGAGGAAACTCATTTCAGCCGCTTGTACCCACCATCTTGTTCTTTCGGTAACTACCCAAAGCTCATGACCATAGGTGAGGGTAGGAGCGAAGACCAACCGGTAAATCGAGAGCTTCGCCTTCTGGCTCAGCTCTCTCTTCACCACAACGGACCGGTGCAGAGTCCGCATTACTGCAGACGCCGCCTGTCGATCTCCTGCTCCATTCTTCCCTCATTCGTGAACAAGACCCCGAGGTACTTGAACTCCTCCACTTGGGGCAGGTCCTCCCTGACCCGGAGAAGGCACTCCACCTTTTTCCGGCTGAGAACCATGGCCTCAGATTTGGAGGCGCTGATTCTCATCCCGGCCACTTCACACTCGGTTGCGAACTGGTCCAGCGAGAGCTGGAGGTCACGGACTGATGAAGCCAACAAGACCACATCATCTGCAAAGAGCAGAGACCCAATCCTGAGGCCACCAAACCGGACCCCCTCAACACCACGGCTGCGCCTAGAAATTCTGTCCATAAAAGTTATGAACAGAATCGGTGACAAAGGGCAGCCCTGGCGGAGTCCAACCTTCACCGGAAACGAGTTCAACTTACTACCGGCAATGCGGACCAAGCTCTGACACCAGTCATACAGGGAGCGGATGGCCCGTATCAGGGGACCCGACACCCCATACTCCCGGAGAACACTCCAGGAGTAAAACCGCACTGCTCCTCTTGAATCCAGGTTCAACTATCCGACGGACCCTTCTCTCCGGTACCCCCGAATAGACCTTGCCAGGGAGGCTGAGGAGTGTGATCCCCCTATAACTGGAACACACCCTCCGGTCCCCCTTCTTAAAAAGAGGGACCGCCACTCCGGTCTGCCAATCCTTATCGCGGCGAAAACAACAATTGCTGATTCAAAAATGATCAAACTGCTCCTTTGAATATTGGAGTTCTTACTAATAATTTGGTTGGCAGTGAGGCGAACATCTTCATTGGGACAGTCGAGGAAGGAAAGACTGGCTTTGGTGCCTGCAGCCACGGTTATCTTCTCGTTGACCTTGGAGTTCACACTCATCTCACAGTTAGGATCCGACCCTACTTTCTCCAGCTGCAGGGACCAATCTTCGTGTTGGGTTAGATCCACTGTGCACAGCACTGTGAGGGGACAAAAAGCACAATGTTGGTGCTTGTTTAAAAAGTGTACATCTTCATTGTTTAATATTGTGAGAAATAAGAGGCATAAGCTCAGAGCACAACTTGCAGCTTCTACCTTATACCTTAATAAATTTACAAATTTTTAAGGCTGTGGGAAAAAAAAACCTTGGATTTCACCACGTACCTGGATGACCGCTCCTCATTACAGACACTTTGTAGTCCAACGAGAGTCCTTGAAGCGTCGTGTTGGTTTCACAATTCCTCAGCACCATCTTGAAGTTGCCCTGTTGGTGTTCCGGCTGTGGGTCTGCCAGAGCCAGTCTGGTTACTGACTTGCCCTTTTTGTGGTACTCCACCTCCACTTCCCTGTTGAGGCATTCTGGAGCCGTGTGGGCCTGAAAATGCACCGTATAGTTGTGCATGCCGGGCACTGTGAAGTCCCACTCCACCTGCTGCTTGTCTGGGAAATCTTTGGGATAATTGGCTGTGATGAAACCTGTGCTTGACACGCCACGTGGTAGACTGACTTTCATTGTTGACATCGCTGGAGGAGAGCAAGTGGAGCATGTTGGAGGTAAAAACATCCAGATGACAGAATAGCTTTATATCGTGACAAATAATATAAAAAATATTTATTCAATCCATCTTCCTGTCACAACAAATGTAAACTTACTGCTGGTCCCTGGACCATTGCTGAGTGTGAAGTCCACGGGATCCAGCTTCCTGTCCCTGGATACCTGCAGAGTCATGAGGGCTTTGTAGAGCACCAGGATAGTGGTTATGGTTCCTCCTGTGCAAAAGGTACCAATGGTTGCAGGACCCGTGCGCAGATATGTCACGAGGGAGTATGTGTGCTCGTCCGGACAAGTTTCCCCATTTGGAATCTGACGCATTCCCCCTTCTGGGAGGTCCAGTTGGAAGGCCTGAGTGGGGTTAACGCTTAGATCCCAGATGAAAGTCCGATTGAAGTTGGGGAAGAGCGAGGATTCCGGCCTAATAATTTCTCCTGAACAGGGGGTTTCTTTGCAGTCTGAAACGTGGACGGAGGGTTTTAGTTTTAGTGATACTTTTTGGTTGAAAGAGACAGATTTTTATAATTTCATATGTAATAAAATCAGTTATACCAATTTTTCTGTTGATCTCTACAGTGAAGATGTCCTGAGGTTGAGGACAGGTGAACTCCACTGAGGCGTTGGTGGCGTATTCCAGGGTGAGATGTTTTGGGTTACATACCTGACTGGAACCCTGGTACCTGCACACACTGCAGTCCACTTCCTCATCCACTTTATTGATCTTGATAATGGTATTGGGGTTTGGGCTCACGGAAATTTTTCTGCCAGCTGGAGAAACAATACGTTGACAAAATGTGTTTATGGAGACAATAATGTTAATTAATACACGTTTCTTTTGGTTCAGGAAAAACGAAGACAACAGAAAGGTTAAGTTCAAAGGTCAAATGGTGATCAAATCAGTTGTCAATGACATTAACCCCCCGTTTCCACCGGATGCGGTGCGTCTCCGTCCGACCGTTTACACCGGATGCGTCTGGACGTGTGGCCCCTGACAGGACGCTGAAAACGAAATCACGTACGACCCCGCGATATTACTACTTTGTAGTTATGTAGATGAAAAACACAATAAACACTGTAAGCATTCGAGTAATTTCAGTGACAAAACATTCACTCTTTTTGCTTCTGAAATCGCTTTCCATGCCATGTCTTTTTTTTATATTATCCTTCTCAAAAGGACCTGAAACGCAACGGTATGGCTTCGTGCTTTGATGACGAGTCTTTCGCCCTTGTATAAAATGATTGCGAGATGACCCTCACAAGACTTAGGACCTGTTGAAAACAATCGCTCTAAATACAGGACCTTTTATTTTGACAAATTCCCGGATGTTTTATTTTTAATTTGCACCTGACTTCCTGTCGCGCAGGAGATGCCTTGTGCTAGCTTTTTGCGGCGTGCTCCCTCCATCCGTCCAAAATAGAAGCGATGCGTACTTTTCCGGAGGGCGACCGGAGCCCCCAGCCCTGCCGGAGACACGCCGCATCCGGTGTAAACGGAGGGTAGACTTTTTCTCTTTTCTCCAGCCTACCATTAGAGGGCAGTCCACACACCATCCCTTTTTGGCAGGCTATAAAGTCTTTCTTGACTAGACACAGAGGAATTCTACAATACATATTAAGCCGGCTATGCATTAGCATTCTCAGTTTAGCATTTAATCTATAATCTATAAACAGCCAGCTGCTCTCGGCATAATAGCTGATCTGGTTTACAGCTAGCTGTAGTCGACACTGGCAATCATTCAGTGAGATGGATCAGTCTCAGTGAGATGACATTTTGCTGTAAATAAAGAGGAAAGGTCTTCTTAGTTTCCAGTGAAAACAAAGGAGACTCTTACCTCTTAGTGCTGCTTTCACGGTAAATGGTGTTCCCTCCACTTGTTCCTCTTTAGGAACATCAATATTCACAGTTGTTGTTCCAAACAGTTCCAGATAAGACACTGTTCCACTCTTGCAGTAACGTTGCGTTTTGACTGTTCCGTCACTTTTCGTCGTGCCCACTGAGTACTGGAGGCTGTTCGGGCAGTTTTCAGCTCCAGAGAGCTCGGCCAAGCCATTGGGGAACTCCAGAGTTAAGACCGTCCTCTCTGGTACGCTAATGTCCCACATTATTGATCTTTGAAAGTCTTTAAAGAGATCAGGAAGGACTTCTCCTGCAGTTGGGGTGCAAATGGTCTTGGTGCATTCTAAGTAAAAAAAACATTATTATTTCATTTTCTGAATGATATAATAACTGTTAACTGTTTTTAATAAATTAATTCAACTCTTACCTATGTGCTTCTTTATCTTTACGCTGTACACATTCTGAGGTTTGGGGCAGCTAAACTCCAGCATGAGATTCACAACGTTGGTCAGTGTCTTCTCTGTGGGGCTACAGTTGGGTGTCGATCCATCAACGGAGCACACGTCACATTCTGCTTCCTCAGGATCCCGCTTAACCACAACAGTCGTGCTGGAATCCACATTTGTGACCATTTTTCGTCCCTCTGTTTTAAAAAAAGAGGGCGGGCTACATTTTCGGCGACAGACTGAAACACTGAAATGTTTTGATAGGTCTTTTTAACGTCCTCTGGGGGGATAAGCTAAGTAGAAATGATCAAATCTTGATTTCAGGATTATCTCTTGACAAAATGAGGACAGTTGCCAGGAAACAAAGCACAGCAAATGTAGGACACTAGCATCTCATGCTGTTGCCTGGGCTTTACTGCCAATGAGACGTAGGTGTCACTATGTCTTAAAATGACCCATCTTAATTTTGTTTAATTTGGCAGCTACTTTCATCTATAAACACACAACCTGTTATATCCTGAAAAAAGACGACTAACACAACAACTGTAGGTGCAACACTTTTTACACAACTTTTGTTCAAAAAAGGTCTTACTTAAAGGTCCCGCTGAAGCCTGGAACAGCACCGGTGTGACTGCAGCATTGGGCTTTACTTTCAGAGATATGACAGCTTGGTTGAGAAGGTCAAACCGGGTCAGGGAACCGCCCTGACAGTACTGGATCTGGCCCTTGCTCTTGGATTTGGATGGGGTCACAGAGTACTGTAATCCATTCGGACACATCTGCGTCGTCTCCCTGAGTCCATCCCCAAGGATGTCCAGACCCACTGCTATCTTCTCAGGTGCCTGAAGCACCCAGATGAAGGTTCTGCTGAACTCTTTAAGGAGTGACAGTTGAGTTTCCACTGTTGATGGGCTACAGGCGTCCTGAGTGCACTCTAGTTTTCAGAAACATTTTTCAAGTTGTTTACTCATCCTGTCAACTTCACTGTGTTTGGCTGTATGTAAGCAGACAAAATAGATCTTTGCACCAACATCTACTGAAAGAAATTGTCTCACCGATTGTACGGGTAATCGTCACCGTGTATGCCTGCTCGATGGATTGGCTGCAGTTAAAAAACAGTTTGACCTCCTGTCCAGGGTTCAGGGACAGATTTGAGTGGCAGGAGGTGGTTGTGTCGGTTACCCCGCTGATGGTACACACAGAACATTGATCCAAAGGAAGCTGTGTGGACACCGTCACTGTCGATCCAATATCTGGTCTGATCACTGTCTGGAAACATTCTGGAGGATCAGATCAGAGATTGTTAGCTTCTCTTCTCATCAGGAGTTCAGGTTAAAACATGAAAATTGGGCCAAAAAGATTAAAAAAAAAAAATAATAATAATAATAATACTTTTAACTGCTGGAAACAGAAAGCTGTGAAGACATGGTTGGATTTGAAATCCCTCTTTTTTATTTATTTTTAGATAAAGCTAATTAGCAAATCTTAGCACTGCTATGAACACTCATTGACAGGGAGCACACTACCACAGTCTGTGGTTGACCCTTGAGCAAACACAGTTGCAGACACCCCCCATTCCGCAAATTATCAGCTTCTCTTTATCGTGAGTCACCTGAATACCGATCAAATTAAAAAAAAAAAAAAAAAAAAAAAAAGTTCCAAAATCCTTTTACAGCAGTTTAAAGACACATCTTTGCATCCATTTTATTCATGGATAGCTGTGTTGTACAAAATCTAACACATTTGCATTTATGCTCTATTTCTTAAGAATAAACAAACGTTTTTGATAAAATTCACACTATTATTAGTTAAATGGAAAAAATATATGCAGCAGTGCATACAATGGCAAAGCATTAATGCTAAAAACACACCTTGATGTCAGCTACATACCAAATTACACACTTTTTTTGACCCTGCTCTCCACACTGTACCATTTTCAAATTAATATGCACTTAAGCTTATTATTTACTATAAATTTGTCTGCCCCAGGGCAACAGCAGCTCAACTCGACAAATAGGAAGGATGCAATCATTGCATTTATGATCATTCCAGGACTAAATCTTCCCTCCTGGATAATATCTTAATGGTTGTAATTCAAAATATTAATAATGCGTGCTTTAATGATCTCGAGTTGACCCCTAGTCAAGTGTGGAACATAAAAAAAACATATTTCTCCTCCATCAGTATTCAGTAACAATGCTGTACAAAGATGCACACTGGATTGAGAGAACTTCTTATAATAATTGATTTTAACTGTGCGTGTAAGGCTGGAGGTGCAGTGACTTGTATGCAACATTAAAATATTTACTTTTTCTGAAAAATGACCAAAGGGTAAAAGAGTGGGTGTGTCAAAGATTTCATGGGGTTCAACTCTGCTGAGTGTTGAATACGCAAGATCTTTATCCCACAAACATATAAAAGCGGTGACGCTTTTTCAAATTTAGTCAGAGGAGGAAGAAGACATGTTTGAAACAACAACTATGAATCACACTCCACCAGCAGATTGTTGGGTAAATTATTAATGAAGCCACAATCAATCCATGCCTCCAGGAAGCGCCATAAACGCCTCACGAAGCGTGAAAATGAAGGGTCCACAAGTCCCCGTTGAACCTCACCCATCTTATCTCCTCTGCCAAATGAGTCGTTAACGCTAGGGTTCGCAAATAACTCGTAATTCAACGAGCGACTAATCATCACGTCACCTTGCCTTTCTTGTAAAGTGACGCCAGTTTCGCCGATTTCAGATCGCATTGGCGACATGGAGTTAACAAGCAAAACGTGAACAAAGCGTCACCGATAGCTAAATGAGCCCATTTTCGACTAAAAGAAATAAATGTCCCACCTGCTGAATCGAAGACCTCCAGAAATAAAAGTCCCAAAAGTACGCAGGTCGCACTGAGCTTCATGTTCCCTATTAAAAAAAAAAAAAAAAAAGAATATTTGTTTCAAAATTATATTCTTGGGGGTGCAAAAACCTTCAGATGTACTCTTTCTTAAACGAAGAGATTCATTTTCTCTGTCTTTACAGCGTCGGACATCGTTGACAATAACTTCCTGCTCCTAACTACCTGTGCGCTGGGGAGGGCGTGGTCGGCGGCAGGTTACGGTTACCTGCCCAAACTTGACGGGCAGGCGCAGCAGAGCGCTTCAGCCCCGCCGTTGTACCCTTGAGCTGAGCGACGCAGAGAACAGACAACCTGTTTCTTGATGATAAAGATAATGAGGGCTCTCTGGCACTATGGCTGCCCTATTTTTAAAGAGGCAAACATGCCAGAGATGGTTGGCAGCACATTGGTGCAGAGGATGGGTGTGGAAACGGCTCCAAATACAGGATGAGTTTGCATTCCTCTTAGTTAGAGTTAGAGTATTAAACATGTCACCTTCAAATGAATGCATACATGTGCAATTCAGATAAACAGATAAGCAAGACGAAGTTTTGAAATGTCATGATAACGTTTTGGAAAATATTTTTGCATAGAGCTGTATGTTGTTGTATGTATATGGTAAAAGAAATCATTGTATTTGAACGAACAAATGCTCTTCACATGTGTATTGTTTAGTATAAAACATATTTAAAAAGTATTTTTATTGCCTATTTTTAATATAAACTGTGCCCTTTTTAAATCAGAAAATCGTGTGTGTGTGTGTGTGTGTGTGTCACAGGGTTATACTGAGATTAACACTCCCATGTTGCAGACGCTGCCGCCTGCCTCCACATGCCTCCTCACACACACATTCCTGCAAAACATACCTGAGGGCTGGACCGCTCAGGAAACACACACCTGATCGATCTGAACAGTTTCACCCAATACTATTTACCACAGTCTGAAAAGAAAATGCAAATTACATTGGTTTGTGCTAATTTCATTCCCAGAAGCTAAATGTTTTGACTCTCAAAGCACAAAGGGAACCAGTGGAACACAGTAAGTGAGGCTGTTTCACTTTTTTATTTGTTTAACCAGTCTGACAACTCGCAGAGAGAGTGTTTTTTCTGTAAGCCTCAGTGAGCCTCAACAAGAGGCCTCTTTGACGAATCAGCAGCTGTCGACGCCTCTGTTACTGTAGATCATCCTTGCACATGTGCTCCACAGAGATCACCAACCACTGGTTCTCTTCTCCATGTTTTGCTTCATATTTTTGATCAGCTATTTCATAAAAATATAAGTGGAAACTACCAACAAAAGTTAGAGGAATTCAAAAACATAACAGAAAACAGAATTAAAATACAGAATTAAAATAAAGCAGTTTATCAGAAGCGTCTAATTGGGTTTTTCTATCAGTTTTGCGGGGACTGTCCACACGGGGGCAGTATCACGCACGCTGTTAGACCAGAAACCAGATCGCTCAGGCCTCATCTTGAACACTTTTATCATCACTGCCATTTGCTGCCTTGGTTGGATAGCACATTAATTACAGATTGCACAGTCTTATTCTAAAAATTAGCACACAGTATTAACGCATTAAAAAAAGTTGGAATATGCTGGAGATCAATATATCAGAACGTGAATAGCAACAATTTGAAACAATCTTGACCCTTAATCAAAAAACAAAAGGGAACACCAGCGTTTATAAATTGTTTTATGTGCAATTTTTTCATCATTTTTTTATTTGGTTACATGTGGGACCATACGAAAAGAGCAAACAGCCCTTAATACTAAGGAAGGGCTGTTTGTTTATTTTCCTACTTGGAAAATAAACTGCATTCAGCAATGATTGAAATAACTCCAAAAAATAATTCAGAGCCATTCAGTCAAGATTTTTTTTTTTTTTTAATGCTGCAACAATTGTTCATTTGTTCCTCTGCTTCTTAGGTGGCAGTAACTCAGTCTGGAGGAATCTGGGCTGGCAGCTGAAGGGTCTGGTTCTGAAATTTTCCTTCCTCTGACACTTGTTTTGTTATGTTTATGTGTGTATTAAACTGAGTGTAAAAGTAGTCTCTGGGACAAATAACGGGCTCTTCTTATATATAAACAACATCAACCTCCCATTCCTAAGAATTTAAAGGAACAGAACAGATGTTGAGAAGCGTTTTGCTCCTGTTTCAGCATACTGGGTAGTTGAGCCTTTATCAGGTAACATCCCACAGCGTTCCCATCATCATTTTTGCAGTGGTTGCCAGTAGAAGCCTATTGATGCTCAGCTCATTACCTGAAATGAATTTTTAAATGGTACAATTTCTAACTGTTAAATGCCAAATCTGAATACGTCCTTCTTTGTGCCAGCTGGCAAAAAGTCTTTCAGCAACTCTGGAGAAGTCATAAGGGTCCAAAGGGCCAGAGAGACAGAAAGCAGCAACTGCTACAGCCGCTAAGCCAGGTGACAGCTCACTATCCAGCTGTCTGCACTGTACGCAAGAATAGACAGCCAAACAATCACACTGCTGAGACAGCTGGGAGAAGTCTGTTCATGACGGAGCCAAATGAAAGTTTAGATCTTCATTACGGGGATAATTTGATTCTTGTGCGTTGTCGGTGAATGCAACCTCACACTGACCATTCTGTCCGTTTATGGTTGGTGCCTGTGGTTTGTATTCAGCTGTGCAGGATACAATATAGACATGTACAGTGTAACGATGTAGTGCAGCATCGTCCTATGCAGATGCTTCAGTTTTTGCCTTTACCATCCATGCCCACAATTTGTATCTCTCTTTTTTTTAAAATATGTCGTTTATATGATCAAAGTCAACCATTTATAAGTGAGGCATTGCGAAAAATAATAAATACCAACCCAATTAATTCCCACCAATTTAGTCAGAAGCCTCTCAGACATTTCTCAAATGTGTGTGTGTGTGTGTGTGTATACATTCAAAACAGGTCACCAGCAGAAACTCAAGAATTCTTGAGGCAGAACCTATGTATTTTCAGTGAAAATGGCCACAAACTGACACTGACGGTCACACACAGCTTAAAGATGAATAGAATAAAATAGTTTTCTAATAAAATAAAACTGAGCGTCTGCACCAGGGGGCTTGATCCTAATGTGGTATCCATGTATATTGCCCACAACTTTGGCAAAAGTGATCCAGCCAGGCCCTGAAATCCTGCATTATTGGCAGCTTGTCCTCTGTTGGAAAAATATTTTTACTGTTTTTCAGCTCCAATCTTACCTTCTATCCCCAGACCCCATGGGCAGAACATTAATAAGTCTGGCTACCCTGGACCGAGAGAGACGGAGGTCAGTTGACAGCGATCCCCAGCGCCACCATGTGTTGGCACACCATAGTACTTCAGACATTTCCCGGAAGAAATTCCAGGCATTGTTGCTTTCTGACAATAACTTGCTCCGGTTTTGGGGTCTCCGATAAAGTGATTCGTACACACGATTAAAATGGCGTCGGTCACGGTACGTGGCTGTGCTCTTTGCGTCGTGTCTCTTCTTAATTTAATGTTTGTTTTCATTTCGGGGGCAGATTTAGTTCGGTTTTTATCATTTAGAGCCATTTACCATAATATCACCGGGGAAACGAAAATCTGTCAAGGTAAGTTGGATCTTATAACGCCTGTGGAGCAGATATGCAATGGATTATATAGGCAATTTAGTAGAGTCTAATCAGATCTGTATTCAACCTAGTTTTCCTATTCAAAGTCGCTTTCTAACGAGGCCCGGCTAGCTCAGTCGGTAGAGCATGAGACTCTTAATCTCAGGGTCGTGGGTTCGAGCCCCACGTTGGGCGTGCATAATTTTTCTCTCCAGAGAAATGACCGATAAAAATGTGCACTATTCACTTTGATTTACACTGCTTATACATCAACGTACGGTAAAAAGGAAAACTGATAATTACTTTTATAATAGGTATGGTCCTATTATAATAATTTATATATTATTATAAGCCTGGTCCTGCTCAAGGTTTCTTCCTGTTAAAAGGGAGTTTTTCCTTGCCACTGTGCTTACCTGGGGGTTCAGGCTCTGGGTTTCTACCTCTGTAAAGCACCTAGAGACAATTTTATTGTAAAAGGTGCTATATAAATAAAATTGAATTGAATTGAATTGAATATGGACATGTTAAGATGGCTTTACCATTAGCAAGGGAAAAAGCTCATTGTTTTTTGTAATGCTATATATTCTATGTGTAAGTGCATTGATTAATCAGCTTGTATGAACTTCTGTGTTTTTTGAATGTACATATTTAATCATCTCATTACATTAAAATTTAATTCATAAAGATTAATATGAAACCTTTCTTCTTTTCCCGCATATTAGACTCCATACCATGGTCAGTGGCACTACAGGATCGTTCTGTTCTCAGTTCCCTTGTTGTGGATCTGGTTCTGCTGGCTCTTTTCACCACTCAACACAGTCTGCTGGCCTGGTCACCTGTCAAACAGACCCTCCAATCAGTGCTAGGTGTCTTGACCAGGACAGTATACTGCTTTACCACAGCACTGGCACTCCAGGTGCTCATATCCAAAATTCATCTATCATTTAAAAATATTTTTCTGCATGTATGCATGTTTTAATTATTGTCTCATTTTTTCAGGTTTTAATACGTTGCTGGCAGCCCGTGACTGGCGCCCCCTGTCTGTGGACAGTGCGTCATGCCCCCTGGAGTATCTGGTTTCCTCTGTTGTGCTTTTTGCTGCACTTCATCTGTTGGGCAATCATCTGCAGTATCATCATAATCTTTGATTACCCAGAATTAATAGGAATCAAGCAGGTTAGAATCTTATCTTTTATACACTACTTGAGATTAAGTAACAAATAGATAAAAATGGGATTAACAAATATTTACTTAAATCTCACTATAAATCTTTTAGCATTTAAGCTTTTGTTCAGTTTGTTTCACTGGTTGATCACATCGCATCGAGCTGTGTTTGATTGATACACATTTTTTTTACTTTCAAGTACATTTAACATGTTACTCAGTCACAACTGAGCTGCAACAATATATGCAGCAGATGTGCAATTATAAAGTTCATTATGAATATAGAATATGAATATTATTTATATAATATTTATAATCTTTATTACACACAAATATGTATATTTGTGTGTAATAAAGATTATATCAAAATTTACTGAAATATAAACCCAGATTTAAAAATAATAAATGTTATATGAATCTCTGTTTGCAGGTCTATTACCACTGCCTTGGTCTCGGGGACCCGTTCTCTCAAAAGTCACCAGGTGCCCAGCGTCTCCTGACGCACCTGCGCCACCCGGTGTGTCTGGAGCTGTGTGTGGTGCTGTGGTTTTTGCCTGCCTTGTCCCTGGATCGACTCCTGTTGGCAGGGACTCTGACAGTCTACCTGGCTTTGGCACACTCTCTGGACAAACAGGATTTAGAATACCTCTGCATCCAATTTAAGACCAAGATTCTGACCCTGAAAGACCAACAACAAAGCGACGTGCGTCACTTTAGCATTCGTAAGGAGAAGTGAAGCCATTGCCGTTGTCATGAGATACCAGCAAAAGCTTTCAGTCCACATGGTGCTGACAGAGGCCCTGGTTCAGTGTGATCACTCCTCCAAATTCATATTTCATACACGTTATTTTATAACTGTTTTGCAAAAAGAGGCATTTTACTACAGAAACTAGGATGCGTCAAAGTTTAATAGTCAAAATAAGGTAATGTGTACAGTTTTGTGTAAAGAACATCACAGTCTGATCACATTTAAGCAGAAAAATGTTCAACATCACTATGTTACATTTTTAAATTAATGGTATCAGTGGAATGCAGCATTTTGATATTATGTTGAAAACATTATTATAATAAGGAAATGTATCCACAGGATTTTGAACCAGCTCAATTGTGTTTTCAGTTATTCTCACAGTTAATGTATAATTAATGTTATACAGTACTTGTTTGTCATGTTGCTTTATTGATATTACCTGTTAATAAATATTTATCTCATGGTGTTTTTTTCTATCGTATATTATATTTTATTGTATTATATTGTATTATGCCTTGCTAGTTGTAATGAAAATAGTGACCTTATAGACTTGTTTTTTGCATTTGTGTATTTTATGTATTTGCATTTTAAACATGGATCAGTGGAAGAATGCATTTACAATTTTGACACAAAATGAACAGCAGGTAAGATAAAAAGGATCATTCAAAGCTCATATCTAAGTAAAGGTAAATATAAAGAAAAAATATATATACATGCTTAAAGTGACTATGTTAAAACAAAATGTGCCTCTGAAATCTGCTAAAGGTTTTCTGTCATTAAGGGTGGAATTTAGTATGTATTAATACTTTGTATTAATTACTTTATAAATCATCATATCTGGCCTCCAACATCTTCCATACCTCAGTATTTGATTTATTCCTGTTCCATAAATTCTTGTGTTGGTACTTGTGGTACCTTTTCCACCATTCCTCAAACAGATGAGTTAATGGCTTGAGGTTGATCATGTGTCTTCTTCACGTAAACTCCTGCAGCTTTGTGCTCAGCAGCACCTCCTCCTCCTCCTCCTCCACCCCTGACCCTGTGGGACGAAGGGATGAGTAGAGTGACGGGGGTGGGGGGAAGAGACTGGACAGGCAGACGGCTGCAGTCTTTAAACGCCTTTTCTTAGGTTCCACAATATGGTGTGTGCCACTAAACTCTCCTGATGGAATGTAATATAATTAACGGATTACAGTGCTGCCTCTCTGTAGCTGGAAATATTTACTACATCCATAGACGACGGTCCGGAGTGGTTTGACTGGCTCATACGGCAATTTCAAAAGCTCTGAATTCACAGCATTGACCAAATATTTTGGTCTATTGACAAGAGGGATTTTTTTTTTTTTTGTTTGTTTGTTTGTTTGTTTTAAAGTGGAGTAGAGCGCTTGAGGTCCACATGCATAAGTGGATGACAGCTGTGGTATCAAAGCAGATACAGTAAGATCCTTGCAAAAACTAGGATTCTGGTGAGTTTAACCTTTGAACATTATCAAAGAGTAGAGACAATGTTAGGGATGTACTTTATACATTATTTTGCTTGAAGTTTATATTGTTATTTCATATATAATTTGATATTATTTTGTGAAGTGATGACAGATGGAGACTAAGGGCTTATTGATTTGCACATTTTTCTTCTGCTAAATTGACTTTATCATATGAGCATGAATTTCCACATTGAATTTTTAATTGTATGGTGCACCGAAACATTTGGATGAGGTCTATTTAATGTATCGGTGACAAAGGACTGATTTGAAATCATCTGTTCCCAGCAGGAATCATTCCCGAAGGCTCTAAAGAAACAAAGCCAACCATCCGATTCTTAGTGTTTCTGTTATGTCTGTTTCCTCTCTGCCGGAATGGAAGCAACTTCTGCTGGAGAGGAAGAGGAGAGAAGAGGAGGAGCGAGAGCGGAGAGAAAAACAGGAGGAGGAGAAGTTTGCCAGCATGCCTGCTTGGAAGCGAGGAATCATCCAGCGAAGGAAAGCAAAGCAAGACATTGACAAAGAAAAGGAGAAGGATGTGTGCCTGTTATACGTGGATGGCAGGTCTCCCTCCGAGGGTCTGAGTGATACGGATAGCTGTTTAACCAATTATTGGGGAAGCGAAATATCAACTAGTCCTGATACTGGACAATGGCTGGATGCTGAGGTCAAACCAGTTAATGAGGTTTCTGTGGAAACTATAGTTCCTGTTCATGAAAACCCATTTATTCGCACCCAGGTCTCATGGAGGAAGGGCAGGGATGCAGAGCTAGGAAATGTCCAAGAAGTTAAGGACGGGGAAAAGGAGAAATTGAGCCCCAGGAATCAGGATGGGGAGCCAGTAAGAGGAAGAGACATAGAATCAAAAATAGAGAGATTTAGAGATTTAAGTGAGGGACGTCAAATAGAAAGGGGCAGGGACAAAAGTCAGGGACGAGAACAAGAGAATAGCAGGAGAAGATGGGAAAAAGATAAGAACCATTGGAAAGAGCCTGCTGCCAGGGAATGGGATTTTCTCAAAGTGAGAAAGGGGGAGGAGGATAAAGAATCAGACACTTTAAGTACATCTATGTCGCCCCATGTCCCCTGTCTCCGGACCATCCGAGCTGACAATATCATCATCATTGAAGAGGACAGAGATGAGAGAAGGGGCAGGCAGAGAGATGTGGAGGAGAAGAATGAGGAAGACCACCACGAGAAGAGTGGTATTAAGATGGACCTAAGAGAGATATTTGCTGTAGGAGGAAGTATCACTGAGATCCGGGCCTCAGAGGTTTTGATCATAAAGCCCCCAGAAAGTCTAGAAGAAATAAATGAAATGGGAAGAGGAGCAAAAAGTAGAGAAGATGGTGAGATGAAAGTGGGTATGGAGAGAAGGTGGGATAGTACAAGCAGGGAGCTCAGATCAGATCTATCCTGGTTGAGAGAAAAAGAGAAACCCTGGGGCCAGGCTACAGTTATCAAAGAAGACAGAAATGATAACTTGGAGGATAACGTCTTTATCGACAGAGGAGGGAGGGTCAGCCAGCTGTTAAGTAAATTCGGAGAGCACCCGAAGCCCCCATCTCGATCCAAAAGCTCTGATAATTTTATCCGACCGGAGAGGAACAAATATTCAGATGAAGATGACCATCAATCTGATGCAAATGGGAGGAATATGCTGTTGAAAGGAGTGCCAAAACGCTCATTTAGCTTCTCCGATCGTGTCATCTGTGCTAAAGAAAATGGTTTAGGGGACAACGACTGTAGTGAGAGGAAAAAACATGACAGAATACTTTCAGACAGGTGTGTGGCACCCTGGATCAATATAGCGAGCATGGGAAATGAAACAACCTCCAAGGTGGGGTGTGTGCGACTTTTAGACAAAGAAAGGCACGGAAAGTGTAGAGAGAGACATTTAAAAAAGAATGATGAAAAGAGAGAAAAACTTGACCCCGTCGATGCAAAGGATCGTGAAAGGTCACGACATGCAGATGAAGATGAGGGTTTCACGGTGGCATCTGTCAAAAACACAGAGGGAATTTCATTTGCTAGACGGGTGGCGATCAGGCAAGATGGGAGAGCAAGAGCTGATAGAGAGGTGAAGCCGCTGACAGGAGAGAGAAAGACAAGTATAGAGCAGGATGTGGAGGGGCAGATATTTGATAAAAAGGTGTCGAGTGTTTGGAAAGATGAGGGATTCGAAAGTAAAGTCTCACCTGATGTTGTGCAGAAGTCTCAGATCATAGTTCTGTCAGGAGAGCTCTGCAGCACAGCTTCTGCTGAGAGTCATTTCAAGCGTGAATCGGCTTTTACAGATTGCTTGAATTTAGTTGCTTCTGTCACAAACAGTTCACAAGACCCCCATGGAGGGCTTGAGTGGAATAGTGCAGGGCCGCAGTCTTACTGCACTTTGTCAAAACAAA
Organism: Pao palembangensis; assembly: GCA_015343265.1. NCBI lineage: Eukaryota > Metazoa > Chordata > Actinopteri > Tetraodontiformes > Tetraodontidae > Pao > Pao palembangensis. The sequence continues at coordinate 8,881,957 of CM027095.1, read as the reverse complement.
CAGAGGAACTCATAAGTAAAATAGAAAAAATAGGAGACACATCTGTTTATAACAACCATAAAATAAGAAGAATTTTTAAAGGTACTCTTGAAATGACAAAAGAGGAAAAACGGGAAGTGCACATGTGTGGTGAAACTGGATCAGAGATCCACATGCATGATGTGGTACCAAGATCACCAAAAAGTATTCCTTCAGAGGCTCTTGAGTTTCAGATCCCCAGAACTGTGTTTTATGTTGCTGAAGAAATGGAGAAAAGTCAAAACAACCAGGTGCCAGACCAGGAAGAGCATAAAGGAGTTGAGAGGAGGGATAGCTGGAGGATTGGAAAACCCCTGAGCCGAATTGAGTCCCTACGTGAAAAAATCAGACAAAGAGAGCTAGAGAACTTAAGACAAAGACAGACACAAGATGGAGGTGAGAGTGAAAGTGCTAAAATTAAGGTCTGTCACCAAGCTAATAGGAGAGATGATGACAAAGGAACTGAAAAAGAGAAAGAATTAGAAGCTGAGGTTAATATGCAGAACTGGGCTGCTGGAGTAGAGAACAGTCCGGAAGAAGCAGCAGAACAGGCAACCATGACTGCTTTCGACGTCAAGCAGGAAGTCAGCATGTTGAAAACCTGCCCTCAGCTTCCTGTCTCTGTTCCACACTCACAAGCTGACAAAGGAGAGGAAGTATCAAGTGGGGACACTGGTGCTTCTGCTGCTGCTGCTGACGACAAAGTCTGTTGCGATAGCTTCCAAATATCCGAAGATGAGGACGACCTTTTGAGACATGAAGAAGAATTGCTGAATTCTAACTGGGACCAGGGTGGCAACAGAGAAGAGAGGGAGGAAGAAGAAACTGAGTCCTCAGAAGAGGAGTTAGAGGAGAAAATATTGCCGCCTCATCCCAATTCCCTCACAGCCATGAGCCGAATCTACAACTTGGACACAGTTGGCTCCAGGTCAGGCCTTTGTCTGAGAGAGAGCCCTGTAGATATCCCATCGGTGCACCTTGTAAAAGTGAAACCTCTTCTTTCAAATGCACAGCACGGTGACGGCAGCAAAGCTTTCTCTGGAGAAGATATCTCTGGTGTTCAGATGATACAACGACAGATCGAACAGTTTCAGCTGAAAGAGCAGGAGGCACTAAGGTCTTGCACATCAACAGGTTCTAGGACAAGAGGACAGCAAAGCCCCAGGGAAATGTTAAGTCATCAAGGAAAGGGCCATACTAAGACTCAGGAAGAAGATGAGGAAACATCTTACACCAAAGTGACTCCTCAACGTGTTCAGTCTCCAACATCAGTGCTCAAACAATGTAACCAAACTATCACCATCACCCCTTCAATTCTCAGGGGTCAGTCCTTGGACAATACTCTGAGACCATCTGACTGTACCCAGACTCCAGCATCCTCTCCAAGCTCGCCATCTCCTGCGCTGTCTCCTGCGCCGTCTCCGAGTGTCTCTCCATCTCCCAGCCCCTCTCCTATGCTCTTCTCCATCAAGAGTGCTTCTGGTGGTAAGGTAAAGAGAGGCGCCACCATTACTATCTGTCCGAGAAAGGCTGCTGCGGGGACTGAAGGAGGATGTCTAGCAACAGGATCCACGACAGGATTCACAGCAGCGGAGATAACACCTTCAGTGACCACAACGCAGCAGGCCCAGACTTCCTCCACTGTGGCAGAACCCGCAAAGAAGAAGTACCCCACAGTAGAAGAGATTGAGGTGATTGGTGGATACCAGAATCTTGAAAAATCCTGTCTGGTCAAGAACAAAGTGATGGTAAAAAGGGTGAGTAGAAGGTATTTTTGTTTAAACTAAATACCATATATGAGTTTACATTAGCTGGATCTTCAGGGGTTTATTAGATTTAACAGAGGTGGTCCAGAGGGCACCGGCTCATGTCACCTGCTGGGCAGAATCTCCTTTCACTGTGAGAACATCCCTTTTGATTGAGAAGTGTGATCACAGACACTGACCTAAGCTGGTTAAGGCCTTATCAAGCACGACATCCTGATTCTTACCCATCGTGGAATCATCTGCTTTGCTATTTGCTTCTGCCAAAGACTTCGAACTCTTGATCTTCCCTTACATGAGCCACAAGTGTGGGCAGGTGCAAAATTCTTTTTTGGGGATATTTCAAGAAACCCATGTTGTTTTGTTTCGTTTAGCTTGTTTTTGCAGGATAAAACCGTTCATGTTGAAGGCTTGAGCTTTAGAGACAGAAATATCTCAGTAGGAAACCACAACCAAAAGGCACCAGGTCTTTTGTCTCATGTCTTTAGTCCTTTTCTACCTAACATCAGGCTTGTTTATGTGAAAACCATGACATGGTTTGCACTAACTCTAAGCAAATGATGACTTTTTTAAAGTCTGTGTTGGAGAAAAAATGAAGGAATGTCAGACGACGGTTTATTCAACAGAAGAAAAGACAAAGTTGCTCAGATGAGCAGAAATAAAAGTCATATTTTCTGGCAACATTCTCTGGGGATTAATCAAACTGTGTGCATTTTGCTAATTGTATGACCAGCAAGTTAATGTTGTTTCTAGTTCATTATCTTTATGTTTGATGATCAAATTCTGGTAGCCTTTGTGTTTTCTAATTTGTTCCTTTGTTCTCACTTTTGGTGAGTCAGCTCTCCTTTCTGTGGAAACAAATCTCTGTGTCTTTTGGGCTGCTTTCTAGCCATCCTTTAGTTAGTTGGATTGGAGTCTGGGACAAGATTTTTTTTTTTTTTGTGACCGTTGGCTGCATGACTACAGTAAGCTAGGATGACAACTCTGTCAATTCTTTATCTGACACTGACAGGACCGTTTTGTAGAGCATTTTGGTGGTTAGCTAATGTTTTGTACTCACACGTTTTGTGTGTGTGTGTGTGTCTGTTTGCTGACTTCCTCTTTAATGTTTCTTCCAAACAAGGAAGTGAGGTGGAATTCTTTTCTAAACTATTAAGACTCAAACACTGACCTGTATTAGTCCATGTGTTTCTAAAGACTTCTGAATGAAGAATGAATAATTCTGTCTCTGAACACAATCTCATGGGCTAAAGCTGTGATTACTTCGTGGCCACCTGTCATGCTCTCGTCAATGCTCTTAACATCGACCTCCCCGCTTCCCAGTTAGAGCAAAGAATACCTTGTTTGCGCCTTGTGTTTCATTTTTGTCTATATTGTATTATTTACTCTTAAAATTACCATGCCATGTGTGATTCTAGGAACAAATCAATCTTCTAACAGAAGGTAAAGCAAGTCATTTTTTGGAGATATATTATCTACTGTGTTGTTAATTATCTCATTCAAATGCTGCATTACAATTGCACAATGCTTGTTAGTTTGGAATGTGAAAAAACTGCCTAAATTTAAAAATGAAGCTGAAGTAAACTTCCCTCTTTCTCAAATTCAGTCTCCTACTTTCTGCCTGTTGGCCAGTGCCTCCGGAGTCACGCTGTGTTAGCCTTGGCTAATCGGGTTCAAGGAGGAGGGGATTAGCCTCCTGTGCTTTAGCAAGATTTGGCCTGCCTCTCTAAAGCAGAGCTATTAGGTTCACTCCTCCACAGACAGCCAGAGTCAGGATGAAGGGGTTGTAACTCTTTTTGGGTGTGGAGACGTTTCACACTCTGCATGTCTGTCAGACCTCAGACCTGAGCTCTTATTCCAGGAAACACTGCAAATGTGCTGCCTTGACTAACATGTTTACACAATGCTAACCTTTGGGTAAGCACTGTTGACATAAATATCAATCTGTCTGTGTAAGGAAGCATAACCATTCATGCTGGCCATCTGACTCTTTCCACTCAAGTTTTTTTTTTTTTTGTAGGAAAAAATGGCTATTATTTGAATGATTACGTCTAGCAGTCATTAAATACTGTGCAGAGGGAAGATTTCTGCTGGGTTAAGCCTCGTGGCATGCTGTCAGTTAACATTACACTGACAGACCAAACAATCCCACTGAGTCTCTGTTTATGTCTGACTGCACAGCCAACACAGAAGCAGGTATTCTATTCTGGCTGCCCTCACCTTGGCTTTATCTGCAGAAAGAAAATAAATGTACATTTTGGAAAGTTGTCATTTCTAAATTCATCATATGGAACATATGGAATATGGAATAAAATGCAATTGTTATAACTCTAGTGAAAATTAAATTTGTCATAGCTAATGTATGATTGGGTGTTTTAAAATGGAAGTTAAAAAATTGTGGCTTTTGTTTGCAGGGAAAGGTGTGTTTTGATGAGGATCAGCTGGAGCAGGTGTGTGAGTACCCATCAGAGACCTCCATGATGGCTTACAGCCCCCACCCTCATGACCTGTGGAAACAGGAAGGGGAAGCTGAAGCGGAGGGAGGAGCGTTCACATCCAAAGACCCAAAAAACGTGGGGCTCGGCCTGGGGCGGGGTCTGCGAGTGGGCAAGTGTCACCCCCTTCTCAGAAAGCATAACGTGTAGTGAGTGACATCATTGATTCAGACTATTTTAATACATGTGTTTTTGTATGTTGTTGAGTTGTTGTAGCTGTAAACTATAAATATTATAATAAATGAAATATTACAATATTACAGCGATAGAAAAAGGAAAATTAACCTAATTTGATTGAAAACCGTGGCCAAACAATGGCAACTGGAAGTCAATATGGTGGCTATAAAAGACATCATGTGAACAAGATAGAATAGAATAGAATAGAATAGAATAGAATAGAATAGAATAGAATAGAATAGAATAGAAGTACTTTATTGATCCCAGACATGGGAAATTGACTTGTCCCAGCAGCATCGTCAGTATTACCATATTTACAACATATTTACAGTATAATAGTGTGCATATCAGTGCAATATGAGTGATATGACTATGCATACGCAATAAATAATTATGACAATGTGCCACATGAAAAGTACTGATGGAGCACATCACAGCACAAGGGCTGTGAGTCTCAGTCAGACGGACTTGTTGAACAGGGTTATTGCACTGGGCAGGAAAGATTTCCTGTATCTGTCTTTGTGGCAGCGGAGCTGAATCAGTCTGTTTGAGAAGGAGCTCCGCTGCCTGTCCAGGAGTGGGTGGAGAGGGTGGTCCGGGTTATCCAGAATAGCCAAGAGTTTGTTCAGCATCCTCCTCTACACCACAGCTTCCATGGTGTCCAGATTGCAGCCAATCACGGAGCCGGCCTTTCTGATTAGTTTGTTCAGTCTGTTGGTGTTGCCGGCTCCGATGGATGTGCCTGTGCCCTAATTATTTAGCTTTATTTTTGTTTATTGGGAGGGGGCAACCACATGTTGTCACGGTTGCATAGACTTTATTAAGCTGCCATATTTTTAAAAAAAGAAGAGAATGTAAAAAAAAATGTAAAAAAATTGTAGCACTATCTACAATTAAAAAATGAATCGATGCCTGGACCCAGCTGGCTTTTTCAAGCTAAACAACTATTTGACTTACAGTTAACTTTGTACATGCTGAATTAGTCACAATGAATGTGAAACTGCAAACAAAATTGTTTTTTGTTTTTTTTAAAATACTGGCTGACTAACAAAATGAAAAAGAGAGAGAATTCAGTGAAATGTATAGATAATGAAATGCTATCGTATCGAGTCATAGGTTTATTGTATGGTTAACATCTTGTAAACATACTAAATATTAAATACTGTAATTAATAATTAACCCTACCCATAAATGCAATGTTTACTTTAAATTTGAGTGAGCAAAATGACATAGTTATGATCCATATTTGATTTGGTGTTAAAAATATGGACATAAAAATTTAAATGCACTAGCCAATAACAGCTATAGTTTTATACTATACTGACTAATTTTTTTTTTTTTACCTTTTTATTATCTTCTTTGTGATGAATTTTTATGACGTAGTGTAATGAGATATGTGAGAACAGGGAGAAAGATCAAGAAGTCAAAAAATGCCTTCTTAGCTTAGCTGCTGACAGACTAAAAGTTGATCTGATACTTTGTGTTCAGTATCTTATTTGACAAAGGTGGTTGAAATAATAATAATATGTTATGATCATTTTTGAGTTAGCCCTGTGTTTCATATAAGTGTGTATTTCCATGCAATAATGGAAAAATGACTCCTGTGTTTTTAAATTAAAATAGATTCACAATATTTACACCCCACTTCCATCTCTCTATCTTTCAGATGAGTCTTACCCTCGGTAGAAGCCAGTCCCCTCGCCAAAATTACCCATGTGATCAGAACACCAACATTTTGGTGAATAATATGTGATTTTGATTTTTTTTTTTTATTTGACTAAACATTGACGTGTCTGGTAATCATGTTGATTTGTTTTATAGCACTTCCATGAATATTGTACAGTAGTTCACTATAAAAAAGGGAAATGTGAATTATAAGTAAGGTACATGATATTAAAAATGATCACTTGTCTATGCAATATAAAGAAGTGGATATAATTTGATGTACTTCATTTGGTGTGAAATACTTTGTAAGTAAAATCAGTGCTTCAGCACAGAATGTTTTTATCTTCTGGTTTTATGTGCCTGCTGGATTTGCCCATGCAGATGATATATAAAAAAAAATTCTATATTTCTACACAGTATTTATATTTGACCTTGAAGCCTGTCAGCAGGTATTTGTTGCAGGAATTGGTGGTGCAATGTGTGTACAATAAATAGCAGGAAGTAGTTTTTCTCTATGACTGAGTATCCCTGAGAGAAAGCTGATTTAACAAGATGTTTGACTGAAAGTGGGCTGCCATGTGGAAAGGTGCTATGACATTTTCAGAGTGCTTCTGAGGTGCCCTTGATCAAGGTACCAAACCACCAAAATACTCAGAGCGCCTATAGAGGGTAGCAGCCTCAGTCAGACACCTCTCCTTTAATGATTGTACATGTGTTTGTTGTATGTTCACGTGCTTGTACCTTGTGTGTAACAAAACAGTGTAAAAACAGTTATTTCCCCTCTGTGGGACAAAATAAAGGATTCCTCTTCTTCTACTTTTCTTATATTACAGATAATGTTTGACTTTTGTCTTTCTTGCAGTGTTCTTGTGTTATATACTGTATGTCGTTCACAATTTAAAATTATAATTGGTGAATAAAGATGCAAATTCTGCGCAGATATTTTTTATAATAACAAAATAAGAAGCTGGCTTCAACAGAAAAAAATAATAAATGTCTCTGAAAACACTTGGGTGTGTTATTTTGAATCTGTACTCATTTCTTTTTCTGATCAGCATTATATTTTCAAATGCGTAACAGTGACACCTCATGGAAATAAGCGGTACCACAGGCAGAATTTAATGACGTCGCTGATCCCAGAGCGGAAACATTTTTACGTCAACACGTGTGCGGTAAGCGTCAGTACGTGAGAGTTTGCATGCTGGCATTCTGGAGAAACTATTCTCTCTCCGGTTTGTTTTCTTAGAAATGTTCGCGTTTCCTGAATAGCAGCGTATCTGTTGAGCGATGAAGACTCTCCTCGAAGGCCAGTATTGAAGAGTAGCGGGAAAGTTGGAAATTTGAAACACAATTGTGCAAAACGTTTCACTCTCTCGACGCAAGGCTGCTTTCTTGCAACACGGAGTACATTTGTGATTAAAGGAAGCATGATTCTGAGGAAAATTCATGCCGGGAAACGAACATGGCTGTCTCTGGTGAGTTAAATTTGTACTTAGCTTGCTGTGACTCCGCAGCCGTATATGCACTGTTGTTATGGCGATACGATGTTATTAAAGCGCCAGCGATCATATTTCCACACTTCCTATTTTGATTTGCGCTCGTCCTAAGCTATTCGACTCATTGTTTCAAGAACATTTGAAAATGTGGTCACTTCCAGATTCCACAGAGGCAGGATCTGTGTTTCTTCTCCACTGTGCCGTCTCAGCCGGTGCCCCCACTCTCCCAGACCCTACACGGCTACCTGAAGGCCCTGGAGCCCCTGTTGCCCCCCGAAGAACTGAGCCACACGCGTAGGATGGTGCAGGAGTTCGGTAGGCCGGGCGGACTGGGCTCACAGCTGCAGGACGGGCTGGAAAGGAGAGCCATGCAAACAAAAAACTGGGTGCGTGTTGTGTCAGGGTGGGAAATGTGACAGATGGTTCAGATTGATATGGGTGTGTTTTTAAAGCACAAAGAGTTCATGCCATTAAGCGCGTATGGATGGGCGGTATGTGGCTGTCCACCAGTGACGGTGAGGTTCGTGACTGGTGAGGCACTGACGTTATCACAAACAACATTTACAAACATAACCCTACAGACTATCTTATCCAATATTTGATTAGCAAATATAGTCCATCCGCCGCTCCTTCTGAATAAAAGCATCGATAACTCGTTGGTGGAACTTTTCGTTCTTCTTATAGTTTCGAATGTAAAAAATTAATGACTTGGCTTCTTATTAACTCTTAATTGACCGTAGTATAGCAGCGCGCTGCCGCTGAATCATAAGAATCCTTGGGATCACGAGCGCCCCCTACTATGAGGCACGGGCACTGCGTGCCTCGCCTATTGCCTCTTTTTAGCCGTTTTATGCTCTCTCAACACAAGAAACACGTTCCACACACAGTTGTTGACAAAAATATTATATTTTATATACATCAGTTAAACAATGAAAATGTACTTCATATTGCGAGAGACAGCGATACGGTCTCCCTACAGCATGTAAGGCACAGTCAGGCGAGTGATTGTGCAACCTTTTTTTTATTGTTTCATTTTACATTTTTTTCTTTTCATGTCCGCCTCACCTGCCTCCCCTGACGGCACGTCACTGCTGACCACTACAACTCTGCACAGTTCAGATAGGACACACAGGCTTTACGTTAGTGCTTTGCTAAGAACATTTTATTAGCTCTGCGGTACATAAAGCTCTGCCGCCACATACCGACTAGTTATGTGTTCAAAAGTACGGTATCTAGAAAAATAAAAGAAATACCGGAGACAGATGTTGAATTTAGGTTTCCACCATTAGAGTGGAGTTTATAGATAGATACTTTATTAATCTCCAAGAGAAATTCACATGTTTTAGCACTCAGTAATCAATCAAATGGTGTGAGAATGTTTTGATCCAGTTTCATATACATTACACATGCAGTTTTTCAAATAATATCAACTTTATATATAGCTCTGCCTGTCAAAAAAAAAAAAAAATAAAAATAAAAAATATAAATATATATATATATATATATATATATATATATATATATATATATATATATATATATATATAAATAAATAAATAAAGCTTTGTATACTTAGTGTGTTTACTTGTGTTTCTGTTTCAATTTAGATCTCGCCCTCTTGGGTGCAGTGGGCCTACCTGGAGAGCAGGCAACCATTGCCTGTGCACTCAAACCCAGCAATATCTCTTCCAAGGAGGGATTATAATGGTTGGAGGAACCAGCTTGTGTAAGTATGTTACAAGGAACACAGACACACACTCTCACAGAATCTGGCTGCTGACTACAAAAGTGTCAATGACCCTGCATTAATGGAATCTTTCGGTGTTTTTAGGCCACTGGTAACTAATAGCCGGCTAATGTTCAGATGAAGAATCTAATTTAAATAACTTCTAATAATACCTCTTGATTATGTAGTTAAATATGTGATTGTTTTTCTTAGTGGTATACAGTGGTCCCTTGTTTACCACGGGGTTACATTCTGAAAATCCCCCACGATAAACGAAATCCGCGAAATAGTGCCCTTTTAATTTTTCACTATTCAAATACATGTTACGGCCTCATAACCCCTCCTCACACTCTTTATAAACCTTTCTCAAACTGTCATTAACATTTTCCACATTCTCACACAGTTTATACACTGAAAAATCTACATAATTATAACAACATGAAATTCTTGATACCGTAGCACACTGCAACAATCTGGCACAACACACCACGTGCGGGACAGGAAGTCGGGTGCGAAGACAAAATAAAACACCCGGGAAATATATGAAATAAAAGGTCCCGTATTTATAGCGATCATTTTCAACAGGTCCTAAGTGTTGGGAGGGCTATTTTGCAATCATTTTAGACAAGGGCAAAGAAAGACTAGTCATCAAAGTACAAAGCCATACCATTATTAATGACATGTCACATCCTTTTGAGAAGGATAAAAAAAAGACACAGCATGGAAAATGATTTCAGAAGCAAGAGGAGTGAATGGTTAGTCACTGAAATTACTCAAATTAATGCTTACAGTGTTTAATGTGCTTTTTATCAACACAACTAAAAAGTGGTAATATCACCCGGTCATACGTGATTTCGTTTTCAGCGTCCCGTGGCGAGGGACCACTGTACAATAAATCTTCAGTTGTGCCTGTAAAGGAGGGAACACAAATGTGAGAGTGGATAAAGTGTGTCAAACCTTGTGAAGGGGGGCTAACCTATGATCTCACTGACCGAACATGTCCAGGGCAGTTGTATGGCGCTTTTGCCTTCCACAGTGTCTACATGTCACTCCACTCCACTGTCATTTCCTTTACAGTTGAGACCCATCTCGACATGGGGTGCATTTTTATAGCAAGGCGCTGAGTCTCTGATTAAGATGATAATCAGAGAGAGAGAGGAGGAAGAGGGACAACAATATCAAGTGAGAGGTGTCACGGTGAATGGGAACAAATGGTCGGAGATGTTCCCAGGTAATAAAGGGGACACACCACAAGGACATTCCACGTTTTTTTTCTTAGTAGCCAGAAGATTGTTTGCGTTCAAGGCACAACAGCGTCACTGTCAAGATAGCCTTGTTTTCAGAGTATTTCTTGACAGGCAGCTGGACCTCTGTTGACACCATGTGACATTAATTTAGATCTCACATAGGAACGACTCACATGGGAGTTGATAACAGAGACCCTTTATCTGTAAAGCTTTGCAGTGTTCAATACCACAGAGGTTGTGTTATCTGGCCGTGTTTCCATGATTTCCATGACAGTAAATGTGTTTTGTGTTTGAAATCACAAATGTTTGTCCTGTACAGTCTTTTCAGATTTGTGCATTTGTCTCTTCCCAGGTTTGCTTCCAAATTGATAGCAGCAGTTCTGGACTTCAAGGCTAAAATCAACACGTAAGTTTTAATCCAGATTATTTAATGTCCTGCACATTAATGAAATCATCATCCATTAAAGGTTACATTTTTACAACCGCCAGTGTGGTAAACTCAAGAGAAAGTAAATGTGTCACATTTGGTAAATATTAACTTCATGGCTATTTAAGCAGTGTCTTAAAGGGTCTGATATTATGTGTATTTAATATAAAGGCACAAATTATTTACCACAAATTTAATTTTTTAAGTAATTGTGTAGTATAAACATTATCTTAAATGCTTTTATTGTTAAAATGTTATGGAAGTTAATGGTAACAAAACATTTAAATATCTAAATAATAATATCTAAATAAAATCTAAATTTAAATACCTCAAATAATATTAACTGTAACACATGAAAATGTGTTTGCCTCCAATTTCTTGCTTCTTTTACATGACAATAAAAATAATCTACTGTATTTGTGCTGTAACAATGATGTGATTGGAACAAATCCAAATATCTTGTAAATGATTGATAATACTAAATATTAAATAGTGTTTTGTTGTGTCTCAGCGGTCAGCTGCCAGTGGAGTACATGCGAGGGAAGCCCCTGTGCATGGAGCTCTACCCCCTCCTCTTTTCTTCCTGTAGGATCCCAGGTCCTAAACATGACTATGTCACCCACCACCGCCACTCACCCACGCACATCACGGTCGTCAGAAACTATCAGGTGATGAGAGAAGGCACATCGTTGCTTTTCTTTTTTTTTTTTCCTCGTCTTTTCTTTGCACCTTTGTTTTCAAATGCGAACAGGAGTCACATGACCACAGTAGACCATGCAGTCAGTTGATTTTGGAGACTCAAGATTGCTCCAGTAGGTGTGTGTGTCCTGTGGTAGACTGATGACCCATGAAGGATAGATATTAATTTGATATTGCAAAATCCATCTATCCATTTAAACACCCATATTGCTACATTTTAAATAATTGGTACAGTATCACACCATGAAATATTTATTTGCTTGTTGTGTCCATAAAACATTGAAAATATCATGAAGATGAACTAAAATGTATATTTTTTTCTGATTACAATTGTAAAATTAATTATTTTAATATAGTTGCGGTCATGGGGCAATGTCTGCCCCAAGTGGTGGTCAACAGGAAATGAATGAATGAACGAATGAATATTTGGTGTCAAGTCTCCCTTGCCTGGACGCGGGTCACCGGGGCCCCGTTGAACGACAGGGTAGACTCCCTCCGCCTTCTGGTGGGGGGACGGATCCTGATTGTTGTTTGTGCCTATGGCCCCAACGGCAGTTCAGCGTATCCACCCTTTTTGGAGTCCCTAGAGGGAGTACTAGAGAGTGCTCCTTCTGGCGGTTCCCTCGTCCTCCTGGGTGACTTCAATGCTCACGTCGGCAGTGACAGTGAGACCTGGAGGGGCGTGATCGGGAAGAATGGCCCCCCTGATCTGAACTCGAGTGGTGTTCTGTTGTTGGACTTATGTGTTCGTCACAGATTGTCTATAACGAACACCATTTTCAGGCATAAGGGTGTCCATATGTGCACTTGGCACCAGGACACCTTGGGCCGCAGGGGCGGAGCTGTCAACTGATCACCACCTGGTGGTGAGTTGGTTCCGATGGTGGAGTAGGATGCCGGACAGACCCGACAGGCCCAAACGCATTGAGAGGGTCTGCTGGGAATGCCTGGCAGAGTCTCCTGTCAGAAGGAGCTTCAACTCCCACCTCCGGGAGAGCTTCAATCATGTCCCGGAGGAGGTGGGGGACATTGAGTCCGAGTGGACCATATTCCGCGCCTCCATTGTTGAAGCGGCCAACCGGTGCTGTGGCTGCAAGGTGGTCGGTGCCTGTCGAGGCAGCAATACCTGAACCCGCTGGTGGACACCGGTGGTGAGGGATGCCATCAAGCTGAAGGAGTCGTACCGGGCCTTTTTGGCCTGTGGGACTCCTGAGGCAGCAGACCGGTACCGGCGGGCCAAGCGGAGTGCGGCTGCGGCGGTCGCCGAGGCAAAGATCCGGGCGTGGGAAGAGTTCGGGGAGGCCATGGAGAACGACTTCCGGACGGCTTCGAAAAGGTTCTGGACCACCATCCGGCGCCTGAGGAGGGGGAAGCAGTGCACTGTCAACACTGTGTACAGTTGGGATGGTGTGCTGCTGACCTCGACTCGGGATGTTGTGGATCGGTGGAAGGAATACTTCGAAGACCTCCTCAATCCCACCGACACGCCTTCCAGTGAGGAAGCAGGGCCTGGGGACTCGGAGGCGGCTTCTCTTATCTCCGGGGCTGAGGTAGCCGAGGTTGTTGAGAAACTCCTTGGTGGCAGGGCCCCGGGGGTGGATGAGATTCGCCCGGAGTTCCTTAGGGCTCTGGACGTTGTAGGGTTGTTGTTGTTGACACGACTCTGCAACGTCGCGTGGACATCGGGGGCAGTACCACTGGATTGGCAGACCAGGGTGGTGGTCCCTCTTTTTAAGAAGGGGGACCAGAGGGTCTGTTCCAACTATAGGGACATCACACTCCTCAGCCTCCCTGGCAAGGTCTATTCAGGAGTACTGGAGAGAAGGGTCCGTCAGATAGTTGAACCTCAAATTCAGGAGGAGCAGTGTGGTTTTCGTCCTGGACGTGGAACTGTGGACCAGCTCTATACCCTCAGCAGGGTCCTTGAGGGTGCTTGGGAGTTTGCCCAACCAGTCCACATGTGTTTTGTGGATCTGGAGAAGGCATTTGACCGTGTGCCTCGGGGAGTCCTGTGGGGGCTTCTCCGGGAGTATGGGGTGTCGGGCTCCCTGATACGGGCCATCCGCTCCCTGTATGATCAGTGTCAGAGCTTGGTCCGCATTGCCAGTAGTAAGTCGAACTCGTTTCCGGTGAAGGTTGGACTCCGCCAGGGCTGCCCTTTGTCACCGATTCTGTTCGTAACTTTTATGGACAGAATTTCTAGGCGCAGCCGTGGTGTTGAGGGGGTCCGGTTCGGTGGCCTCAGGATCGGGTGTCTGCTTTTTGCAGATGATGTGGTCTTGTTGGCTTCATCAGTCCTTGACCTCCAGCTCTCACTGGACTGGTTCACAGCCAAGTCTAAAGCAGCCGGGATGAGAATCAGCGCCTCCAAATCTAAGGCCATGATTCTCAGCCGGAAAAAGGTGGAGTGCCTTCTCCGGATCAGGGAGGGGATCCTCCCCCAAGTGGAGGAGTTTAAGTACCTCGGGGTCTTGTTCACGAGTGAGGGAAGAATGGAGCGGGAGATCGACAGGCGGATCGGTGCAGCGTCCGCAGTAATGCGGACGCTGCACCGGTCCGTTGTGGTGAAGAGAGAGCTGAGCCGAAAGGCGAAGCTCTCGATTTACTACTCCTCCACATTGAGAAGAGCCAGATGACGTGGCTCTGGCACCTAGTAAGGATGCCTCCCAGACGCCTCCCTGGTGAGGTGTTCAGGGCACGCCCCTCCGGTAGGAGGCTCCCGGGAAGACCCAGGACACGCTGGAGGGACTATGTCTCTCAGCTGGCCTGGGAACACCTCAGGATCCCCCTGGAAGATGTGGACGAAGTGGCTGTGGAGAGGGAAGTCTGGGCTTCCCTGCTTAGGCTGCTGCCCCCGCGACCCGACCCCGGATAAGCAGTAGAAAATGGATGGATGGATGAATATTTGCATCTGAAACATCCTCCATCCCTCTGTTACCTCGACAGTTTTTCCAGTTGGAGGTTTACAACAGTGATGGCTCTCGGCTGACGGAGTCTCAGATCCACAGTCAGCTGCTGAGGATTCGCTCTCAGTCCTGGAAGACAGACAAGGAGCCCGTGGGCATCCTGACAAGCGAGCACCGCCACACCTGGGGACAGGCCTACAACCGCTTGCTAACAGGTAGATCTCAGAGGGGCGGTGCCTCCACTGTAATACACTCTGTGTTAAGCTGCATGCACATGTCAGAAGTCTGAAATCTTGCACTGGCACTGGATAATACTCTGCTGATGAAATTATGTCAGATTTGAGACTTCTATGTAGTTTTCAACTGCTTTCTGTTTATTGCGGCCATAGACTAACACTATAACTGTGTTTGTGCATGTGTGTCTCAGATAAACTAAATAGGGAATCTGTGCGGATGATAGAGAGAGGCCTTTTCTCTTTGTGTCTGGATTCTCCAGTAATGAGGATATCAGATGAGAAGTATGTACACACACACACACACACATTAAACAGCTGTCCGTATATAGATGTTACATTAACTTATGGCTTAAGGAAAGAAAATCCTTATAACCTTATCATAATGCTTTAATGTTTTTGCCACACTGAGTTTTGTTCTGTATGCACACTCACATACACACACTAAGATGGTATTTCCAAGTCAACAAAAGATAAGAGTACATGAATATATGCTCCCATGCACAGGTACAAACTCTTTGTCTCTGGTATTTGTGGAACATGTTCATCTGATTCGGTTGTTAATATTGATATGCAGTCTTAGGCAACACTTTACTACTGCATGATATGTTGTCTAAAAGACAATGGAGTGGGTGGGGCCCAGCCCAGCTGCATTTGGCAAAAGACCAAAATTAAATAAATAATATTAAGTAAAAAAAAAAAATGAAATTCCATTTGTGGGTGTCTACTTTGTGCCGTATTTGATTAACAGGTATGCCAGCCGTAAGGCAGCTCAGATTCTACATGGAGGCGGGACATTTTCCAACAGTGGTAACCGCTGGTTTGACAAAACGCTGCAGGTGAGGAATAGAAATTAGAGCAAGATGAGGAAAGTGTGGTTGTGATTACCTGACGGTAATTTGTGTTTGAGTAGTTTGTTGTGGGCGAGGATGGTTCGTGGGGCCTCCTGTATGAACAAGCCACTGCTGAGGGCCCGCCCATAGCGACACTGCTGCATCACATCCTTGACTACTGGTGAGATAAAAGAATGTGATTGTATAATTCTCTTTTTAGCTTATTTAGCTTGTAAATTGTTTTAGCATGTGGCTATTGCTGGCATTGCACAGCTAAAGCAACCGCATTCTTAAATAGTCAGCTCATATTGTACAAATTTGGATCAGCGCTATACAGCTTTAATATTTATGAATCATTGTTTATCTTTTTGGCCACAGTGAGAAATCAGACCCAAAGAGGGCGCCACTGGTCCCACTACCAATGCCAAAGAAGCTTTATTTTCACATAGACCGAGAAATTAAGAGGGACATAGAACACGCCAAGCAGAACCTCGACATGTAGGTGTGAAGTCTTGTAGGACAACAGTAATGTGACAACACAATGCACAAAGTTTATTTTGTCCATTATCCATCCGTCCATTATTATTCATTATCAGTCTCTAGTTCAAAATTATGTAATTTACTATTGAAGCAAATGTTTTAAATTTCCTATAGATTGATCAACGATCTTGACGTAAACGTGTTCAACTTCAAGAGGTTCGGCAAGGAGCTTCCCAAACGACACAAGCTGAGTCCTCACTCCTTCATCCAGGTGGCGCTGCAGCTCGCCTACTACAGGTCAGTGATGACATCACATCATTCCACTAGGGGGAGCTGCTGGCAAAACCAAAATAAATATTTAAAATTCTGGTCTCTTGCGGAAATGACTGATTTGTGTTCAGTTGCTGGGAATGAACTATTATAAAGTTTTAAAAGTAGTGTTTTCACTCCAGAGTTCACAATGAGGTGTGCGCTACCTGCGACATGGTCTCTCAAAGGATGTTTCGAGGAGGACGGACTGAATTCGTGCGCTCGCCCATAAATCAGACGCTCAAGTTCATTTTGGCCTTTGATGATCCAACAGTGTCGGTGAGATACTGCGGCTGATGCTGGATTCATTTCAGCTTGTTATTTTCAGTGGATTTGAGAGAGAGCAGAACTTAGTGTGTTTTATTATTATTTCTCAGCGGGATGCAAAGGTCCAGCTGTTCAGAGATGCCGTGGATGCATATTCAGAGCTGATCACACAGGTGAATAAGGGCCTAACTCCTAAAAGCTTTTGTGTCCTGTTAAAAGCTTATCAACCCATGTTTTTGCTGTTCAGGCACTTAAAGGACATGGAATCGATCGCCACCTGCTGGGCCTTAAGTTACAGGCCATCGAGGAAGGATACAGTATTCCTAAAGTTTTCATGGACACAGCCTACGGTGTGGCGACACACTGGAAGCTCAGAACAGGGCAGGTGTGTGTCTTTTGTGTTTTATTTTTTGCCTAAATGAAGTAGATATAATTATGCAAAAATGTCTCTTGCAGTTTTGGAAGTTTTTGGACACATGATCTTCTGTAAATGTGCTACATTTGCCATGTGCAGTCGGGGAGTCTCCAGCAGTGGCGGGCCGTGCATTTCACGCCTAGGCCTTCAGTGACGTCATACTTAATGTACCACATTAATACCATCAATGTGATACCACGGCTCGAGAATTGGCCTTAATATAGGCCAATCGAGCAACAGTTAATTTTCAGAGCATTTAAAATCAATAACCTCACATTCACAGTTAAGAGTAGAAAACTAAGATCACAGATACTGTCAAAACTCTCAGATAAAACATGATTTTAAGAGATTAGTCAACAAAACTATGTGAGCTTAACAAGTTTGTCGGACAAACTGCATTGTCGCCATTTACATCTAAGACACCAACGAGGCGATAACGACAAACTATTCATTGGAGATAAAAGTAAAGAGATTATTTGCATTTGTTTTTGAGAATATGCAACAACAAAACAATTGAACATCTCGTGACTTCAGTCACAGCTTCGCCTATGTGTTTAGGTTTTTTTAGTATTTTGTCCACTTATTTCGTTACTACAGATACTAACGAAATAAAATGGCAAAATACATATTGGCTATTATATCCGCAACCAAATCTGTCTCTTCTCCTTCAGCCATCTTGGGTTAAAAATAATACAGTCTGTTATCCAAGATTAGCTCAGAGTTAGTTCCAAGTGCCGGCTTTCAGGAGTGTACTTATCCAATCACAGGACAAGTACAGTCCTGTCCAGTTCAACGTAAGACCTTCCAGCTTGCCTTGGTGTTGCAGTCTCGGGATCTGATTGGCTATTGCAGCTGACTGTGTCCGTTCACTTACAGTGCTCAAGAGCCTGCTCTGTTGATTCTGAAGGCCTTACGCAATGTTTCTGAGTATGTTTGGGCCAGCAGAGAAGGCCTTGCTGACCCTGACGACCCACCACTGGTTTCCAGCAACATCCATCCATCTCCATCCATCGTCTTCCGCTTATCCGGGGTCGGGTCGCGGTGGCAGCAGCCTAAGTAGGGAAGCCCAGACTTCCCTCTCCCCAGCTACTTCGTTCAGCTCTTCCGGGGGGATCCCGAGGTGTTCCCAGGCCAGCCGAGAGACACAGTCTCTCCAGCGTGTCCTGGCCCTGAACACCTCACCAGGGAGGTGTCCAAGAGGCATCCTGACTAGGTGCCCGAGCCACCTCATCTGGCTCTTCTCAATGCGGAGGAGCAGCGGCTCTACTCCGAGCTCCTCCCGGATGGCAGAGCTTCTCACCCTATCTCTAAAGGAGAGCCCAGCCACCCTGTGAAGGAAACTCATTTCGGCCGCTTGTACCCGCGATCTCATTCTTTTGGTCATTACCCAAAGCTCATGACCATAGGTGAGGGTAGGAGCGAAGACCGACCGGTAGATTGAGAGCTTCGCCTTTCGGCTCAACTCTCTTTTCACCACAACGGACCAGTGCAGAGTCCACATTACTGCAGACGCCGCACCGATCCGCTTGTCGATCTCCCACTCCATTCTTCCCTCACTTGTGAACAAGACCCCGAGGTACTTGAACTCCTCCACTTGGGGGAGGATCCCCTCCCCGACCCGGAGAAGGCACTCCACCTTTTTCCAGCTGAGACTCATGGCCTCAGATTTGGTGGCGCTGATTCTCATCCCGGCCGCTTCACACTCGGTTGCGAACCGGTCCAGTGAGAGCTAGAGATCACGGACTGATGAAGCCGACAGGACCACATCTGCAAAAAGCAGATACCCTATCCTGAGGCCACCAAACCGGACCCCCTCAACACCATGGCTGCGCCTAGAAATTCTGTCCATAAAAGTTATGAACAGAATCGGTGACAAAGGGCAGCCGTGGCAGAGTCCGAACCTTCACCGGAAACGAGTTCGACTTACTACCGGCGATGCGGACCAAGCTCTGACACTGGTCATACAGGGAGCGGACAGCCCCTATCAGGGGGCCCGACACCCCATACTCCCAGAGAACCCCCCCACATGGTCAAATGCCTTCTCCAGATCCACAAAACACATGTGGACTGGTTGGGCAAACTCCCAAGCACCCTCGAGGACCCTGCTGAGGGTATAGAGCTGGTCCACAGTTCCACGTCCAGGACGAAAACCACACTGCTCCTCCTGAATTTGAGGTTCAACTATCCGACGGACCCTTCTCTCCAGTACCCCTGAATAGACTTTGCCAGGGAGGCTGAGGAGTGTGATGTTCCTATAGTTGGAACAGACCCTCCGGTCCCCCTTCTTAAAAAGAGGGACCACCACCCCGGTCTGCCAATCCAGTGGTACTGCCCCCGATGTCCACGCGACGTTGCAGAGTCGTGTCAACCACGACAGCCTACAATATCCAGAGCCATAAGGAACTCCGGACGGATCTCATCCACCCCCGGGGCCCTGCCACTGAGGAGTTTCTCAACAACCTCGGCTACCTCAGCCCCGGAGATAAGAGAAGCCGTCTCCGATTCCCCAGGCCCTGCTTCCTCACTGGAAGGCGTGTCGGTGGGATTGAGGAGGTCTTCGAAGTATTCCTTCCACCGATCCACAACGTCCCGAGTCGAGGTCAGCAGCACACCATCCCCACTGTACACAGTGTTGACAATGCACTGCTTACCCCTCCTCAGGTGCCGGATGGTGGTCCAGAACCTTTTCAAAGTCGTTCTCCATGGCTTCACCGAACTCTTCCCACGACCGGATCTTTGCCTCGGCGACCGCCGCGGCCGCACTCCACTTGGCTCGCCGGTACCTGTCTGCTGCCTCAGGAGTCCCACAGACCAAAAAGGCCCGGTACGACTCCTTCTTCAGCTTGATGGCATCCCTCACCACCGGTGTCCACCAGCGGGTTCGGGTGTTGCCGCCACGACAGGCACCGACCACCTTGCGGCCACAGCACCCGTCGGCCGCCTCAACAATGGAGGCACGGAACATGGTCCACTTGGACTCAATGTCCCCCACCTCTTCTGGTACATGGTTGAAGCTCTCCCGGAGGTGGGAGTTGAAGCTCTGTCTGACAGGACACTCCGCCAGGCGTTCACAGCAGGCCCTCACAATACGTTTGGGCCTGCCAGGTCTGTCTGGTATCCTCCCCCACCAACGGAGCCAACTCACCACCAGGTGGTGATCAGTTGACAGCTTCGCCCCTCTCTTCACCCGAGTGTCCAGGACATGCGGCCGCAAATCCGAGGACACGACTACAAAGTCGATCATCGAACTGCGGCCCAAGGTGTCCTGGTGCCAAGTGCACATATGGACACCCTTATGCCTGAACATGGTGTTCGTTATGGACAATCTGTGATGAGCACGGAAGTCCAACAACAGAACACCACTCGGGTTCAGATCAGGGGGGCATTTCTTCCCGATCACGCCCCTCCAGGTCTCACTGTCACTGCCGACGTGAGCATTGAAGTCACCCAGGAGGACGAGGGAACCGCCAGAAGGAGCACTCTCCAGTACTCCCTGTAGGGACTCCAAAAAGGGTGGATACGCTGAACTGCTGTTGGGGCCATAGGCACAAACAACAGTCAGGATCCATCCCCCCACCCGAAGGCGGAGGGAGACTACCCTCTTGTTCAACGGGGTAAACCCCAACGTACAGGCACCAAGCCGGGGGGCGACAAGAATCGCCACCCCTGCCCACCGCCTCTCCCCATTGGCAACTCCAGAGTGGAAGAGAGTCCAACCCCTCTCGAGAAGGCTGGTTCCAGAGCCCTTGCTATGCGTCGAGGTGAGTCTGACTATATCTAATCGGAACTTCTCAACCTCACGCACCAGCCCCGGTGACCCGCGTCCGGGCAAGGGAGACCCAAGACCAAATTTTTTACTCGTCATAAGGGGGTTTGTGGGCTGCACTTTGTCTGGTCCCTCACCTAGGACCTGTTTGCCATGGGAGGCCCTAACAGGGGCATAAAGCCCCAGACAACTGAGCTCCTAGGATCATAGGGACACGCAAACACCTCCACCATGATGAGGTGGCAGCTCAGGAGGGGTTTCCAGCAACAGTTTTTTTCAACATATTGGTAAATCAGTATTGCTGCTATATTGTACTAAAGAGTTACGGAATGTGTCAAATTATCAATTGCAATATTGATTCTTTTAAAATTTATGTATATATCCCAAAGTCACATTTCGTAAATTGTATCATGGTTACAATACAGGGCACATTTAGACCAAAGTCATGTTATAAATTTTTTCATTAGTTAAACTAAAGGAGAACCAACCTTTGATTATCACCGGTGAGAAAGATTGTCTGGACTTGTCAGTATATAATAATCCTACATTTTTGTGAAAATATTGCTGCCCAACAACTGCATTTTCTGATGTTACTTTTGATGATAATAAAATAAAAGGTTAAGTTATAAAAGTTTTCACAAAATCATAAGCCAAACTCTCTGAGTTTTTTTTTTTCCTATTAATTATCTTGTGCTGTTTTTGCTTAATCAGGTGCCTGCCAATACGGACAGTGTGATGTGTTTTGGGCCCCTTGTTCCTGATGGCTACGCTATTTGCTACAACCCTCAGGCTGACCACGTCCACTTCTCCATCACTGCGTTCAACTGCTGCGAAGAGACAAACGCAGAGAAACTCGCTGTTGCTCTGAAGGACACACTGTGTCAGCTCCAGGAGTTATTGCAGCCTACCATGTAGACCAACTCCTCTTTCCACAGTTGACTCATCGCCATTTAAAACACATGATTTTCTTAAGAAGTCTTTCCATACGATTGTTTTCTTGTTGTGTGACTTGGCTAGAATGGTTAAACAACACCATACTGAAGTGTCAATTTTTATTTTTTATTTTTTGCTTTTCTATAAAAATGGGATTGATTGATGTGCTGCATCTGATCCCTGGGCAAAATTTACCCTGACACTCCAAGATGAGAAAAACAAAGCAACAAATGAAAAACATGCCTGAGCCGACTGCACTCCTTTTATAAGCCATGACATGATGTCTTTCATCTTCATCATCTTTCACCTTCCACTGAAAATAAATATCTTCTTTTGCACTGTTGCCAAATGTGTTTGAAAACCATTGATTTTGTAGCGTCACACATTTGTTGTGGGCCAAAAATGAGAAATTGATTGTTAGGTTTGACACCTTGATTAGTTTGTACTGTGTTTCAGTGGGAATGTGAGATGTTCACCTCATTGCTGGGACGCGTCAAACTGTAGGATTGGCTAATAATGCTAGCTGTCAGGGTTTCCAACACATGTTCAAGTGTATATTTGTGATTGTATGTTGCACTGCATTATGTGTTACAACATCACCACGGAATCGCTATTTTTGTTCAACATGTTACATGTAACAGCTGTTTTTCTGTTCAGGCTTTACTTGCAGCCCTGAACAACACAGGTATCCACGCAGAATAAAAGATATGAAGTCATGTCCATCTCCAGCCAATAAAAGGAAAAGATGTGTAACATGGTAAAGAGTGCTTGAAAATGTTGTAACTTTGAGGAGGTGCTGAACAAACACTGAACCTTGGTCCACCAAACATTTTTCAGTTTCTATTCAGTTCAATTCAGTTATTTATAAAAAATCAGTTTCATTTTAGCAGTGGTTCTAGATACTTTAAAAAAACTCAGAGCCTAACATCTGAAGCTCTC
Organism: Pao palembangensis; assembly: GCA_015343265.1. NCBI lineage: Eukaryota > Metazoa > Chordata > Actinopteri > Tetraodontiformes > Tetraodontidae > Pao > Pao palembangensis. The sequence goes on along the minus strand of CM027095.1, from coordinate 8,859,163 downwards.
TCTCTCTCACACACAGACACATATGCCTAAAGTGACATATATCACGGAGAGAATAACATAAAGACAAAGTTACATCACAGAACACATTGAATTCTTTTTAAATCACAAAAGTACACATTTAATTATGTTAACACAGTGATATTGTTGCCAAAAACAACGTCAGGATGTCAGGAGCCCTCTTTAAAAACATCACATAACACTTATTCAAAGTGACACTGATGATGATAACATGATTTTATTGTGGATTCTAGTTAGTTCTGTTCCGTCCTCCATCATTTATCTCCCCTGCTTTGAGAAAGCCATAGAAAGCATTGCGCTTTGACGAGTCTGGGCTGACGTTCCTGAAGAGATGAAGAAAAGGTCTATGGCTAATTTTGAGGTGCAGCAGATTAAGAGAGACCCTCATAATGTTCATAATCATTCAGCAAATGGAGAAACGGCCTTAGTCAGTCTTAAAAGTTACCTCGGGGACAGAAGTTACACGCTCTATCTGTCCGTCCTGATGAGGCCTGATGATCCAGCCACCTCCACCTCCACAACTCCTCCAAACAAGCTTTTTTCAGAACTTCATAGGAACCTCTTCTGCATGACTTTTTTGTTATTGCAAGGATCACACACAGCGCATGTATCACAAAATAAATTTGTCATGTACTATGTCAAGATTGCTCGAGGTCTGCTCTGCCGCTCAAGATGTGGGACCAGCTCTGACCATTCCTGATTCAAGGGCAGCGCCGACATTTCCACCCGGGTACAAGATGGGAAGAATTTGGCGAGAGGGAGGAAGAGGCAGAGGGCGATGTGGAGACGGGCCGTTTGTGAGTGACAGAAGGCAGCAGGGAGACGTGAGGAGAGGTGCATATTACAGCACACAGGAAGAAGAATGCAGCAGCAGCACAGCCATGAGGTCAGAGGGAGAAGAATGCAGCAGTAGAAAATCACATTCCAGGTATATTGTGTTTCGCGTGATTTATATATACAGTAGTAACGTAGTACATGCAGTACATTAACATTAGAAAATGTAACCACAACATATAGTATGCTTCATTAAAAAAAAATGTTGACATGATGTTTGGAATGTCTAGAAATGTTTTAGTTACATGATGTAGAGAAAAGTGTATTTCTGTCACAATGAATGACTTGTAATGCCGGTAAAGCTATGTAAACAATGAAGTGAAACTGTAGGAATACTGTGTGGGTTTAGTGGATTGGAGTTGTAGACAGAGGGATATAATGGAGGTCTGGCCATGTTCAGGGTCCTCTCCTTCCAGTTGACGCATCTCCCAGGACACCCCCATCAACGCAGTGATAGGACAATGCTGAAGAAGGATTTTCCACAGCTTTAAAAAAAGGAGTAAAGGTGTAAAAGGACTTTTTAATTTGAAGATCAACCTCCATGACATTTTTTGAAATTGGACTGTTTTTACATGTGATATTTGGTGATCAAGGACTGAGACTGTTTAACCTGGGGCTACCAGGTAATTAGGAGAGCGTCTGGGAAAGAGTCTGGGGTTGGGTTGTCATGATACTGGTGTTCAGACTCTGACTGGGGTAAAAGTTTTCTTAAATTTTGATTCTTGAATGTTGAATTCCCCTTGACAGATCGAATGTTTAAATTTATGTGATTCAGATTATGTGTTCACTTTTTCCTTATAAAATCATTTTAACCCCATTTAAGATATTTTACACTTTTTCTTATATTTACTCCATAGTCTTCATGCTTGATTGTGTGACATTTTATTCTTCTCAGTAATAGAACAGCATCAGTTAAAGTGAAGTCCTGTCCTCTCCTGTGATTTCCGCGTAAAGTGTGCTTCAATTTTAAAATCTCTTCGACATGGCTCTGATTGGTTACTTTAGCCCCTAAACAGAAATATTACACAATATCTTATTAATCAATACCTATTAAAATCTAATATAGCACTTGTCAAGTGCACTGATGCATGAGAGAAGAGCCATTGTTATCGTCATGATTGACGCAGAAACTCAGATCATAGGTCTGCTCAAAGACAGGAGCGTTAAACGACTAGATGAAGATTAATGACCCAGGTGGTCACCTGAGAGTCGTTGGCAGGGTCGTTCACCTAGTTTCAGTTGGGATGCTTCCCCTTTGTTTGTTGGGTCACATGTTAATGAGTCACCAGGTCTCGTCAAACAGTGCGAACATTTGAATTGTTGACAAAGAGAGTGGAGGACTGCATTGTACATGGGTGATAGAAAGTGCCTTAGTCCACCACCTCTGTTTAAAGATGGTTTTTCCAACTTGACGTGGATGGCTTCCTTGACACCCCTCTCAAACCAGCGATCTTCTCTGGCCAGCACACGTACTGGACTGTCCTCACAGGAGTGTCCGCTTTCTTTTAGGTGTAGGTGTACTGCTGAGTCCTGTCCTGAAGAAGTGGCACGTCTGTGTTGGGCCATTCGTTTATGGAAGGGCTGTTTGGTTTCCCCAGTGTACAGTTCCTTGCATTCCTCCTGACACTGTACAGCATAGACAACATTGCTTTGTTTGTGTCTTGGTGTCTTGTCCTTTTGGTGTACCAGTTTCTGTCTGAGTGTGTTGGAGGGTTTGAACTGTACTGGAATGTCATGTTTTTGGAGGATTGTCCTGAATTTTTCTGAAACTCCAGACAGGTAGAAATGCTCTCCTCTTCGTTGCTGGGGTCTCGTTTTTTGAAGGTCTTTGTGAAGGCCCAGTCTGGATAACCACATGTTTTGAGTGCTGTTTTAAGATGTTCCTGTTCTTTCTTCTTCCCTTGGGTTGTGGTGGGTACTTCTTTGGCCCTATGTTGTAGGGTTTTGATAACACCTAGTTTGTGTTCCAGTGGGTGGTGTGAGTCAAAAAGGAGATACTGATCTGTGTGGGTAGGTTTTCTGTAGACCTCAATACTAATATAACACTTTTGTTTGAATCTTGACCCAGGTGTCATCAACATATCTGAACCAGTGGCTTGGGATGGTTCCTGTGAAGGATGACAGGGCTCTGTTTTCAACCTCCTCCATGTAGAGATTGGCGACTATGGAGACACTGGTTAACCCATGGCACAACCATGTTTCTGCCTGTAGTAGCCCTCTCTGTATTGAAAGTAGGTAGTGTTCAAACAGAGGTCCAGCATGGTGCAAATTTGGGTGTGTTAAGGCTGTTCTCTCTGGAAGGTTGTTGTCCAATAGAAGGCGCTTGTGGATGGTCCCTGTTGCCTCGGTGGCTTCTCATGCCAATGGTCCACAAGGGCTATATTTTTAGAAGAAGAAATGAAGAAGCCTTTTGGAGAGAGGGCTTAACGTCTTCAAGGAAACCTTACAGTCCAGTTGAACACAGAAAGATCTAACCCTGAAAAATTAATAGGACATTTTTTAATAGCCTATTTAGCTTCTCTGTATCAATATGAATGCTCTGTCTGATTATACTGTGTTTGCTTTTACTTTCTTTTACCTCATTGCTTTTACTTTATTCTACTGAATTCACTCAGTGATTGAATTGCTTATATAAAGAGAAAATATCTGGGATCAACATCTATTTTTACATCTAACTGACAAAAGACAAGTTACTGATGGAGGAGATTAAAATGAAGCATTGACAGCAGAGATCAACTTCGAGTGTTTTATTGAGTAAGGAATAATGAGAGGTTCTAATGGAAATACTCCTGCCACTGAGAGCGAATATCAGTATTACCAGAACATTACCTCAAACTAGTATTGTGTGTGTGTGTGTGTGTGTGTGTGAGAGAGAGAGAAAGAGAAAGGTATTACTTTGTGTATTTTACATCAGCTGATGTGTTAAACAATGAAATCTTTTCAAATCGTTCAGTTCAGTAACTGCATGTACAAACTACTTCCATATTCATCATGTTATTAATAAAACTGACTGCAAGAGGGCGACACAGGCTTTTAAAAATTATGCACATAAATAAATTAATTATAAATTTATATTGTTCAAGTTTTGAAGGGGGGAAAAGAATACGTGTCTGTGTGTGAGGTCTGTGTGTGAGTGTTTATTCCCACGTGTAATTCACGTTTCAAATTTTCATGATTATTTGTTCTTTATTTACGTTAGTAATGACGTATTGCTCTTCTCACCTCTATGTTGCCGATTGGACAACCAGGGGCCGGAAATGACGTCCCTGAGGCGTTCTCCGAGACCGGAACAAACAATTATAGTCAAGGAATACCCAATAGAAGGACATGCTTTATAACAACATACAGTTTACTTCAAACTACTTTCTTCAAACTACCCTGGTTCAGTTCTGGACCGCTTCTTAGAAAGAAAAACAGAATATGTTAGCACAACATTAGCATACCAGTCGCTTGTGCTTTTAGTAGTAGTTTTATTTGCTCATTGTTTCTTAATTATTTGAATTATTCGTGGAAAAAATGAAGGGCTTTTGTCTGTGGACAACAACAACGAGATCGAGGAGCAGCTGGGTCTCTGCTTTGCTGTGCCCACTGCTTGGTGCATGTCTCTGGGCTTCGGTGGTTGGATACAAGCCAGTGATAATAGTGCACGGTTTGTTCGACAGCTCAGAAGATTTCAAAAACTTGAAGCGGTTCATCAACCAAGTGAGTTGCGTTGGTTTAGTAGAATTGTTTTTGCAGTTTTTCTGTGGAAAGACAATACATTCTTGCTAATGTTGACCAGAATGTACAATAGGCCTTACAGCTTGTATATTGTATAACATCCTTATCACACTGCAACATGTTAGATACAATTAATGTAGTCATTGCACATTCTTTTTGCTTCAGTTAGTTTCATTTCGTGTATTTTTAGAATAAGCAGCACCAATGATTTATATTTCATATATATTTAATTTATGTTCAATTAATATTTTTTCTGATCTGATAACGAATAAACCTTTTTTCTTATTTTGAGTAACCGAGGCTGTTTGGGTTGCTTAAACTCTGAGATTATTGCTTTGTTTTGTGTGTTTCCATGTTTGATACAGTAAATCTATATTTACCTATCCTCTGCAGTCTCATCCTGGTACGAATGTGACGGTCATCGACTTGTTTGATAGAAGTGCCAGCCTGGAGCCCATGTGGAAGCAAGTGGAGGGATTCAAGGCAGCTATTTATCCAATAATGCAAAATGAAGCAGATGGGGTCCATTTTATCTGCTACTCTCAAGGTCCCTGAGTGCATTTGTGCAAGTGGAATGCAGACATAAATTTGGTATTTGCTTAAAATTAACAATCAATCTTGGTATGTGTCTGTAGTTGCATTATTATCTTTGCAAAACATGACCTCAGAGTGATATTCTAACCCTCTGTCTTCCAATGACATTATCAAGCACTAACATCATGTCTGATGTAAAATATTTTTATTGACCCTTCACAGGAGGTCTAGTTTGCAGAGGAATCCTCTCCACTCTGTCTGAACACAATGTCAAATCTTTCATCTCTCTGTCCTCCCCCCAGGCTGGTCAGTATGGAGGTAATTGCAACCCCAGAAAACACCCTGAATAATTCAGTTCAAACATCTACAACAAATGGTTGTTATCATAACAAAGTCTTAAGAGATTATGTGTAAACAGTGACATTAAGCATATTTTAGGCATTATCACTGCATGTCTCTTCAGTGAGAAATTTAGTTGTCCTGTCCTTCGATGCACTTTATACACCTACAGTAGAGCAGCTGTTAGTGGAAAAGCAGATGTGTAAAGAGTATCTGAAAACAATGAAGTACCACTTTAAGTTTTACAGTATTTGATACTATTGTACTACTGCATCCATACTTATCAGTAAAGTAGCAGTTACCTTATCGGGTTTCCTCGCATCCAATATATAAATTCTATATGCATATGTTTTCTTGGTTTGTGGCGAATAAAGGAGAGGCTGCATTCTATTCCAGTTGTTCTATGTAAATGAAAATATTTGTTTTAAATAAGTTTATATGAATGGTTGACAGTGCCACAGTAACTCAAATCTGACTTCATAAGTAGTCACAGCTCATCTGGTCTCACTGAGCAAAAAGAGTAGTGAGTAATAAAGTCAGTAATAGTCAGATTTGGCATGTTCTTCATCCTGCTTTGTTTTCTCACAGACACAGACTACCTGAAGTACCTCTTCCCACAGTTTGTCAAGTCCAACCTCTATCACCTTTGTTACACTGGAGTAGGTCAGAGGATATCCATCTGCAACTACTGGAATGGTGAGAGTTTAAGAAAAACATCCTAAACTTCAGGTTCAAGTGTTTGTACTGTATGAATTCTGACTTCTGTTTTTGAAGTCAGAATACAAGAGATGTGAGATTCAGTATAAAACCTTCTCTTCTTCCTCCTCGTACCTGCAGACCCTCATCACAGAGACCTGTATGTGAACAGCAGTGATTATTTGGCTCTTCTAAACAATGAAAGAGACAATCCAAATGCAACAGGTCAGCACATTGTGGCTCAAGCTTTTCCATAGGTTTAAAAAACAAAAAAGAGAGAACCAAATATGACACAATATATTGTACCTGTCAGTAGTTTGCATTAAGTTAATAACAAAAGCAAAACCTTGTAAAAATTGAATTTCTGACACCGGTATTGCTCTGGACTGCAGTAGCTTGTACACGAACACCTCCTAAATGACCATCTTTGTGTAATTTATTGTGTTTCGCATCTCAATCTCAGAGTGGAAGAAAAACTTCCTTAAAATCAAGAAACTGGTGTTAATTGGTGGGCCTGATGATGGAGTGATCACTCCCTGGCAGTCAAGGTGAATTCACCCTCCATCCTCCTCAGACACAGGATTTCATGTCACAGCAGTTTATTTCTTAATGTGACCCCACACTTCTATAGTAATCTACATTAAAGCTGAGAGTCAGAACAGAAGCCTTTGTGTGTGCTGGTGTGCATGTTTGTTCTGTGGTGGCAGTATCTGTGGAATGGAGACAGTGCTGTGGAAAGGAGATGATAAATCCATAAAACACTAATTAAAACACTCATTCCAGTTTTTACTGCGACTGTTCAGCTGACTTGTGATGCTCACATGGTGTATTCTCTTCTCCTTCTTGTGACTTTAGTCAGTTTGGATTTTATGACAACAACGAGACTGTCATAGAGATGCAGGAACAAGATGTAAGTTGATCTAAAAAGAACATACAAACTCAAATCAACATTTACAAAAGAAAAAAAATAGTATGATAAGCAAACCCGAAAATTGAAATGTGAAAAATGTGTCAGTAATTAAAAAATTATAGAGTTATTCTCAGATAAATTTCATCTTAAAGTTTTAATGAAACTTTACAGTAAAAAACTGATGATATCCACTTCTTCTTTTATCTCTTAGTTGTTTTTGAGAGATGTTTTCGGCTTGAAGACCCTGGCGGCTCGTGGGGATCTAATCATCTGTTCTGTTCCCGGGGTCGAACATGTGTACTGGCACTCGAATGAGACAGTGTTTCACACCTGCATGGAGAAGTGGCTAGAGTAAAGCAAACTGTTTTAGAGCACATACACACAGATGCACCCTGCAGCAGAAAGCTCTGCTTTGGTGTAAACTTCTTCAGGATGTACTGTCATTTTAAAAAATGGAGCTCAGCATTTATTTTCCTTTCTCTTTTGTTTTGTTTAGCTCAGAGAATATTTTTAGTTTTAAAACATGCAGTGTTTTATGATACGGCTACACCCACCTTTCTCACAGTTGGTTTACACTATTATAGTAGCCAGTTAGTGTAATAATGTATTAATGCTCCAAAGAAATGCTAACTTATTGTTCTGTTTAAAGGTAACAGATCTTTTTATCAGCACCTTATTCTTTTAAAATCTGAATAGACTGAATTTCTTTAGCTGTGTCAAGGAGTTCCATTGTTATTACAAACAGACAAACCAGACTTTAAGACCACTGCGAGAATGATGAAAAAATGGGATCATAAATGTACACTCCGGAGTTTTCATTTTCTTTACATTAAGAAACAACTGTAATGTAATTTCCTCTTAAATGTGGGTTTCACAAACTGAGCCACATCTATTATGTAGAAATTAGTGGTTCCTCCCTTGAATTATTATCTAATAAGTAATATATGCATTTGAATACAGACCCCAATAACAATATAGTGTTTGTTTCCATTCATTCTGCTTATTAGGTCACGCATACCTCCAAGTATCACACAACAGTGCCTGAGTAATACCCTGTGGTCTATACAGAATCAATGCCCTGCTCCTCTTATGATGTGCTTATTTATCTCATTATTCTCCCATTTGTATCTGTGCATGATCATGTTTTGTGTTTTTTCTTTGTTTTATGATCCTAAATATCACCCTCATCATCATTATGCAGGGCTTTGAAGCTGTCGTAGATTAGGCCTTAATTCTTTCCAACATGCCTCGGTGTTTCATGTTCCATACCGAAGTGCTATGTCCTACCGTCACTGGTATTGCTGAATGAAGAAAGCATGTACAGCTGATAGTTAATTGTTCTACTGTGTGACATTATTTACCTCCCATTGCATTTAGATATCTGAGGAAATGGTGGGTCATCCTTGTATAAACCTTTAACACAGCAGCCATTTTTGCAAGATTCATTTGAGTAATCAAAGCTGTTCTTGAAAACACTAATTGTTAAAGGTGCTGCTCATGTGCAGGCTGACTGATTTTGACTGACTGAAGGTTGTGTCAGAGAAGAGAGTAAGAGAACCTCATTTTAATTACATCTATCTTAGTTGCACATTTATGCAATATGGCTGCATGTAAAAAAGGTATATTTTCCATTTTTTTTCCATGTTTGCCTGCTATATATAAAGTATATTTCTCAAAAGAAGGGAAAAAAAAAAGGAATTTTCTATGCTGTAATAAAACAAGTAATAATTAACAAGGGAAGTATTTTTAAAAGTAAAATATCAGTTTCACAGTGTGTAACCAGAGAAGGAAGATGATGATGGGATATTTTAACTTTACAAAAATTTTATATTAGAAGCATTATACAGTTTCATTGTCAGTATTTTCTAGCTTAAATTAATTGCATGGTATTGGGATGTCATCTGTGTTGAAATTTTTTTTAAGATTGTCTTTGAGATGTAAATGTTCTACCCTGAAAATTTCTAAAATATTGGATTTGCCACTGAAAATGTGTCAAATATAGTCAATTTCTCAATAAAATTCATTTTTAGACTTCTTATTTATTACAGTATTTTATCATATATGGAAATATGTGAAATCTAATAACATTTTCTAAATAAGGATTGCCCCATATTGTTAATAGAAGTATAGAATAGAAGTACTTTTATTCATCCCAGACATGGGAAATTGATTTGTCACAGTAGCATTGTCAGCATTAACATTTTTACAACATATTTACAATACAATGATGTGTGATATGAGACATTATAAGACTAACCCTAACCAGAAATGGAAATGTGCAAGAAGAGTAGAAATAAACAAGTGTGCAATGTTACAAATGTGCAATAAGTAATTATGACAATATGCCACATAAAAGTACTAATGGAGCCCATCACAGCACAAAGGGCTGTGAGTCTCAGTCAGATGAAGCTGTTGAACAGGGTTATTGCACTGGGCAGGAAAGATTTCCTGTATCTGTCCTTGTGGCAGCGGAAACAGTCTGTTTGAGAAGGAGCTCTGCTGCCTGTCCAGGAGTGGGTGGTCAGGGTTATCCAGAATAGATAACAGTTTGTTCAGCGTCCTCCTCTCCACCACAGCTTCCATGGTGTCCGGTTGGCAGCCGATCACGGAGCCGGCCTTTCTGATCAGTTTGTTCAGTCTGTTGGTGTTGCCGGCTCCAGTGCTGCCTCCCCAGCAGACCACAGCATAAAACAGTGCACTAGCAGACTGGTAGAAAATGTCCAACATCTTGCTGCACACACCGAAGGATCTCAGCTTCCTCAGGAAGTACAGTCTGCTCATCCCCTTCTTATACACAGCCTTGATGTTGGTCTTCCAGTTCAGTCTGCTGTCTATGTGCACGCCCAGGTACTTGTAGTCCTCTCCCAGGATGCTCAGGGGCTGGGTGGCCATACTGTTCTTCTTGAAGTCAATCACCATTTCCCTGGTCTTGGCCACATTCAGCAGCAGGTGGTTCCTCCCAGACCACTCCACAAAGTCACTCACCAGTGTTCTGTACTCCTCCTCCTGTCCACCACTGATACACCCGACCACTGCAGAGTCATCAGAGAACTTCTGCAGGTGGACCGACTCAGAGTAATGATCATTAGATTTGTACAGAATATTGCTGTGATGTAATAACTCAGAATGTGGTTTATTGTTAGGTTTTACTTTTGCGTTAACTATAACGGACTCTAATTCCCTACATCCCTTGCGCACCGGAAAGCGTCCCAGGTTACCGGATATCTACACGCGGCGCCCCGAAAAAGGCCTTTTCCGTCTCTGAGAAGTGTGGTACAGAACAGCAGACAGCAGTGAGTGAAAAAAAGATATATTTATCCATCATAACTGTGTTACAATACATTATTTAAGGACGAATGATGTCGCGAATACTTGCGTTAAACCGAGACTGCTAGTAACATGTCCTTGTTTGACCCTAATGTTGCGCTAGTTGGATGAACTGCGGCGTAGCGAGCAGAAGATAACTTGTAGCTAGCTTGCTAACGCATGTGGATGCGGCGTGTTGATTAGCCACTTTAGTCAATCTCCCAATCAATGTGAAATTTTACAAAATCTAAGCTACATTCTTATAACTTTTATTTGAGCTTAATAAAATATCTTATTCCCAACGGTTACTTTCTCTCGCTTCCGCTGTCTTGTCATTTTGCTTCGGTTTTGCTAAAGTTAGCTAAAGCTACCTGGAGTGAAGTAGGCTTTAAATCGGGCCTGCGGTGTAACTGGAGTTCAGCATCGTATTCCTCTAGTCTTCATGTTTAAAGTATCAGTGTTGAGAACATACACGCATGTCTTTAAAACAAACTCAACAAAAGTGTCAATAACGTAAATGGATACTTGAATATGCTTTTTCTTTTAACTCCCAGTGACTGACTGGGACAATACCACGGCCGTGGCTGAGACCCCTGAGATTAAGCTCTTTGGCAAATGGAGCACCGATGATGTCCAGATTAATGACATCTCCCTGCAGGTGAGCATCAAAACAAGAGTGATTTTTTTTTTTTTTTTTTTTTTTTTTTTTCATGAGTGAGGCAAGAGTCACTCCTGGACATTAATTTGTTGGCCTGGTGTGCTATAGACCTCGCAGAGAAAATGTCTTTGTTTATTCATTGACTGTAGTCTGTTGTGGTCCAGTCAATCACCAGCTTAGATACACAACCTTTTTAAACTTGTAATATGCAGATAACCTTTTTTTGTTTTTTTAATTAAGGGCATCCTCTAATTGCTCCATGTTCACTACAGGATTACATTGCCGTGAAAGAGAAGTATGCCAAGTACCTGCCACACTCTGCAGGACGTTATGCGGCCAAACGTTTCCGCAAGGCACAGTGTCCCATCGTGGAGCGTCTGACCAACTCCATGATGATGCATGGTCGCAACAACGGCAAGAAACTGATGACTGTGCGCATTGTCAAGCATGCCTTTGAGATCATCCACCTGCTGACTGGAGAGGTGTGTTTCTGCTCACCTTTTGAGTCACTTTTTTTGAGTTGCACCATAATTCAAAATTGTGCTGCATAAAGTTGATGAAAAGTGGTAAACTTCAGTTTTTTTCTGACCTTGTATGGTAGTATGAGGCAATCTTAGCAAATCTCCAATGAATCTGGACCAGTTATTTTAAATAAGAATTGTAAAAATAGAATTCTATAAAATGCAATTTTAAAAGAAAGCTGTGATAGTCGAAGTTTTATGCTTAACTACATATTGAAGTTACTTCTGGAGGCACCAATAATGAAACAAGTACTTTGTGTGCATGGCTATTGCAGTGTATAATTGGATTTCAATAGAAAACACCAGCAGGAGGTACTTGAAACTTTGGTTTCAATTTAAAAACATGTTTTAGTTGGGATTTACATATATTCTTGTTTGATTTGCCTTAATTGAAAAGATTTACTATGTTGACTTTTACTTCCAGAATCCCCTCCAGGTCTTGGTGAATGCCATCATCAACAGCGGGCCCCGTGAGGATTCCACCCGTATTGGTCGTGCAGGTACCGTCAGGAGGCAGGCTGTCGATGTGTCGCCCCTCCGTAGAGTCAACCAGGTAAAATGTTACATAAAAAAAAGGTTTTTTAAATGTATATATGGGTCTTCCACTCTTTTTGGTGTACAACAGACAAGTGATACACAGATGTCCACGTTCCCTACCTGATGTCCCAACCAGCAAGATTGAAATATTGTTCATGGGCATCAGTGCTTTTCCAATCCAACATCTATTCCTTTTATCCATGACGTTTGTTTACATGCACTGTTCCCATGTTACAGTAATACCTCTATTAAGGTATAGATGTGCCTCTTTAGCACATGCAGTAGGATATCAATTGCAGTAGCTGCACAAATTTAGTCTTTGCTGCATGTGAAAGATCTTACTGACTTCTATCACAGCAGCTGGTGTTAATTACAATCTGTGTAAAGATTTTATAATAGACTGTACTGTTACCTATACTAGTATACTTTAATTTTCTGAATGGAAAATTACCTAAAACTGGTGACGGAGTGTAGCATGATGGGCTGAAAGATTTGGTCCGTCATGTGTAAAACTGTTAATAGTTATTAGTATTTCTGCATCTTTTCAACATTTTTCCTAATTGACTTGATAAGCGAGGCTAGAGTCACGCCTGAACACAGTCCATTGTCCTGGTGTGCTAGAGCACTCGCAGAGGAACTCTTTGCTTATTCATTGGCTGTAGTCTGACGTGGCCCAGTCAACCACCAACTCAGAAACATGACACATTACAGAAGTTAAATCCACTTGTGTGTATTTGCCGCAACCTTAACCCTCTTGTCTTTGTTCAGGCCATCTGGCTGCTGTGCACAGGAGCGAGAGAAGCTGCCTTCAGGAACATCAAGACTATTGCAGAGTGTCTGGCTGATGAGCTGATCAATGCAGCCAAGGTAAAAGTCAAACACAAATGAAGATCAAGTTCCCGTTTCAGAAAGAGGGTTTTCAGAGCTGGGAGTTCGAACCTGAACGCAGGGTTGCCAAAATCTGCAATGTTCAACCCAGAGTTTTCGGTTTCAGAACACGTGTTAAGAGTTGGTTTAATGAACTCTGAAGCAGGGTTACGCTCGTGCATGAAGATCTAAAAAGGCTTATCAATGGAATGCAGATAACATGATTCACCATGGCAAAAAACCTTGATCGTCACTCTTCCCCCCCATTGGAGATGGAAGATTTCATGACTGCGTGCACCGAAAATGCGCATATTTTCAAGGAAAAAAGTAATACTGCAGCAGCCGGAAAAGAGAGATCGCGTGGCTGAATATTGCCGACCAAGTCCATGGGTGATCATTAATTGGAGAGAGATAAAAAAAGGAATGTTTGTCCTTGAGTTTTCCACTCATTTAACATTTTTATTCTATATGTGTTTCTATATGTGGATTACAGATGCATCCCAACAGGCACAAAACAGACTTGGCAGAAAGTTAAGATAAAATATAGTTATAAAATATCACAATTTAAATACAAGCTATTGTGGTGTTTAGCCTGTCCTCATTAATCAGTGTTCAGTCGCTTCATTTAACCTGCGATAACTAGATTTAATCAGAGAAATCCCCTAAACAAAGAAAAATCCAAATCTTTAGCCTTCCATCACTGTCAGTATTTAGCATTGTTTATATGAATGCCTAACAATTAAAGGCGTGTTATACGTGCATGTCTCCAAACTTGTGTTTTCTGGATAAGTTTAAATTTTATCTCCATTATAGCTAACAGAAAAAAGGCTGAGGTGAACCAGCGCCACCCACTGTTGGTTCAATAAATGCCGTCCATTAATCTCAGACACAACCTGACACACTGATTTTTCTTGTAGCAGCAGTTCTATGTAATTGGCTGCTGTTGCTTTCAGATAGCAAACCATTTCTTGCTTAAACTGATACTTGCAATCCTGTGGAACACTTCCGTGAAATGTCTGGGCTGTCTGACTTTTTAAAATTTGAGTGCAAGAGTAACGTTTATGACAGCCCGACTTACCATGAACACATGGTCACCGATATACGTATATATAAAAAAAAAAAAAACTCCCTCCCCGTGAAAAAAAAGAATTTGCTCCGAAATGAGACCCTTTCTGCAATATGAGCAATGCGTTAAACTATCGAGGGTGCAAATAAATCTGTACCGCTCAAAAGTTCCCATCAGGGCTTCATCAAACATCTGATCGTGGGCGGCTCTTCCTCTCCCGGCAGTCTGCAGGCTTCAAGAGCAGCAGAAACTCGGGGTTATTTGGAATAAACCGGCTTGTGAGATTAGTTTCACGGAGTATGTTACCCTGGTAACTGACTCAGTTTTCGTTAAACCTGCTTTCTGAAACGGGCCCCTGGTATTGCTGAGCTGTACACTCAGACCTTGTTTATAGCCACTAAGTGTTTGGGTTTTGTTTTTTTACTTGCAGGGTTCATCTAACTCTTATGCTATCAAGAAGAAGGACGAGTTGGAGAGAGTTGCCAAGTCCAACCGTTAAACATGTTTTCTAACAAATAAATTCAGACAGTTTAAATTCGGAAGTAATGTGTACTTTTTTGATACATCACACTTGAATTATTTCCACAAACTACACGTGAGCAAGTTCAATTACTTTTTTTATTAAATTTATAGTAAACACAAATCTGAACTCTGCCTTTATAGTAGCTACAAGTCCAATAATATAACCAAAAAGCCATTCATTACAGTACCACAGGTTTCCTCAAGCTCTAAGCAAAAACTAATTTGGTCTCTATGAAGGCCATAAAGTCATGAAATATTTCTACCCAGTAACGTTAGAGACAAGTACTTATTTAAAGTCAATTTATCTGAACTGTATTTAACTTTGTTAGTGATTTGTCTGCGAGAACTGAAATGGTTCTAATTTAGTAGTTTGATGGAATCTCCAGTTAAAAACTGCAATGTAAAATTGGCTCGTCTGCTGCAGAAACCTTGTCGGGCTCATCCTCATACAGAATAAATCTAACAGGCCTGAGAACCCATCATAGCTGTGCAAGTACATTTGATACTGACTGTTCAGTATTAGAAATATGTTTGTTTTCTGTTGATGAGGAGGCAGAGGGAGGACAGAGATGCACCCAGTTTGGAGGCCTCACTGCAGGCTGTAGGAAGGAAGGTGTAGTCCTGTAACTTCTGGAGGACCTGTAGACGGGACACACAATATGAAACATAAAACCAAGGCAGGTGTTGAGAGGTAAAATCTGAAGAGCTCAATTATTTTGGAAATGGAAAGTTGATTAAAACACTGAAGCCTGTTATTTTAGGAATATTTTCAAATCCAAGTGCTTGAAATTAACATTTTTCAGTTTAAAAAGATGTTCGATCATATCTAAAAGGACAGTCACTTTTCCCTAGTATATGTTCCGTTAAACTTTTTGTCTCCACACCTGAAAGAGGTTAGATTTAAATGTTTAGTTATAAGTTGCGTATGATATTTTACAGTTTGACACCACAAACATGCAAGCCTTCTTAACTTCCATTTGTTGCATGAGGATGTCACCGCCTGCTGGCCATTACTGGAACTTCAGGTTGAGAGCCTTTACATTCCACTTCACTTGTTAAATTCCTCAGATATGTGAGACCTCAAAAATCATGGTCAGATGCATTTAAAGTTTTAGTGGCGCTTACTGCAACGCTGTCCGGACATTCCTCAGCAGGTCGATGCAGCAGAAAGTCTCGATTAGAGGGGCCTTTGACGTAAACACAGTTTGCTGCTGATTCCTCTGGAACGCTCAGCACTTCGTAGTGGTGATCCGTCAGCTGTTCCATCATCTGGAAATGAAATTGTAATGAAGTGTGCACCACCCTTACTCAAAGACATAAGCAAAGACGTTATGACCTCAGCATTTGGAAATATGTGAAGTTCATTTTAGGACAGACGGAAATCCAAAGAACACTGCCACGTGCTCGCAGTGAAGATTTCTGTGACAGAAAAGGTCAACACAAACACATTTACTGCATGTATACACACTCACCCGGAGTGTCTTCCTGGCTCCATTAGTGCTGCTCATGATGATGGTGTCTGGACCTCCCATGGAGCAGATGTTTTTCAGTCGGGCACCGCCACACACGGGTACCGTGGAAACGGTGAAGTCCTGCACAGATGAAGGTGAGTTGAATGAAACACAGTCACTTGTAAATGTGACTTGCTAATGAGTTTTGAGCTGACTAATTGGAAAGCATTTTGAAACATGATACAGAGGAAGTGAGTAAACACTGCCTCTTTTATCCAACATGTGAACCAGCCCCCACTAATTCATGCCAGACGTGTGCATACACACACACACACATAACCTTGTGTTGGATGTGTGCGAGTTCAAATGGCGAAAAGCACTTACAAGAAGTGGAAGAATCAATACTCATCAGTGTGTCTTGAGTAGGGGCCTGCAGTATTTGGCTGAAGGAACCCCTGCGTTCACTGTAATTCCACGGCTGGAACAAAACAAAGAGCACCTGCTCTCTTTGACAGCCGAGTTGGTTTCTGACAAGGAGCTGGCCTCAAACAATCTTTGCGCTACTGAATTATGAGTCTACCAACAAGCTGATGTCGATCTCTCTCTCTCACAATAAAAAAATCATGACCCAAACACAGAAAAAAAAAAAAAAACAACCCTTTCTCGCAAATCTCACCCTGAAAGTGTCTGCCAACACTTCCGCCCCTCTGCGGTTGGTGTGAGAAGAAATGCCGACGAAGAACTCCCTCCCCGTGAAAAGGATGTCGCTGCCCTCCAAAGTGGCCCCTCGGAAGTCGGCCTCCTCGGCGTCCATCTCCACCACTGTCAGCTTCAACTCGGACATCACTCTCTTCACTGCCTCCACCTGCAGAAATGGAGAGAGAACACTTGCCTTTAATTTTATTCTTTAAAAAAATTCAGGGTTTTAAGGGTTCTGTACAAACAAATACAAATTCATCTGATATTTGAGTTAGACATATTTCTTACAAAGACGCATAAGTGTGCCCTTTAAAGATTCCCTGGTAATGGAACAGGAATTGCAACTTGCAGCAGAACAGTTGCAACTCAGGACTGGAAATTATTATAATTAATAATATAAACAGTTCCCTTAATGTTTGAATCCACTAATATTAAACATACCTACTAACTAATTGCACATGTTGAGGTTTTTCTTTAAGTATTAAGTACTTAAGTATTTGTAAAAATACCCAGTTAAGCTCAGTGGCAAGGAAAAACTCCCTTTTAACAGGAAGAAACCTTGAGCAGGACCAGGCTTACAAGGAGGAACCATCCTACTGAAAGCTGACTGGGTAAAGGAGGAATAAAAGAGGGAGACAGGACAGAGAGAATAAAGAGAAAGAGAGGGAGAACAGATACAATCATAAAACCAAAGAAATACAAACAAAATACAATCATAGAAATACAAACATATCAGACATAATATATATACACATAATACAGCATAGCAGGTTGTTATAAAGAGATGAACAGTATAGGCAGGTTTAAAGGGAACAGCATAGGCAAGTGCCGACAGCGGACCCCGAGTTTGCCAGAGGCCGAGGTCAGGACATATAGTCAGAATGTTAAAACTAAATAGTGGCAGTAGTTTATGACTTAATAAAAATTATACAGAACCAGATGTGCAGAGAAAGCCAAAACCCTGTAAGTGGAGCTGCTGTTTCAAAGGGTTTTTAATGTAGCGGGCTCTGAAATCTGACATGTGGAGACTTCAGGAGTGAGTTAAATGCACAAACACGCAACTAAAAAGCATCTCCTTCAGATGCATTTCCACAGCATACTAATTAGCTTGAAACCAATGCAGACTAAAATATCCGGAGCAGGGAACTGTGTGTGTGTGTGTTACCTCGCTGCGTCGCTGCTGTTTGAGGGGTTTGGTGATGAGCGCGGTACCACCTTGGATGACTGCCACATCTTCTATCCTCCAGCTCTCTGGCAGCTCGGGGTCAGGGGGGATCTCGATCAGCTGCAGGCCCACCTTCTGCCTTAGTGCACCTGCCAGGCACCCGAACTGTCGCTGAGCTTTGGCCAGGTCTACTGACACCTCTCCGTTCTCATGACCGTCTTCGACTACTTTCCCAAAGGTCTCTGGGACGCCGCGAACTACGGCATGTGTGAAACTGCCATACGGGCACATATTTGCCATGATGCCACTGATCAGATGTTCTAGATGGTGACTTCTGCGAATGCTTTGCCAAGAAATTTGCTGTGCCAGGAGCAGGCAATAAAAATACAGATGTGCGTTTATATTTGGAGTCTTATAAAAACACAGGCCGAGCTCTAAATAAAGATGATGAAGATGTTCAGCGGTTAACTGGAGAGCGTCTTCATCCCTTCACTCAGACACTTCACCAGCAGAAACCAAAACTGGAAGGAGAACCCCGCCTAAAAGAGAGAGGAGGACAAATGAATATTAAACTTAATAAATATCTATTTTTTTTTCCATTTCCAATAATTTTTGCAAAATATGGGATATTTATTTAAAAAAGGGAGAGATAACAGGTTTGAGCACTGTTTAAGCTTAGATGATTAAGAAATGCTTTTCAACAGCCACATAATGCCCTGAAAAGCTTTTCCATGCTTGGGCAGTGGCTTAGTTTGGGGACAATTGTCCTTTTATCATTTTCTCTGAAAATCCCAGCAGTGTGAGGCTGTAGAAAGGAACTTGGTTCCGTGCAGGATGTTTAAAAAATATGCTCCATGACTTATGCAACAAGTGCTGACCTTTCATTCCATCTTGTCATAAGACTGCACACAAAGACAAATGATTACTTCAGAGCAGTTAATGTGGAAATTAAGGTTTTCTATCCACAAGTTTAAAAGCTCGCCCGAATTTTGTGGAAATATTCAACATCTGTGTCGTATTATTTCATATCTGTCCTGTATATTATCAGTTTTGGTCACTTTAACAGTGAACTTTACTGGTGTTGTTATAAATAAGAAAGTTATCACAAACAGAAGAAAACATGCTGATTGTTTGGCGACAGGAGTGCACCGCCCAACACTTCACCGTTCCTTCCGAAATACTTGGGAGGATGATTTAAAGTATCCTTCATACTCATAAGAGTTAACTGTTTTAAAATAAATAAATAAATAAAAAAAAAAAAAGGCAGACTGAGCACAGTTATTTGCTTACCGTTCCGTGGCGTCGTATTTTTCTCCACTCGATCGCGTTTCTCTGTTTGTCTTAAATTCCAGACAGACGTGGTTCCCGTTAGCCACCCGCTCCCTTTTCTCTGCCTTCCTCTGCCAAACTACAAGTCAAGATGGTGATTGTAGCCGCAAGTGTTTCCGGTTGTTGACCAGACTATCAAACCTTAAAATTCACGTGTTCACGCTGTTGTAAGCACCTCGCCCTATAAAAGTAATTAAATTAACCATTCAGATCATACAAAGTTAAACGCGACACTGCTCAAGGCTACAAAGATTCACACAAGATAAACTGATCGTTATCTCGTGCTCTTATTTTAAATGTCAAACAAACAATTTTCGGTTCTTCTTGGTCTATTGTTTCATCTTGACGGAGGAGGACCCCACCAAATCCCCCCACACGTCCCGTCCGGATTCAATCAGTGTTGATTTGAATCACTACAGCATCTGTTGTATTAGCTTTCAATATAAGCACAATAGTCAAAAGCAATGCACCTCCAGCAGTTACAAAAAAGTTTTGTGTAGAAAGTAATCTCGAAATTAATTAGATGTGAAATGCTTTGAGATCAAATGAGTACACGACCAGGGTAGTCAAAATATTTTAAATGTTGAAATCAAATATCAAAATGAATACATCAATAAGTACATCTTAATCAAACTTAAGGTATTAGCATATGGGTGATAAGGAAACCAGTGGAGACCTTACATGTCTGCATAATGTAAACCTAAACTGACCCCTTTCTCTTGTACCCAGACCCCAAATAAATAAAGATTGAAGCATTTTCACAGCATGAAAGATTTATATATCTAAAAAAAAAAATAATCCCCTAATCAGATCATAGCTTCAGTTTTGGAGCCACTGCGTCACTTTCAAACTGGTCAATATTCTTCTCTACCTGTCCTATATTGGAGGAGATTAATGGATGCATTAATATTATCAGGTTCACAGTAAAATTATTTCTGCAGGCTGTGGAAACAACAAAATGACAATTTTGTGAGCTATTGCTGCGTGTTTGCTCCTATGACAGGACCGAAATTAATCTTTTTTTTTTTTTTTTTTTTACATATAATATATAGGTCAAACACCTGGAAAACTGGATGAACATACAGCTCTATCAGATGCTTAAAAAAAAAGCTGAGTTCAATTAAAATACATTTTCTGCAAAATATTGATAATTGTTGGTATGTGCAGCCTTTCATAACTAACAGATGACTGTGAGTACGAATATAATCAACACATGACAGTTTACTGGTGGCTGTATTGAGTCAGAAACCATACAATTGGAGTCAAATACGACATGGTGAAAAATAACAAAGTTGCATTTCTGTGTACAAAAGAGTAAAAAAAAAAAAAAAAAATCATCCAAGTGATGCCATGATGGAGTGATATGTGGAGGGATCAGGGATGGGAGGAAGAGGTCACAGACAGGATTAAAGAACACCATCTGTCCACAGAGAACCTTCAGGCAGAACCCAAACAAAGCAGCTTTAGGACACTATTTACAACATAAATGTGAATAGTATAAGTGAATAATGTATTATCATTTAATGTGTTTGACATTATCTTACATACATAACTGTACATGGGTGTTGTATATTAATATTTCAACAAAAAGCATTTGGTTAATAATTTGTTCCTAATTTTACAGTTTTGTCAACAAACAGTGTAGCAGGCATTTTAAGTGTTTCCCAGTCTTTTGGTCGTGTAATCAGCTGGTAAACAACTTATTGAGTCTGAGCCTGCTTCACTCGCAGCATCACAAGACCACCGTCATCACCGTCCCGCTGAATTCTGCCCTCACGTCTCCCATTATGCCCTGATGCATAATTCAGTTAAAATGGCTCCAGCTCGTGCTCACCGGCAGTCTGTAAATGCTCCCTTTCTCTTTCTTTCCTCCTCCATGATGAAGTTCAGTTTTTCTTTACACTTTTTGTACACTAAACACATCAGAGTGTAACTGAAATAACAACCTGTATCTCAGTCGGAATGGAAATAACTAGGAACCATGATGTTCCAACTCCTCCCCAAATATCCAGATTTCCTCAAGGCATTTTTTCA
Organism: Pao palembangensis; assembly: GCA_015343265.1. Classification (NCBI taxonomy): domain Eukaryota; kingdom Metazoa; phylum Chordata; class Actinopteri; order Tetraodontiformes; family Tetraodontidae; genus Pao; species Pao palembangensis. Next base: position 8,837,957 of record CM027095.1, on the reverse strand, counting down.
TTTCTTTCCATTTAATGCTTTAAAACAAATAAATACTTGACACTACCACATAAACCAAAACGCACAATCCAGATAATTACGTAAATATTGTGTATATGAATGCTGCTGTACATCAGTAATTTTCTCTGCTGATATAAGCATGACGTATAAAGTATGTTGCTCTAAAAAGCTTTAATTCCCAGCCTTCTAGTGCTTGTTTCTAAACCTAAACATTTCCAGAATTCAAAATGAGTCATTTGAATGGATTTATTAAATTGTTTTGAAGTGTTGCTTTATGGGACAAATAAGAGAATCTAGAATTGCTGTTTAACTGTGTCAGCTGATGATGATTACCTCTCCAAATTCAATGAAGTTATCAGGGAGGAGACACTCTGCGCCATGGAAACGTGGTTTTTCAAATCAGATCTTACTGACGAAAGGAGACTGAACTTGACACAAAGAGAGCTAATAACACCTTTCAGACTGATGCAACATTTTAGAAGTAATCTGAGTATTAAACTGAGGGAAAAATACCAAGACCAGTAACGTCTGTGACCGAATAATTGGAAACCATTTTGAATTATCATGCGTCATCTTCAGCTTCTGACTGTGTTTCTTTGCTGTATGCCTTTAGCAGGTATGTAGAATACACCCACACCCACACACACACACCCACACACACACCCTTGTACTTCTATCTTCATGAAGACTAACCTTCACAACTAACCCCCTTACATTCACCCTGACCCTAACCTAACCCCAATTCTAACCTCAATCTTATCCTTTGAATGCTCCATATACCAAAAATGTTATTACTTCCCAAAAATGTCTTCACTTTGCTAGCAGAATGAGTATTTTACACACACACGCACACACACACACACTTTGCAGCTAATTCTTCAGAGATTTTCTTTTGTTACCAAAATAAATACAGACATATGTTTTCTTAAGATATCCTTTTAAGGATTTATTAATCAATAATTGATCATTTAATAATAGATATAAGATATTTATTTATATTAACTTTGAGATAAATGTTTAGCAGGAGTACAAACCCTCCAGTAGGTCTTACTGAGTTTAAAAAATGTTTTAATGCAGCTTTAGGTTTTAAAGGCCACATTGAATATGAAGCTGTTAATCCTGACTATTGTTTTGTTGCTTCTTATTTTTTACTAGTAATCCCCTAAAACGTGTTACTACAGTGTGTTAGTCTTTAATAAAAAAACAGAAACTTTAACTTAAATATAAAGACAGATCTTGACTCATATGCAGATAATCTAGAAGTTACAAAAAATGGTTTTAAATGTTAATAAACTGTTTCAAAAATCCATTTAATGGTTTGAGGTTTTGTATAACGCAACCTATTTTTAACACTGGCCATTTGAGTTTCACTGCATATTTTGTACGAATAAAGGCCAAGTGAGATTATCTCAAAATCACAGACTGTTTCAGTCTGTCAGAGAATGTTCCCAGCAGATGCTGAGATGTGATTGGTTCAGGCTGTCAGAGAATGTTCCCAGCAGATGCTGTCTTGTACCCGTGTATTACACTGTTGAGAGTAAGAAAGGTCAGTATACAAACAGGTTTCTCAGCTTCTTTGCAGTGTTACACCTGTGTGTTTCCTGCCATCTCTCCTCTGGACTGCTTCAAGTTCCCCCAGGAGTGTCCCGCTGGTCAGCGCTGCCTCTCTAGTACTGCCACAGGACGACGTGGTGAGACCCAGATCTGTGTGTGTCTGGGAGAGAGAGAGAGAGAGAGAGAGAGAATGAGACAGAGGGAGAGTGGTTTTTTTTCTGTGTCCCTAAATGAGATTATTTTCTCATAATCTACTACATGATGGCCAGAAACTGGCAGGCAGAGCCTCGCTGTACTGCACACAATCAGAGACCAGAGCTGCTTATTTCTATTTGGACAATACTGTTTGTCCCTGTACTCCAAAAGTCTGCAATCAGATTCAAACCGATATAACCATATCTCAGGATCTACATCAAACCCTTTTATTTAGATGTTATAATTTATTAAGGCATGACCCTGATTCTCCTTCATATCAAATATCTTAAATATTGGATTTAATTAAGTTTTAGATTTTGTTAAGTTTCATTAAAAGCCATCCTGGCCTTTCCTTCTCTGATCTACCCCCCCCGCCCTTACAGGATCGCTCCAAGTGAGCATGTATGAGAAGAGCTGTGCCGTCCCCTCCCAGTGTGGCGTGAGCGGTCAGAAATACGCCTCCGGTCTCTACTTTAACTACACCAATGTGTGCTGTGACACAGACTTGTGCAACGGCGCCGGGTCCATTACTGCTCTCAGCTGGGGACGAGTCGCCCTCTGCCTGCTGCCCGCTGTCATCCTGTTGCTGGCCTGAGCACCAGAGAAACCTGAAGCCTCACATGCACGTCAACCTCCAGTTATAATTTTCGCTTAACTTCTTATAAGCTATTTTTAAAAGACAGCTCAAACAATAACAAAAAAAAAAAACCACTGAAATTTAAGCAATCCTGACGCCAAGGGCAGTTTTGTTGTTCAACAGTTTCAGTCACATGATCAGCAGTGCTGATCAACAATGCTTCTCTGTTTTCTATTCTTCCAATTAATATATTCAATAATTTTATATCTATTATCTGCTGGTTTTTCCTCAGTCTTAACCTTTAATAATGCAACATAAAAAAAAAGCAAATTCACTCTTGCTCGTTTTATTATCCAGATTTTATTAAGATATGATCGTCACAACAAAGTGTCTGTGTAATGAAGTACAAAATTCAGCTGCATTAGTTTGATTGTCTTGATACTACTGAAACATACTAATACATGTAGTATTTTAAAAAACAGATCATGTTTGATGGTCCCTGAATTTGTAGTTTAGTACGATTTGTGAACAAAAAAAAAAAAAAAAAAAAAAAAAAAAAATTAGGTACTGGTTACAAACAGTCCCTTTAGATGCTGGTCCATATTAGGAAAAAATAAATTCAATCTTTTCAGTCAAGTAGAATACACAATATTATTGCTTTGATCCAGACAACCAGTTCATTGATGGATTATAAAAAAGAAAGAAATGAGAGAAAGATATAGAACTAAAGCAACTGCCATCACTGGTTTTCTAATTAAATTTTAAGGTCTCAGTACAAAATTTTTAGAGAGGTTTAAATGGCACTTCGGTTGTTTTTTTTTTATTATTTTTAATTTGCTTCAATGCACGTTCATTTGCGATTCACAAAATTCCACACAACAAAAGCTGGTTCGAGTACGGGAAGGCCTGATCATTTTGGCTCCAGGTGTCGCCATTGATTCAATTTCGAGTCATTTTAAAAACATCTTAAAAAAACCTCCAGGGGCGGTTCAACTCTACTCTAACGGTAACATGTTGAATGAAAGCTATTCAAAGAATGCTAACACTCATCAGCATCGCCAGGTTTCTTCCCAAGATGAATCACCAGAGCTTTAACGTCACGCGTTTGTAATGTAACAGAACAGGCCTGACAAATGTTTCCACAGCAGCTCTTATCATGCTTTAGTCAACTTTGATACAACTACGACCTGTTCCCTATCAGTCGAGGCCGATTCTTCACGCCCGACATGAATTTGCAGTGACGAGTCTGAACTGTGAATTACCAACGCGCACAGTATTCTTGAATAACCTTTCACACCTGCTGAGGGAGCACAGAAACAGGAAGCCAATGTCTATTGAAACTGTTTCCTGTCTCTGTAACTGTAACTCTGCGTCTCAAAAGCGTGACCTATTCTTGAGGCTGAGGGGAACCGGCCGCCCCCCCCTCCACCACCACCACCGCTTCCTCTCTGTGGTGCAATATCAAACAATTAGAACTAAAACTAAGATGGTTCTGGAAGTTACTAATTCAAGTTTGATGCTACTACTGCTGGGCAACTTTGTGCTGAACCCTGAAACACACACAGTGAAGCACAGGACAGCAAACGACATCATGCCCGGCAGGGCTGGAAGACGTTTATAGTCCTAATGTCATTGGACTAATTTGCATTTTGCTGTTACTGCAGTCTGCTGATTACTCATATTATTTCATTAAAATTGGTTGACTTTGAAGTAAAATTTGAATTTAGAATAATTGGATTGGTGGTAACTTTTTAATACATAAGAAATACATATTAGAAGATTTTTCTCTGTGTATATATAGCTGATTATATCTAATATTATTTTAAGATTCCACAATGCCTGTGGATCAGTGAGAACTTGTTGGATGGTGCAGAATTACATACAGCCTGTCTAAATTAGCAAGACAGTCTAAAGTATGGAACATGTGGTGTGGCGTGAGCACAAACGGCATGTTTGTGTGGGAAACATGTTCAACAAATAATCAAGGGTTCAGCCTGTACGTGAGGTAAAGCTTGTGATCACAACAAGCGTCTACATTGTTTTCTGAGTAATATAAAATGAGCCTATAGGAACCACCAACCATCCCTTTAAGGAGGAAAACCACAAAAAACATTCAAATCAACCAACAGTATAATTTGATAGCAGTGAACTATATCTTACTCAGAGGCATGAAATATGCAATGTGAACTTTACAAACTGGAGAAAAGGAGATGAAACATGTTGCTTGCTGATTGTTTAGCATGTGTGTGTGCGCTGCTGGGTCTCTGCTGCTGTGTAAACGACTCTTGTATCCTGCTGTCATCCTACTTGAGAGCTTTAGCAACCAACGAGTAGGCAATGTGGATCTCCTCATCAACTGGGCAGGTGGAGGAAAACTCTTCCCTGGCATACGCAGCATTCAGGTACCTCCAAAGGTTTGTTAGAGACTGAGGGATGTTAAAGCTTCGGTACTTTAAACACACCACCTGGAGAGAGGGGGGGGGAATGCAAGGACAAGCCTTCAGCAAAAACAGTGTCAGCTGTATAATCTTTGTATCCCAGCATGCTGCACAGCTTAAAGCCAAAGATTACCTTCACAATGTGGAGCTTAGGCAGTAAGTTGCAGTCAGCAAGAGTAAGCTCGTGCCCGTCCAGGAAGGGACGAGCTGAGGAAATGATATCGTCAGAGCTATTCTCGTCGATCTCGTCTGGATGTGGGGTACCAAGATAGTCATCCAGCTTCTTCAGCGCCTTCAGCAGACCTTTCTCTAGATCTGAACACACATAAAACTACATTGACAATCAGTAAAAAAAAAAAAAAAAAAAAACAAAAAAAACAAAGACATGTGTCCCAATTTTAATTCAATGCATTTGATACTAATTTAATTTAAAGGGTTGATACTGTATATTTGAGTCAGTTTATGTGAATACATGTTTCTCCTATACAGTAGCATGCAAATGCTTGGGCAGTCCTGTTCAAAATGTAATGTTCATATGAACAGTGGATAAGGAAATGATCTCCAAAGGGCATAAAGCTAAGCACTTGCCCAGCACTTTGAAAATAACTGGAGGTCAAGATAAAGGCTGGAATACCGAGAAGAATATCACTGCGATTAGGTCAGCTAGAAAAGCAAGTCGGACCTCTTGCTTGACTGAGGAACACTATTGTATGGTGACAACTGCACAAATGTGGCATTAGTGGAAGAGTAATCAGTGGAAAAAAAAAACACACCCCTGCTTCCTCACCACAACATTTAGTGACAGCCAAAGATTATGGCAATGGTATGTTTATAGTACAAAGGACAGAGTGCCATGAAAAGAACACCTCTCTACCTGTTAAGCATGGGGGTGGCCCGTGGAATGTTTCATAGCTAGAAGGAAGAATTTTCAATTAAATTCCAACAAATTCTGAATAAGATCATCTGTAAAAAAGATGGAGTTGGGAAGAGGATGGCTTCTACAAATGGTTAATGATCCTAAACACACCTCAAAATATACAAAGAATGACAAGTAGCACAAGCTGCTACTTGTGCAGCTTGTGCCATGGCACAAGATTTAACCATGGCCCTCAAAGTGTCCTGAGCTAAACAGCATTTAAATCCGTGGGGCGACTTCAAACGGGCAGTGACAGCCCAGGATTCTCACAGAACTGGAGGTCTTTTGGAAAAAAATAAGACACTGGACTGGTTATAAAGAGAGTTTACAAGCTAAAGATACTTGTTAAATGTGCTGTTAGCTACTGGCTAGGCAGGGTTACACATACCTGCAGACCCTGTTCTATTGTTTGAAAATGTAAAAGATCAAGTGTCCAGTCAGATTAGCCCATTATTAAATAGAACAGATAATGCTTCACTGTCATTAGCTGTCACATTCAATGCAATAAAAGAAGAGTAAGATTAAAAAACAAAACTATACATAAAACATTAAAATGTGTTTTAAAAGAGGCAGGACCCCTCCAAATATAACATCTGTGCACATGGGGCTTCTGTGCAGAAGACAAACACAGGCAGCGATTTAAAACATTACATCCACTTACTTTCATTGGCCTGAGGGTTTGAGTTCTTGATGTAAGCAGAGAATTTGGAGAAAACGTCCACGCCCGCTGTGTTGGACTCTGGATTACGAGCAGCCAGTCGAGGATACCTGGTTTGTTTGGCAAGAAAAGATTGTAAGATAAGGTAAAGAAATAACAAGATACAGATTTTTTTTGTTTTGTTTTGCTGATTTTGATTAATTCTGTTAGTTCAATGGACAAAAATAACAATAATGACTTTGGGGGGCAGAGTTTTTCCTCCAGGAACTCCTCAATTTTGTTGGTGTCTGTTTTCACTTCACTGCCACAAAGCAGGAAGGGAGGCTGAGCACCAGGAGCCAGGTCCTTCAGAATGTCTGGCTTCCTAAAAGCAAAACACAACATCAATCAATGGAGAAATAAAACACATCAAACACATATCACACGGCTGTTCTTCTGCATGGCACACTTGGGAGGGAGCATTCAGACACAAGGAGTACATTTTCCTGTTATGCCAACAGAAACTAGCAACACACAAGGTCACTATGTTGTTTTACCTCTTCATGTCCACTGTGGTGACGTCAAAGGTCACGCCTTTCAACCACAACACCATAAACAAACGCTGAGAAAACGGACAGTTGCCAATGCTCTGACCATCACTCCCAGCCTGGGAAAATAGAAAACACACATTATTATATCATATATGTATTTTCTGCATGTTTTTTTTTTTTTTTACATTAACATGCTAATAGCGGCGGGCAGAAGTCAAGACAATGCTTCTAAAAGATTGCTTTAATTATAGAAAGTACAAAAATAATAATAATTAACTGGTGAAGCCACTATTAATGTCTGGCAGCATAAAAACCAGTGGGTCTCAATAATAATCAATCTAAAATCCTGTTACCAGTATGAACAAGCTACTACACATACACTGAAGGCTGGTGAGACTTATCTGAAAACAAGATTTAGAGAAGTCACAACAGCATCTTTCACCCACGTAGCAAAAAATAGGAAGAGGGTGGTGAAAGCCTTCATACAGAGGAATCATTATAAAAACTTGAGCAAGAGAAGAGAAGAGCCAGAGAAAGCTGCTTCACTGCTGCAGGTTATTTTAAGCTCAAGGAAATGGGATTAACCTGACTAACCAATATACTAAATATAGATTAAATTCATTATCTTAAAGTGCATTAATTAAATTGTGTTATTGTAGGACTCACCGTTAGCGTATTAATACGGATACAAACATGTTTTTTTTAAATTACAGGGTAATTCTTATTTACGTATGGAGGGACAAACGACACAAAATGTAGACAGGACGCGCGCGCGCGCACGTACACAAATCTATTTATGTCACAAAATGTCGCATTTCGTCCCGCGTTACTTTCTGGACGTTCTCGTTCATCTGCTTACCTTCACAAAAAGTTCAATTTTGGGCTGATTTACGTCGCTCATCTTCACCTGTTGTTGTCGGGACCTTTTTTTAACTTAAGAAAGAAGACAAAAATATATATATAATTAGCAAGGAAAAGAAAAAGTTAGGCTTCTGAAGCGTCAGGATCGTAACTGGGGCAGCCGAAGCAGCCTCCCGTGACAACAGAGAAGGGACACGAGGGTTAAACTTGAGGACTGATACGCCTCAAAAATGCTGATTTATATAGTTTTTATGGTCTGTAATACTGACCTGAAGGTGTTTAAGGTTGACGGTGGCGCCTCTTTCTGCCTGCTGGTGGTTATCCCCTCCCAGTTCTGGTGTTCCTCAGACGGCGGCAGCTACACTCATCGCAGTTCCTCCATTTCCTGCTGCTACACGACGGCGAAAAAAGCCGAGAGAGAACGCAGACAGTCAGTCTGACAACGAGCACGGGCAGCCTGGAGGAAGTGCACACATCCTCCACCACTCTCCTACTCACAGCAAAACATGGATAATTGTTAACGAATAAATAAAGAGTAAATCAACCGAAGTGAAAATAGAAGGTAGCTGAGTTACTCACTCAAAGGTTTTGTTACATTTTATAATATACAGGTATGTAATATTTCTTTAAAATATATCTCATTATGCCCCCCTGCACTTTCACGTTTAGTTCCTAAACAACAATCACTTTAGCCTTTTTGTAACACTATAACAAGTTAATTTAACACACACACACTTTGCAAAAAAAAAAAAGGTTTCTGCCGAGTATCCACATTTATTTATTTTCTTACTTGTCATATAAAACACTTTTTTTTTTCCCACAAATTGTCTCCCTGATGTGTTTATTGAGGTGTTGGCCTGCACATTTTAATGTAAACAGACTGTGCTAACTTTAATTTATTTTGTACAGCCTGTTTGGGTTTTGGTGCCAGAAAAGCATTTGCAAACATTCCTCCACTGTAGCAGGTTGGTAGCTGAGAAAGACTGAGAGATGCTGTAAATTTTGATTGTTTAAAAAACATGTCAACATTCAACAAAACCAGATGGGTGTGACGCTACTTGCAATTTGAAAATGCACCACTATATGAATAAATGATGTCTTAATAGCATGATGTAGTTAACCTACTGGTAAATGACAAACACAGGTTTTTGCCCTTTTAGGGCCCGAGCGATGGACATGGTCCAGTGAGGACCCTATTGTTTCTGCTCTGTTTATTTATTTATTTTTCTCACCATTCGGGTTCAGATCAGGGGGGCCATTCTTCACGATCACGCCCCTCCAGGTCTCACTGTCGCCGCCGACATGAGCATTGAAGTCACCCAGGAGGACGAGGGACCCCCCAGAGGGAGCACTTTCTAGTACTGTCTGTGTAGATTCTCACTCATCCAGGTCATAGTTATCCAAAATAGATCTCTCTGTGTCAACTGGACTGAAAGGTTTCTTTGAAAACGTTTCGCCCTCTCTCCAGAGAGCTTCTTCAGTTCTAAGTTTGCTGGGGCAGAGCTTGAAAATATAGCCCTGTGGACCATTGGCATGTTAATGGCCCGGGTGGTCACCTGAGAGTCCTTGGCAGGGTGGTTGGCAGGGTCGGTCACCTAGTTTCGGTTGGGGTGCTTCCCCTTTGTCTGTTGGGTCACATGTTAATGAGTCACCAGGTCTGGTCAAACGGTGTGAATGTTTGGAATGCTGATGAAAAGAGTGGAGGACTACATTGTACGTGGGTGACAGAAAGTGCCTTAGTCCACCACCTCTGTTTAAAGATGGTTTTTCCAACTTGACGTGGATGGCTTCCTTGACACCCCTCTCAAACCAGCGATCTTCTCTGGCCAGCACATGTACGGACTAAGTACGTGTGCTGGCCAGAGAAGATCGCTGGTGGTGAGTTGGCTCCGATGGTGGGGGAGGATGCCGGACAGACCTGACAGGCCCAAACGCATTATGAGGGTCTGCTGGGAATGCCTGGCAGAGTCTCCTGTCAGAAGGAGCTTCAACTCTCACCTCTGGGAGAGCTTCAATCATGTCCCGAAGGAGGTGGGGGACATTGAGTCCGAGTGGACCATATTCCGTGCCTCCATTGTTAAAGCGGCCAACCGGTGCTGTGGCCGCAAGGTGGTCGGTGCCTGTCGAGGCAGCAATACCCGAACCCGCTGGTGGACACCGGCGGTGAGGGATGCTGTCAAACTGAGCTCCTGACAAAGGAGTTGTACCCCAGGGGTGAATGAGAGCCGCCCGGAGTTCCTTAGGGCGCTGGATGTTGTAGGGCTGTCGTGGTTGACACGGCTCTGCAACATCGCGTGGACATCGGGGGAGGTGCCACTGGATTGGCAGACTGGGGTGGTGGTCCCTCTTTTTAAGAAGGGGGACCGGAGGGTGTGTTCCAACAATAGGGGGATCACACTCCTCAGCAAGGTCTATTCAGGGGTACTGGAGAGGAGGGTCCGCCAGATAGTTGAACCTCGGATCCAGGAGGAGCAGTGCGGTTTTCGTCCTGGACGTGGAATTGTGGACCAGTTGTATACCCTCAGCAGGGTCCTTGAGGGTGCTTGGGAGTTTGCCCAACCAGTCCACCTGTGCTTTGTGGATTTGGAGAAGGCATTCCCCATGTTCCTCGGGGAGTCCTGTGGGAAGTTCTCCGGGAGTATGGGGTGTTGGGCCCCCTGATACGGGCTGTCCGCTCCCTGTATGACCGGTGTCAGAGCTTGGTCCGCATTGCCGGTAGTAAGTCAAACTCGTTTCCGGTGAGGGTTGGACCAGGGCTGCCCTTTGTCACAGATTCTGATGAGGTGGCTTGGGCATCTAGTTAGGATGCCTCCCTGGTGAGGTGTTCAGGGCACATCCCTCCGGCAGAAGGCCCCTGGGAAGACCCAGGAAACGCTGGAGGGACTATGTCCCTCGGCTGGCCTGGGAACGCCTCGGGATCCCCCTGGAAGGACTGGACGAAGTGGCTGGGGAGAGGGAAGTCTGGGCTTCCCTGCTTAGGCTGCTGCCCCCGCAACCCGACCCCGGATAAGATGAATGGATGGATGGATTTGTTTTTCTCTAGCCTTTAGCATTTTGGAGGGCCTGAACATGTTCAGAAACTACTAAAAAATTGCGCACACATCAGGTTTGGCAAAGAAATTAATATTTAAAAGTATTCCAACATATTCACAAAGAAATGGCTCAGCAGCGGCACTTACAAATTTTCAAATCCCCCTCTTCATTGAGGTTTTCTGCAGAAGGTGGACAAAATTTGGTTGGCACATATCATAAGAAGAATGGGCAGAAGGTAGTCAGAGGTCATGTGATGCTTTACACAGGGATAATAGAATGCAATTTTTACCTTATCCTTTAACTATGCACTTTATTTTTTTAATTTATTATGTAAATGGTTGTTTCTTTTACTAATTCTGAATGCATGAGTGGAATGTACTGACTATGTTGTATGAGCAGCAAACCCCTTTGCCCAAGACAAATTTGTCCCAAGGGAAACAAATAAAGACATTTTGACTTCAAAGATGCACAAAAAGTCTTTTACAACCATGACCTTAAATCAGTGGGAAGTTGGCCATTTAAGTGATCAGTTTTGGACCATTTTGGGCTTTTTCCTCAACTGGTATACTATACATACTGACTGAAAACTCACATAGCGAAAAAGGCGTAGCTACAGTACCGCCTCCAGTTGTCATGAAAAAAAATGTAACTGCCCAACTGAATCCAGAGAGAGAGAGAGAGCGAGAGAAACAAATATACAAAACATAGCAAACATAATACAGCGTAGGCAGGTTGTTATAAAAAAAAGGAAACAGCATAGGCAGGTGCTGACAGTGGACACTGGGTTTGTCAGAGGCCAGATCTGTGCAGCATGAAGGTCTGGAGATGGAAGACCTGCAGAAAGATACAGAGAGAGAGAGAGAAGAGGGGGAGAGAGACACAAAACAGTGAGGAAGAGTAGACACACTGATAATCCCAGTGAAAAGAAAAGGAGGAGAGGAGGTGAAGGAGTAGAGATGGTGGTTGGTGTTGAGGAGGTGGGGAACTGCTCAGTGGATCATGTTTGTGTCTCCAGGAGCGTAGGCCCAATTCTGCCCTGACACCTATCATATATAGCCAGAAAAAAATCTGGTTTTGCATTACTGGAAGTGGAATGGAAACGTTTACAAGAAATATCGTAAAAATGCCTTACTGATATCTGGTAAATGTTTCTTAAAATAACTACATGTAATCTACAGAAAAAGATCATTAAATATATAGAAATTGTCTTTTGTCAATAGACAGTTTGAAATGAGAATGTTAAAAATTGGAATTAAACCATTTTCATAACCAAAAAAAAAAACAAAATAGCCTTGATGAAAAGTGGCCATCGATTATCATATAAGGAAATTACATTTTACACAGACCTTTGCAATAACTAAGGGTAATTTACAGCAGAAAGACCTTTTTTTATCTGCTAATCATGTTTAATGTAATTTTTAGTCTGGTCTTGGAAGTGGTAACAATACAGTCAGTGCTGCAATGGCTGTGGCACATTATTTCTTTTATTTAGCCTTGATGATCCTGTTGAGACACAAAGACCTCTCTTCCGAGGGAAGCCTGGCCAAGACAGCAGCTTAAAGAACAAAACATTGTAACAAATTAAATGCAGACAACACAGAAACAAACAATAATAAGCATTTAAGATACACGCTAGAGGTAAAAGGATTGCCATTAAAACGAGAGCATGTGCTCTAAGACGCCGACTAAAAATCATTCACATCATTTTTAAATGTTTCAAGAGATTAGTTTCTTCAAGTTCAGAGTACTGTCGTGTGAGTTCAAAGTCTTAGGAAAGTGCAGGAAAGAATACTTTCTGAGTTCAGAGCGGATTTTCGGAACATTTATTGTAGTACAGTACTACTTGGAAAATTAGAATATCCTGGAAAAGTGCATGCATTTCTTTAAACTTTAAAGGGGAAATGTACATATTATATAGACAAATAGTATGCGAATCAATATATTTCAAGCTTTTATTTGTTTTGATTTTGCTGATTAGGACTTGCAGCTTCAGGAAAACCTCAAATTCAAAGACTCAGAAAATTAGAATATTGCTTGAAATCAATTAAAAAAAAAAAAAAAAAGAATTTTAAATACAAAAATGTCAGGCCTCTGAAAGTAAAATCTTGCATTTGTAATGAGTCTATAAAATGTATTGGTTTCACCTTTTATGTTGGATTGCCTGAATGAAACAACTTTTACACGATATTCTAAATTTCAATTTTGTTGCTGATCATTTAGTTGATTGGACCTTGTTGACCATTTGTAGATAACAAGACTTGTATATCATCATCTGTAAAGCTCTGCTTGGTAAACTCCTAGCTTACCTGATAATTACTATCAGTCCTCTATCAAGTGGTGAGGATCTTGAGGGTTTCCAAGGCTTTGGAGTTAGGCAAACTACCATGTTCCATGGCCATGGAATAATCTGCAAAATGTTTTTAAACTCATATTAAAGAATGGGTTTAAGGGTGTCATAAAGATTCTATTACCCTCTTTGAGGAAAGATAGGTCTGATCTTAATGGGACTTCCTGCTTTAACAGAGGTAAAGAAGAAATATACCCTTATTTTTTTAATTCTCTAACGCAACACTCATGTGAAAGCTATTTTCCTTACATTCTATCTAGACTTATCTGGCTGTTAAGGGCAGTGACTTCAGTAGTGAAACCTAGATCATCGTTCGGATAGGAAGCTTCTCGCATGACTGAAAGTCAAGGTAAAACATCCATCCATCCATCCATCCATCCATCCATCTTCTGCCGCTTATCCGGGGTCGGGTCGCGGGGGCAGCAGCCTAAACAGGGAAGCCCAGACTTCCCTCTCCCCAGCCACTTCATCCAGCTCTTCCGGGGGGATCCCGAGGCGTTCCCAGGCCAGACAAGAAACATAGTCTCTCCAGCGTGTCCTGGGTCTTCCCAGGGGCCTCTTACCGGAGGGACGTGCCCTGAACACCTCACCAGGGAGGCGTCCAGGAGGCATCCTGACTAGGTGCCCGAGCCACCTCATCTGGCTCCTCTTAACGCGGAGGAGCAGCGGCTCTACTCCGAGCTCCTCCCGGATAGCAGAGCTATCGATACAAATACTGAAATCTCTTTAATGACCTCTATCCTGTTTTTCTGCAAACATGTACATGGCTTTTCAGTGTGTACTTTGGGCTTATGTATTGTTCTGGTTGTAGTCTTTTATACCAAAGAAATCCTCACAACCACAGCAACAGTGTTACGAAGTGTCAAATACGACTGACGACCCACCAACATTAACCATATGTAAGAGGCCCTGTTTCCATTCACATACATGGATGAAACACTGGGATCATTAGCGCCATTCCATTAGCAAACATCATGACTTGGGCCAAGCTCTGGTTTGGTGGAGTCAGCTCCAGACAGTCAGCTGATTTATGCACACAAGCTGCACCTTAATCTTTAGCAGTAGTTTAAGAAGTGACAGAAAAGCGGATGTCAAACAAATAAATCTATTCAATACAGCTAAACAAATAAGAAACGGAGATGATTGACACACGGTCAACCCATTTTTTTTATCATGCATGTCTAGTCTGCAGGACGTTAGCAGTCAGACGCAAACAATTTATGATCATTTTCTTTTGCGTATATCCAATCCAAAACATTTTTTTTTAGATTTTAGTACAGTTTTTAAAGATAACACAAGGTTTTCAATGTGCTGCAGGAAAAATGATATAAAATAAATTAAACCACACCTGCCAGTATCTCATAAAACATCACATTGTTGTTTTTACACAATCATATCAATGCTCAAATAGCTATTGGGCTTTTGCGTAAACAGGGTTATTAATGAATCTGACCTGGTGTTAACTGCCCCAGTCTGGTTCGTTCATTTTTTTGAACATGAAGGATGTTCAACTCATTTGGCTTTCTGTCCGAATCAGGAGCAAACGCATAAACTATTATCTTGAGGGAGGGGCTTGGGGAGAATCAAATAGAACAAATAAAAAGAAACCTTAACAAAGGTCAAAACTTTGTTGACCTGTGTTGACAACCACCAACAGACAGAATTTGCTGACTGTTTCCCGGAGCCAAACCGTTGTACGATTTGTGTGCAAACGTGAATTTGTTTGCTTTCTTTCCTGTCTGTTTTCCCTTCTGCCAACTCCTTCCCTTCTCCTCCTCTTTTTTCTCTGCCTTTGTGCCGTGCTGACAGCTGGGTCGACCAGTTTGTCCTGTTTCTGAAGGTGGGAACTTCTCTGCAGCCTCGTTTCTACATCAGCAAACCTGAATTGGGTTCAAATTATTCAGACACCATTTATGGCCATTTGCATTATTGTTTTTTTTTCTCTGTATTTACAAATTCACTTGTGTCACTCGTGAAGTTGTATCATTTATCATCAAATATTTAACAAGGCATTTTATATATTTGACCCATGTTCCTGCTGTGAAATAAAGGAAATGTTACTTCAAATTAGATGTGACTGATTCTAACAATATTATTATTATTATTACATTAGGGTTAGTATTAATATTATTATATTATTATTATTCTAACAATATTTGCTGCAGCTAATAACATTCGCTGTTCTTCAACTTCATATATCTTCTGTTATAATCCAGATTGTCTCTTTAAGGGGCGGATTAGTTATAAATCATCCAGCCCATCATATTACTGACAACTATAAACTTCTGATGTGGAATCTGTCAGAGATTGAATGAGGCAGAATCACAGAGTTCTCTCTAAGAGGCCAAAATGTTGACGCGACGCAATAAATAACTACCAAGAGGCAAATAACAATCAACCATTGGTCAAACACAGACGATGAGAAATTAACAGTGGCTGTACAGTTTCGCCTTTACCAAACAAGTGGTTACGCTCACAGCTACAAACACATAAAATATTACACATTGTGTAATAATCCTTTAGTGTGGACAAGTAAAGGCTAGGACAGCTGATCCTGATATACTTTTACTTATGTCAAGTTTTTTTTTTTTTTTTGTCCAGTTTAATCTTCATTACGACCTCTGTGGCTGGCCTTAATCTGAAAAACACAACACACATCTTCTACCTGTAAGGAAGAGTGAAAAATAGCCCAAACTGTACGATTCTGGCATCCGAAAAAATGATTTGGGCTCGGGGAGGATTATCACGATAACATCTAGACCCGTGATGACAGCATTTAAAATGTGAGCATTCTTGCCCTCTCAACTGAAACTGTTCACACACGACACCTGAAACCTGAACCAAAAGCAGAACAAGTTGTTCTGGTTCTTGTGCTCATACCATCAGATTTAGATCACTCACGTTTCAGTAATAAACATTTGTTCGTGACACAAATATTTCTTTTGCTTGTTTAAAAAGCAGACTGTACCAACACAAACCATGTGTTTACTTTTAATTTAATCAGCTTTGATTACAGAGAACATGTATTTTCAAGAAGACAGGTGAGGTGATGCAATTATTTCTTTTCCTTGTCTAAAATGCATACTACACATGCCACACATTAGTTTTAATATAATGTATTTTCAAGAGGACAAGTGATGCATCTTTTTTTCATATAACTGTTTTTTATATTGCCCCACAAAGTATTGAAGAATGATATAAGTTTTAGTTAAAGGTACATGTTACATTCTTAAAAGATCAAAATTGAAATTTCTATCCTTTCATTTTAAACCAAGTCAACTGACCAGTGGATAAAATATCATTTTAATGTGAAGACATTTTATGACCTTTGAAATCCCGAGTTCTGGAACATAAAGCGCGATGATCAGGATGTACCCCTTTAAATTTTACATCACGCTTCCCCACACAGAAGCCAAGACGGCTGCACCAACGACCACAGCAAAGGTCATCTTGGTGGCCGGGGCAGCGCTGACTGTGACAGGGTTGCAGTTGTTTGTGGAGCAGCAGTCCATTCTGGCCTTATAGCTGACTCCCAGAAGAGTGCCATTCACAGTGGTGTTGCAGCCTAGTGGCTCAGTGCAGCCCTGCGCATTGAAGCCCACGAAGGTAAGGCCTGTGAAAGCTGAGGAGAGAAAGAAAAGAGGACAATTCCCTTGTTCTGGTCTTACAGTACAGCTGTGATCACATTTTGTGTGTGTGTGTTTTATTGTAAAAGGCAGTGCGTGTCTGTGTGACCATATACTTGTTTTTCCAGTAAAGCAGACGCTGGTATTGGTTGAGCAGTTCACTGTAGAACTGCTGAAGCAATATCCCAGTAACCCGTAGCTGCACTGGTTGCAGTTCAGTGAGTTGACTGAAAAACACAAAGAAACCCATCATTCTGGTTGTGATATCTGAAATAGAATTATTTGCTGCTTCAAATCTTACCTACGACCGACAACGCCACCACCACGATGATGCCGTACAGGATCTTTCCCATCTTGTTGTGTTGCTGGTCTCTGCTCAGAAAGTTAAACAATCCTCCACCAGGGTGATGAGACACTGTGTGCTAGTTAAACTGAGCAAATGATCTGGCAAAACCGGCATTTATCGACGGAGACGAGTGATGGGAGGGCTTTCTTCTGCCTATTGTCCTTGTATCAGCGTGTGACACTCTAAAAAAATGTGTAGGGAGTGGAAGTGTGACGGCATTGATTCAGAATCTTTTTTTAGCCACTTTTCCAGACCTAATTTAGTTGATCAATTTATGTGATTACTACAGTATATCCATAAAAAAAAGGTATTAAGCACCATTATTAAACATTCTTTTAAACATTCAACATTGTTATTTATGGATGAAAGGTAGAGCAGGACGATGAAGTGATTTTAATGAAACTGTTTAGAATTGTTTTTTCTGAGATTATTAAGGATACTTGACAGGTAACTCAGCTGTCAAATGATTGGGTTGGCTTTCATATAAGGCCCTTATACGCCTTCATATCAAAGATTTATAGAAAATCTATAGAATACATGAGTTTTTTATTTTATTTGTTTTCAAAAAGCTTTTCTTAATTAGCTGGCACTTTAAAATATTGTATCTTATACTGATTTTACTGTCTTGAATTAACTGTGTCAACGCTTATATTGTCTTAAGACATGTTTAATATGTTTAATTATATGTCCTATAAAGACATATAAGGGCCTTATTAAGGCTTATGTAGTCTTATAAACACATATCTTAGCATCTTATTAATGCTTATTACAAGGACTGTAATATAAAGCGTTACCAGAGATTAACCACAAAATGAATAAGGTCACGTTGGTCCTCAAAAATACAGAACTTCAGAACTTCCTCTAGCTGAGACCAAATAATTTCCATAGTAGAAAATAAAGGTTGTGAACACAGGGGATGGTTCCTGAGTCTCCACACCCTGATACACCCTGCACGGACAAAGAACTGACACACAAAGGCCAGTACCAGTTATTAGGCAGCTTTTAAAGCCTCCACCCTCGCTGTTCACTGTTTTTACTTATCTTTTGTTATTCTGTTATGCAAAACATTAGAATTTAGACTCGTAATGATAGAAAAAAATCAGAATCAGAATGGGTTTTATTGCCAGTGAAAAGAATTCTGACTAGGAACTTGCTTCGGCGTAAGGTGCAACGTAAAACACAGAATAGAATCTAAAATATAGTCTCTTAAACTACTAAATGGATGAAACTACACAATTTTCCCCCTCTTAGTGTTTATTTCAATTCATCATATTGTCAACATGCCCAATTTAACCAGAAAAATATTCACTTTTTTCTTTTCCCTGTATCTTTTTGGAGAAAACAATGCCCAAAATGTCAGTTACAGGAATGTCTAATTGTTTTGTATAGAAGACACCTTTAAAACAGCTATTTCAAAAAGAGAAATTATTTGCTCCATCCCCAGATAATCTGTACACACAATCACCCAACCTGTAAGAAAAACAGCAAATTGAAAATATTTTCACAGAAATATGCCAGATGTTGTATACACAAAGCAAATGGCAGCATGAACGAGTCACAGAAAAAACTTGAGGCCTGTATGTGTGCCCTTGAAAATAAAGTCCACAAAGTTGGTCTTGGGCAATAAATCAAAGTGATTTCTCAATATTTTTTTGAGTTATGGAGATAATCTGATTAGCAAAAGCAAATGATAAATGCAGGGAAACAGCTAACTTGGTAATGATTTTCAAATCAGGGACTTAACAGATTTCGTCAACTTTTGCTGAGTGTGTATTGACAAAAAAAAGACAGGCATCAAACTTGAAGAATTTAGATTTATTTCCCAAAAATGTTGGACAAATTCTTTATGTCTTGACCAAAAAAGAATAATGAGGACAGATTGACTAGTTTACACCACCCAGTGCAGCCTGGCACTGGTGCTGTGAAGTGGTACAGAAACTGTGTGAAAGTGTATTACATGAGAATTTTTTTTTTTTTTTTTTTTTTGTGTACCACGTGTTTTACATCATGACCTGGGTCATGAGCAGAGCGGTGATGGTGGCCAGGGCCAGGCCCACGCCGGAGGCCCCTGGCAGTCCAGGTGCAGCGTTACACAGGTCGGTGATGCAGCACGATTTGTACATGGAGTAAATGGTGTCTTTGCTCGTGAAGTTAATGCTCTCGGTCTTGTTGCATCCATCAGCTGATAGACAGCCCTTCATCATGACATTAACAAATTTTGCTGCAGAGGAATGCCAAACACACAGGATAATGGTGTTGTAACTCCTTTCAATCACATATTTGTACAAATGATTACATATTTCAGTGTTGGCCAGTGACATTGTTTTTATTACCTGCCACCCCGACGCCACTGTAGCATTGCTCATTCTCTGCACAAGTTACTGTTGTGGTGAAACATAAATTCCAGAAGCCCAGGTCGCATTTGTAGCACTGCAGCCCTTGACCTGGAATAATGAAAAAGAGCTTAGCATAGATATACTCGAACAAGAGGGAAGAAGAATTTTTCCTAACAAGGTTGGGCTGGTGGCAGTGATCTAAATACTTAGGTTGGGAAACAATCAGAGATTAATGCAGTAGACACAGACGATGGCCGATCACATTAGAAGCACGTTCCAAACCTAAACCTTTGTTAAAGCGGGTTTACTGGTGTCAACACTAACTGAAAGATTAACGATAAAAGCTACCAAGAGAAGATAAGCAGGAATTCTGATGATGGTACTGAAGAAATTTGCTTTAAGAGCAAATCCAGAGTGTCTAGCATAAAACTACATCATCCTTTTTTCTTCTTTTATAATCTTCATGTTTCAGGCCTGTACTGTTTGGTGAAACAATCCCAAAACAGTCACAGTCAACGGCCACTTGACAGATCAAAACTCATGAGGTGACGTCTGGTGAGCCTGAACACACCTCCACCTGTTTTATACAGGAATTAGCCCACATCCTGTTCCACTGGTTGGTTGGGGAAATCAAACCAAAGGACATTTGACAATTGTCTTACACAACATTGGTTTAGAGCCTCTTAAGCAAAACACAAGGAAATGCTAATCATCCAGTCAGATGTTTAATGATGATGGAATGGAGTGCTTCGCTGGTCTAAGGCTGTTTTAGCTAATGCTCACTTCTTTTTAGCTATGCATGATAAATTATTTTCTGTCGGGACGATACACCAGGATTTGGGATGTGGATATTACCTGCCTTTGTAATGCTCCAGTATAATCTAATCTTTAATCTCTTATCCAAACATCCTCAAGGCAACCACATGTGCTCTTGGGCACACAGGCCCTCTGAATTTATTGCAATGGTTCTCCCTAAAAACAAAATCTGAGGCATTATCTCCTCTTCCAAGTTCCATTCAAATTCAGCAAAGCGTGGCATCATAACTCAGCATGAAGTCCGGTGGTTGTAAAGGGCCAAGATTAAAAATCATGACCTTTAACAACAAGAGTATTTACTCTTGTACCATGTCTGGCTATTTTTACAGTGCGAACAAATACTGGCCTAGATCAGAATTGGATATCACATAGGTACACATATGACAAGGAAAAAAAAAAATAGGAAGTTCTGAACTGAACTGATAGGAAGAATCATGCGCTGTTACTGCCACACCTATGAACTTTCCCTGAATTTATGCATGATAAAGACTTAGTCCTTTCTTCACAGGGTAATCAGGATCAATCTGTCATCTAAATCTGTCATGCTACGTCATCTTCAAAGACATGTTCGTCTATAATAAACTTTTATTGCTCCTGTGTGAATTCATGGAACAACCCAAGAGGTCAAAATTTCGTATAACACTATTTGCAAATATATGTGACTGTTCTAGAGTTAAAAGTTGAGATTTAAATACTGCAATGATTTTAGTCGGAATGTCCCGAGTCGACGTCTGGTTAATACCAGTTCCTGTCTGTTGTGACGCCATTTTTAGGCTTGTAAGCCTCTATGAACAAAACCAGGGTAATTCTGCCCTCTAGTGTTCATCGTTACATGTGCAGCGTGAACGCTGCAGTCAAGAGGCGGTTAAATTATTCTGATTGATGCGTAACAGGGTACGTAATTATCATATCTTCTTTTCTCAAAAGGTGTTTTAAGTTTGACTAATGTGAGTCAAATCATTACTGACTGGCGTGGGCCTGGCCCCTGACCCTGAAAAATAATCTAATAACCATTCATAATATTAATCCTCATCTCAATACAAATTCCCTCTAAATTTAAGAAGCAGCTGCAAAAAGAATTTGCCATTTTTCCACAAATAAAGGTTGAAAGGATATTAGATCACACGGGGAGGTCTATTTTTCCTAATAATCCAGAACCGGTTTTTCCAAAGGCAACACAAAGATTCCTGGTCATTTGTCTACCTCAGGGAAACGTGACACCAGTGGTGGTTTATCTGCCCTTGTGAAACCTCACAAACAAGAAGCCCTGAAGTGTTTACAGGTTCAAGGTCGAATTCATCTGTCATTAAAGTCATCCTTGATTCTGGATATAGCTCTTGTCTGAAAGGGTGTGGGGTGAAACAGGAGACTAGAACACTGCTGACCTCAACTACACAATAGAGCCAAAAAACAGAATATTACAAGAAACTGCACAACCTACAGACCCTCTGGAATTAAGCGTTGTGTAAAGCCGCAGTGTGTTACAGGCAGATGAATTTCTCATGTAGCAGCTGACAGGTTGAGACACGATTGAGGTGTTTAATAACTTGTTTTTTTTTTTTTTTTTAAACTACCTCGCCCTAAACTGTAATAACAGCATTAGTGTAAATCTGGGGTGTGCTCAGAAATAAAAAGGTAGGGGAAAACTGCTCAGATCGCTGGACTTCTTTTTTAAACATACAATTGCTCTCCCCCCAAAAACAAAACAAAAAACAGAGAAAACCTTACATGATTACCATGTTAACAATTAACATGTTAGCAACCCTCCAGCCCCCACTATCCCCCTACAAAACATTGAGACATTGAGGGGGAGAACACGCTCAGAAAAACACCCCCAAGATGAAAACATGTTTACAGACAACATAAAAAAAAAAATGTGACGACGAAATAAACGGGCTTGAGCTGCTCACTGTAGACACGTTCTGCCAACTAAATGTGATAAACTGGTCAAGTTGCCATCTTAAAAAAAATTAAAAATAGCAACTTCACGAGTTTATCACATTTAGTGTTGTGAATTCAAATTCATTCGAGTTTAAAACATCAGCGTCAACTCTTAACTTCAAATTTTACATGTTCAAATACAAAACCATTAAGAATAATTGTCAACGAATTTTTTCAATAAACTTACCTATTGCAAAGAGCAATCCGACTGCAAAGAGTTGGAGAATCATTTTATTCATCTTGAATACTTTGGCCCTTTAGAGGAGACACCGCCTGCAGAGATCAGACCGTTACGGATCAACAACGGACTTTTTTCCGCCATCGCTTTATTTATAACGTTCCACCTCCCTTCCCAACGTCACCGTTATCCTATGGGGTGGGGGCCTGTGGAGCCCCAGGTAAACTCATTTCATTCCAGCAGAGGGGTTATCAGACATGGGAATAAATGGAGTTGATTGTTTTTTTCTTTTTTTTAAGTCAATTGAAATTGTCGGCAAAGTTGATTTAAATATATTCCTAATTATTCTAATTCTGTTTCCTGTAAGATAATTTACAAGTCACAATTAATCCACCATTTTTTTTTGTTTAGAAAAAAAAATAATAACCGACTCAGTTTTTATTGACATTCTGTGTAATAATAAGGTCAAACAGTCGTTCTGCTTCCTTGTTCCTGCAAAGCATGACTAAAGTGTGACTTTACAAACTACACTCTTTGTCACAAATCCAAAGACACCTGATGGTGCAGTCTCGACAGGAAAAGTTGTTCTCCATCAAAGATCTTTTTGGTGGAAAAATAAAAAAGGAACTACATTTTTGCCATTATCAAATCATTTGAACTCATTCATCATTTCCGAGTCCTTGCTTCTGTGTATGTTTAGGTTCTCTGAGCGTCTCTGTAAAGGAATAGCTATCAGATTTTCTTTAAAAAATGTACATAAAAATGTACATGAACATGGTGGTAGACCCCTCTCCTCCCTCCACCCCCCGTGAGGAATACCTCACATTTTACAGAATGCACATAATTTGTATTTACCTGTTGGAGGATAAGTCTTGGTGGAAGTGTCACTGGTTGAACAGATTGACTCTGATTCTGGTTTGTGAATTGAGGTGCTTGCAAAGAGCAGTCTGAGCTGGTCTGTCTAACAGGGATGGTCTATAAGTCACAATGAACTGAAAAACCAGTGGGTTTTTATTGTTTTATCAGCAACTCTGAAGCTGGAGAGGAATATGAAAGGTCTACGATTGCAGTTATTTTAACTCAGTTGATTTCAAATATGTAAGTAAGTGTTTTGGAGTAGATCGAAAACAAACAGTGATAGTAGCTTACATAGTGTAGTATGGACTTTGTGATTAAAACTCCGGGGCATCGGACCTTTGAAAATCAAAGATCAAAGCCTGCAAAACTTTTGATGCCTATGCTGCTCTTTAATCCTATTTGAGGGCGAGGCCAGGTTTGTTTTGGTGGTACTGACCTGTAGGGCTTTAAAGCCAAGGGGAAGCCCATCTACCCACTGTGGGTTGCTGAATGAGCCGGGCGCCAGGCTGGACATATCTTTACCTCATGTCCTTGACCTTGACAGTGGCTTTTTGATGCGTCCATCCGCTCTAGAGCGGATCTCAACCACCTTGCCCACTGGCCAGAGAGTATGACCACACTACTGCCAGCTGGGATGGGTTGACTGGCCCTGAGGGCCTCACTGGGAAAAAGATGAACATTATTTCACAGTAATGATTAGGTCACATGTAATATTCCTGGCGCAGTTTACTTCTCTGGCGTAACAGCATATTCAGATGTGCCACAGCTGTGAGGGTACTCAGAATTACTGAACATTGCAGAAATACAAGTACAGACTATTTACTCAGCCAGACTTGAGTACTGTGTCAATATCCTGGGGAAAATGTTAGGGTGTGAGCTAAAAAAATAATAAAGCTTATTAATACCACAAACTCAAGGTAAAAATTCTAATAAGCACATCAGCAATTGAATCTAGTACAAACACTATATATATATATAGGTTGTGATTCTGCCCCAGCTGATAAACAGCAGCTTGATTTAGTTTCCCACTCGAGTTCTTTAGCCAAAGCTAGTTGACTTGTGTAAATGTTGCTGTAATGATTGTTCACACAAATGTAATATTAATTTAAAAAAAAAAACAAACATCCCTGTATCCCTGTGTTTAACAGACTGCTGTGCCAGACAAAATTCCACCCAGGGAAACATTAAAATAATGCTTATTTGATCTTATTTACTCAGTTATGTTTGTTTCACATACTGTATATACATGTCCATGTATGGGTCATAAAAAAGCCTGGGAGCATAAAATCAGAAACAGGAATTTTGTGAAATTCCTGATGATTTCTTTAGATATCTTTAACAAATCCCCCTCGTTTTTGTGTATTTAGTGAGCAGAGAGCTCAAAAAAAAAAAAAAAAAAAGGATCCATTTCAACAACAGTCTTTTTTACTGGCTGAAAATTAGAGGCAAACAAGTCTGTTCTTGCCCCCTGTGTTGGCCTCCTGCTGTGTTTGCAAACACCTCTGGAGATAATTTTGAAAATAGTTATTTTGAAATAGTTATTTTGAAATAGTTTGCAGAGACGGAGGTGGGTGAAATGCCTCCATTGTGTTGTCCACAGACCCTGTAGCTTCCTCAGTGTCTGTCACCCGGGGGAGAGGTACGGTGGATAAGATGTAAAACAGGCAAGTTTGATCCTTTGTCAGTCTTTCACAGCAAATGACAACAAAGACAGGTGAAAAGAAGATATAACGCTGAGGAGAAAACATAATTATTACATTAATAATAAATCAACTTACCTGGCTAAAAGAGTGTCATGTTGTGCTGAAGATTTTTTTTTGTTATTTTATTAGCATGATCTACTCAGCCTTCCTGCAGTGACAGCTATAGCCTCGAAAAGCATTAGCCAATGAGAGACTTCCAAGATAATAATGCTTATCTTTACTGCCGCTTCCCGAAAAACAAACACATCTCAGTACCTCACATATGTTATGCATATGAAGATGGTAATTAGATCTGTAAGGCAGGATTGCTGGAATGTAACACAAGCCCTGATGACTGTGGTTCACCGCTGTTGAGTACAGCTTTTTAAACATCATGACCAGTGTTTGGGGGAAAAATACCTGAAGAACCGGTCAATATTTCTAATCAGCTAAAACATAAACTTAGGAATTATGTGAGAATAGCAGGGAGGTAGTTGAGCATCCTGACTGCCTGGTGGAAGAAGCTGTCTTTCAGCCTGCTGGTTTTGGCCCAGAGACTCTGCAGTCTCCTCCCCGATGGCAGCAGGCTGAAGAGGCTGCGGGATACGTGGGTGGATATGTGGGGTACCCTGCAATCCTGGTGGCTTTGCGGGTGAGGCAGGTGCGGTAAATGTCCATTAGGGAGGGAAGACAGACCAGTGCTCTGCGGGGTCTTGCGGCAGGAGATAGTGCAGGCGCCGAACCACACGATGATGCAGCTGGTCAGGATGCTCTCAATGGTGCCTCTGTAGAAGGAGTACATAATGGGGGTTGGGGTTCTCAATCTTCTCAGTTTTTGCAGAAAGTAGAGTCGCTGTTGAGCTTTTTTGGCCAGGGATAAGGTGTTGACGTTCCAGGACAGGTCTTGGGTGATGTGTACACCAGAAAAAGATTCAGAGTTTGACTCCCTCATATTTGTGTGGGTTCTCTCCACATACGCTGTCTTCCTCCCACAGTCCAAAACTTAGGAAAAAAGGAAAGGAAAAACAGGCTGTCAACCATTTCCCAGGACTGGCTCGACCCACCACGTGACCTCTGTGGTCAACGATCGCTTTGGGACTCATAATGAGACCAATTTACAGACCATCCTCTAAATGGCAGTCTATGGCAAATTTTATTTAAAAGTCACGAAAGACTATTCTCCTAAGTGTTTGCATGTTGCCAACATGGAGAGTTGGCAGGAAAACATGCTTTAAAGGAGAGAATACCTGAGCTGAGAGCTCTTAAGGTAAAAAAAAAAAAAAAAAAGCTCATCTCTAACATGTCTTGTCAAGCTACAGCTTTTGTAATCTCCAGCAGTTTGTAACATTCCTGTGGACATTAGCGTCAGCATGTTTTCTGGAGTTTCACCAATCAGATTTGAGTATGGTGTGTCTGTGGCTGCCAGCCCATTCTGTTAATCTCACTTAGATCCAAACAACCTAAAGATTCTTCCTTGAAATGAAGGGAGAAGGTAGGTAATGAACTGGGCAGGTCCTGAGCTGCGGTCTGAGGCTATCCTGAGTTATGCAGAAACCTCCTCTTCTTTTTCTCACTGTGGATACGCAAGTCACATGGAGACGACTCTACCCTGACAGTTATTCTGCTGAGGTGAAAAACACTTTGGATGAGTCATTTAATAGTTGTGTCTCAGGTGTTTCCACTTTACAGAATAAAAGAGTAGCGGCTTTTCAAATTAAGGGACTTACTGTACACATCTAAAGACAAATGAAATCTAAAAATGGATTTGCAAAAGTCCCAAAAGTTTAAAAGATATTTTAGATGCAGTTGTTTTGTTTTTATCAACTGACTCAAAGTCATCTGAAAATTCCACACCCTGCCAACAAGGTGTGGTTGTTAACATCACTACTGGTAAATATCCATCCATCTTCCTCTGCTTATCCGGGGTCGGGTTGCGGGGGCAGCAGCCTAAGCAGGGAAGCCCAGACTTCCCTCTCCCCAGCCACTTCGTCCAGCTCTTCCGAGGGGATCCCGAGGTGTTCCCAGGCTAGACATAGTCTCTCCAGCGTGTGCTGAGTCTTTCCAGGGGCCTCCTGCCGAAGGAACGTGCCCTGAACACCTCACCAGGGAGGTGTCCAGGAGGAATCCTGACTAGATGCCCGATCCACCTCATCTGGCTCCTCTCAACGCGGAGGAGCAGAAGTTCTACTCCGAGCTCCTACCGGATGGCAGAGCTTCTCACCCTGTCTCTAAGGGAGAGCCCAGTCACCCTGCCAGAGGAAACTCATTTCGGCTGTTTGTACCCGCGATCTGGTAAATTCGCGATCTGGTAAATTGAGACCCTAACCCTAACCCTAACCCGTGATCTTGTTCTTTCGGTCACTACCCACTCCACCTTTTTCCGGCTGAGAACCTTGCCTCAGATTTGGACGTGCTGATTCTCATCACGGCCGCTTCACACTTGGCTGCGAACATATCCAGCGAGAACTGGAGGTCACGGGCCAATGGAGCCAACAGGACCACATCATCTGCAAAGAGCAGAGACCCGATCCTGAGGTCACCAAACCGGACCCCCTCAACACCACAGCTGCGCCTAGAAATTGTGTCCATAAAAGTTATGAACTGAATCGGCAGCCCTGGCAGAGTCCAACCCTCACCGGAAATGAGTTTGACTTACTACCAGCAATGCGGACCAAGCTCTGACAACGGTCATACAGGGAGTGGACAGCCCTTGTCAGGGGGTCCGACACCCCATACTCCCGGAGAACTTCCCACAGGACTCACCGAGGGACAGGGTCGAATGCCTTCTCCAAATCCACAAAACACATGTGGACTGGTTGGGCAAACTCCCATGCACCCTCAGGAAGCCTGCTGAGGGTATAGGGCTGGTCCACAGTTCCACGTCCAGGACGAAAACCACAATGTTCCTCCTGAATCCGAGGTTCAACTATCCGGCGGACCCTCCTCTCCAGTACACCCGAATAGACCTTACCAGGGAGGCTGAGGAGTGTGATCCCCCTGTAGTTGGAACACACTCTCCGGTTCCCCTTCTTAAAAAGAGGGACCATCACCCCAGTCTGCCAATCCAGTGGCACGACTCCCGATGGCCACGCTATGTTGCAGAGCCGCGTCAGCCACAACAGCCCCACAACATCCAGAGCCCTAAGGAACTACAGGTGGATCTCATCCACCCCCGGGGCCCTGCCACCCAGGAGTTTTTTGATCACCTCCGCAACCTCAGCCCTGGAGATAAGAGAACCTGCCCCCAAGTCCCCAGGCCCTGCTTCCTCACTGGAAGGCACGTTGGTGGGATTGAGGAGGTCTTCGAAGTATTCCTTCCACCAATCCACAACGTCCTGTGGAGGTCAGCAGCACACCATCCCCACTATACTACACAGTGTTGACAGTGCACCGTTTCTCCCTTCTCAGGCGCTGGATGGTGGTCCAGAATCTTTTCGAAGCCGCCCGGAAGTTGTTCTCCATGGCCTCACTGAACTCCTCCCACGCGCGTTTCTTTGCCCCACCATCGGAGCCAACTGTGATCGGTTGACAGCTCCGCCCCTCTCTTCACCCGAGTGTCCAGGACACGCGGCCGCAAATCCGACAACACAACCACAAAGTCGATCATCGAACTGTGGCCTAAAGTGTCCTGGTGCCAAGTGCACATATGAACCCCTTTATGCCTGAACATGGTGTTCGTTATGGACAATCTGTGATGAGCACAGAAGTCCAACAACAGAACACCGCTCAGGTTCAGATCAGGGGGGCCATTCTTCCCAATCACGCCCCTCCAGGTCTCACTGTCACTGCCAACGTGAGCATTGAAGTCACCCAGGAGGATGAGGAAACCTCTCTCCAGTACTCCCTCTAAGGACTCCGAAAAGGGTGTATATGCCAAACTGCTGTTTGGGCCATAGGCACAAACCACAGTCAGCACCTGTCCCCCCACCCGAAGGCGGAGGGAGGCCACCCTCTCGTTCACCGGGGTAAACTCTAATGTACAGGCAACAAGAATCGCCACCCCTGCTCGCGACCTCTCACCATAGGCCACTCCAGGGTGGAAGAGAGTCCAACCCCTCTCGAGGAGACTGGTTCCAGAGCCGTTGCTATGCATTGAGGTGAGGCCGACTATATCTAATCGGAACTTCTCAACCTCGCGCACCAGGTCCGGCTCCTTCCTCATCAGAGAGGTGACATTCCACGTCCCTAGAGCTATCTTCTGCAGCCGGGGATCAGACTGCCAAGGTCCTTGCCTTCAGCCGCCCAATACATACTGTACCCAACCCCTTTGGCCCCTCCTGCAGGTGGTGAGCCCATGGGAAGGGGGTCCCCTGTTGCCTCTTCAGGCTGTGCCCGGCTGGACCCCATGGGCAAAGGTCCGGCCACTAGGCGCTCACCATCGTGTCCTGCCCCCAGGCCTGACTCCAGGAGAGGGCCTCGGTGACCCGAGTCCAGGCAAGGGAAGCTTGGAACCATATGTGGTCATCTTCATAAGGGGTCATGGGCTACACTTTGTCTGGTCTCTCACCTAGGACCTGTTTGCCATGGGAGGCCCTACCTGGGGCATAAAGCCCCAGACAACTGAGCTCCTAGGATCATTGGGACGCACAAACCCCTCTACCACTATAAGGTGGTAGCCCGAGGAGGGTACTGGTAAAGTCTCATAAAAATTAAAAATACACATAAACACCAAGAAATAAGGTATAGTTATGTTTTCATAGTCTTCCTGTATTTACAAATACCTTAAATATTTAATTGTAGGAAAATTGTGCCCCTCTAAAAGGCTCTTCAGTGACACTAAGTGGCAGAAAGGCAAAACTGTGGTATTAAGAATATTCAGTATGAAAAAAAGTTTATTGAGAATTCAGAAACCTGCCCACTCTTTCACATCCACAGAAAGACAAAAACAATACAGATCCACATGAGTTAAAGTCTGGAAACATAAATACACCTTCTCTTCTATTACAAAATCCAAAAATATCTGCTCCAGTCCCACAGAAGTGTTTCATACATGTCCCTCCACTCCCGAAACTGACAAAACATGCTGTGGGATTTTTTTTTTTTTTTTACTGGTTAAATATGCACATAAATGACAACGTGCTGTCAGAACAGCGCCATTGGGATCAGAGCAGTGGTGGACTCAGCTCAGGAAATTCAGATTGTCTAAATTCCTCTTTCTCCCGCTTATCATCACCTACAGCAATAGCATTGCATTTAGGGGAGAGCAAAACAAACTGTTTCATCTAACTTTTGTCATGTCTGGCAACAATGTAGCAACTTTACTTTCTCCACACGTGTGCCGACAGAAAGTTGATCACAAGTGTCTGAACATTTCGGTTCGGTAATTTATTTCTACATGACCTCCATCAGCAGAAAACAAGTGGGAACAAGAATAAAGCAAATTCGTTTTAAACAACTTAAAATAGACAAAGGAAAAACGCCACTTTCTTATCATCAAAACCATCTCAGCACATGACAGTCTGAGTTTACATGCAGGAGAAGGGGGGGGGGTGGTAAAAACTGCTTGTCTCCAGTGGCAGATGGTTTTGCCACCACTGATTAATGGCGCCAAATACAGAACAATCAAGCAGAAATGAAAGTGCCCTAGCTATGGCACTTCCAGCTTTCTTTTGGAATTGGTTCTCTGTTGTAGCCCCTGTCAATTAGTCCAACTTCTTCACCAGCGAGCAGTGCTTGCTCTACCCTCAACTCCAGCTTTTGGCACTGATGAGTTGAATAAAGGTACGCAAGTCCATGGAAATCCCGAGTGTGGATGCATATCTTTATTTATATAGGTATGAGTGCATGTTGATGTGTGTTGGTAATTAAGATCATGGCTGTGCCTCTATTTTGCTCATACTCAAAATCTTTACTTTTTTTTTTTTAAACGCTAAACTAAACCAAAATATTACAGTCTTCAGGGAAGGAAGGAGACATCTGAAAAGCTCTGATGCATGCAGGTGACCCCGTCCTTTCTCACAATAATTCTTCGTTTCTATTTCCGTAGATCTCGTCCTCCTCTGTTCTGGAGGTTCTAGCGAATGGCCTTGACAGGACTCTTGAAGCTGGAGGCTGCCTGTAGCTGCAGCTGGTAGGCCATGGGGTGGATCTTGAACCCATACAGCCTGACAAGACAAAGAAGTGACAGGTAAATTTTGTTACTAAGACAAACTCCAAATACAGTACTACTTGGAAAATTAGAATATCGTGTAAAAGTTTTTTTATTCAGGCAATCCAACATAAAAGGTGAAACCAACACATTTTATAGAGTCATTACAGATGCAAGATTTTACTTTCAGAGGCCTGACATTTATGTATTTAAAATTCTTTTTTTTTATTGATTTCAAGCAATATTCTAATTGTTTGAGTTTTTGACTGAGGTTTTCTGAAGCTGGTAAGTCCTAATCAGCAAAATCAAAACATATAAAAGCTTGAAATATATTGATTCACATACTATGTCTATATAATATGTACATTTTGAAAGTTCTTTAAAGTTACAGAAATGCATGCACTTTCAGAATATTCTAATTTTCCGAGTAGTCCTGTAAAATAAAGGTGCAGCACTAACTTGCACACTACTGATGTGGTTTGATGAAAGATGTTTACCTTTAGATGTACTTTTACTACAATACAATATATAATGTCGCTTCCTGATGAAAAACACATACTGTATCTCCAAAATTAGTTTATGAGCATGAAAAAACAGTTTTGCTCAACAAAGGAAACCCAAAAATGGCTTAAATAGATACATTTAGGATCCGAAATGAAACTATGTTGACACATTTATCAATAAATTGTTTACATTATTTTAAACTGTTGTGGGCGGTACTGGACATGTGCTTTTTTTTAACTGTGTGTTCCAATGACGTGCGGTTATTTACGATCCTCCAGTCTCATTTTTATGCCCCACCAAACTTACTTGCAGGCTATTCTACATTTATACAGGAAAAACAAAGATGTATTTTTTTCCTGCTGAATGCAAAACGTTTCCATAAAAACAGAAATATATTTTATTGCATTTGTTTGCTTTTTATTCTGTATGTAATTTGTGGCTGCCTGTGCTTAATGATCGGTTTAAGGTTTGTTTCTTCTTCTTTTCCTTTCGGCTTTTCCCTTCAGGGGTCCCTACAGCGAATCAGTTGCCTCCATCTAACCCTGTCTTCTGCATCCTCTTCTCTCACACCAACTACCTTCATGTCCTCTTTCACTACATAAACCTCCTCTTTGGTCTTCCTCTAGGCCTCCTGCCTGGCAGTTCAAAACTCAGCATTCTTCTACCAATATATTCACTCTCTCTCCTCTGATCATGTCCGAACCATCTCAGTCTGGCCTCTCTGACTTTATAACCAAAACCTCTAACATGTGCTGTCCCTCTGATGTACTCATTCTTGATCCTGTCCATCCTGGTCACTCCCAAAGAGAACCTCAGCATCTTCATCTCTGCCTCCTGTCCTTTCCTCAGTGGCACTGTCTCTAGACCAAACATCATCACTGGTCTCAGTACAGTTTTGTACACCTTTCATTTTAGCTGAAACTCTTCTATCACACCTGACACATTTCTCCACCCATTCCAGCCTGCACCATTATTTTCAGATTTTGCTGGGCTGCACCATAAATCCACACTGACTCTAACTTGC
Source organism: Pao palembangensis (assembly GCA_015343265.1). NCBI lineage: Eukaryota > Metazoa > Chordata > Actinopteri > Tetraodontiformes > Tetraodontidae > Pao > Pao palembangensis. Next base: position 8,805,449 of record CM027095.1, on the reverse strand, counting down.
TTCCACGATGTCAGACCTGATGTGAGATTTATTTGTATCACCTGCTCACGTCCAGATTGATAAATGCTCATCCTTGCGTGGAAATGGTCACTTCACGTAGTTACCTACACTGCGTCATTACAGGACACTGGTAGGAGCTTACGGCTGAATGAGCCAAGAGTCTAGAAGAGAAATTTGGATTGGCTAGATGATTTTTTTAAGCCAAAAATAAAAATTACGGTCCGTGATTTCCATGAACTGAGTCAAACCGATGTGTTCGCGTCAACATTAGATTGCTATTTGCCCATGAACGATCCTAATTTTAATTTATATTGCCAACCAAAAGATTTTGTCAGCGTAATGTGCTAAGTGGAAATGTAGTATAGCCTGCAAGTAAGTTTGGTGGGACATAAAAATGAGACTGGAGGATCGTAAATAACCGCGCATCATTGTTGTTTCTAAGCAAGATTGATGAGGGCCAAGTCAAAAACACACCTTCTGATGCCAGCTAATAATGAGCTAAACATGTTCTTTCCTCCCTGCCTCCTCCTTTTTCCTCCATCCTTCTTCCTTCCTCCCTCTCCTTTACACGGGAGTAATGTGTTTTTCACATTGACACTCCTGACGTCCAATGGAGATACGTTTTAAATAATTAACCTATAAAAGGTTTTTTCATTGGTCGAAATAATTACCAACCACATCAGTTGCTAGGGAGGAATGTGGATATGCCGCAGATGGTAAAAAGTCAAAAATGTAAAAAGTGGAGATACTTATTTTTTCATGGAGAACTTTTAGTCAAATATGCATCTCAACTAAATTAACAAGGATACAAGAAAATGTGTCTCGTGTAAGAGAGAGAGAGAGTTTAACCTGCGAGCTACACCACACAGCAAGTCTGGACTGTGATGCAAACCTTGGGACAAACTGGTTGGCAGGCCTCTTGGGTCTGTACTCTGGGTGAACCATGAAGAGCATGTGTGGGAAGCCGGTGCCAAAATATGCTCCATCTGTATGGTGGTGCCTGGAGGACTTTGGTGTGTAGACATCCATACATTTAGGGCAGTAAAGCTTAACCATGGCCTCCCCTGGGATGTCAGACAGGCCTGTTAAAAGACATTTATAAAAAAAAAAAAAAAAAAAAAAAATTAAATTCAGTGTTTCAAATTGCATGGCTTTGGTTGGGACAGTGACTGTGACATTCTGGCCCATTTCACTGCTCTAACATGAAAAGCATTATGTTTTAAAAAACTGAATCAAACGGGTTTTAAAAACCATGGAAATGTTTTCTTGCGGGTTTCTACTTTCTAAGATCCATAAAACCTGTTTAAACATCAGCTTATTGGTAAAGAGATTGCGCGGCACATATTCTGGATTCTTTAAACCTAACTGCATATTTTCTACTCGGACCAGATGACCTACTGCAAATGCCAGAGGGCTTTATTAAAGATACTAAAATTTACATTTGATTTGGACATGAATATCTGATATAAGGATACCAAAAAATTGTTTTAATCTATATAATGCAAGGAATTTCATACACAATGCTTCACAGACTGATTAAGAAAAGTACAAAACACCCAGGAAAATGAAACATTGAGAATAAAGTGCAGTCAGATGTTTTCAGACCCTTTCACGTTTGGTTTAGTTGCTGCCCTATGCTAAAAAAAAAAAAAAAAATAGTGAAAACAGAATTTTTTATTTCTATGTACAGTGTGTACAATTAAAAAATTTAATGTTTAGTACTCATTTAGCGTGTAATGATAGATTCAATAGTCATGTCAATAGTTTATGAGGCAAATTCTTTTGTGCAAATGCCAATGTGCAACTGTGCATGAGAACATATTCTTCTCGGCATAAGCTATAGTGTGACAAGCATGTCTAAATTTTACAGGACAACATGGGATAAAATGAGATTTTAGAGAATAACAAAAAAACAACTCACCAATAGGAAGCATATGTTGATTTTCACAATACACCCGGGGGCAATAACCAAAATCTCCTTGTTGGTATTTTTCCAACTGCAAATTATTAATCAGAAGGTTGAGATTCAGTGAGAGCAATTACGTATAACCAACAAAATCTGCCATGTGATTGTGAAACACATCCACAGACCAGACACTGAGAACATAAGGAAAAAAATAATAATTGGTAACACTGACAGAGGAAGTGGATGTTCATGAAGACTAAAGTGATGGGAGACTGCCATGACTTAATATTTCTATCAACTCTTTATTGTCATCAAGATAAACCCTTTCACATAGTATACAGTATGTCAGCAACAGCAGTTAAAATTATAGCATTCAAAATGTCTTTTGAAACCCCCAGTGATAGTTAATTCTACTAATACACCGAGCACCTACCATTTGTGCAATGCCTCGGTTAGTGAGGATGTAGCGTGCATGGATGAGGCCATACAACATCTCGGCTGCCTGCTCGATCAGGTCACTTTGATTGGGGTTGTCTTCTAACTCTTCATCTGTAGGCAGGAAAGTGGTGGAACACTGAAAAAGCTACTTAGAAATTACTTTTGAAAGGAGAGTTTCTTCTCCTTAAAAGGGAAAGACAAATCTCAGGTAAGATCTGAGGTGATTATAATAATTAAACTTACAGTTCCATCTACATCAGAAAAGTCCAAAATAATACAACAGTAACATATTACATTTCCTAGGCTCACTAATAAAAGACATCAGTTCCTCCACCCATACCACTCAATGTGTGTCACTGAAGATACAGTTAAAATTTTAGCCTCAAATGTCTAGCTTTTAGAAGCCATTTAATAATAAATTTTACCAATGTTTGAAATGTTTTTCGTCTTTTCTCTGCTCAATTTGCAGGTTTAAATATCAAAATTCATATCAGCATTGTAAATGCTGATATGATCATTTTCAAAGGAGTTTATACAGTGGCAATTGTGTTTTTCATAAACTATACAGACCTGGCTCGAGGTCCAGGATCATGTCTAGGGCTTGTCGGTAGTGGGGAACCTGCTCATTAAGTCCTGTCAAGTTAAACTTGTCCTGAATGTAGTCCTCATCAACCTTTAATTGAAAGAATTAGATGAAAAAGATAATTATTCAGTTGGAGTTTGGTGCTAGGGAAGCAAAGCATGTAATTAAAATTATAACAGATGTATATTAAAAGGTACAGAGTCAAAAGGAATAAGATAAAATAGTATTTTAGGCTTATACTGTGTGAATGGCGCATCTTTAAACCAAAATTTGATTCAGTACCTTCCTTATATTACCCTAAAACAATCAGATTAAATCATGCTTTATTTAAATACAAACCTTTGTCCCTGTCATGCAATAGTTCATATTTCCCATAAAGAAAATAACTTTCATCTATAGTACTGTAGATAGTGAAGCAGGAAATCGAGTTTACATTTAAATATAATGCAGTGAAGGGCGCTTTACGCATACATTTTACCTTTAAATAAATTGCAATGGTAAATAATGAGTTTATTTACACTATGAAACAATTGGCCAACTTACTTCACAGAAAAACTCATTGCCCCTCAATCCACAGAACCAGGAGATCCATGACACTTCCTCTGAACTGCTCATTGCTGAAGACCTTTAAAAGAGAAATTACCACAACTAAATATGCGGTAGAGTCCAAAACCTTAAAAGGCTAGGCTAACTAGCTTACTGCTAGCATATTTTCAAATCAAACAAAAACGCCGATACTGTATTGTTATAGTCTCAAACTAGCTCACAATTTATGTACTGGTAAACACACCACTAACTTTTCGGATAGTCATTGTCGACGTTAAACTGTAAATGTAGTCAATATTAGCTCGCTTGGCTAACAGCCTGGACGTAAGAGAAATATGGCGTATAATTAGACACAGGCCTCGAGGAACAGATTCATTCAATTTGAAGGTTTACAGCTTTCTATTAACACGTGGTACTATGTCAGCTTGAGATATTCCACCAACTTACTGGTTTTTAATGCCGCCGCCTAAAAAAACCCGATAAATGTACTTGAAAACCCACTGGTATAATTAAAATGGACACCACCCCCGAAAATACGATCGAAGTTACGTTCTTCCTCGTGACTCATAGATGCACACAACGCCGATGGCTCACTACTGCCGCCTGCAGATGGTAATTACAATAGTTGTGGTCAATAAATTTGGCTTCTTAAGATGTCACGAGTAAATGTCAAAGATGAATACAGTTAACAGGTGTTAAAATGACAGCATAAGTTGAAATATAGTATTATTAAATATATACACTCACTATAATAAAAAAGCATCGGAAAGTTGAAGGCTATGGAGTCCTCCACCAGTTTTCCTTTGTTTTGTGATTGGTTAGTTAACTTCTGACTTTTGTCTGACGTTTTGCAAGACAACAGCTGGAAAACATTTGTCAAACCATAATAACAATTAGCACTGCATTCCATTTGTACTTCACCAGCATTTAGAATTTAACTCCTTATCCAGGACACTAGACTATTTAACAAAACAAATTCATTTTCCTGCAAAAATAAGACACATACAAATAAAGTTTCAATTAAATCAAAAGTAGTTTATTTAACTTTGCCTTCTCTGTATAACTTTATTATAATAAGACACTTCTCTGCTTGTACATTGCTCCCTTGAACTAAAATGGCATTTGTTTGTGGGAATGTAAGTTGGGGTAGACAAAACTTAGATACATACCAATATACATACATGTGTGTATATTATGGTTCCATTAATAAAACCATAAATGTTAAAACAGTTTGAATCACTCCAGGTACCTTAAACATAGTACAATCTTTAAGTTTTTTTTTTTTTGGAATACACTACTCTTTTTAACATGGGTACATGAACATCAACATTAAGAGTTAACGAAAGATGAAGAACTCCCCAAGCCAGTGTTATGTGTACAGCAAACAAGGTTGAAACCAGTAACAGGCAAGCAAGATGCACCCATGGGTTTGTGTCCATGCTTAGAAGTCAGTGGGGGGTTTTAAAAAAACAAAACAGACAAAAAAAAAAAACCAACAGAAAAAAGGATGTCCACTTGCCTGCTGAATAAACACCTGTTTAGGTAAAAGAGAAAACTTGCAAGGTCCTCCACTGTGTCGTCTTTGTCTGGACAATGAGCATATACACACAACTGAATGTATATAAGTGGATGTATTTAAGAAACACAACTGTCTTAATATTTAACATTAGTTGGACCATGTGGTCAAACAAGGCAGAAGGTGCTTGCCATTCATATTAACCACCTGGTCCCCACCCCTTGCCCAGTTATTACAGACACCAGAAAACACACACATGCCACACACTTACACGCGCACAAAATGAAAAAAAAAAAAAAATCCACAAATTATCAATTGCCCTACTCACAACATCCCCAAGACAATCTTCACACTGTTGTCAGTAAACAAACAAACCCCAACTTACAGCAGTGACAGAATTGATGCTGATGCATAACTGATTTTGTTGACACCGGATGTTGTCTCTGGTCATTTTTCAAGCCTTGTGTAGTTTTCATGTCTTTTATGTATGATACAAACTATGTTTATGAGCGTATTTCTACATAAATCCAACATTTCCTCATTGCTTCAGGTCGTCACTGTCTGCTGGGAGTCTTCAACTGTGTGAATTGCAGAGAGCGGCCTGCAAGAGACTCCAGCACTGTCCCAGACTCAAGAGTGTGCCAATGGTTACCCCTAGCAGCCTGGTCTCAACACTCAAACATACTTCCTCAGCCAAGCTTTTGATTTTAAAGTCCTTCTTGATATGAGGAATCTTCACAAAAGAACAGAGCAAGGGGTGTAAAAGCTGAACACCAAGGCTAGCCCTGTGAACTGGACACATACACAGTACTTGTCCTGCTGCATCATACGCAACTTGCCCAAAGCAAACACAAAAAAGAAAGGTAGTAAAACGGCAATCATGGATTTTGGTGTAGTACAAGGAGTGTTAAACAGAACAGAACTACTGAAGCACAGACAAATTCTGCCATTTTTTTCATCCATCTTACATTTTTATTCCATACAAATGGAAGTCACTGAGGAAATAATGGTTGTTAAAATAAAGCCAACAAGCTATTATTACAAGATTTATAGGGTAAACAAAACTCAAAAAGTAAAACTATTTTTCTTAGGATAACTGAGAGGGGCTATAATAAAGGTAATATTTTTTTTCCTAGTAAAATGCCAGAGCAGATCAACTGTTTAGAGGGGAAAAACTCAATGAGCAAGCAGCAAATCATTTAATATTCAAGCCAAAACTAAACTTAAAAATCTGAGACTTAACTAACGAGGACCCAAATGTAACAGGAAGAACTCTGAACTTTACTAAAATTATGTGAATGATCTGCTTCTTAAGAAAAAAGGAGACATTTACCAGATGCAGAAACTAAAGGGACATATGAACAACAAATACAGAAAGAAACAAAAATCTTATCTTACATTGTTCTTGTTAAAAGATAAAGCTGCACTCTTTACCTTTGTGAGGAGAGTAGTGCAGTTCTGCACTACTACATTTCACCCAAGGCCAAAGTGTGGTAGAAATATACACAAGTACATAAATATAAAAATTAGCCCAATCAAACAATTTTGCCAATTAAATCTAACATTTTCATTTGCACTTGCTTGACTGCATATGTTCCATGTCTCTGAAATGATGGCATATTTGTGCTTGTATGTGTGTGGCTCTGTGTGAATGTCTTCTGTCACAACCACCTGTTTGTCAAATCCAAATGGGGCTGAGAATCTATAAGGTTAGAGGGCCTAGGAAAAGATGGAGAAATTTACAATAACGGACGGTAGATGAAAACTGATGAAGAGTTACCATGATAGGGGAGGGACTTAATGGGAATACCATATACTGTACAATACACAATTATTTTGAGGGATGCAAACAAAAAGCCATCAGACAATAAGGGATTAAGATGATCATGAGGGCCATTTTGATGTGAGTGGTGTTCTTTCCAATCATTTCCTATTTTTTGGGGAAGTCATGTTGACCCGTTTCTCCCCACGGCTGCCACCTCCATTACTGGGCCCACCTGTGCCACTGCCGGCTGGGCCTCTTGGGCCTCTTCCTCCTCCAGGATTAACCCTTCGGTTTTGTCGCTCCATACCAGGACGCTGGCTTGAAAAACTCCTTTTATTAGTGGAGGGCTCTTTTCCTGTCATCTCACGCTCTACCATACTTCCACTGCCCCCTCCTCCTCTTCCCAGGTGGTAGGGGTGATGAGATGAATAAGACTTCCCTCCTCCTCCACCCTCTCTATCTCTGAACTCTGTGAAGTCGCTGCTCTCCGAGGCAGTCTCCCACTCTTCATTTGCCTGGTCTGAGTTCTGGTTAGTGAAGTCAGGGGATTTTGCTCCATGGCTGTGGTGGTGCTGAGGGTGGGACTGCGCAGCAATGCCTTGGTTGTTGTAATGGTGGTGATGGTGACTGTTTGAATTGCTAAGATGGCCGCCTCCACTGTTATTGTTGCTAGTTACTGTGTTGTTTTGATTTGTATTTTGTGTACTACCTGACATGGTAGCAGTGAGGGGTGTTCCATTACTGTCCTGAACTGAATTTACTGAGGGAGAAGAGGACCTTCCTCCCCCAATGACCCCCACACCTCCATTAATGCGTGCTGCATTCTCCCTCTCCTTTAGTCTACGAAAGCGGGGCGGCTTGTCTTGCTGATGCTGGGAACGCCCATGACGGCGACGCCGAGGTGGTCGCTCAAACCCACGGGGAGTAGACAGTTGCAGCACATTTGGCCCTCCAGAGTTTGACGTGTGATTGATTGGGCCACCATGCTGTGTCACAACTCCTCCATTTTCAGCAGAACCTAAAGAGGCAGGAGTTGTAGCAGGCAAAGAAGGCTGAGGAGGCTTGGAAGCCTGGCTCTGAGCTTGACTGCCATCAGCTATTTTGTCTTTCTTCTCTCCTCCATTTGTTCCCTTGCCCATGTCTTTGGGCGCTGAATTTTGAGGTGGGCTTTGCTGCTTTCGACCTGAGGCTGATGACTTAGAGGGTCCACCATGTGAGGCTGAACTGGAACCAACTCTATTAGTTCCAGATGTTACTCCAACATTGCAGCTTCCGCGGTAGATGTTTCCCCCTCCACTGCCTCCACCCCTTCCTCTTCTGGAAGGTACACCTCGGGGCGTGAAGACCCGGGCCTGGGAACCTCTTGGTGGGGCAGATGACATGTTACCAGTTGAGATGACATGGTCAGAGCCATTTTTGGTGTTGGGTTTCTGGATCTCATCCTTGTCTGAGTGACCAATGTCACTGCCACCACTGTCACTGCCAGTCTCAGACCCTCGCTCCCTTCTTCTCTTGGGGATTTCCTCATATTCCGAACCCTCACTGCGGGTCTCACTTCGATTTCTAGCCCTGGCTGGGTTGTGCTGAGAGCGATCTTGTCCATGCCTGCCAACGGCCCCCTCTCCCCTCAGCTCATTTTGGTGGCCACCAGCAATGGATGAACGGAAGTCTCTACCACTCCGGCCCCCTATTCTTCCTCGACCTCCACCGCTAGGCCCAGCAGCAGCTGTGTAGGTTCCACGATAGCCACGTCCACGCCCAAAGAACTCTCCCCCTCGTCCTCGACTGGCTCTGCTCCCTTTGGCAGGCACTCCATGGTGATGGGTTGTGCTGCGTCCCCTCTCAAAGGAGCAATCAATTTCCCTCCTGGAAGCAGACCCTGAAAATCCAGAATGGATATCTCCATCTTTGGGCCCTCTACTTCCCCCTCCTCCACTAAATCGTTCTTTTCCTCCATTTCTGGGTTTGGATGCAGAGGTTGATTCATTCTTAGGTGACACTGACGTGTTCTGGGAGCTGGAAGGTACATCCTGCTTAACAGAATTGAAATGGCCTGCATCCTGCTCTTTATCTTTCCCAAGGCCTACATTTGTCTTTTCTCCTCCATCTACCTCACCTCCATCTTTCTTCATATCTTTCAACGGTGGCTTTTTAATAGGCCCAGCTCTCTTGTTGGTGTTGTTTACTGTCTGACTGGAGGGCTTGTGGTCCGAGACAGTGTTGGAGTCCTCACCTGAGTTGTTCCCACCTACTGCATTGTTGTTTGCCCTCCTACCATGAGAAGACCCACTACTGTTGGTGTTGCCAGGCCGTGGGCCCCAGTGCGTCTCTGTCTTGTGTTCCCGCCCACCTCTTTGGTTTGATTTAGAATGGAAATGCTGCTGCTGCTGAGGTGGAGTGTGGCTGCCATGTTGATTAGGAGGTGGGCTTGCAGTAATAAAATTGATCTTCTCCTGTTTAACATGACTGCTATTGATAACACTGCCACTGCTTCCTCTTTCAGCATGATTTTGCCCAGTACCAGTTTCATTTTCTCTCTGATGATGATGATGCATAGCAACTTTGACATTCCCATCTTCCCTTGCAGAGGAGGAGGAAGAGCAAGAAGAGGTGGAGGGTTGATGTAAAGGGGGAGAGTCTGTCTTCTTAGTAGTGGCCTCAACAACCCGATCACGACTGTTCTCTGGCTTGTGTGGGTGAAGAGGGAACTGAGGCTGCTGAGGGTGGTGGCTGTGATGGTGGTGATGAGAGCTGCTCTCAACAGATGGGAGCTCGACTCGACTATTTCGATCACACTGAGAGTGTGGGGCTCCCCATATCTGGCCCTGCTGGGATCCTCTGGGAGCTTCATCCTGGTGGGTGAAGTTATGTGGTTGGGTTCCCCGCTCTGTTGGCCTCTGCTGCTGTTGGTGGGAAAGCATCCTTGCACCTTGATCAGGGAAATTGCTGTAGTTTCCTTGTCCACTCATGTAGTGATGTAGATGATGGCTGCTTCCCTGCGCCCCAACTTGTGTGCCAACTGGAGGTGGCGTCTGATTGGATGTTCCAGTGTTAGATCCCGGTTGCTGTATCGGTCCCACTACGCCTTCTCGTATGCGATGTGGAGGTGTGTCACTCCTGAAATGAAGAAAAAAAAATACATTATCATTAAATACAAGTACAGTACATTATACTATAAAATGCCTGGCATTAAAAGTAATGTAACAAACTGAGAACAATGAAATTAAATCCCTACCAAGTTTGCAGGTTTGTAAATGTGTCTAACTTAAAAAAAGTTTTATGTAATTATGCAACAGGCATTTAACAACACCTGAATACAGTATGTCAGCTAACAATGAATATAACAGAAGACACAAACATGTTCATCCATACCTGGGTCCTTTGGCCCCATCATCCTCCTCCAATCCTTGTTTTTGTCTGAGTGGTGACGCAAGCCCACGGCCCTCCCCACCACCAGAGAACACCTCTGGACCCCAGGCTATCTTAGGGTCCATTGGAGGAGTCCCACGCTGAGGTTGCCCTGGAAGAGGTTGCTGCCTGTCAAAGGGTTCTGAACCAGATCCTCCTGAATCAGACCGCTCACGTCCAATAAGCCCTGTGACAGTGAAGCAATTTTTTTAAATAACTGCTGATAGCTGCTGAGCTATCACGAAATTAAAATCTTTTAACCAATTTTAAGTTGAATACAACTTTAAAGTGAATATTTTAATTTTAATATTTAATTAGGGTGAATCAATTAATTAGTCAACATATAGACTGCCGGGATTACTACATTTAGCTTCAGAGCAAGACATCTTTGTATGGATTATGCTGTAGGTCTGTAGGACATTTTTGTTATCAAAAAAGTGGCACAAAGACTACTGACAGATAATTATCTCATGATGTCATGTATACTCACCAGATGGATGCATGCCTGCTGAATAGAAGTCCATCGGAGGAGGGCGGCCCTGCATCATGCGAGGGTCCATGTAGGGCATCATCATCCAGCGGGGATCAAAATTCATTGGCAGGGGTGGGGGTCGAACCATACTGCTAGGCTGATAAAGTGGCCCACCTTGTTTTGGTCCAGGGCCTGACTGGGATGTTGAACCTGGTGAAGGACCCTGTGGCTGGGGGGAGAGCTGGCTTTGTGATGACTGGCTATGCTGCTGCTGCCACTGCTGCTGTTGTTTTAGGAGTTGCTCCTACAGACAAAATATTGTATCTAGTGATTATGCTGAATCATACAAACAGTCATCATGATACTGTAGGCTACTTTATCATCAAAACACATTTAAACATTAGCCAATTGATATGTAAATTTCTACCTGTTGCTGCCTCTGAAATCGAGGTGGAAGAGACTTTTGGTACTTTGAGTAACCTTGGCTAGGAGGACCACCAGGTTGACGACTTGCTCCTGTTCCAATAGTCTCAATCTTGACTTGGTCAACACCTCTTTCATTTCCGCTTCCTGCACGAACATGGGTACAACCCACAGTTTCATCCTTGGTTTCTCCAGGTAAGGGCCTGTCCGCAGTAGGTTGCAGTGCCTGGGACACAGCTGGCTGGGGACATTGCTGTGCATCTGGACAAACAAGTAGATTATAAGGTTTTAAAGAGTCTTTTCAGCAGAAGGGGAAAAATGTATTTGTTCTAAGACTGCAATTTAAAAACACTAAAATGTATGAATTCATAAATATAGTAAATGTGTAAAGCACATTAAATCCAAAGTTTGGCACAAATCACATGACAGTCCTTTAAAAAAAAAAAAAAAAAAACACCAACACAACAACAATCTAAGCAGTTAGGACTTGCAAAGTTTACCGGCACTGGAGTCATAACTGCTGTTGCTGCTGCCCCGCTGTCGTTCACTGACTAAAGGATTGGATGCTGGTTGGCCAGCAAATGGTGGAGGCTCCTCAGGATCCACGCAAGGGGATGGAGGCTGGCTGATATTGGGTGAAGAGACTGAAATGGATGGACTGAGGCTGCCTGCTGTGGCAGTAGTCGAGTTTCCATCAAGGCTGGGGGATTTACTGCTGCTACCACCAACACCTACATTGGTGCTCTGTTGTTGTTGCTGCTTCTCATCAAGCCTCTTTAGCTTTTCTGCGCAAGCTGCACGTCTCTCTTCTTCCATCCTACGTTCTTCCTCTTCACGGCGGCGACGGGCTCGTTCTACTGCAGCAGAAATCTCAGTGGAGGACTGCTTCCTGCGCTGACGCCAAGTTTCATCCTCATCATCCCCCTGGGTGCCATGAGCCAGCAGACCAGGCTGAGAAGGAGTTGGACCTCCTGCTGCTCGTTGAAGTTGGTTGGAGGCAGCCTTCCCCGGAATTAGCGAGACACCCTGATTGTGGGACCGCTCCTGCCAATTTAAAAACAGTGATGCATTTTTTTTTTTTTACAATGTCAAATTCTGGATTGCAATCTTGTGGAAAAATGTTGAATGAATACAGTAATAAAAACACAGGAGGTAAAATGCAAAACTTAAAACTGAAGATGTCCAACCCATTGGACCCAAGGGCAATGAATGAGGCAATGACTGGAATGATTTATCTATGCGCCCATAACCAGAGGTCTACCTGTCGATAAAAGGAGTAAGACCCTTGTCCAAGGAGCGGCCCAGGTGGGGGGGAGGGCTGCTCCCGAAGACCACCCAATCCAGGCCTGCGCCCCTATATACAGGCAGACACAGTAAACCATAACACAATGATCTACACTAAGAAAAACGGATAGAGTTTAACTTGTCTGCCCAAAAGTAACATATGCTCTATTTTTCCTTGAAAAAAAATTTGGGCTCTTTCTTTTCCCCATTTGGGCGTGCTTTGTCCGACACCACGTGGCTACAGTTTAGGATCTCTACCTGGTAGTTTGATGGGCCACCCTGCCAGCCACTGCCTCCCTCCTCGGCCCAACCTGGCTTGCTGGAGGGGGGTTGCGCATCTTTGTCAGTATTAGATGAAGGGGTGTGGCGAGTATCTTCACTGCTGTCTGAGGGTCGGGAGCGTGAGCCAGCAGGAGCAACATCCTGGGACCTTCGCTGCTCACTAAATTCAAGAGCAAAACAGGTTTGTTTAAAAGAATTCTAACAATTTATCTACGGTTGTCGTATCAAATTCTGACTAAACGTATTCTAATACCGGGAGTCATTGATGCTTTCAGTTTGTTCCTCCTCCCCTTCTTCATCTCCTTCATCATCACTGAACTTCAACTTAGCAGAATAGTCTATTTCTTCATGAGCCCCTGGAAAAGGAAAACCATCAGTGCTCATTCAAAATGCATTTTATTACCGATATTTGCTGTTAGTAACTACTTTAAAACGAATATGACATGTAAGTAATACCCTCATCAGATTGTTGTGCACTGGCCTTGTACACAGGCAGTCAATTAAAGGCTGCGATTCATACCCGGACTTTATTTGAAAGGTTTCCCTATATGTTAAACATCTGTGACTAAAATAAAGGGAAATGATATGTAATAACTGAAGAATATTTGAAGACATACACCTGTGCAAAATAACCTTAAACGTATCCATCGATTACAAGAACGAACAAAATTTAGTACAGTGGTTTCAAGAAGTTACTTGCTACCAACAAGTGGATTCCAACAAAGAAGCAGATTAGGAGAGAGCAAGGAAAGAATGGGTGGCAGCAATACCAGAGCTCCATGTCAAAAAGTGAGAAGGAAAAGAACTTTTTTTTTTTTTAAAAAAAAGGCACTGTTTTCAACACATTCCAAATTAAAGGAGATCTTTCATTGCCAATACTGTCAACATGTTACTTAAATATCAGTGTATAATAACCACTGTATAAACATTTATTATTTGTTTTTCTTACCCGCCCAGCCCTCATCACCATCATGGTCCAACTCATCCAGCTCCTTCAGGTCATCCTGCTTTAGGATTGAAGGTCGCTTCACGACCTCTCCAGATGCATCTCGTGTGCCACCCTGTGGCCTATTGTCAGGTCCACTCTGCCCACGAGAAAACCTTAAAAAAAAAAAAAAAGACTTATGATTAGCAGCATAGCTGTTAAAAGGTTTGTATAATAGTTTATCTACCGTCTTTTATGAATTATAAGCTGCTACTTTTTTCCACTCTTTGAAACCTGCGCTGTATATACCGATGCGTCTTATCTATGGATTTTTCTAGGCTCACGGCCTTCAGGGGGCGCTCTAGCCGAAATTGCAAAAGCGAGACAGATGGAAAAGGTGATGCAAAGACGACGCTAGCTTTAAGCGTAACTTAATCATTTTGCGTGTCATGCGCACACCCTTACAAAGAAATGCATATGATACAGCTTTTAAGATGAAAGTAATCAATCTGGCTATCCAGGAAGGGAATAGAGCTACTGCTCGTAAGCTTGGTTAGTTAATGAATCAATGGTTAATGAATCAATGGTGAGACGTTGGAGATGACAGCGTGAAGAACTGACTTAATACAAAGAGACAACAAAGGCTTCCAGAGGTAATAAAAGCAGATGGCCTGAAGTTAAACGTTCTTGAGGACTGGGTGAACACACAGAGACCAGACGGCCGAGGTGGATCCACTGTGCGGATCCGAATGAAATTAAATGAAAGAGAGAATGAGAAGGTGTGTGACGGAGTTTTTCTGAGGCTGGTCAACTCCAACACTGAAGAAAAGGACTTCAGTGGTTTCAGTGCACAGGAGGATGATGAATAAAGCATTGATGACTTTTCTATTTTGTTTAATCAGTCGTTTTACTGCCGTGTTACAGGCACCGTTTGGAGATCAGTTAAGCTATATAAATAAAGTGTTATGAAATATTTCTGTGTAAATATCTCATTTTTCAAAGTGGACATCTGTGGCTTATAGGCCGTTGCAGCCTATAAATATAAAAAATATCTTTTTATTTTAAAATTTAGTGGGTGCGGCTTATATTCAGGTGCACTCTATAGTCCAGAAAATACGGTACTTTGACAGGAACGCCTACCTAGGAGATGGTCCTTCCCCGGATGCTGGGTACCTGTAAGGCCCCTGAGGGCCATAGGGACCAGGGAAGGGCATGTAGGGAGGAAACATCTTCAAAAATAGACATAATTCATAGTTAGTGTGACATTTTTCAGAAAAGCAAAACAGAAATGCTGTACTAGCCCTATTTAGACCTGTGACTACATTTAACAAAATTTGTCTGAAAACAAAAGGAGAAATTAGGCAGTGAAGTACTCACGAAAGGAGGCATGATTCCTCGATACTGGGGAAACCCAGGCCCCACAGGGGGTTGGGGCAGGGGCAAGACGGGGTTGCCTGCAGGAGGGATCCTAGGTGGCCCATGGGACTGAGAATTTGGAGTGGGTACCCCAGCTGCCCCATCCATCACCAGATTTCCACCACTGCCACCATCCACTGCCCCCTCTCCAGACAGGGTGGGTGCCATTGCTCGGCCCCCCCCATCCCGCCAACTTGTTACATCTGCAGACATTGAACGAAAAAGTATACAGTTTAGTTGATGAGCTTAGGGTAAGATCACATATCATATGTGATGTCAGGATTCAGAGTGGTTAGTTCCCTCTACAAAATCTACTGGCAGCTAATAATAAGTATATGATTTAAGATCTTTCATATTAATTGAAAAAACATGTTTTATATTTTTTTTTCTTAAAGTAATTCCATAACATCAGTTTTGACAAAAAAAAAAACACCCAAAGTATAAAGATCAAAATTTCATGCAATCTGAATTCTGCAAAATGCCAAATACAACATATGAAAATAAAATGAGATGTTGAATCATAAGTGAACCATCACTCACTTTGGGGGCGGAGGCTTGGTCCGGGCCCATACCACTGATCTACAGTGCCCTGTTCTTTGCCAGCTTTGTCCTGGTCGCCAGCCGCCTGCAGGGTGGGAAATTCCTCGCGAGAGAATGGCGATGGTTGGTTTGATCCCCTTCCACCTGCAAAAATGAAGTGGAAGATAATTTATTTTCCAGAAAAGAGCACATAGATGAGCAGTTTCTGATAGACATGTAGAACAGGGGTGCCCACACTATTTCAACTTGCAAGCTACTTATAATATTCCCAAGTCAAAATGATCTACCTACAATAAAAATGCAAAACCCATATTTATTTATTATATTATTTTTATTTTAATTATTACTATTATTGCATATTCCCTCTTTTTCCCCTTTTAGGATAATGTTTTTAATTGAATTTCAATTTCATTTATAACATTTTGGTGTATCTTGCACAACTGCATTAACCCACACTGCACAATACAACTCTCATTTATTAAACTCACAACTCACTCAAGGGGGCGGAGGTGTTCAGAGAGCAGCTCCACTTCTATTAGAAACATAAGTTGATGTCAGATGAACCCTGGAGTTAGCATCCATGGTAGGCCCTAGCATGGATGCTAATTCCAGTGTTACTGTTGCCTTCGGCCCTTAAGTTTTAATCAAAGTGATGCTGCGTGGCGCTGCCGCTTCTCCCTGCCCGCACCATCAATCGTCCTTTTTTTGCCAAAATTAAATCGAATGTCCATTGTAATGTTGCAGACCAGTCTGTACGCCGCGAGTACTGACCCGGTAAGAGCCACGCCCCCTTCAACCTGTAATTGGCTAACACGTTTCCTTTGTTCGGTTGAATTGATTGATTGACAGCTCAGGATATATGGGATTAACTACTGTGATGGAAAAAACAAATAAAATTAACAGAAAACTTTGCTTTTAGTCCAGGTGGGCACAGCTGACTCTGTGGGTGGGCACAGCTGACTCTGTGGGTGGGCACGCCCCCCCCCCCCCCCCATGGCCGCCCATGCCGGCAGTCCTAGAGTTTATCAGGTTAGCGCGGTTAAAGGCCAGACGTCGATTGTGTCAATACCTGCACTCCCTCGATGTATTGGGCACCCCGATGTAGAAGATACACTATCAGGAACACTCACCATCTCCTTGTATTCCATGTGTAACACTGGCCTGTGCCCAGGACCTTACCCCTGCGGCCTGTGTTGAAGGTTGAGCCCCAGCCTTTTAAGAAAACAAATACCATTTGTCAAGGACAAATATGAGCAGTCAACAAAAATGAAGAATGGCGTAAGAACATGGGTTTGCATTAAGCCGGGGTCACACTACACAATTTTCGGCGTCTGAGACGCCACGACTCGCCCTCACCCAATTCGGGGTGAGTCACTAATCCGCTTGGCGACTGAGCTTAAGTACCTTGAAGACGCGAGTAATGACCCCGCACGGAGTTGCAGGTGCAAAACTGGATATTAAACCTGCTAGATATCCAGTCTGCTCTTAGTGATGTACAACCATTGAGAGCAGACATGGACGTTGCCACAAAATAAGGAAGTGAAATGGAGCAGTACAGCAGCTGCAGCAGAGCAAAGTAACAAGAACAGGAGATAGAAAAATGGTTTTGTGAGGTCAGTGGACACAGGAGATTCTGGAAAGTTTGGTGGAGAATTGGCAGACTTTGTTGCTACCACACGAAAGTTTTCTGCCAAGACTGCGTAGTTTTGACACCGATGAAAGCATCTGAACTTATGTAGTTCTCGAGTATCGTGTTTTTCAGACTATGATTTCCACCGGAGTCGAATCAGTCAAAAATTGCATCAATAAGAAAAAATAACATATAGATTGCACTGGACTACACATGGTATTTTGTGGGGGAAATTTATTTTACAAAATCCAGGACAGAAGGCTCGCGGGCTGCGGCCACATATGTCCCGTGTCAGGGCAGTCGAGCACACCTCCTGACAGCGAGAATCGCATAGTGTGAACACTTCCGTCTCAGACGAGTCTTGTAGTGTGAACACCCATGCTCCTGCCATTCACACTACGCGACTAGAGTCTTGCAGTGCGATCGGCCCAAGTGCCTTGCTGACTCGGAAGGTCAGGTAGTGTGTCCCCGGCTTTAGGCTATTTTGACAATACCTCTGAAAGTGGTGGGGTTCTCGGGCGGGTCGGTGCAGGAGTCGGTGAAGCCGCAGACTGCTGCGATTCCGGCTGCGGTGTTGATAATGGATCGGTACTAGAGAGAATGAGAGAAGAACATGGTCGATTTGCAGTTATTTTAAAAAATGAAACTGATAAATAGACTGTATACTAAAAAGGACAGACCTCTTTGGGTCTGCTTGTTCCTGTTTGCTTGCCCATCCTGTGCCGTCTTTTGGAACAAGTGAGACGTTGGGATCGTTGCCTTTGTTCTCTGCCTTCAGACTGGGCAGGTTGGCTGGGGGTGGCATACGCCGTGCGGAGGCAACTTTACCGAGAGACTGCAGGCCATGGCGGGGAGGAACTACATACAAGATAAAGTCAGTACTAATGGAACAGTAAAATCTGACAATTATATGACATTCAGACATGTATGTCACCCAGTAATATTGTGAATATTGGTGTGAAGGGTATACAAATCCCTTCACTTTTTAGGGAGAACTCTCTCTGCTCACACATTGGAGACAGATATCGCTCAGGCTTTCTTGGCCAGTTTAGTCATTTTACCCACAGTCGAACAAACAGCAGGTTTACAGTCTTAGACGAGCCAGATGGCAGGTGGTACTCTCAAAGGTCAAACTTGTAGTTTGTGGGGTCCTTCACTTCTTTTTCATAGATTTGAAGCATCATGACCTCTTTAAGGAGTTAATATGGTACTGCTATCTTTGTCACAAACACACATTACGAGAGAAAAACATTAGCTGATGTTAGCTTTTGGCTAACAATGTCACTACAGAGAAGACATTTACTAAATGTGAATGGAAATTTTTGTTAAAAACTGTAATCTGATGGAGAAAAGTCCCTCTATGTTCTCATGACTTTCGATGTGTGACCAGAAATCATTTCACTCATTGTCCATGTACAGTGGTCCCTCGTTTTTTGCGGGGGTTACGTTCTCAAAACCCCCCCGCAATAAACAAAATAATTTTTCACTATTTGAATACATGTTACGGCCTCATAATCCCTCGTCACACTTTTTATAAACCTTTCCCAAACTGTGTGACAGCAGGTGCCGAAGGCGCTGAACATTTAGCCGACATAAGGCTTGAAATAAATCCAACTTTTTCAACAAAAAAAATTGCCGAAACACTTTGCCGCAAAGCAACACTACCGTATAGGCCTACTGTAATAGCGAAAGCAATCAGGAATCGATACGAAAATGACAGTTTAAAAGTGCAGGCTACGAAGTAGATGGCCCTTGGCCAAGACACAAAGCACAGAGCTTTGACGTTTACTGACCCAATCAGAATACAAAACACAGTGGGCTGATTCATATGGTACAATGGGAAATCGTATCATAAAAATAAAATTTAGATATACAGTACTTTATATAAAAAAAATAAATAAATCTGCGAAACAGCGAGACCACAAGAAGTGAACCGCGATATGGCGAGGAACCACTGTATTTCATGTTTTTGTGAAAGAGGTCTGTAGCACCATTCATCCTCCGCATAATTTTTTCTTTTGGACGTGTGACTTATGCTGCACTGTAAAGCCCTGCTTAGAGGGAACCGGACATTTTCCAAGATCCATTGTCCCAGCTACCTTCAGTTGAGAAGCAGAGTAAACCATGAACTACTGACCAGCTCATTGCAGGGCTAATATATGGGACAAGCAACCATTCACACACATTCATGGCTAAGGTCAGTTGAGTCACCAAGTTACCTATTCCTCAAATGCACATCTTTGCATGTTAATTTCTTGACTTGGGGAGGTTGGTGTATCTGGAGGAAAGATGCAAACTCTCCTAGGCCCAGGAAGATTTGAGCCCAGGACTTTGCCATGAGACAACAGTGCAAACCAATGCCCCACTGTGCCGCCTCTAAAGGATCAATGCTTCATACTATGATGTTTAATATATTGGATTGCAGAATTCTTTTCAGCATTCATGTAAAGCAGGGGTAGGCAAACTAAGGCCCGGGGTCCACATGAACCATTTAATTGCAGAGCCTTCACAATAATTTCTCCAAAAGGCAAATTAAGAGGGTTGTCATCTTGATTGGTTAGAAAAAGGTTCAGACCCTCCCCCTTCACCTAGCATGCTAACATGTCCTCTCAAGAAGGTGGAGCCAAACATCATTTGGAGCTTCATCATCCATCTCTATCCATCCATCCATTTTCTGTGCCTGCTTTTATCCACACATGGGTCGCAGGGGTCTGCTGGAGCCTATCCCAGCTGTCAAGGGGCGAGAGGTGGGGTACACCCTGGATTGGTCGCCACCTCCCACAGGGCTAACACAGAGACAGACAAGCACTCACACTCACCTATGGTCAATTTAGATTGCTCAATTCACCTAACAAGCATGTTTTTGGACTGTGGGAGGAAACCGGAGTGCCCGGAGAAAACCCACGCATGCACAGGGAGAACATGCAAACTCCACACAGAAAGGCCAGAGCAGAGAGTTCAACCCCAAACCTTCTTGCTGTGAGGCGACAGTGCTAACCACTGTACCACCGTGCCAATTTACAGGCTCTTCAAAATATTTTCTCAGCCAATAGTACATCAAGCACAATTTTTAGTCAACCTCCTCATTTGGGGGGGTTAATTTCCCGCACCACCTGGCCAGCCCGTTCATCAAGATCTAAAACAGTTTCATTGCTTCCTCATCACATTACCTGAAGTTTTTCACGTTTTTACAATATAACAAACTATCATGTTATATCGTGAGGCGTTTCACGTTCTTACAATATTATCACCTTATAATGTGAAAATATATTGTTCCAACAATAAATACAACACGGAATAACGTGTTACTGATCAATTTTTATTTACAGAGTGGCAGCAATACCTTCTGTAGGTAATGATGAAAAAACTCATGTGCTCTTCATGTTCCCTTTAACTGTTCATAGGAACACAATTCCATTAAATTTAATTCCATTAAATTAATCTCATGTACTATCCTTTTTTAAACAGGATAAGTTAGCAGTTTGCAGCTTTGTTCACTCATTTTCTTCAAAAGTGGGTCACAAGTGGCAGGAAATAAAACTGAAATGCATAAAACGAAAATATAAGAAACGAGTAGACCAACTACAGCTCCGCAGGAAAGTTAGTTATGTTTTTATCAGATGTGTAGTCTATGGGGCACATCTTCTGCAGGACTCTGAATTGCAAGTTAACAGTATATAGATTAATGAAATCTAAAGAGTGTTGATTTCTTTACTTTCAGTTTAATTATAATCAATTTCAGATCAATTAATTGAATTAGATCATTCGTTTTCCTTACTGAAAAGAACAGGATCACTCAGGATCACTTACCAACTGGCTTTTGTGTTTCAAGGCTCTTTCCTTTGTATGTATCAAACAGGTTGAGAGACGCATACTTGGTTTTGCCTTCCTTCCCCTTTGCAGTTTGCCCAGAGCGCTCTGACATTGCGCTGTCCGCTCATTGAGTACGGTGAGCCCTGAGACTGGTGGACAGAAGAAAAAGAAGAAAGGAAGAGATAAATTTGACAGTTCCATGTCAAACAGTTCCATGGAGAAAGTGAGGCTCCGATGAAACAACACATCATTTTATGTATAAACTAAATAAATGGAAGCACTTCCAACAACAGTGCAGACTAGACTATGGTATGTGCTTTATTATTGTGTATTGCTGACATTTAAAAAAAAAAAAATCCACTGAAGACAAAAATTAGTCAAATTAATATATGGAATCTGAGGTGAGCAGAAAGAAAGTCTGATGAGTTTTTAACAGGAAGTTACAGGATTTGCAGTCAGAGAAAGAAGTCTGAGTTATTTTGTACATCATAAATGCATGACTGCATAATCCATCATGTCAGGCAGCATTATAAACTGCTAAGCACAATATCGGTGAAAAGTTACACCTTCCTGCTGACAAAGACGTGTGTCCTGCGATGATGGGAAAAAGAAAAAATATCTGAGGCATGAAGCCCCCATCATCAAGGTACACATCCATGTTTACATGTTCAGCTTCTTTTTTGCTGTCAGACTGAAGTTCTTGTTTTTCAACCAAATCAAAAGAATCAAGGTCAAAAGAAATGAACAGGCAATCATTTTTGCAAGAAACAATTCTGATTCAGCATAAGAAAGTTATGGAAAATGGGTTCAAAAATGTACATTTCAATTTTCAATTCAATTTCAAGTGTGAAGCACAAAGAATATTAATTACAATATTAAGAATATTAAGAACAATATTAATTTCAAACATAGTAAATTTTGTATTCCCCTTACAAACTGATAATAAAGTAGGGTGATTTATACTTGTCCAAGGCCTCACTGATAATAAAGAAGTTACAGTGCTAAATGTCTATAGGCCTTCAGGTAACAATACACAGCTGATTGTAAAGGTGTTAATATGATTACCATGGAAAGGACGTAACTACTGGAATGAGGAGGAGATTGGAAAATCAATCACCCATCTCTAGATTTATCAAATAAAATAAACAGGAGAAAACCCACAGTATAAAGTGTGAAATAATAGATGTCTGGAGGGCATTATCCCCATATGACAATCACTCTACATTTTTCCCCACCCAACCTTACGCATTCAAGAATTGACTATTTATTTATGTTTAATCAAAATTGCAAGACACAACATAGGTGTAAGGGACATTTCTGACCGCGCTCTATATATACACAATATATTTGCATATATGTATATACAATACAATGACAAAATCCAATAGAGGAAACAATACATACCTTAATTAACCTGTTATGAATGAGTTAGCCAAACTGATTCCACAAAATAATTTTAAAAAACAGCTGTTAGAAAAAACATGGAGGATACTTTACTAATAAACTGAGAGATTTGTCCATAAAAGACAAGATCCCGTGAACTAATGAGATACATCACAAGTTGGAAGACATATATAATTCCTTTGAAACGTATATTAAACTGTATGCTCAACCCCACAGTGTAATCAACCATGGTAACTAACTTTGTAACCACTCAAGGTTTACCTTGTATAGGAACACAAATACATTATAAGTGATAACAGAAGAAGAAAGAAAACTGTAACATTTGAAATCAAATAAAATGCAAGGATCAAAATGGTATAAAACCTTCACAGAAACTATCATACCAATATATAAGAAACGCTTTTATGATTGTAGGTGGGGACTACAAGTCATTGTACTGCTCTCCTACAGTCATTGTACTACTCTCCAAAATTAATTTAAAATAAATAAATAGAATAACATAAATAATGGAATGAAAAGCCTTAATTTGAAGCAATTCTTTAAGCAACTGTTTCCAACAAAAAAAGATGCAGAGAATGCATGCACGGACAGTGTAATAATATGCGTTTTTGCCACTGTCACACTAACCAAGTGTACAGCAAATGGTTTCAATGGGAATTGCTTGGGGGAAATGTAATCTTATATCTATCTTGACACAAAAAAAAAACAAAGACAAAAATTAATTTTACCAATGGAATAATACTCAACACAAAAAGGATGATGGTCACACAACACAATTATGCACAACCTCATCACTTGTAATATTTACTTACCATCCCAACAGCATAATTCTCAAAGTCACACAGTGATACATCACTGATTGGAATAATTCATATTTCAAACAAAATCAAAAACAAAATTTGCCTCAAACAGCATCAGGATTAGCATAATGGCAAAAAAAAAAAACTTGCAGTGAAGTGTTAGTACAGCGTTTAACTCCCTAATTACAGGTAACACTGCAAAGAAAAGATGAAATTTGGTTTCTATGGCAACACAGACAATATTCTTCTATGCCCTGTACTGAGCAGTGTTGGTACCACGGCAACGTCAGGGCCTTTAGGTTGAACTTGTTTAAATGCACATCAATAAAACAAATGGTGTTGACATCTCTTCAGCTCCATATGATTTGTTGGTATCCACCAGGTTCAACTGGCACACACACCCTCTAATTTAACTTCAATAATATTCACGTTTTTGCCAGATTATTTAGATATGTGTAATCATTCTTTCTCTTTGGGTCCAACGATATAAGCATATTTAAAATGGTCCACAAAAAGTTTTATCACTTAAGAAATATTAAACTAAAATATTTACCCATGACAGCTCTACACCCCCCCCTCAAGCAAAAAATGCAGTATATATGACCAGTTTAATACATTCAACCCTATATTCATATGAGCTACAATCAAAACAGCATTCACATATTCAAGGTGGACACAAATTAACTTATAAAGAGCAGTAATATATTAATTTCATAGTATGTGAACTAAACAATCAAACGACAGAGGTTTCCCAGAAATCTCACAGTATAATAGTGACCAGCAGAATTGCGCTGGGCCTCAACAGCCAGATTAGAAAATTAGGTCGTGGGATAGCTGGTCAACTATATGTTGTGGGGGATTAAAAGGGAACAGCTTCACCGTCGAGCCATTACTGCCGCTATGTATAACGCTACCACAATGGGGCCTTGGAAAGCTAAAGCTAATGATAAGCACACACAGCAAGCATCTTTACTGTCCTTACAACTTCGAATGAAAGACGACATAACAGGAAATTATAATCCAAAGAAAATAACAGTCTGTGTACTCGTATGAATTAAATATTTCCATCATTAGTTGTCGAGCACAGGCCCTTTGATGTCGCGTAGGGAGGGGGAATGCGTTAATGTTTCATAATGTATTTTCAACTCTTGCGTTTAGAAAAAAGGCAAATTTCCCTTCGACTGCGATTGCTTATTGACATCACAACTGTGTGCGTGTTACACTACGCATTCTGATTTACCGAACGTTTGTTACCAGCACACAACATCGCAGGGAAAAAGATTTTATAAGGACAACAATACAAAATGGCGGCGTGGAGACGGGCCCCGTGCATATCAACGTTGAGCTTACAGATGAACTTTTAATGTTTTATTTAACGAGCTCAATTTTTAGCGATCATTCAAATACACTGCCAATACAAATTTTCCATTGTAATTTATTTCTAAATTTAACACTTAAAATTGTAACCACTGATTGCGTATTGGAAATTATCTCTACTATCCACGGCTACACAACCAGTATTAGGGCTGAATGTAAACCTCCGCTAACCTTTTCAGTCTCAAACGATATAATTTAGCGTTAACAAACAAACATTACCGGACATAAGAATAAAAATAGGTCCAAAAATAAGGTCCAAAAAATATATATGTGGTGTTATTTTAAACCAACCATTACATACAAACATTAGGCTTAACTAAAACTGGCTAACCACGAAGCCAAGCTAGGCTAATGAGCGAGACAACCTCTTAACACTAGCTGGCAACAACCTATTTCTAAATAATGAAAACAATCCCTCCTAAAATATCAGTTTGTCGCGCCAAATGCTTATTGTTTTGTGCTTATAATGATGTAATTAACGGGTGTTTATGTGAACGATGAGGGGTTTTTTTTCCGGCCACTGACCTGCTCTTGTCCCGACCTGTCTCGACGTTTAATCGCAGAATGAGGTTAGCTATGCTATGGCGTAGCTTTCTAGCAAATGACCCAGCTAGCTAAGCAACGTTATCCCCTGCATAGTCAAACAGGGAAGGTCTTTGATGTAGCTAGTAGATGCTACTTTGTTAAGAATATTAAAAGTCGTATTCGTCTTACTTGCACTCCTTGTCCTTTGTTTTAAAAATAAATGAAACCAGGAAAATAAAATTATAATAGTGGCCTCGATCCTTCACGTAGGAGCCGTCAACGGCTACTGCGTGATATTGTGAGATGGTAGCCGCTAGGGACCTCTACGGAGAGGAAAAAATGCGACTCCTATTGAATAAAAAGCCGGTTAAATATAATCTTCAGTTAAAAAAGTTTATAAATTTAGTATGAAAATTTTTAACCTAAATGATTACTTATTGCTATTAGTTAAGTGGTACTAAAAATTAAGTGACAGATGCTTTGTAAACATTTTTTTGTTTACATGTCACGTTTTTTAACGCCTTCCTTTTTTTCTTAAACCTGCAATTTTAGAGAGTCCTTATTTAATTCGGATGTCGAAAATGCTGCATTATTTTGATCTAAATTTTTGATCCAAACTTGGTTGTAATTAACAGTGCATATGTATTTTTGATTCTTTTAAAAGTTACCGAGAAAAGACAAACGCAAAATTAAAAGACTATTGTGTGACACCTAATGAATGACAATAATGACATTAATCCGTTTTGATGTAGTCAGGACTGAGTAGGATTTATGCAGATAAATTGCATAATAACTGAGATTAACCGAGCCCTTAGTGAAAAAAAAAAAAGGAACACATTCATTAGAAATAATTTATTATACATATGGTACAGATGACAGCATCTTAAAATTCCATAAAATGTACATTCCGCATTATAAAAATGCATATGCAACTGAGTGCTCCATTCCAGAGAAACTAGACTTCTAACTTCTTGCTCGGTGATGATTAAATACCTTTAAACAACAGAATAGAAGTCCAGTCTGGATGACTGAGAACCTATACAAAGATATGCATAATTATACACGTTATTTAATAATATTAAAATCTCGGTCGAGTAAAGTGTAGTTCGAAAACCAAACAGCAAAAAAATGTGTGGAGTGTACTGCTCTTTCATTTGGCAATTTGAACCAGAGCGTCATGACCTTAGTACAAACTGCTAGAAGATTGTGGCTCTGACACCATTCTTTTTAAGTTGATATAAAAAGTGTGTTTATCAAATATCTGCAGCTGAAATTCCACTCTGCACTTCAGCTCACAGTAATACAACAATAAGCAATAGTGTTTCATTGGATATGCTTAAAATCCTGAGGAATCCTGGTAACAATCAACAGCACAGTAACGTCATGGGTTTCCTTTCCCTTTTTGAAAATTCATTTTTTTACATCGTAAAACTTAACCATCCCACTCACCTCCCCTCACATTCTGTCCTGCCCACCAAACAGATGAATCTTGACAAAGGAGATGGTCTCATCATAGTCCTTGTGTCCCTTCTCGTAGATGACGAAGATGAACTTGCTATCCTCAACAGAGCTGCTGTTCAGCGATGTCATGGAGGAGTAGCCACTTGGCCCTGCCCATATCTGCACAGTTTTAGCCTCCCAAGCCTGGCCATGTGTTGTTGACCAACGTAAAGTCAGGTTAACTCCTGGGATGAGAGAGAAGTTAGTATTAATGTCTATTTACCGACCTTTATTTACTAGCTTAATTCAGATTTTACTTAAAAATACACAGTTTTACGCTGTCTAATTAGACCTGAATGGTATGACAAAGCTGACTGCTTTTTTGTTCTCCTCTCTCACGGCTCTTCAGAGTGTGTGTGACTTGCAGCTCTTACTGTGATGCTCATGGGCAGGGTTGGTGAAGTACAGAACGCCATCTTTCTGCAGAGCCCCGGCTGCCACTGCAGGATCCACCAACGTGTAATCAAAGTACAGCTCATCTATGGGGAGGGTCAGTCCCCCGTCCAGGCTGCGTACCACAATGCGACACCGGCAGTGATAGTAGTTCTGGTTTCGGACATTGATAATGATGCTGCCGTCAGTCATCTCGACGGGCTTCAAAGATGCAGAGAAAGAAGATTGTTAATCGTCCTCTACTACTAAGGGCAAGATTAAGACCTCAGAAAATGAAATAATCAAATAGATCGGAGTAAGGCTCCAAAACGACCTTCACATGATGCAAATTTGGATCATAATTCGGTGTCTTTCATGTTAATTTATCACATTCAATTCATTTTTACGACTAGAAAACCACTCGGAAAGTGCAGACCTCCGCCAAGGTAACGGTAATACAATGTTACAAAACTGTGCGTTGCTTTTCACTCAAAGCCCCTTGGCTTCGATCGATGGAACATCAAAGGCCAAGTTCCTCTGGGATCCAGTACATCAACAAAATGTCATCATCTGTTTTCTTGACTGTTTCTTTAAAATCCCATAACCTGTCAGATAACCTCCTCCCTTGGTGGAGGTAATAAAGGCAGCTTACCAAGGTCACCTAGTGTAGCATTCATTAAAAGGCACAAGTGATAAATTCACTCCTAAAATGTATAAATACATAATACATTTTGTTCTCATATCACTCATATTGCACTGATATTGCACACTATTATACTGTAAATATGTTGTAAATATGTTAATACTGACGATGCTGCTGGGACAAGTCAATTTCCCATGTCTGGGATCAATAAAGTACTTCTATTCTATTCTATTCTATTCTATTCTATTCTATTCTAATAGATACATAATTCTTAAGAATAAAATGTTATCCTGGCACATTAGCGTCATGCTTGTGGAAGCAGGAGCAGTTGTACCTGGCATTCATCTGGATTGAAGTCCTGTGCCCTCTTTGGACTATTGAATGGGATGCTTTTCACCATGCCGCCATTGTACCAAGTCCGTCCGTGATCGTCGCTCAGTATGCAGAAAACTCCGTCTCCCTCCAATGTGCCATGGCCACACACCACCAACCTCCCTTTAGCCGGACTGTAACGTTTCTGCCATGCAAAGACATGAAAAATGAGGACCCGACAGAGAAAACTGGATATAGTCCCAAAATGATAATGAATACAAATAAATTACTTAAACTGGAGCATAAACAACTAAATACTTTATGTGTTACACATACTTTACTTATTGTGATCAGAAAAAAAGACCCAGTGTTGACCCTACAACAAACTGCATCACGGCACAATTTGTCTGATTTTCCCCCTCACCTGGATGCCAAAACCAGGCCCAGGGCCAAAGGGTTGGACCCCGATCTGGCTGGAGATGTTTCTGGGCCTGCTCCAGCTGAGTCCATCAGTTTCGCTCTCAACCATCATGGTGCCGACAGCCTTGGATGTGTGGAAGTGTAAGGAGTAGATGAGGATGATCAAACCCTTCTCCTCATCCACCACCACCGAGCCCAAGTTCAGGCCGTCTGGATCCTGTCCGTCGTCCACGATGAAGCTGGTCGGTGACCAGGTAGCTCCTGCAGGAATAGGAAGGTCAGGATCTGGACACATAATCTACATCCATGTAGCACCTATAAAACACATTCACCCACCCTAGGATGTCTCTTTTTTGTTACTTTCATACATAAAATCATGGTCAATATTATTTTTGACAAGAATTTGCAAGATGTTATTTTTATTGTAATGATAAAAAAAAAAAAATAGGGAAAAATCCCAAATGGATGGATGGATAGATAATTCTTATTATTCTCAGAACTGCACACAAATTGATACTTTATAAAAGACTTCTTTAAGATTATAGCTGATACTTTGATGATTCTAAAGATAAAAATGAGTGTAAATAACGACACTAAAATCACAAAAGACACAGTAATGATCTATTGTTAGTGTGCGTGTTTGTTTGCGCGTCATAGCCCTGTTTGCGCGTCATAGCCCTGCCTTTATCTGTTGACCGCCGCATCGCGATGAACTTTTGTCCCGCGTCCCCGGACGACGCCTTTCTTGCTTCTGCGAAGGCCAGCAGGCTTCCTTTGGGGGTGAAGGTGATCAGCGGGATCCTGTAAGTGTTCACCCCACCCTCGACACCGCTCACCCACAGCAGCTGCTCCTCGTACACCAGCGGGTCGATCTGTTGGGAAGATGACAGAATTCACTGATTTTTGTGTAAATACTGATTTATTTATTTATTTATGTTTGCATAAACCCCCTTTTGGACCAGGTCCAGATCAAAAACCGCTAGACTTAGGCTTCTCAAATCTGGACTAGAGGCGCGAAACATTTATTAAAACACAGTTTTGTGAAACCTGTGTTCTATTTTTGGAAATGCAAAAAAAGCACATTTCATGGGCTTTTTTTTTTTTGCATCTATTCTACCTTAGACATTTTCGCGTCTCCTATATTCGCTATTTCTGCATTTTTACAAATAGAATACAAGTTCTACTAATCTAATAGGCTGTGTCATACAAATTTAATGTCTTATCCAAAGTGCCTAATGTGTTTTCACGTCAATAAGAGGTAGTACAAATACACCGGCAATCGTCGGAGAAACAGTCACACGATGGATTTATTTTCTCTTAACTTTCACCTTAACTGCCGAATCGGAAGCCAACTTCAGCGTATGAAAAGAATACATATTATACATACATACCTTCATTTTAAATCAAACCATCGAAACTACATTTTCTGTGTAGTTTATCCCGTTGCCTTACGTTAAAATCTAACTCAAATAATCCTTAATACGATTTATTTTTGCTGTAAGTGACTTCGGAGTCTAGTGCCGACAGTTATCTGTACCTTTTCCGGATTGATGTGCAGAGCACAGAGAGGCGTCACAGCGGAGAGGAACAGCCATACAGCTGCGGATAACTGCTGCATTCCTGTCCCCATGTTCGATCTTTACCCTAACACGGTAAAAAGCTTTAAAAACAAGCTTTAAAAAAGGTCCGGAAAAAAGCTTTAAAAACAAGCGTCCAATGGAAAAACAAAAATAGGCATAAACAAAGTCACAGCTGCTCTTCTAATCTCTGAACATTGCTCTCGGCACATTCGCTTCATCTTTAGGGTCATATGACCAAAACGGATGATCACATGACTACATCGGCATATCAAAATAAAAGCCTAAATTACTAGTGGAATTATTTATACTTAAGTACAAATTCAGTGCATATATTTGTTGCTTGATTGTACCTAGTTAATTGATCATATGATGTTTTTGTTAATATTGTCTGGTCTTTTGATTAATTCTGTATATAAATAGTTTTTTGTTTTTACTTTTAAGGTATATTACTGTTATGACACGATGGTTTTAATGGAGGTTTTTTAGATTATGATATGTGGTTGGATTATAATTTAGATTTGAAAGTGATCAATAAAATGTGTATACCAAACATGATACGTCGTCATGTTTGGTATACACATTTTATTGTTTAATTTCCGATTCATCGTCATGTATTTACATCTTATTTCCTAATGGGGGCAACATAGCTCCAAAAACGCAAAACCATATTATATAACCATACAATATTTCAAAATTTAGTTGAATGGCCAGTCACTAAAGCAATTTAAAGGTTTATACGATAGGATTTTAAGGTTATGTGGCTGTCAGTGGGACTGAACTAATTTATAGGGTGCACATATTTCATGTGATTTTAATGAAAATAGTTTTATGTGCACACAATGAAAAATTTCCAGTAGAAAGAAGGCTCCTGTTCGTGTCACTGTTTTAAGGTGTTATTATGTAAAAATTTCATAGAATTTGAAACATAGTGCATTTTAAATCTGCAGCTTCACCTCATTAAACATACTGCATGCATCACCACATACATTTCACTACTGCAGGAGGAATTCAGACTTTGGCCTCTGATGCAAGCTGGCCAAATTCCAAATAAGCTTTGGCAAACTTCTGCAACAGAAAAATAAAATAGAGATTGAGCATTATTCAGAGTCTTTTAGAGTGTTGTCTGAGCTCACAACCACAAGCCAAATTCCTGTAGTCATGAGGCGTAGCTGATCTGAGTCACACACTGAGAGAGAGAGCACGAGAGAGAGACAGAGAGAGAGAGAAAGACGCAGACAGACAGACAGACAGACAGACAGACAGACAGACAGACTGCGGAAACACACTCAAATGTGAAACTTAAAATCCCCACCAAAGCCTGAATGTGCAGTGAGGCAGATTTTGTTATTTGTGAAGACTTTATCTACTTCATCGACGTGATGGACCATAATGCAATATACAGGTAAGAAAATGTTAGCGTTTTTAATTTATATGAAAAATGGGAATTTGCCAGTATTTGTTCTGTTGTCAAAAGGACTTCTTTTTACAATAAATATGATAGGGCTTATTTGAAGGAATACAGCAAGCCATTTTGTATCATACAAATACACCCCACCTTTAACCACTAAACTTTTTGAGACTAACATTCTCCTTTGATTTCAGTATTTGCAGGAAAAAGCTTTGTTTGAATAATCAAATTGGCGCTAAACACAAATTGGCGATAATTAACCTGATACAGATGCACGGTGTGGTCACAAAAACACTTATTAACTATTATTAACACGTATAGGTACAACCAAAGGAACATTCATGTTGCTGTTAAAGAGTGTTATTTTCTGGCCGTATGCAGGAAATAACAAGAGGCCAGATAGTTCTTTTTTTTAATTTTACACGGTAAGGAACTGAAAATGGTAAATAATGTAGAGAGAAGGTCTGTGTGTGAAAGCCAGCGATTCGAAAAAACCAATGAAAGTTGGGGGTGTTGAACTGCCACCACAAGTTTTCACACTTTAGCTCTGGAATGTGGCTCTGACTCAGACGGCTAAATGGGAAATGTAACAAGAGATGGTTTTATGTTTTTCTTCTTTTCTTTATACTTATCAGAGCCTTTAGTGTTCTTTTTTTCGGCTGCTAAAATGTGTTGCATGTTCTTATCCATCAGTAACAGCCTGAAAATTGCTCCGATCATTAAAAACACGGCCCTTTAACCTTCTCTTCAAACCACAGAGTCAGAAAGAGCACATGCAAAGTTACGTAACTCCTCTGGACAGAACCTGCCAACTACAACACTATAGCTTCTACAAACAGACCGGGAATCATGTCAGTGAAGTAAACCAGAGGTGGAATGTGACTGGACTTTAGTTTTCATGACTTTTTGACCTCCCTGAACCTTTTGTGTAAATCTGTTGTAGAATTAACTGAAATGAAGTAAGAGGATTTTTATATTACAATCAGGGTTAGTTTCAGATGATGAGATTTCTGCCACATTGCCCTCTGCCCTGCTCTCTCTGTCTGTCTCAGTTCTTCTATCAGTCACATGAAAGTGTGAATGTGCTATTGTGCATTATTTTATGACATTATTGCAGCCCTTGACCTAATCGATACAGGCTCACTGTCACATGAATTTTTTTCCTGCTCCGACTCTGGTAATGAAAGCAAGATGAACCTCTACCTCATAACCATTTCTTCCATAGGACGCGCTTACCTCTGTGATGATGGAGAACCTAGTGGCTCAGGGGATGGAGGAGAGTGAAGTGGACGTTCAGAGGAGTTCATCTAAAGTTCAGCCGCAGGCCAACAGCAACGGATCCAACTGGTCAAACGGTATCAGTTAATTCTTGATCTGAGTTATTTAATAATTCATGTTCTCATCTATCTTGTTTCCCTGGTTACTTAACTTTCTTGTTACTCAGCCATTGAAAAAAGGGACTTTAACTTTCTGTATTTTTTTCTTAATAGAGACCAAACAACAACCAAAATCAGTAAAAACGAAAAGAAAAACGCTTCACAATTTCATTTTATGGATAAGCTTTCGACAGAGGGTTAACATACAGACCCTGCTTTGCATTTACTGCGTGCACATTGACTCTTATTTCTGCTTGATATTTTACCTTTTTAATACAGGATACTATCTTTATTATCAGTATTATTGCATCTTCTGTTATGTCAACGTAATAGATGAATGTTTTTAACTGTTTTTATAACACACTCACTCAAACTCAGGTCAGTGTGTTTTGGCCACGCAGAGCTTTTCTGCTCTAAATCCCAGCTTTGATTTGTCTTTGTGCCGAGCGAGGTTGGAGAGCAATGGTTTCCAGGTCAGTGCGCGTACTCACATGCATATAAACTTCTATGCTGCCGGTGGGGAACCCATTATAATTTTGTTTTCTAGATTCCCGTCACAGACATGGAGGTTCCGCTGACAGCCGCTCTGGATGTTCCAGCCATCAGGCGATACATGGTTTTCAACTCGGCTGTGTTCCATTTTATTTTGGCGCCAGTACGTTTGTCCGGTCTTCCTCTTTGATGCGTTTATAACCTCGAAGGTTCAGCTTTGTTAGCATGAGCATCTAAAAGGCGAACTCAAAACTGATATATGAATATTTGAAGTGTGAATGTAATTTATCACAATTGTTAATGTTTCCAGCTGTTGGTTTATATTTAAAAGACAGTCGCCATGGTGTGTGTGTGTGTGTGTGTGTGTGTGTGCAGAGCATTGAGAAGCTCTCCTTCTGCTCCCTCAGGTGCTGTATGTGGTTCTGTGGTGCGCCCTGTTCTCCACCCTCCACCTGTACGTCAGTGTCACCGATTATTGGGTCCTCTGTCTCTGTGTCAGCCTTGTCGCCATCTTTCTCACCACCGCCATCATCTTCATCCTCCACCACAGTAACAAAGAGGTAAAAGAGTTTTTTTATATTTACCAGTTATCCAGTATAACCAAGGAAATATATTGTACTTAATTTTAAGTTTAAACACGAGAAAAAGGAGCGGGGACAATTG
The DNA here is from genome assembly GCA_015343265.1 of Pao palembangensis. Classification (NCBI taxonomy): domain Eukaryota; kingdom Metazoa; phylum Chordata; class Actinopteri; order Tetraodontiformes; family Tetraodontidae; genus Pao; species Pao palembangensis. The sequence goes on along the minus strand of CM027095.1, from coordinate 8,771,630 downwards.
TGCAGGTGAGACATGGGAGAGTAATTCGGGTTAAGGGAGAGAGGAAACTGGAGAGGGAGGGAGGGAAGACATCCACTACAGACAGAGAATAATAAAGATAATCGCAGGAAATGACAGAAAATGTCTAAAAATGTTTTGTTTTTTTTTTAAATCAAAAATTAATTTTCCCCAGCAATTATTAAAGTCGGAATTCTGAGAGGAAATAATTTGGTCAAGTTAATGCGCGTTCCACTTTTAAAGAATATAGAAAGTGCACAGATGACAGATATGAGCCTTCTCTTATTTTGCTTATCAATGAGTTTCTTCCTGACAACTATCTTCCATCAGACCAGATCCATTTGAAATAGTTTTAGGATTTCTTAATGATTCAAAGAGGACCCCCATTTCTTGTCTTTGTGGCAGATTAACATGAATTTAGATGTTCGGCTAATCCAGGTGAATGAGAGGCTGGTGAAGCACAAGCTCCTGGTGGCTGTGGCTGACTGTTTGCAGAACTGCAGTGGATATATGCAGGTAATTTTGCAATTTTTGATTTAAAAAGAAAAAAAAAAACATCCAAAAAGTATAAGCAGTATTCCAACTCTAGGTGTTTATTATGCATGAAATGCCATCTCAATGTGTGCAGAGCTTCTACTGAGGTGATTAATGACACAAGAAGCCAACATTTGATATGGGATCAATAGTTGTACCTCCCTTTGACCAGTTTGGCAGCTTCCAGAGGTCCTGATTTTTTTCATGTGTTGTCTCTCCACAGTTGTACTTTGTCTACTGGGACATGTCTTGTTGTCTGAGGACACTGACCGACTCTTTAGAGGAGCACGGCTGTGTGGCCAATGACATCCAGGTGAGCAATTCCTCCCTTTGTTCTCCTCCTCCTCCTTTATCAATCTATCTGACGTGTCCGTACGAGCGCTTCCTCAAAATCTATAACCTGATGTTGTCGAGAGGTTAATACTGACTGGTTTAGATCACATTAAGGTTTGATTACGTCATTTTTGCAGAACAAACTGAGGAAGAAAATGGCTCATCTTGTCCTGGTGAGCGAAGCAAAGGCTGACGCAACGATCACTGAGTCGGACCTGGAGCAGGGGTCAGAGGAGCACAGGCCCCTGCTGGGGGCCGAGAGTGAGCCCAGCTGCGGTAGGTCAGCAGAGCTGAAGGAGCTCAGCACCAGCTACACCCTCATCCCCGATACATCACTTCCTGCTCAGGTGAGGAGGCCTTCTGCTACTATTGTTTTATATCAAATCAGGATGTGCATACCACGTAAAAACAGCTTGTTGCGATTGTCCCATTTTCTGGACTTTAAATCAGTGTTTGCAACCTTATCAAAGTCATTCATTTTTAGAAATTTAGCTAGGCTTGCTAATTTGACATCACATCTTGGACTTTTTTTTTTTAACTATGAAAGCAGTTTCAGGAGTAGTCTCAACATAAGAAATGAAGAGCTGTACTCTTTTCTGTTTTTTTTTTTTTAAGGAGATTTCTTCCAATCGACAGTAGTGTGGCTTTCTTGTTTTACAGACCAAGGCCTACCAGCTTCTGATGACGTACAGTGCCGTTTATGTGAAGCTGCTGGTGTCTCAGAGGCTTTCGGGACCGTCGCATCACCGCCTCCGTCCCTTGAGGAATCACTGCACCACCGCCCCATTCTGCCTGTGCCAGTATATCAAAAGGAAGATCCTTCAGTAAAAAAAAAAAAAAAAAAAAAGCTGTAAAACCAGGAATTTGGTCCATGGGACCAGCTGGATTGTGTTATTTTTTAAAGACTTGACTTCTCCAACGAAAAACCAGGCATGCCAGAGCAACGTGATTTCACAGCAGGTTGCTGTTTCTCTGTGTTTTTCCCTATTTGGGAAAACCCTATCAGGGCCCTGTTTGGCCCTGATTGAGAACAAACTAAATTACAAAAAGAACGATATTTGCATTTTTGTACAAGGGACAGTAACAAGTTACCCTTGCGTCTGTTTTTCTTGCACACATTTAAAAAATGATTAGCATGACTGTATCAGAGGAATTGCTGCCTTTACTGCATTACTTATTTTATTATTTTCTCTCAATTTAGCGGGAAAAACTTTTACTCTTTTAACCCTTTGTGTCCTTGCACTTTTTTGCATGTACATTACCGTCAGTGCTTCTGTGTTCCTGGCAGCAGGCCTGGGTTATTTCCCACGTTCTTCTAGCCAATACCCATCAGTCCTGAAGCTGTGACGGAAATGACAACCCTGCGGAAGAGCTGCAGGGATGTTGCTGACACACACAGCAAGGCAGCCGGTCAGGCAAAGCCAATGCAACGGGATTTCGCAATAGTAGAAAGAGGGGTGTCAAGTGTGAGGCCGAGTTAAACGATCTCAGTGCTGCTGGGTCTCTTCAGGAGGCTAAATGACCATCTGTGGTCCTGCACACACAAGCTGGCTCTGCACCTGTCCTGCAGCTTTTACCTCAGACCTCCATCTCTTTTCCACTCGGTCCATGGGCTGAACGGACAGTAGATGATTTCCCTCACTTTAAGTAATAATAATAATTTCACTTCAATAATAACAGATGCACTCTAACATGGATGCTGATTAGAATACCGTGTGTTCACAGGAATTTTTCAAGAAAGTAAGCAGTTGACTTTTAAATGCTTCACCTGTATCATGTGTGAGAAATTCTGAAAGTCATCTACACTGCCCTCTAGAGGTAGGGATTTTTTTGGAGAATAAATTCTCAAATAATATAGAATATATGTTATACCATAGTCATTCTGGCTAGTTAGGAAAAAAAAGTTACCGTAGTTATGTAATTCCCCCCAGAAAAAGCATTCATTGTATACAGGGATTAAAGAAATGGACAAACTAAATCAGTCAATCAGTCACCGTTATGAAGAAGCGACATTCACCATTAATTCCTGTACAATTAAAAGACAATTTGGAAAAGGAGGGAGGGGGGACGAGACAAGTGGACACAAATGGAGGACACTGGGATTGCTGGGAAAATGACAACACCGGGAAGCCAACAGGAGGACAAACATAGAACTGAAACGAATAAAAGAAATAATTTACAAATGCCGTACACCTGAGGAGAAAACACCATCCTTTTTGACTCTGAGCTTTAAAAATGATTTACTGTTTCATGGGTATCACACTGCTCATGATAATTTCTTTCCCTCAGGGCAGTGCGAACAATTGCACAAACATCATTTTTTAGTCATAATGCCAGGAAATCAATTACCACAGTAACAAAGAGAAGACAATTTAGAGATTATATAAAAAAAGATTTTTGAAGCAGAATAAGAAAAGCTGAAATATATTGTATGGAGGACAGGGAAAGGAAAAACAGAGGTACAGGGAGAGAAAACGGGGCAACTATAAATAGCACCTTAGTGATGAGGGGAGGAAAGGCCACAAGAGAGGATGAGAAACTCAAGCCGCACACGTTGCTTACAACCGATGCCTTTATTTATTACTCAAACAACTGAGATTCAAAAGCAAACAATGCATGTGCAAACACGGCCAGGACCATACAAAACTGAAGAGAACCACGTGTACGCTTGTCATTTTGTCACCTCTTTGAATTAGCAGAGCCTTATTGGGACAGCAGGGACCAGTGAAGAAAAATTCAGAACACGTCGCGCAGCTGCGTTTTAACCAGCTGTGCTGCATGTTGAGGTCCTAGCTGAAAGCACAAAACAGCCTAAAAACTACAGATATGCTAGTAGCAAATTCTATCCAGGTACACGGTCACCACCAGAGCCATCTGTACAAGTATAATACTCAACAGCACTATGTGTTCCTTTTACTCTTTTTACATTGAAATGTTACTCTCAGTCATATCAGGAGCTGGCTTGTATTTATCAAACATCTAAAAATCACAGTGCCGGAGCGCTGAGTGGTCTGAAATCTATGGCAGCGTTACCTGTTAATGATATCTTTTTAAAATATTTCTGTCAACTGTTTTGGGAGGAATATTTGATATCTTAAAGTATACACAAGAATGATAAATTATTGGCCGTGTCTAGTTTGTTTAAAATGATTTTTAGGTCTGGAATATTTGTGAATAAAGTGCATTACATATTGTAATTCTTTAAATTATAACCCACCAAACTCACACACTGATTGGATCAGAGCCCAGATGAACAACATATCACAATCAATGTATATAGATGTGATGTGCTGATCTGCCTCGTCTCAACAGTTATTGTCAGTCCTTATGATCATTAATCATAAATACAAGGCCAAAGTATTTCATTAAAATGTAATGTGTACTACTTTCTGGACATGCCAGCATTGTTGTGTATTGCTTTTATTGAGGTTTAAACCAATTATCTGTAATTATAAATCATAAATTGACACGTTCTTCAGACTTTCCCAGACTTTATCAAATTTATATGATATAAAATGCTGTTCAGGACATATATATGGTATTTATTCTAACAAAAGAAATCCTTTGTTTTTAGGTATTTGATAAATACACTGCCAGATAAGTACAAGGCCAAATATAAAATACACAAGTGATAATCAATGCAATAAGTAATATCAACTATAATAACAATAACAATATACAAAGTACAGAATATACTATTGTTTCTGTCTTTTTAGATATATCTGTGAATTTGTAAAATAGGAATAATAGAGGAAAGGAGCTAGAAAGGATAGATTAATAGGTCCAATAGTCTTACAGACACATGAAATAAAAGAAAGATGGGAACCAGAGAAAGGATTTCAGAAGAGAGAGCGCTACAATAAAATATACTGTATGCATCAATGTTTTCCATCTCTCTGCTCCCTTAAACATTCATTTACATTTCTCCCATAATGTCAGCTCACGTACGTTGCAGTTCATGTGCTGCCCAGAGCTACAACTACGTTACGGAAAATACTGAACTCTGACATTTGTCGCAGTCGTGGTGCTTAGAGGAGGCATAAGAAAATGCATTTCTGAAGACAAATACTGGAAAAAGAAAACAAAGGATTAACATGCAAGGTTATTTGGTGTCTTAACTGTGATGTTGCGTTAAACTTTCATTAGAGCAGGATCTGGCTGGAGAGCTGTGCAACACAAAGCAAGGCCAATGCTCTTTAATATTTAAATAAAGTTCTCATTTTGACAGGCTTGTTTCTACATTTGGATAAAATTATGATATAATACAATTTATGAAACTGTTCCCACCAACTGCAGGGAGAAATGCTATTATTGCACTAGATGTCCATTCATGTATAATTATCATGCATTATCATGACTATGAAGCAGCTGCATCATCAGGTCAGTAAAAAGTGCACAGACATCATCAGATATTCATTTTAACTTAAGGGTTCAGGTAGCCACATGAAAGTTATGAAACACTGCAAATGAAGGTATGGATGAATACCGAATAGATAATTAAACTGCAGATTTTTGAATTAATTCATAAATGTGCATTTCAAAATGAGTGCAAAAAAGTGTTGAATACGCGTGTTAACGCTTCTTAATCAGCCGGACAGTATATATCTTGGTAATAATACAGCTTAAATAACATTGCTTAAATATGGCACTTTTTCTTTTTAAAGAACAAGTACTTGCCAGGAGAAAAAGCACATTAGACTACCCTAAAAATAATTTCTTTTGGTTTTAAACTAAAACACACTTCATCACTCACCCACATGGATTAATCAGGCTAACACAAAGAGCTGTGTTTCTCTCTTGCAGCTGATATCTGAGTATATGTGTTAGCAGCAGTATTTGATCTCATCAGGCAGCTGCTTTATTTGGCATTTGATTGGTTGTGTTTTTGGCGTCAGTGTGTGTTTGATGGCAGCAGATCGGGGTCAGAGCTGTGTGTGTAGCTGTCGTCAGAGCAGCGATGCAGCTGTAGGCTGTGTGCATGTTCGCTGCTCCTATTTCCTCTGGTCGATTAAGAGTAGTTAACTGGCTAATATTTGCAATGATTTCCCAATCTGTCTGCTGCTGTGTGTATTTACGGCTCCCAGTCGTCATCGTGGTGCTGGGAGGCGATGATGACCACCACGGTGAGGATGGTGCACAGCACAATGGAGGCGATGCCGACTGCCAGACTGATGAAGGAGAAGTTACGTGCCTCTCGGGAGGCTATTTCTGCTGTTACCATGTCTCCTCTGGCTATGGCTGTGCGCACCTACGTGAGTGAGGGAGAGTGGCGGTTGTGCAGAAAAGAGGAAAATTAGAATAAATGTTATGTAACAAGAAGATGCACAAGAGGAAGCAAGAGAGACAAAAAAACATTAGGAATGGATCAAATCCGCTGCAGCACAGCTTGAATGTGCAGATAGAAGCCATATAATGTAACATGAGCATATATATGTATATATATATATATATATAAAGAGAGAGATAATATATATACAATATATATACAACTCCGATTGGTGGGTCCATGCCTTGTCAGCTCAACTCAACTCAAATCTAACTGAGCGGGCCTAGAGGAAAAATCCATTCTACCCGGTGCGCTGACAAGGGTGCAGTTACATAATACAAACTGCTGCGTGCACGTTGGTTACCTCAGTGAAAAACAGAGCATCATGAGGTCTGAGATTCAACAGACTGAGGCCTCACATTATGAACATGCGCCTCTGTCATCAGTGGAGCAGTTCCAAACCTTTTGATCTGCGTAGAGCTATTACACCTGCCGAGATCCATTCAGTTAGCCGGCAACGTGAATTCTGTTCCAAAAAAGTTCCTTTCTCATCGCTGTCTAATTACTTGGGTGGTGGGTCAGCAAGATTATAAATGAAAGTCCCTCCAATTATTTGCCATTACCAAGATTTTTCTTTCAAGAAAGCCATCTTTGCATCTCTAAAATAGGTTTTATCATTATGTCTGAAAAGGTAAGTAGGCTTCTTAAGATAAAAATGGTGGGTAAAATGATGTATTTGCAGGTACGTTCATTAGAGTCTTGTTCAAAGTACCATAATAAGGAGACTATAAAATTAGGAGATACTGACCTGCACGGCTTTGATGATTGCAATGATGCCTGTCGGCCAGAAGCAGCAGACGGTGGTTAAAACAGCAATGGGCAGGTAGTCGTGCGGCGGTCGACGATCCATTAGGGTAATGCTTGGCGGCATTTGCATGGGATGAATCTGACCTGGTGGGATCGCTGGGTGTCCTCCACCAGCCGGCATGTAGGGCTGACCCTAAAAAAAAAGGCAAACAAGATAACAAAGAGTGGATGAACGTCAAAATATTGGATGTTGACTATCACAATTTGGGGCACATTTACAGCATAAAAGCAGGTTGATTGCCTTTGTGTGTTTTATACCAATGCAAAAGGCTGTGCAGCTGCTACAGTGCAAACAGATAAAACTGACTAGCAAATAACAGATATACTGTTGTTTTTGCAGCCTCCTTTCATTCTGCCATGTTGTTGTGCTATGTTATATCGGTGCGTGTCTGACTCACCGATGCCATAGGATACACTGGTACATAGGCTGTGCAGGGCTGCAGCTGAAGTGGGTACCCCGGGTGGATGTATCCCACAGGTGGATGAGGCATCGATCCTCCTGGACCCTGTGTCTGAACTGTGTAGCCTTGCGGGGCCCCCTGAGGTCCCAGTGGAGCACAGTGGAATTGGGTTTCCTGCAAATATCCGTCCGAGCTGGTAGGAGGAGGTGGGGGAGGGTAGCCCGGTTGGGGTGCCAGTGCAGGTATGGTGGGGTGCTGTGGCATGTTAGGGTCCTGCGGGCCGGGGAGGTATGGGGGAGGTTGCATGGGCTGACGAGCAGCGTCACTGAGACCTGAAATGATGAAGGAGAATAAGGATTAAATGGCAGTAACAATGGCAACAGAAAGCTACTACGTCTGAAAGCAGATTATTGTTGTAATCTTACAGGTTTAGTCTTTTCTCCACATGTTTAATGTCTGACCTCACTGGTGAATTTGAGTGAAATGCCTGTATCCTGGTGTTAAGAAGTTAAATTTTTTTCTGACTTCTCATGAGAACGCTCATCTTTAGGCACCGTGTTGAAAATGAGGGAAGGGACGGACTTGTTTTTAAAGTGGAGAGAAACTGGTGCGGCGATCCATGATGACACGAACATGAGGTATAGGAATGGTGATAGATGGAGGTGAAGATGGAGTGAGATGGGTCTGACAAGGCAAAACAAAGAGAGCACAAAGCTGTTGGGGAACCCAGCTGCACGAATGTCGAGGGACAGATGATGACATCTGCATGGGGACCACATGATTTACATAACCGTCACGCGCAGGAGTAGGACCAGAAAATGACAACGGGGAAAGAAGCACGAAGGCAGGGACACATTTAGAGTGTTCTGACAGCATGTAAGACGCAGCTTGACAAAACAGTACAAAGTGAATGAGTTTCTTCATCTACATTTAGAACTGCACAAAAATAAATAAATAAATACATCTGTCCAGTTAGGAATTAAGGTTTCCAATTTTCAAATCAACATTAATACACAAACAGTAAAATATATAAATCAGCAGAGACCACATTAAATACCACATTTATGCAGAAACATATTGTTGAATCAATAATGGTGGTTAGTTCACATCCTCTATAAAAAGAACTTAATAGCTCGTAAAATTCGGAAAATGATCTGAGTTGACCTGTCAAAGGTAAAAAAAAAAAACATTACTAATAAAAGTAAAATTTTATGCTGATAATATTGAATTACAATGTGAATAATCTCATTATGAAGCAGGAAAGATATCTGGAGCATGTAAACATAGAGAATTTAGAATTTATAAAAGGATAAAACCCGACATTTGCAAAAAAACATTGAAAATTATAATCATTTGATTATCATGTACAGAAAATGTAAGACTACAACATTAAAAATACTTTTCCATGAATGTGTATAACTGCTGGACCAAGAAGGCTATGGCAGATGCTTAACCAACCCTCTAAAAAAAAAAAAAAAAAAAAAAAAAAGTGACGTCATCGTACTGCTAGCCACGCTTTAAAGGCAATTATGAGAGATAAAACCATATGTATTCAAGAATGCATGAAAAACATGTAACATGTATACATGACATGTATGTACGTATCTGTCCTGTGCAACATTTTTTCAATGGTGGAATTTTTTTTTATTAATTAATTAAACTCTGTCTTCTAATTTTGCTTTGACAAGAGTGCACCTCTGTTTAGAACGTGAACTGCGACATTCAACAATGAACACGATCACTATGATAATATAGATTAAAAAAAACAAAACTGCCTGATGCACGGTGCGTGGAATAACCTTTACACCATCCTCTTTCAAAGTCCTGACACCAAACCTCTCTGCAACATCTCCGTGACACCGAGGATGATTAATTAAAGCTATTGAATACGCGTGCAAGTAAATTCGTGCGCGCACAAGACACCCACATCCTGGTCAGGATACACGGACGCAGGCCTAATGCGCAATAATGATACACAGAGAATGAAAAAAACAAACAAAAAACAAAAAAAAAAAAAAAAAAAAAAACCCGTGCACATACTGATTGTAAAGAATTTCGACAATAATAAAAAAAAAAAAAATCAGTTTCACAGGAAGGAACCAGAGCAGGCACTTGATATTCAAACACAAATTAATGATGGAAGAAACTCTCGGGTAATGTGTCCCAGTGTTTTCCTGCCCGGGCAGCACCCACAGAGCAGTGCATCATCCTACAGATGGAGGAGTGCAGTGCAGATGTCGCGGATAAAAAAAAAAAAAAAAAAAAAAAAAAAAGAGCCGTGCCCGCGTATCAGACGGTATGTTTTAAAGCCAGTCAAATTTTTACACTGAAGATTTTTTTTTTGACACTCCAATCAGACTTCAAAGGACGCGAATTTCACACAATGAAAGCCCTCACCGTGCTTTTCCGACGCCATGCCTTCAGATTTTCTGTTCTCCTTTTTGATGGGATGGATCTGAGCTCCAGCTGATGAGGGGAAAATGATCGCTCTTATTAGTTCGCGACGTTAGCCCAAACGCCCGTGATCCATCTTCCAAGATCTTTCCACTTTCCTTAAACCACGCTTGGATAATAACTCCGATTTTACTCTAAAGCGTCAATGCAGTTGCCTTCCAGCGCGTCTCTCGCTCTGTACGCTTTGGTGATGGTTCACCGCTGAGCGTTGCCTTACGTTGAATTATTCAGACACACAGTAATCAGCGTCTTAAAGCTACAGCCCGATCTCGGCATATGTACACTGCCCCTGATCAGCCCACTGCAGACTTTCCTGTTTTTACACTCAGGTTGCTTTTCTGTCAAGTCTGTTTTATAGACTCTATACGGAGAGAAAGAACTGACATTAGTTAGTGTTGTTATTTCGATTTTATTATTGTACAATAAATACAATTCATCCCCTGCCCCCCTTGATTAGAACCATTTCCTCCTTTATTGTCTTGAAATCTTCATGTAAACACAAATGTGTTTTGCAGACACATCCAAAATGTATCCAATGATCGCGTCTTTACCTCCCCCATACATTCTTACACCTTTCACACAAAGGAAAACTTGACTGCAGGCGTCGTTCGCTCCTCCGCCACTTGTCAGTGGGTGTACAGGGAGGCAGTGAAGACGATGTCCCGGCGGATGGCCAGAGAGGCCTTCTCCATCTTGCTCCCCAGGACGGAGTCTCCCACAACGCGGGCGGCCTGTCGGACCTCCTTCAGCACCTCGTCCAGGCGCTGTATGCTCCGCACCACCGTGCCTTCCTGGACGTCTGTGAGCTGGGCGATCTCTGCGAAAGGCTGTGGCGGGGGCAGAAGGAGCAAGAAATACGGTCAAACAGGCAGGGACAGGCTAGATGACCACGGAACGATGGAAGGTTTGCGTTTCACAGCAAACCAGTATTGTCCCATCTACAAATGTCTCTAAATCTCACTGAAAGGATTGATTTGGTAAACCTACCATGATGTATTAAAAAATCAAAAAAAAAAAAAAAAAAAAAAGGGAAACAATTTCCCTTTTCAAAGTCATTTTAAAGCAGAGTGCATCAACTCACCATGCCTCTGGCCCAGCAGTACACCACCTCTGTCAGGCCAAACTTGAACTGGCCGACGAACTCCTCGGCTGTTTGTGGTAGCTTACAATCCCTTTGCAGTTCTCCAATGCGCTGTGCAACTGCCAGCACCTGATTAATTCCCTGAATATTCAAAAAAAAAAAAAAAAGTTGGAAGTTGAACATGACCACGAGATTTTTCGCTTTATATGCCACCTAGAAATTCAATGTTCTTTTGCTCCTCTTCGTGTTAACATAGTGACGGGGAGACAGTTATGGTGTGTCTATGCTCCTCTTACAGGTCTGCACAGCCCTGTCATTACTAATTTAAAAGCTTTTAAAGCACTTCAATGTCTCACAGTGAGCTCAAACCACACACTGATACTATAAAAGAATGTTTGAGAGGCTGCATGAATGAATCAATAAAATAATTTAAAAAAAAGGAATGGAAAATCAAATATATTTTTTTATTTTAAAAAGTGGATGCTGCAACATGATAGGAGTAAATATGAGTGCAAAGTGTTATTTATATTTGCATACAGTTGAGGTTGGCACACGGAACAAAATATGCAAAATGTTTTAGAAAAAAAACAATTTTTTTGATTGCATTCAGTGAAATAACATATTACCTCCTGCAGTGTGTGGGTGATGTGAGGCTCCACCTGAGTGTTCTGTGTGAAAACCAAACAGGACAGCAGGGCGGCGCTCTCCTCGGGTGCCAACGGACTCAGAATGTTCTCAAAGAGCAGCTCGGTGAGAAGTAGCTCGTGGCTGCTTATCTGACAGGCCACCCGGCCTTTCAGCTGCACTGCACTGCTGCTGTCGATATACTGGAGGTGCTGCAACACCTGAGAACAGAGTGAGACTGCCATACAACTATATTTACCATAGACACAGCAGAATCACCGCTTCCTTTAGGGTGACTCTTGCCAACTCAACCTTCTGACTCTTTCTATAGCACCACAGCATGACTAATCATACTTCCAGCTTATTCTTAAAATACTAATTACCAGTGTACATATTAACATACTTATTACATAGCATGATCACTTGAGTAATTTTATCTAATCATGCTATAGGTAGATCATACACACTATTTACTGTGTTGGATTGGTTCATGTAGCCTTTGTCTTTCTGTGTGTGTCAAAATCAAAGTTTTTGTGTTGAAAATATAAATGAAATTAAAAAACAAAAATTGAATCAGCCTGACGTTAAAACATCCGATCCCCACCTTAATCCTCTGATGGTATTCAGGCAGCAGCAACAGAGACTGATCTGACACCAGGAACTGCAGTCTATTCAGCTCCTCCTGCATACTCATCCTCTCTTTAACCTGAGCAAACTGAAACACACACACACACACAAATATAACATCAGTACTGCCACAGCTGATTTCAGTGTACTTTTACACACCAAAGTGCCTTCGTCTTGGTTTCTGTCAAACTCAATTGATTAACTACCACATTAAATGAGACAGAAATCAAAACCAACAGAGGTTAAGCGACAGTCTATGGGTAATTATAGAAACTGCTCTGGTTCTTGCATTTCATCCCCTCAGTAAGGAGGGCCCATCGGGGAAAAATATACAAAGTCTGACTTCTTGTGGCAGAGTCTGATGTTATTAATATGAACCTAGAAGAAAATGATGGAGATATAAAAGAAGACCGATGCTATGATGAGATGAAAACAAGCTTCAGAAGAGAACAAACTGCCAAATAATGAATATAAAATGAAAAATTTGAAAAAGCAGAACAAACACACTGTCTCCACTTCTAAATAAATAAAAAAAATGTAAAAAAAAAAAAAAAAAAAAAAAAAAAAAAAAAACACTAAAAAGAAGAGTAATTTCTATAAAAACTGCTCCTGTGGCAATAGACACCCCCACCTGCTCTGGAAATCGAGGCGAATGGATGCACATAAACTCTTTGAGACTATCCTGTAGCACGCGAAGCCTCCTTGAAGCCTGCACCACGTCAATGCTCTTCAGCTGGAGGTCATTCACGGGATCGAGGCTTGTTAGACCACCAGGGTTGGCTTCAGCTAATCGCAAAAGCTCTTGTGTTGCCATGGAGATGGCTTGGCCAGGAGGGTCGAGCCTGAAGGTCAAGAGTGTGAAAAAGACAATGAACAGCCAGGAAGGTGACCGCTACTTAAAATAACAGTGTTAAGTGATCTGATATGAAAATATAAACTATTAAGATTCTTGAGAAAGCAGTAAGAAATACAGCTTCACAAAGGCAGTTGTGAAATTGTGAAATATTGGGTGACACCTTTTTAACGGTAGCACATCGATATTACAAATATGAAAATGTTTCTGTATAGGAACTTAATTGACATGTATTTTGTTAGTCTGTTACATTCATGCACATGTACATCTGTGCACGTGTAAAAGAAAATTGTAATGTAGTCACAATTTGAATTCAACGGAAGTTCAACAAAATACTTTGTAATTAAACTGTGAAATTAATTTTGCTCTTACAGAACCTCATCCAAATAAAAGCCATTGACCAAGTTGACTCCCGCACCTGAATCGTGGCTGTTGCCTCTTATTGTAGTTGTCGATGATCCTGTCAGGGATCACCTTGAGGGTTTTCACCGTGATAGATGTGATGTCTTCAAGCTTCAACTTCTGCACAGTGTGGCTGCAAGGGCCTGACTCACGAAAGAAACACATTTAAATGGTTTATTTCATAAATGTTGTCAGTGCAAGCACAGAAATATGTGGAGTGTGTGTGGGTGAATGATGATGATGTCTTGGTCAGCAAACCTTCAGGTATAAAAAGAGCAGTGTTGAAGAGGTGAGGGAAAGCGTCATTGTTGCCTTCTCCTTCCTCGTTGCCCTTCTCGCAGATTATCAGAGCTGTGAAGGTGCGATTCACAGAGTCACTGGACACCTGGGGGCACATTATCTTAACGTTTCAAGGCAGAGGTCAATGGGGTAGTTGTTTGCTAAATATGCTATGCTATATAAAGAAGATATTAATCCAGCCTAAAATCAGCCTAAGAAAACTGGGATTTTTTCCCACACATTGGCCCTCATTTATCAATCTTGCAAAGAACTGTGTGCAGATCTGAGCGCAAGAGTCATGGTATGAAACCACGTTAAGTGTGATTGATGAAAATTTTGTATATGGCCAATCCCAGCTTACAAATCAGTGGGTCTTGATAAATGCGGCGGCTGAAAACGATTTTTATTAACATGTTACACCCTTAAATATTCATGTTTCAGAGGCCACGCCCGCTGAAGTCAAACGTTGAGAGGAGAAACCTGAGAAGGAAACAAAACTTTTTTGAGCCGGAAGTTGATCCTCTCGAGTCTGAGGTGGAGGTTAAACAAAGACGCGCTGTTTGGAAGAATGAAAACTGGTGTTAAAGGAGCCCAGAAAAACGCTTCTCTCAATTACCACGAAAAACTTAAAACATTTCCTCCGACCAAAAAAAAAAAACATTAAAAAAAAAAAAATACAAAAAAAAAACCCAGAAATAATTACACCGAAAAACAAACCAAACATAAAGTTCTCAAGAAAAATCGTGTTATTTTTTATCAAGTAAATTTTTATCTGATTTTACATGTCTGTAAAAACAGACATGTATATTTATTTTATTTAATGGTATTCGTTTACATTTAATTCTGTACGAAATATGTGTCTGCCTGTGCTTAATGTCCAGTTTGAGGTTTGTTTAATCCTTAATTTTAGATTTTTTAAGATTTTGCTGTGCTGCACCACAAATCCGCACTGACTCTAACTTACGTACACAATGTTAGACCTGACGTGAGATTTGAGCGTCTTGTACGCTCACGTCCAGATTGATAAATGCGATCCTTGCATGAAAATGGCCACGTGCACAGTTTTCTGCCATACCTACGGTTGATAAATGAGGGCCATTGAGTATACTGAATATCACCACTAGATATCAATTATCAATGCCATTTTGTACAGCTTTTCTTTTTTTCATGAGAATGACACGTTGATATCCCTACATCTACCCACACGCACATACTCATACCTGCAGGATAACTCCAAGTGCATTGAGATGCTGTTTGTTGTTCACCACCACAACACGACCCACAGACAGAGCTTTCAGCCCATTAACCGACTCCAGAATAGCACGCTGAAGTAGAACACAGCACAGTAGAAACACCACACACCTCAAGTTGAGTTAAGGTGGTTGAATTTTTAACATTTTATATGCCTGTTAGCATGTGTTTTATACCCGGAGGGTCTCAGAGGTTGTCCGCAGTTCTGTCACTGTGTGATAGTATGCCGACAAGTCAGACAGCTGGCCCTCCGTGTCCAGAGAAGGCAAAGACGAGAGCTTATTCTTCAATTGGCTGATGCTCTTCTCATGGGCCTACATATGATAAAGAGGTGGTAGAGATGATTTGAAGAGGAATAAAGTATTTCTAACACATTTACTGGTAATGACTCAGAAATGGTGTGGACAATATGGAGGAGGAGAGGGAGACAGAATGGAAAAGTAAAATATTTATATCATATTGCTGACCTGAGTGTCCCTGTGGCTTTCAGAAAAACTCCTCCTCATCATATCTGTCACATGGAGGGCTTCGACTCGCAGCAGGTTGAGGATCATAGTGTAGGTGAGTCTGAACTGAGAGTGGAGGATGGTTGGTTTACCCTGTACCAAATCAAAAGAAGAAAGTCAACAATAAAAATGTTACATATAAATCTTCCCATTTATAACTGAAGATATATAATAAAGATGCTAATAACCACCAACTGAAACACAAATAATACCTGAAAGAGAAATAACTCTTTAAAAGGCCTGAAATTAGAGACGTACAGCCAAACTCTGCTGCACAGGTGAAGTCATGAAAGACAGTTTTATGTCACAGCTCACACAACAAGACTGAGGACAGCAACGAGGCACAAAGTAGCATCAACAAACATTTCCTATCAGACAAGACTTTCAAGACAGCCTGTTCAAGGCTCCTGTGAAGATGCAGGAAATAACAATACTGAAGACCCTAGACACAATGATTGGCTAAGGAAAGTTAATGGAGCAGATGTGGAAAACAAGGATAAGGCTGAATCCCACTTCTCCTATGTAACCCCCCCGCCCCCCCCCGCCCCCCCATGGATGCATTAGATTGTTATAATGTTATATTTTAAAATACAACTGACAATTCCAAAAATGGCTAAATATTTACATTTACATGTTGTAGTTAACAAGTTAATATCTGATAATAACAAAATATGTGTCGTTACTGTGAATTTCGTGAATTACATTTACATGCTTCCTTTTTGTCTACACTGTCAGTGTGTGTGGTATATTTTGGAAAATTTAGTCCTTCATGCTATGAAGTCCTTCCCCTTAAGCACTATCCCTTAACCTTATAAAGAATTGGGACACTCCTTGGATTGGTGTGAACACGCAAAACTAAGGGGTAAGAGGAGGGCTCAGGCCTAGAACTAGGACTGCCCTTAACTCCGATAATTTGACGATACGAGAGAAACTGAGCCTAATTAACTTGCTCAACAGTGAATGAATAATCAAAGCTTTTCCTGCAACGTCGCAAATAATCAAAAACCCAGGTTCCTCTTCCAAGACACCACAAATATTCTGCCATGCTGAAATGCTGCATCCTCAATGCTCATCATAGGAAGACGCTGCAAATATTTCAAGCCTTACCATCATCATGACATGAAGATCTGCCATCTCTTGCACTCCAGCTTTACACAGAATGATGACAGTACCAGTGGTGTCCAGACCACGCCTGCCTGCTCTACCCGCCATTTGGATGTACTCGCCTGAAAGCACAGGTCCAAAATATTAAAGAGTCAACAGGCTAAAGCTGTATTCTCCCATTGCAACTCATCAGAGATGAAATAGCTGAAACAGGTTTTATTTCATATGAAAGAGTGGCAACAGAATCAAACCTGGCAGCAGGTTTCTGAAACCGGTCCCGTCGTGTTTTCTGATGCTGTCGAACACCACGGTCCTGGCAGGCATGTTCACTCCCATTGCAAACGTCTCAGTGGCAAAAAGCACCTGACGGATAAAAAGAGATTGTAATTGTGATGTTTTATCGTCATCCAAGAAAGGCTTCCAGTTTAAGAAAAGGGAAAAATATTTGGCATAGTATATCTGGTGTGTGACCGATGATGAGCACACAAAGGTTATTTTCTTCTTTTGTCCGACTCACTTTAACAAGACCACGTGAGAAAAGCATCTCGGTGACTTCCTTCAGTATTGGCAGGATTCCACTATGATGGACTGCAATTCCCTTTTTTAACAGGTCCCGCATCAGCAAGATCTAAAAATGAATCTGACTGTTAGCATCTCCCATTGTTAGAATTGTGGATAAATGTCATTTAGCTTTATCAGCCATATTCATAGCAGACTTTATAGTAAAATTAAATGGTGGAGGTTAATAATAATATCAAATATCTTAATACTAAAACCATTTTTAATTGTAGCTGTGTATACGTGTCTTTAAATAAAAGCAATAAAACTGAAACACTACCTGAGGTAACTGTCGGTCTCCCCCTCGGAGGCGACTTAGACTCTTCTGGAAGAACGAGTGAATCTCAGCTTTCTCTACGGAGGTGGTCAGGTCCATGGAGTTTAACGATCGGGCGTTCTCATCGCAGCGTGTTCGCGAAAAGGTGAAAGCAACCACGGGTGTTTGCTGCCGCTGAGACAGGTAGTGCAAAAGGGTGAGCCACACCGCTCGGTCCTAAAGGGTTGAGAAGACAAGGTTAAAGTTACTGCGGAAAGAATTCTGAGTTTTAAAGTTTCAGTGGGAAGATTTACCTGACTTGCTGTGGTGTTTTGGGAAGTATTCTTTGTGCCAAATGATTGGGCATGCTTGCTAGTGCGCTCTTTCTTGGCATCAACAGCAGCGTAGTACCTGAAAAATACATTTCTAGAATGAAAAACAATTTGATATTAAAGTAAACAAGAAAAAAATGCAAAAACGTACGCTTTGTTAAGGAAGTTGCCTGCTGCGTCTACTAGCAAGAACATCTCTTTTTGAGTTTTGTTGCTGTTGCCAGTATACAGATAATGCTCCAAAGGTACCGGCCTCTTCATTGTGCTGATCACATAAATATGTCTCTTCTTTATACGACTAGAAATTTAAAAAAGATAAGAAATACAGCAGTGTGTAAAGTTACAAACAATTCATATTCAAAACCTTACTCTCAGTGCACCTACCCAATCCACTCACTAAACTCCAGAGCATTTGGTACTGTGGCACTCAGGAGAATGATACTGACATGATCTGGAAGCATAATCAAAACTTCTTCCCACACAACCCCTCTCTAAGGAATAACAAGTGAGTGTGAAAAACAGGAATGTAGCAATATGAATATTTCCACAATTACATAAATGATAGATGCAGAGATATTCCTGACCTCTGCATCGTTGATGTAATGGACCTCATCAAAGATGACCCACTCCAAGTCTCTGATGACCTCTGAGCCGTTGTACAGCATGGATCTGAAAGAACCAAACAAAGATGTCTACAGGATTGTCCAATTTTATTAAAATTGTGACTTACTTGTCATAATGTATACCTGAGAATCTCTGTGGTCATTATAAGACATGAGGATTCTGGACTGATCTGAACGTCACCTGTCAAGAGTCCAACATCTCCAAAGGTGTTTTTGAAGTCTCTGAACTTCTGATTGGACAAGGCTTTAATAGGAGAGGTGTAGATGGTCCTGTCACAAACAAGAGTCAAAGTTCAAACTCATGCTTTCATTTGTTTCCCCCCACTCTTCTCTCTTTTTCAGCCCAAATAAATCCAGTTGTAATGACAGATACACACCTTGTCATGTGTTTTTGGGAAAGAGCGATGGCGTATTCAGCCACCACTGTTTTGCCAGCAGATGTGTGTGCAGCTACAAACACAGAGTCGTGGTTCTCCAGCCTGAGTATGGCCTGCTTCTGGAAAACATCCAGCTCAAATGGCCACTGATCAAAAACAAGCAGACACAAATTATACTTTATAAGGAGGAACACAAGAAGCAATATGATGTAGTAAAAGAAAATGATGCTACTCCCCTGGAACGCTGGGTTGGGAATGCATTTATAGAAATCGTCGCAGGGTGAAGTTATGTTCACGGGAATCGCCCATTTTTTACTCTCCTCTGATTTTCTTTTTGTTTTTGTTGCGTCATTATTTTCTTTCTCTGCTTGAGATGTGGATAACGTACCATCCTGGAGATGAGAGATTGATTAAAGTTTGGTGGAATTATTTCACTGTTTCTGTCCCAAACTCCATTATGCAGCCTGTAAAAATGGAAAACTCAAGACTAAACACACAAACCATTTTACATAAGTTTGAACTTTGAACCTTAACATGCAGTCACAATCAACTGGACGTAGTACCTTGATTCCCAGATCTTCGAGGCTGTTGGTTCTTGGCACTTTTGGAGTGTTGTTACTTTCTTTGGCTTCCTGTTGTTCTTCCTCATACCGAAAATCAGTAATGTCATCCAAAGTGGACAGTAGGGACATGAGATTGACCTCTGCTTTGGCCACCTTAGCTTCTGCATAAATAAAGCAAATAAATAAATTACCATTTAACTCTACAATAATTGGTTTAATATAAATATCTTTTATCTTACCTTTGTCAGTAAAGTCCATTCCAGATTTAAAGCCAGGTGGGATTCTGAGCAAATCTATGACAAAGAAAATTAATACACAAATAGGTGACACAACTACAAGAAGTAATACCAATGTTTTATTATTGTAACTCAGAATTACTTCTCTCAAAGTCTGTATCCTTCTCCAAGTCAGACTTCTTCTTTATTTGGTCCAAACTTAGCTCTTCCATTCCTCCTGTAAAGAAAGTAATCAAAGAATAACACCAACAAAACAAAAACATTCCACTTGTAACTCTCAGATAATACACATATAAATTAATATAAAATTTACTGCAAAATCTTTTAAACATCTATCTCACCAGGGAGGAAAGGATAGTTGGTGTTGCTTCCATGTAGGCTCTCTGATGGAGGCCCAGGTTGGCGTTGAAATGAAAGAGAATTTTTGGCTGACAGGCCAGTGTTTTCCTGTAGCACCTAAAGATTATTGAAAAAGAAATTGCGAAATATCTGTATTGTGCAAAAAATGGCTCGCAATGACAAGAGATTATTAGTAATATTTATTCTGTCTGCCTTGTAGGCGCAGGTTACTATCCTACCAGCCCAAGCACAAAAAGGGGAATAAGCCCACAGGGCGCACACGAAAGATCCATAAACGTGCGCCTCAATGAGGTTGCGTGTAAAGTTTCAACGCTCTCAGCCGAATGGGCCCTGAAAAATTGCCAAAAAACTGAAAAAGCTCCCATTCTCGCATCCAGAGGCCCCCAAAACACTAAAACCCCAATACCTCGGGCCGTAGGTCGCACACTAATAAAACAAACACCGAAACGTGCGACTCAGTCAGACGAAAGCATTCATCTTAACAGCTATTACGATGTCTGAAAAATCCCAGAAAAAGACCCAAAAAAACTGACAGGTGCTACATGACCTCACTCATTTCTAAGTGTATGGGGGGGACGGCTGCTGAACATATATATGTGTTGAAGGTGGTTTATGGGGGTTATGTACGGTGAGCAGGCACGAGGGATGATGGCAGGGTCGGGCGAGAGCAGGAGGAACACAGTCACAATTTTGGTGGAATTGTCTAGAATTTTTAATACTATCCTATACTACTTTTTGAATTCTGTCAATCAATTCGTATTTTTGTTTTCGTCTAATTACATAATACCATCACAATGTACACATGAACTACCTCAGTGAAGTCCAGTAGCATTCCTGTGGTTGGGTCTCTAACAACAGTGAGCCCAGAGTGTAGCGGCGATGGACTGCAGCTGAGCAGGGAGCCGACATTAATTTCTCTTCGAGTCACTCTGATAAAGATAAAAACAAATGATACAGCTTCCCAAATGATCTTTGTTAACTGGAATACTATCATCAGTTTCTGCAGGAATCTATACTTCAGAAATTTCTGGAATGCCAAGTCTTTGTCGTGTATAGGAAGCCAAGAGGGATCCTGTAAAAAAAGTTTTTCCACTTCTGCCTCCAGGGTCAGGCTGGAGGGAGGAAGCCCGTGGGGCAACTGCAGAGGCAAATATCAATCCAAATAGTAGACTTAGTCAGCAAGAACAGGACTAATGAGATTTTGGTGAAAACAAGATAGGTAATAACAAAATGCTCTATGTAGAAAATTTTAAATAAAAACAGACTGCCTGATATGTATAAAAAATCATAGTTGTTAACAGATTTTGATAATATGTAATCAGCATTTATTGCTGTGATGGATATTTTGCTTATTTGTTTAATTCATAATAATGCTGAGCACTTTATAAGCAAATAAATTTGAATGCTTTAACTTATTTAACATATTTGCTTCTGACATCGAAAAGGGCAGAAGTAAACATAGTCAAAGTTAAATAAAAGAAAAGAAAATCGCAAAAAGTGACTCTTCCCTGGACCATACTGACCGTGCTTTGAGGGGGTAAAGACTGGCCAGGTATGGGGTGCGTAATAAGTTCAAACCTGCCAGAGCACCCCATCTCCAGCAGGGACAGCGGCAGGTCCATGGGGCCCGTGGGGGGAACATCTGCAGAGAAGAGAACAGAGGGGGGAAACAGCGAAGGGTTATGTTACCACACAGATTACGCCGTATTACAGATATATATAATTGAATTTGAGATTAAATTAACCATAACTCACTTATCCTATCCATTTTCCTGATCGCAAATAAATGCTAAAAGTCGGAATCGACTAATGCCGATGAGGAAGTTGCCAAGCAGTACTAGCTACCAAGCTAAGCTCAAAACTGTACGGACATGATCGGTTCCAGACCACTTCATCTCATGCGTCGACAATGCAAGATAAACGCATTGTTAATACGCAGTTTTATACTGACATAAAAAAGTCTATCTAGTTTTATTATTAAAGACGGTGGGAAAAAATAATCATGTAAAAATATCTGCGCGTGAGAACATGTTAGCGCATGCGCAGAAGTGATATGGAGCAGCTCGAATTCCGGGTGCAGATCAGGCACTGACACGCGTATCAATTTTTTTTTTTAAAAAAAGCTGATAGTTTTGGTATGATGAAGAATTTTTGCTTTTGTTGGTTTTAGATTGTGAAACTGAGCTTCCTTGATATATATATTTTTAAACAATTAACAAAATAAAAAAAAAACTCCTGACGTCATAAGTGTGCGCCAACGTTTTTGCTCTATCTTCAACATCGTTTGTATTTGGTAAGTGAATTCATTTCATAAGGTGTTGCGAGGGTGATGCACATTGTTATTACTATTATTATTATTATTATTATTACAGCGAGTTTAAAATATGTATTCTGCGTTGCCTGAAGTATACTTAATTAATGGCGAGTCGATTAGTTATTCGTATACCTATTCTCGTTGCCCTCGATGTTTATGAATTGGAATCGGGAAACCGTTGACTTTTCTTTTATACTTTCACACTACGTTTGTCTCTGTTCATTTATTTATTAGCTCATATATGTCTTCTGATAACCACGATTTATTTGTATTTAATAAAAGTGAATTGTAGCGGCATGGCCTCGTTTCCAAGTATACTAACGGAGGAAGAGGAGGCTCTGCAGAAAAAATATGCCAAACTTAAGAAAAAGGTAAGGCACGATCCATAGTTTTTATACTTTTTTGGTCACACAGCGGACAGACGTGTAATATAATAATTTGTTGTGGCAGGTGTTGAATTAATTCCTTAGCCATGTTTTGTATGACTCGAGGGATGTTTACCAAGTCATTATGTTATTATTATCTATCTTTGACAGTATTTCACCCTCAGCCATTTTTACTCACTTTTCAGAAAAAAGCCCTTCTTGCATTGAAAAAGCAGAGTTCAACTACTCAGACAAACCAGAGTGGTTTGAAACGGAGTAAGGGTATTTCATTTTTCTTTATTTGTTTTGTGTCGTGTTCACAGTAATGTGAAGTAATGTTCCTTAGAGCACATTTATTAAGAGTATATCTTAAAAATACTATCAATATGCTGTACATATATCAAATTGTACTTATTCATTTTTAACCTACATTGCAGCATTGTCAGACCAGCCCGTTGTTGACACTGCAATGGCGACTGAACAGGCAAAGATGCTAATCAAGTCAGGTGCTATTAGTGCCATTAAATCAGAGAACAAGAATTCAGGATTTAAACGTTCTCGAATGCTGGAAATCAAACTCAAGGTGAGCTGTGCTACCTGACAATTGTTTTCTTTTTTACTTGTTTCAAATGCCATATCTTATCTAACCAGGACCCTGAGAAAGGTCCTGTTCCTGCTTTTCTACCTTTCCAAAGGAGTGTCTCTGCAGATGATGAGCCAGAGGTAGGCTACAAAAACATAAAGTACCATATTTATGTAGTATATTCATTTATGATTTGAATATTATATTTTGATGTTAGTGTTCATGACAGAAGAATGCTATCTGATCCCATTCTGTTACTGTTTTTCGTCTAGTCTGCAAAAAGAGTGCACAGAAAATCTTTATATGAAAGGTAATGTCCAAAGACTATAATCAATCAGGAAATAGCCTGTCATATAAACTGATGTCATGGCCCCTGATTGCACCCACAGCTTTGTGAGTTCGAGTGACCGCTACAGAGATGAGGACGATGGAGGCAGCATGTCATCCAGTCGTGAAATGGACCGTGAACGAGAACGCGACAGAGACCTTGACAGAGAGAGAGACAGAGACCGGGACAGGGATAGAGAAAGAGACAGAGACAGGGATAGGGACAGAGAGAGAGACAGAGACCGAAGCAGAGAGCGGGATCGAGACAGAGATCGGGAGAGGGAAAGAGATGGACCGTTCAGACGTGAGTATCAGAATCTCTGTGGTCTTAGAGGCAGTATAGATTTTATATAAGAGAAAAAGACCTAAAATTGAAGGGATTTTTACTGTCTTAAGAGGCAGTGCTACAAAAAAGACATGATGGCATCTCGGAGGACACATTGTCCACCTGTTTCCATTCCACTTTTAGGGTCGGATTCCTACCCTGAGAGGAGAGGAGTGAGAAAGGGTAACACTGTGTATGTGTATGGCTCCGGGCTCACTGAAGACACTCTGCGCTCTGCCTTCTCTCAACATGGAAACATCATAGATCTCTCCATGGACAACCCTCGCAAGTAAAGAGCCATTCAGCAACAGCATTGTGACTGTACAAATGTATACTGTGCGTTTCTCCTACTACTTTGATATTTTATTTAAATCTGTGTCTTTTTCTAGTTGTGCCTTTATTACATTTGAGAGGATGGAGTCTGCAGACCAGGCTGTAGCTGAGGTTTGTATGGTCACATTAGCATATTGGAGAGTTTGGGTAACTTTTGGAGTATCATAAATTACTATGCATGTTCATGTTCTTTACTCTGTTTAATATCTACACAACCTTTTACATTTTATCTCTTCAGATAAACAGTCAGAAATATTTTTTGCAATTCAGTTTGCTGAGTGAAGTCTTGCAGTTGTGCAGATTTCATGCTTATTTGTGTTAAAGGAGAAAAAAAAAAGATCTCTACTAAAGATCTTTACTTTCCCCACAGTTGAATGGAAGCACAGTGGGAGATGTTTACATCAAAGTTAGTATTGCCAGGAAACAGCCCATGTTGGATGCTGCTACCGGCAAATCAGTGTGGGCTTCACTGGGTAGATACAAGTTCCTAACTCCTGTTTACAACCTTTCAGACTCTGAATCTTCTTACAGCCTGAAATAACATTCACCAATGTCTCTCTTCTTTCACAGCTGTCCACAACAGTACTAAAGGTTCCTACAGGGACAAGAGAAATCAAGTCGTGTACAGTGAGGATTTCTAGTGATCAAAACGAATTTTCTTTGACATTGTAACTTTTCACTTTTTATTGACATGGGAGTTGCTTATATAGTACTGCAGTTTTCTAAGTTCTAACATTGTACATACATATTAAAATACAGTAAAGCGGACTGTTATAAAAAGCTACATCTGGTATTTTTTAAACAAAAATTTACAAAAATCCTTGTCAAAGTTAAGATTTGCTACAGTCAAGATGTACAAGTTAAAATAAAAAATTGCTTAAATAGACCTCTCTCTTAAACTGACAGTGTTGGACTGATTCAACAAAGGTCTAACCAACAGGTTGACAGCATCACAAATAATGACGTTTCTTAGTGGAATGAGTATCAAGTCTGATTTTCTCTGCGGTGCAGTTAATCTGTTGTTCTGCTACATTGACGCCATAAACTAAAGAACATTGTGTCATTTCCTGGCATCGGTTTTTAAGAAATCAATGTGTTTCAATCCTGGCATGCTTTAATACAGGCAGGAAATTTAGGTTGGGCAGTCAATCATGAAAAAAATGTTAGCTTTTCAAGGGTGTGATATAGACCTAATCAAAAGATTACTTTTTGGTGACCTCAAGTCTCAATCTTTCACTGCACAACTTCAGTGACCCATACTCAATTACAGATCACATCTTTAATTAGATGCCAAGCTCAGAATAGCTGTGTGAAAGGGCAAAACACTTAATCATACTGAAGAAAGGTTCTTTGTTATCAAATATTTCATTTGAAATATCATTTTACATATACAGCAGTAGGAGATATTTAAACAGTTGTTTAATATGAATTCTACAAATCAAATTATAGCAGTTGCAAGTGTAAAGCTAGTAACATTCTGATGAACTGCTACAGTTTCCCTATTCCTGATAATAGCAATGCCAATGCACAGTAAATGGCCATTAAAAGGCAGGCCACAGTGCTTTATTGTTCAAGCCTAAATATTGTACACCTGCCCCATCTAATTCTATCAATATTTAATATATAGATTCCAGCACCCTTGTGATCCTGATTAGGAATAGGGGAAAGCACAATAGAATAGATGTATTTTCAAGGCTTTACCTTTACAACACAAAAACTAAAGCTCCTCAAAATAATTTTCAGCACTTGTTATATGATACACTGATTCACAGCAGGAGCTTTTTATTATGCTCTGGCTTATGACATATGTTCAGTAACTACAGACCCCTCCCCTTGAATTCCTTGATTGGAACCTTTTCCTCTCTCCTGTTCCTGCTGCTCATAGAGGAAGTTCTGCGCTGTCGTTTTCCCGTGCAGTTCCTTCAGGTGTCGACGTAATGCAGGTTTGTGTGCGAAGCGAGCGTGGCAGTATGCACAATGATGTGGCCGCTCACCACTGTGGAGGTTCATGTGATCTATCAGTGTTGATTTTTGAGTGAATGTCTTATAGCAAAGGGGGCACTGATGGGACTTTCCAGCACCTCGGTGCACAGCCATGTGTCGGGTAAGGTTAGCAGAGTGGTGGAAATGTTTACCGCAGCAAGGGCAGGAGTACAGTGGGTGAGCAGCGCAGGAGTGGACAGCTAATGTCTGGACTGAAGGGAACGTCATGCCACATTGCTCACAGATTACCGGCCCAGCTACACTTGATGTGGAGCCCACCACTGCCACAGACTCATCAACACCCTCATTTGCAGCCAACCCTGAACTCCCCTCACGGGTACCACTGCTGGAGTCCTCCATGCCATACTGTGTCAAACTGCTGGCAGATGTAGAGGAAGCCTTCTCTCCTTCACTCTCTCCAAAGGCCTTATCTAACTGTGGAAGATCAATTGACATGAAACCTCCTCCCTTTAGCCCCTCCTGGATGTAGTCCATTCCAAAACTCCCTCCCATCCCTGCAGCAGCCAGATACCAGAAATCCTGATGGCGGTCCATCTCTGGAGTTCTTTTCTCTTGCAGTGATGCTAACCTTCTTCTCTTAAAACCCCGCCCCTTCCCTTTGCCCATTCCCCGAACTCTTGTAATACCAATATTATCATCTGCTAGTATTAAGTTATATTCACGCTCTCCAATCGCGATGCCATCTGTCTCTGGGCAAAATGCATCATGAGGTACATCTGAGGGAGGTCCTCTCTCCTCGTTATTTCTTTGTGCTGCTTCTTTAGGGATGCAAATATTAAACTTATCATAGTCTTCCTGTTGCATCTCCTCCCCATCATCTGACACATTTACCTGTAAGAAAAATGCAGGGTCAGTAAAGCTGTCCTTTAGGGAATTTTAAAATTATACCAGTTCTAATAAACTCTGAATGACTAAGAGATCAAACCAATACAATTAAATTTAATCAGAATTTTTTTCTGATGCAACTACATTTCAGTTGTACTATGGATATATTTGATACATGCTAACATTTCCATAGCAATATGCCATACTCACAACAGTACTAACACTATTATAGGTAGCGGTTATATTTACGCAAACCTTAATATATTGCTCATCCAGCATGGGATGGCCATCTTGGTGCAAACTGTTGTCCTGGGTACACACATCTGCTGAGTGTATATCAGGACTGCGTGGCTGCACTGGGGAGTGTTCGTGTGTAGAGGGAGATGCAGAGGTAACAGAATCACTTCTTCGACTGACAATTAAAGGCTGAGACAGGTTGTCACCTGAAGCCACCTACAAAAGGAAAGATGGGTATTAAGCCATTGCTAACGTATTAAGAAACTTGCAAAAAATGCAAAGTAGGATACATGGGGATATATTTCATTTTCCGCAGTGTGTCAAGGTATCCATTTAAAAAGTATGGTTTGCACTACTAGCCTTTGATAGATTGGGGTTCTTTAGCTCCATTATTTTCTTCAGTGCTCCACGGCAACGCTCCACAATAAAATCCATCTGCAGGTAGCTAGCAGCAGTGAGGTAGTTTACAATCTCCTTGGAGTTAAACTGCAACATGCCGGTATAGCAAGACTTAAGGAGGTCACACACTACTGTGGAGCTGTAGAGCACTGACACCTGTATACATCAAAAGAAAAGCATTCAGAAATTCCATGCTGTTTAAAGTCAAGGATCACATTTCTTGACATACCTGAAGATTGGGGGAGGGATTGAGGAGGAACTGGTCCCGCAAAAATGGCGAGCAAGCAGCAAGCACTACCTTATGGCCCTTGAAAGTCTGCTTGTTGCTGGCAACAATGGTAATGTCACAGAAGTGTTGGCTGCATCTCAGTGAATTCATGTGTTTCAGGGTTGTGTCCCCATGGCCCGGTAATTGGAAACACAGTGTCTCCATCTTTAAAATAACTGTGAAAAATTTAATGTGCAAGTACTCAAAGATTTAAAGTCCATATAACACAACAATGCAATCTAAAATCAAAATAAATAACAGATCACCGTGTAGAGATGTTTACCAAGTAAGGCAACAATCTTATTCTATACTTTGCATAAATACTGTATTTACTTTCCATCAAATTTTGTATTTTAAAAGGATATACAAATTATATTGTACAAATATGTTGGCTGCCTATAAAATAAGCTCAGGTTTAAGACTAAAACATGCGCCGGTGATAGTATTTTCACTTATGATGCCGTTTTAGGATCAGATTGTGAGAATATCACCGCATATTTTCGTCATAATATGTCTACGTGGCTTATTATTGAAACAGATATAATATAATTTCGACTCAAAGGACTGACAACAATAAATAATGTGCTCCTTCCGGCCTGATGGTGCTGTTAGCTGCTTTATGTTGATAGAATTAGCAACCCGGTTCGCCAGTTAGCCTGTACTAAAGACCAGCGTTGGGCACGCAAAAAAAAAAAAAAAAAAGAAACGAAAAATAAAAAGAGAGAGCAGTAATGGTCAAACTTTGCTGTTACTCACCTCCACCTTTCCTATGGTAGCTTTGTCAAAATGACTGGGTTCATGTATTGTCGACCGAAAGCAAGGCGAGGTTCAAATTTAAAGTAGCCTGACGCTCATTTCACTTTTCTCTTCACTTTTAAAGGTGGAGACCAGTTAAACACAAACCACTACTTCTAACCTGCTGACTTTAAAATGTTTGTGTGGCAACATTCCTTCTCCATGTCCGTTTTCGTCACGAGATGAGCGCAAGCCAGGACGCTGACTCCAGATCAGTGCTTTCGAGCCAATCAGCGCGGGGGCGGGCTTAGAATAATGACGCGCTACGTTTGCTGCAGGACGTCAGGAAACATGTCGGCTTTAGAAGCAACGACAAAGGTAGTGAATCCAAATAAGCGCTAACAAAATTCACATTCGTCTATTAACTTGTTAACGTCCAGCTAAGCCTTACCGATATAACAGTCTTCAGTC
This sequence comes from Pao palembangensis, assembly GCA_015343265.1. NCBI lineage: Eukaryota > Metazoa > Chordata > Actinopteri > Tetraodontiformes > Tetraodontidae > Pao > Pao palembangensis. The sequence continues at coordinate 8,742,560 of CM027095.1, read as the reverse complement.
ACAATTAGACGTATTTTCGTTTACATAGTGAGAAGTTGTTTTTTTTGCAGCAAATCTTCCCCACTTAGCCACGTTAGCATTTTCTTGTGTTGTTACTGTACTGTCTGTAAATGTTTTTGTCTGCGCTTATTTGATTGTGTTACAATGCATATATCGTGACACGTTTTATCACGACTTTCGAGACATTATCAGTGAGTGATTAGTTCGACATGCAAATCTTTTGTTAATTCTACCGTTTTTTTTCTTCACAATCTTCCTGTTGCTATGTCAACCTGCACATTGCTGTATGGATTAAATCAGCCCTATCTGTTTGGGGGTATATCAATATAAATATACCTATTAATATACCTATTTTTACCTATTTAAGTGTTTGAATTCCCACCGTTCAGGATAATATAGTTATAACCTCATCCAGGGTTAATATTTTCCCAAATGTATGTTCTTTAACTGTGCATAGCTGGGGGTAACTTTCTTCCATCATGGAGTATTTCTCTCAGTATAGGTATTTCCTGTTCTGACCCTGTCTCTGCTCTCCATGACACACTGTCAGTCTGTCAGCAACACTCACACACTCCTGATCACATTTTTCCTCAGTCGTATTGTTTGGTGACCAACGCAATGATGCATTGCAGTAAGCGATATAATTCATTTATTTTGTTGTTTCTCTACCAGGAAATTCCTGAAGCAGATTACACTGAAACACTAGAAGAGTTATCACGTGAAAATGAAATAAAGGAAGGTTTGTCTGTGGTCATTTCTCTCATGATTGTTCATACACAAATTAACAGACCTTTTGACACTTAGTTGTATAACCTAATTGAGAACATTGGACTTCCAGATCCAGCATCCACTTCGGCTGCAAAGAAGACAGAGTCACTGGCTGATTTGCCATCAGTGTCACCCCAGCAACCCGTGAAGGACTCGGTTAGACAAGAAGGAGGCAAATTGTCACCTCCTTCTACCCTAAACAAACCCCCAGGTGAGACCGTGACTTACATAGTTCTTCCTGATGTTGCTCAAATAATTGTGAATCTTGTTTGATTTCTAATTATAATTGAAAAAGAAAACTTAAAAATTATTTTGTATTAAGTATTTGCGTATTATTTTATATATTTTCTTCTTCTCACAGGTTATGCAGCAAAGTCGCTTCCATCAACATCAGCCTCTTCATTGTCTTCCTCTTCTACATCTATAACATTATCCCCTGGAAGAGCAAAGATGAGCGTTTCTGGGCCTGCTAGCAGTAAACCCCTCCCACCACCAACTCCCTTTTCAGCCTCTTCCTGTGGTACGGCATCCTCATCTCCCTCAGTCTCTCCTGCACCTCATAAGATCCACCGTGCTCGCAAGACTATGAACAGACCTCCACCAGGACAGGTGAGACAGCTGTGTGTCACCTCAAGTTCTAAAGTAAGGCACAGTAGTTCATATTCCTTGTTGTTTTAAAGATGACAGTGTGATGTAGTGGTGGTTGAGGGTTAATGGTCTCATCGCAGTCACAGTTTAAGAATTGATTTGAGCAGAATTACTGCCAGTTTCAGCTTCAAAACACAGTAAAAATTAAGAAAAAGTAATACAATGATTACGTTTTTTTGTTGCCCCACCACACTGATCCCTTGCATGACAATTGTTGGTCATAGATGAGCCACGGTGAGGCACCTGTTCGACCTGTGGCCCCATTAGGATCCTCTGGCACTGAAACTAGTGAGTTGCCTTAAAATAACCAACATTTTCTTTTCTATATAAAATAATATAACAACTGAGGTGGAGTACATTAGTAAGCTATATAATATTCTGTCGTTATGTTGCTCTGTCATGCTTCCAATAGTTGCAAAAAGGAGAAAATTGGATAGCACATCTGCCAAATCTGAGAAGTCTGTTGAAAACAGTGAAAATGAGGTAAGATTATGTTAACGGTGAGAAGAAAAATATCTTGACCTTTTGTAATTTCATGGTTTAGTAAATTCATTTTGTCATAAAATGTTATCTTTGCTGAAGAGCACATTGATGTACCATGGCTGTATTGTCAAAATATTTTGTATACTGGAAACTGAGATTCAACTAGTTGGAAAAAACAAGCAGCATTACATCTGCATTAAAAGGACACTGCAAATCATAGTGAAAACATTGAAGGCATCACGTGGTGGAGGTAACATCCTCTTTCAGGCCTGCTTTTCTGCATCAGGGCCTGGCCAGCTTGGGACCATTGAGGGGAAGATGAATTTCCAGTATTGAAAAATTCAGTTATTTTGTGAGAATATCTGTACATCATCTTAAAGTCTGTAAAAGTTGGGTGTTGCAACGGACAAGGCTTTTATGCTTGCTTTCAGTTACGACACAAATCTTAAGAATTTCTTTTGTGTTATATTAGGCACATCATATATATATCAATACTCAGATCATCAGATCTCATTATTGACAAATTCATGCAGAATACCATGAATTTCTACAAAGTTGACACACTTTTTCTTGAAAATAGCTATATTGCATTCCAAGGCATTGAGTGTTTATATTGACTGTCTAATAAATGTCTTCTCTGTTGTCTTTTAAACAGCCTGCAAGGGTTTCAATAGATACCAGCAACAGCCCAGTGTCAAAGGAGGAAATCCAGAGTTCCAGTCCTTCGTTACAAGATTCAGAAAAGGTTTGTAGCTTTTCTGAAAGCTGATATCGCAAACAAAAGCCTATTTCTGTACATGTTAATTTTTTTTCTTTCCGTTTTGTTTTTTCTAGTCGGAAAACTGTGGAACAGAAGCAGGGCAGCGCAGTAAAGACTTTGATGGTTCAGTGGGATTATCAGACCATGTGAGTGAGGTACTTTTGCAGCAGAACTTAATGAGCTGTGGTTAAGTGGTTTAGGTATCCTTTATGTTGGCTTTCGTTTCCCCCCTGCCTAATCTGGGTCAGGGTTGCGGGGGCAACAATTTCATGGAAGTCCAAACATGAATTCTTTGAGAAGGTCTTGGATTAATGAATGCAGTGGTATTAAAAATAATGGACTCCTTCGTCGCTTCAAAGACAAATATCTAATATCAAATGTACAATTTTAATAGTTTTATAAAATTGTGAATCTGTCCTAACCATAAATTATGTTCGTAGCCACTATTTTTAATTAAAAGGTGTCTTACCACCATAAAAAATACTGGATCAGTAATGAACAATTTAATCACTTGTTTAATGCATGTTTAATTATGTTATTGTGTATAAATTCTTTTACTTATTATTAATGTTGTTAAGGTTAATCCTCTGTAGAGGTCCATTTTCGTTTAAGTCATACTTCATGTCTTTACAGAGGACACAGTCTGAATCTCAGACAGCGTCCCAGTGGAGACATGGAAGTGATGAGACTTCATGGCTGCAGTCAGGACAGGACAGTGAGAGAAACATAGCTGAGGCGGTACAGACAGTTGGAAGTGAGTGACATCACCCACTGAGCGTGCTAGAATAATAAAACTACAGGAAAAACCAACATTTTGACATTACAAAGTATTAATGTATATTCATCATTAATGTATAATTGTATATTCATCATTGCTATTCACTATGAACCAGCTATATTTTACAGAAAGATTGGTAAAATTCATTCTTTATGCTTTTGGATATAGATTTAGTTACATATTTTATCATTGGATTTTTAGTTATATCTTAAACTGTAGTCTTTTTCAACATGTGTCTAAATAACCATCAATGTTAATAGTTCATTATTTGTCCTCAGCTGGAGAGCACACGGAGTACACAGAAGTTCCCTTGAGTGATCTGGACATTGCTGCTGCTGATAGTCTCACGCTTTCTCCCCATAATGGTAAGTTTGCATTATCAGTGGCACACTGACCTGATTGAAAATGCAATCACCAAAAGTCTTCCTTAAACAAGGCAATGTGCTCTGAAAATATAGTAATATCACAATTAGTCAAAATTCTGCTGAAAAGCTCTACAATTCTACAGTAAGTGTTCAAATATTACAGTATTGACCATATGCCAATATTATATATCAACAATATTGATAAAGCTTTTGGCAATTTGATTGTTATTACAATTACATTTTGATAAATAATCATGAGTAGGGATGTCCACATTACTTTTAATTGCCTCTGAGTAGCTACCGATACCATGTCCCAATCCAATACTTTGACAGTGCAGTAAAAAAAAAAAAAATCCCAGGTTTTATTATTGTTGTTGTTATTGAAAGAACACAAATATGCATCACCATTCAGTCATACTTATAGCAACACCTACTCGTGACAAGATGTTACTTGCTTTGACGAGTACCATTAAAAAGAAGTTATGAAACTTTGTACATAGGTTGGAACAGGTGAAAAGTTCAATACTAACAGATTTGTCACTGAAATAGCACACATTTTAACTGTGCCATAGCCCAGTTTGTGTGTGAGGGCACGCTCAGCGCTGTCAGCAGGTTTACCTTTTGAAACATCAGTATCAAAACTATACCATTTTTATCACAAAATAAACAATTACCGGTACTAAGTGTATTGTCAACACTGGCTCAGTGTCTTTGGCTGAAATGACACAGTGTGATCAGAGAATTGTGCTAGGTACTAGTTTCTTGGGTGGTGAATCATGTTCGTCGTGTTAAAGGCACATTTTTCCTTCCCGCCACCTGAAATCCCCATCTTGCAGACATTGGATGTTGCTGTAGCACCACAATAAAATCACTATAAAATCCACTATAAAACATATTTTCAAATGGTGGACATTTGATTCGCTCTTCCAATGTTGCCAGCTTTTCATATGCGTTTTTCTAGCCTACAAGTGACCAGCTCATGGCTCACTGCTATTCGCATTGCCTTTAATGGTATGCCCTAGTACTAGAAGCGTCGTCACCTACTTGTTGAGAGCCCTAATGACGCGACTAGCACTTGTCACCTATGTATTGTCTATGCTCCCACTCTCAATTTTTCCGCAAATGTGTAGTGTTTACAACATGGTCGTATGGACAACGTGACGTTACATTTTTGATACATCAATGACCTGGATCTTTTCCACCCGAATCAGATCATTTAAAAATTACGTGAACAGACCTGATTTCCGATTATGTGATCGGACCGGGGACATTCCTAATCCTGAGTAACATGGATTTAGTAAATTAATTATCAATATCTTGTATATTGCAATATCCATCCATTTTCTGTACCTGCTTATCCATACTTTGGGTCGCAGGGGTCTGCTGGAGCCTATCCCAGCTGTCAAGGGGCAAGAGGCAGGGTACACCCTGGATAGGTCGCCAGCCTATCACAGGGCTAACACAAAGACAGACAAGCACTCACACCTATGGTCAATTTTAGATTGCTCAATTCACCTAACAAGCATGTTTTTGGACTGTGGGAGGAAACCGGAGTGCCCGGAGAAAACCCGGGCATGCACAGAGAGAACATGCAAACTCTACACAGAAAGGCCAGAGCCAGGATTTGAACCCCGAACCTTCTTGCTGTGAGGCGACAGTGCTAACCACTGCACCACCCTATATTGCAATATCTTGGAGAAAAAATATACAATATTGTTACATTACCTTTAACAATCAAAGTAATGTGATTTGAGAAAAAATGAATGTCTTACATAAGTCTAATCCATCCTACTTTACATGAATTCACATACAGATTAGAGTCTATTGCCCTTTTAATGTATCTTCAGTCACTAAAATCCTGTTGATTCAACATTTATAATCAAAAAGTTTATTTGTCAAATTTTTTATGCTAAAAGTACTATCACAAGGACATGTTTCTCTGGCAGAGGGAAGCGATGCAGGAGACATGGATCGGCTGGAGGAGCTCCCCCTGTGCAGCTGCAGGATGGAGGCTCCTCAAGTCGACAGCACCAGCCAACCCGTCAGCAGACAGTGTATGGCCACTGAGAGCATCAACGGAGTGGTTAGTCTCTAGTTAATCTTTGTAATACATAAAAATGTATATTTGAATTTTACAGAGTATTGTTTGGCCTTATTTTGTAGCCTTAAAATAGCAGTATTTTGTTTTGCAGCAACAGACATCTTTTTTTTTTTCTCTGTAGATGTTGACAACTGGTAATTTTCTGTTATGCAACTTTTTTGTTAGCTTAGGGCTTGTAACAGTCGAACAATAAAAGGAGAGACCATGCGGCCATCCAGCCGGGTGCCTCTCATGGTGCTCTGTGAAGTCCATCGGTCACATATGGTCCAGCATCACTGCTGTCCAGGCTGCGGGTTCTTCTGCTTGGCGGTGAGAGAGCATTCTCCCCCCCCCCATACGGTCATTCATGCAATATACATTCATCCTATACATAATCTCTTCCCATTTATACACATTGACATCTGATGCTTCTCCTTTTTTGCAGGGCACATTTCTTGAGTGCTGCCCAGACCAGCGCATAGCTCACCGTTTCCACCGGGGCTGCGTGACAGTTTTGGGCAGCGGTCGCAGCAGACCAAATGAGGGCGGCATGCTTTTCTGTCCCCACTGTGGCGAAGATGCCTCCGAGGCCCAGGAGGTCACCATTCCCTCCTTCCACTCTGCATCCTCATCCTCAACCACTGTTGTCACAATGTCAGCCTCTTCCACAACTACCCCTTCTCTTCCATCAACCCCTACAGCTCTCTCCCTTACAGCCTCAACAGGGGGGATGAAGGATGGAAAGATGCCTGAAAGACCTGTCAGGTAAAATTGGATATTAATTATAAATCATTAGCTTAATGAAATCATTTCTGATTGTATTTGCCTACATCTACATACATCATTTTTACTGCTTTTCAGTGCACGTATGCGTAGTCATGGATTGATCAGAGAGGAGGTGGAACAGCAGCAGCAGACCACACAGCCTGTAGCCTCTGCAGCAAATGTGGAGTCGTTTATCCCAGCAGAGGAGGGAGTAGACAGTGTGGGACCCTCCCTATGTTTGCCAAATGGAAAACCGATCAGCCCAAGTGCACTACCACCTGGTGCCAGCAGGGCGGCACTGCAGAAAGCCATACTTACACAGGAGAGTGAAAGGTTGGTTTTGTATTTCATTTTTAGAAGGTTTACAGCAAATTTAGTGCATTACTTCCCAGTGATTCATAGTAATTTTTGTGATTTCTGTTTCATTAAAGTTGACGATTAAAAAACATACACATGCACAAATACTGTATAATTGTGGTGCTATTACGTCTTTTAGAAATTGCTGTGGAAGCCACTTTCACAGGCTCTTTATCCACATCCACATGTGGAGAAGTCTGATTGTTTTTTCCAGTTTTATTTGCTTGAGCACTTTCAGAGGGACTCATGTAGATTTAAATGGAGACTGGCTAATCGGACCAACTCTGCTCAAATTATTGTTTGATCTTCCAGGAAGAAGAAACTGAGGTTCCATCCCCGCCAGCTTTATCCAGCTGCAAAACAGGGAGAGACACAAAGAGTCCTGCTTATGCTGAGTGAGTATAAATAATATTTGTTAACTCTCATTTACGTAATGTATCAGGCATCAGTCAAGTATTGACAACATGTTTTGTTCTTTTAGATTGATGAGTAAATAGATTTGTGTAATAAAACTGTTTGCTTATGACAGTGGAGAGCATTGATCCATCATACCAGCCTGATGCTCAGAACAGGCGTTGCGCTCTTCATGCTGCAGCGCAGAGAGGTCTTCTAGAAATTTGCTACATGCTCGTACAGGTGAGAAACAGGTGTCTATTATGGTACTAAGAGAATTTTATTTCTACTTCGCATAGTTTTATTTAAAATGTATAAATACATTCAAAGGGAAAAATTCTAAATTAGACCTAAAGCCACTGCGGTGAAGATCCATTGAGATTAAAGTGGATATTTGTTTTTGCTGACAGGCTGGTGCTAATGTGGATGCTCAGGACAAAGACCTGAGGACCCCTCTAGTGGAAGCAATCATCAACAACCACATAGAAGTGGCACGCTATCTGATCCAGAATGGGGCCCGTGTCTACCATGTTGTGAGTGTTTGTACTTATTTTAGACCACAGTGTAAAACAGGAGTTTGGCCGTTATTGAATTCAATCTACTTGTCCTGGGTCTCTAGGAAGAGGATGGATATACTGGTCTCCATCATGCAGCCAAATTGGGAAACCTAGAAATAGTGAATATGCTCCTAGAAACGGGACAAGTTGATGTAAATGCACAGGTAAAGATGATTTTTTTTTTTTCCTTGGGATAAAGGTCATTGAATAATACAGTTCAGTTGTTAATATCAATTAATTTTCAACAGGTTCTGCACTTGCTAATAAGTCTTTGTTAAATTAAGAGACACAAAAACGTAAGTCAAGATATGTCAGCTAACTATAAGACATAATCACTTGTTACACCTTGATTTCCACTGAGAATTTGATTTCTGATTTAGTATTTATGATCATTTGATTGGTGTGTTGTTTTGTAATTTGTAATTTATCAGTGATTTATTTTAATATGGTTAAACTTCTTTCATATTGGTTGGTTTCAGGACAGTGGTGGCTGGACTCCAGTCATCTGGGCTGCTGAGCACAAACACCTCGACGTGATAAAAGTGCTGCTGAACAGAGGAGCTGATGTCAACATTGCAGACAAAGTATGTATCCAGTTGTATAAATCAGGTTTGAAAAAGCCTTATTCGCTCTGCCAAAAAAACACTGTGCTTTCCAATTATTTGTTCAGCCTTCATGGGGACATTTTAAGCCTTGCCGAAATGTAAGCCAACATTTTCTAAACAACTATTTTTGTCTTTTGGTTTTACAATTTCTTTCTTTCTTTTTTTTTTTTAAGTAAACTTGGCAATACAGATTTGACAATGCAAATATATTTATTTTTTTGGCCAGTAGGTGGTAGTAAGTTTAAACAAATGTCTTTATTACTTCTATTTTTTTCAGTTAAAAATGTTTCTTGTAATTATAAAATAGAATTGCAGGTTCATGTGTTGTGGATTGAATAAGCTGTACCTCATAAAATTAGTTCAGCCCTAATGAGTTTTTCATCTGTTTGTTCATCTGATGTTTTTCAGCCCCACCAGTTTCATACAGTTGCATGAAATTATTTCAGGGTGTCATTTCAGTCTCCTGTCTCCTTAGGAGCTAAACGTGTGTCTTCATTGGGCGGCGTATGCAGGCAGTGTGGACATTGCTGAGCTGGTGTTAAATGCCGGCTGCTCTCTCAGCTCAGTTAACACGCATGGCGACACACCGCTGCACATTGCCTCCAGGGAGGGCTACTTAGAATGTGTCAGGTGAGTCATCTGTTTTTGCTTTGAAGCTACTCTGAACTCCCAGTTGGTATTGTTTTTTCCTGAATTTTCATAAGAAAGTCAAAATTCTCACATTGAAAAGAATGTAAAATAAGTCAAATTAACAGTGCAGATGGAATTTTTAAGTAAAATGAAGATAATGCTTCAGAATTTGCTTGAATATTTAGTTTGAGCAAGTTATAAATTCAGACATTCTTTGTGATCTAATGATTATCTGCTTTTCAGACTGTTCCTCTCAAGAGGTGCCGACATTGACATTATGAACAGAGAAGGAGACACTCCTCTGACCCTGGCGCGACCTGAAACACCAGTGTGGGTGGCCCTCCAAATCAACAGGAAGCTCAGGAGGGGGATATCTAATCGCTTGCATCGGACAGAAAGAATCATCTGCAGGTAGATTTTATCAGGTGTTTTTTTTTTTTTATGAAGTGTCTTTTTTTCACCAGAAATACCTTAATTTTGTTGCATATCTTCTTGAATTCTTGTTCCAGTGACATTGCACAGGGCTATGAGAATGTGCCAATCCCCTGTGTAAATGCGGTAGATGATGAAGGCTGCCCCTCAGACTATAAATATGTGTCAGAAAACTGTGAAACCTCTGCAATGAATATAGACCGTAATATTACACACCTGCAGGTAAGAACCTTGATCTGGGATGGGAGGAATTTTAATATATTTACATGTGTAAATATAAAGCACATTTTCCCTTTCACCAGTGCAATTATGTATCGGTATTTTTGCCTTTACTCAGCTATCCATTGTTTTTATTCTTAATGAAAGTGTATCATTTTCTTTCTGTCAGCACTGTAGCTGCACCGATGACTGCTCATCCAGTAACTGCCTTTGTGGTCAGCTGAGTATTCGCTGCTGGTATGACAAGGTCAGCACACGTGTTAATGGTTTGACTCCTAACCAGCAGGAGGATATTTCTTAACTTGTGTCCACTCTAGTCTTGATCCTTGTTCTTGTTATTTGTTCAACAAATACCCATATATCATTTGTTAATAATTTAATTATTCATTGTTTTAGAAATGATTGAAAGCAGTATTGAGATTTTTATATATTTGTTCTCAGGACCAGCGACTACTTCAGGAGTTCAACAAAATTGAACCTCCCCTTATATTTGAATGCAACATGGCCTGCTCCTGTCACCGAGGATGCAAGAATAGGGTGGTCCAATCAGGCATCAAGTAAGAATTAAAGTATATCTTGTTTAACAAGGCACTTTCCATGTGTGAGAGACCATTTGTGTTGTAGGTTTTAGTGAGGAGCACTTTTGGAGGTGTAGCACAGTAAAAACAATATTAAACCCAAAGTAATTTGGCATTATGCTCCTCAGGGTCCGCCTCCAGCTTTACAGGACAGAGAAGATGGGCTGGGGGGTTCGAGCTCTGCAGGATATTCCTCAGGGAAGCTTCATTTGCGAGTAAGAGTCTTTCTTCAGGAGCACGCCAGAGTGTTTATTTGCAAAGTTAGAATGGAAACGTTTCTCTGTTGTCCATGCAGATATGTCGGAGAGCTGATCTCTGACGCAGAGGCAGATGTCAGAGAAGACGACTCCTACTTGTTTGATCTGGACAACAAGGTGAGCATAACAATAAAATACTTTTATTAACATAAAAGTTAATGGGGAGTTAGAGATTTTGGCAAAAAAGTTAAATAGTCAATATGAAGCTAGTAAAATACAGCACATGCATTCATTTAAACAAAAGATTTAACCCAGGTTAAAAGTGAATCACTCACCTTTTGTTAATTGTGTCATTGTGCCAGAAAATGTTAAACCAAGCAAAGGTCACAAGAGTTTTCTTTTCAAAATATATCATTTGTTTTTTGTTGTCAAGGATGGGGAAGTGTATTGTATAGACGCTCGCTACTATGGCAACATCAGCCGCTTCATTAACCACCTGTGTGACCCCAACCTCATCCCAGTACGAGTATTCATGCTGCACCAGGACCTGAGGTTCCCTCGCATCGCCTTCTTCAGCTCTAGAGACATACTCAGTGGACAAGAGCTGGGGTAACAGCTTTACAATCAGCTCGTTTACACAGTTTGGGTTTTTTTTGATACAAAGTTTATATAAGTTTGGACATGTAGAAATAGTTCTGACACTACTTAACCCCCAACTTTCCCCTGCTGTCCCATAACTTTTCAAATTTCCAACTCCCTGCTCCATCGGACATTTCTGAACTCATCATCAAATCGAAGTCCTTAACTTGTCAGCTCGATCCCCTACCAACCTCCCTGGTTAAATCCTCACTCTCATTCCTACTCCCTCTGATATCTGCCATCATCTGGTCCTTGCTCTCTACTAGGACCATTCCTTCAGCATTCAAAATAGCAGCTGTAACCCCCATACCAAAGAAACCTAGTTCAGATCCCAATGACTTCAATAACCTTCATCCCATCTCTCATCTACCCTTTATCTCCAGAATTCTTAAGAAAATAATCGCTAACCAAGTCCACCAGCACCTTACCCTAAAAAACCTGTATGAGCCCTTCCAGTCCAGCTTTCATCCTCACCACAGCACAGAAACAGCCCTCCTTAAAATCACCAACGACCTTCTTGCTGCAGCTGATTCTGGTTCTCTCTCCATCTTCATCCTCCTTGACCTGACTGTGGCCTTTTGACACAGTGTCTCCTCCATTGTGATCACAAACACCCCCCTTAACTGGTTTCACTCCTACAGTATCTAACTGGCCGCACTCAATTCATCCAGCTACAGTCATTCAAGTCCGACCCCTTCCCAGTCACTACAGGTGTGCTCTGGGGCTCAGTCCTGGGTCCGCTTCTTTTCAACACCTACCTCCTCCCCCTTGGCCATATATTCCGTAAATTCAATGTTTAGTTTCACTGCTTTGCAGATGACGTCCAGCTCTACCTCTCCAGCAAACCAAATTCTCTCCCTCCCCACTCCCCTGGCTCCTGCTTATCCGACATAAAATTCTGGTTTACCTCACACTTTCTGAAGTTTAACAGTGATAAAACCGAAATCATTCTCATTGGCACTAAATCTACCCTTTCTAAAATGGACACCTTTTCCCTTACCATTGACAGCTCCTCGGTCTCCCCCCTCGCCCACAGGTCAAGACCCCCTCACACCACCACATCACCCCCATCCTACAGCACCTCCACTGGCTTCCAGTCAAGCAAAGAATACAGTTTAATCGTGCCTTACTCATCATGGATCGCTACTCTTCTGCCCTTTATCACCCAGGCTTTCTTTCTCATCCGGAGGAGCGTTCCTGCTATCTCTTCATGGTTTGCGTTGTGGGCTTCTCGTGCCAGGAGTGTGGCGATCCACGATGAGTAAGGCACGATTGGTACTGCAGTTTTGTCGTCGTCGAAGAACTGGAATCTTCCTCCGCAGAGCAGAAGACCGGTGTCTGGGTCTCTGACCACAGCAAGTCTGTTGAGCGCAGTGTCTGGGAAGGTTACTCCCTCTTGGGCTGCGAGGAAAAGGTCCCTGAGCGCGTCTTTGCACTCCTCCACAGTGAGTGCAGCTTCCCTGGCTCTGGTCTCAGTCTTTTGGGGTGAGGGAACTTTCCCCCCACTCGGCTTGCTTGGTGCTTTGGTCTTGGACAGTGCTCTTTTCCACACTGCGGCAGCTCTCCAGACCCAGGCAATGACTCTGTTGAGCTTGGCTAGACTGCTAAATTTGCGGATGTCAAGGATTCTACTTACTGCGAAGCCTGCTGGTCTCCAGGTGCTACCCTCCGGGTGCTCCCTTTCACCACTGCACCTCCGCGGGTTTTCACTGTGACTCTTTCCTGTCTGCACTTGGGTCAGTGCTGCTGTAAAGCATTTCCTCTGGAGCTTGCTTATGGTTTTGGCACATGCAGCGACCTCTTTGGCTGTTTTCGATGGCCATTCTACCACAGGCCGTCCCAGGAACTCCGGGCCTTTTTGCCACTTGGAGCCCTCTTCGAGGTCTTTCGGAGCTCCTCCCCTTGTCAGGAGGTCGGCGACGTTTAGCTCACCTGGGATCCACATCCAGTCCTCTACTGATGTGGATTTCTGGATATCCCCCACCCTGTTCGCGAAGAACGTCTGATATCCATAGCTTTCCCTTTGGATCGCCCCCAGTACGGTTTGGCTGTCTACCAGGTGGATCCAATGTTTGACTTGCATTCTGCTGTGCTTCTCAACGTAGTTCTTGAGCCTAACGGCAAAGACAGCACCGCAGATTTCGGCTTTTACCGGGTCTCCCTTTTGGTCCAGTGGCGTGAGCTTTGCCTTCGACTCAACTAGTCGTACTTGGATGCCTTCCTCCATCTCCCATCTAAAGTACATCACGGCGCCATAGCTTTGGTCGCTTCCGTCGGAGAACGTTATTCCCCAGGGTAATCCAACCCCATTGGCTGGCGTCAGGCTCCTGTGGAAGGTGGTTTGACTGAGGCATACGTACTCTACGAACAAGTCAATAGCTTCTTCTCTTACAACGGTTCATCCCACGTGTAACATACTGCTTTGCCTCCAGTTTCCTGGAATGCTTTCCTGACTACGATGGCTCTCTTCTGATTGGCAGGCGCCACAAGGCCTATTGGGTCATATAAGCTGGCAATCTGGCTAAGCAGCTGCCTCCTAGTCAGTGGTTTTCGGAGTTTCCGCCCTTACCTCTTCCTTCTGGAGGTTCTGGCCTAGCTTCATCTTCTTTTTCTTGCCCGAGAAGTTGATCGAGGTCATGACGTACAGCTTGTCCAAGCTGGCCAGGTACCCCACACCAAGGGCTTTATTGTCTCCTTCTTTCAATTGGTTTGGGAGGATGAATGCCTGTTCACCTGGTGTTTCTGGTTTCTCTGAAGCCTGGCCCTGCCTCCCACTTTGACCTGACCGGACCCAAGGCTTGAGGTAGAATCCACCCTCTTTCAGGATTTCTTCAACAGATTTGGTGGTTCTGTCTAGCTGGTCCAAGTTGTTATGGGAAGTTAGGATGTCATCGACATATGAATCCTCCTCAAGGATCCTACACTCCTCCTTCAAATGTGCAAACATGGGTAATCTTGCTGTTTCTCTCATGGCTAGCTGCACTATGCACCCTGCCGGCCGATCGCCAATGTTCACTCTAGTAATGGCATACTCCCCATTTCATCATCTTCATTGTCTCTCCACAGGAACCTGTGGAGGTGCATCTCCAGGTCCTCAAGCCACACGGAGTTGTACATCTTCTTAATATTGCCTAGTGCTGCATGAATTCCCCTTCTGAACCTCAGTAGCACAGCTCGGATGGGATTAAGCACATCAGGCCCTTTCAGGAGAAGATCGTTCATACTTACTCCTCTGTATCTTTGACTGCTGTTCCACACCAGCCGCACGGGTGTTGTGACTGAGTGAGGGTTTGGCACTACCAGATGGCTAACATACCATACTGGTCCATCCCAGTTGCCTAAGATCTCTTTGGTGAGTTTCTTTGCTGCCCCTCTTTCCACCATCTCGTGGACTTGGGTTGCGTATGCCACGCGCCACTCCGGTTCTTTCTTGAGTTGTCTTTCTGTCGTCCGGAAGGTGGCCTCTACCGTGTTTCTGTTATTGGGTAGGGAGGCTGGGTCCTCGATCCAGGGGTACTTTGTGTCCCAGTGAGGCTTCTGGCTGTGGGCGTCTGCTCTAGTATAGGTGAGCCCCTTTTTAATAATCTCTAGCTCTCTTTCCTCGCTTGGTGTCATCTCTTTGCCTCCTGGCTGACAGCTGCTGCACTGGCATCCCCCGCACTTGGGTTCGCAGCCCGCCCCAATGCTGTCCCATCTCCACCAGTCTAAGAACTCTCTTCCTGCAACAATGCTCTTGGTTTTGGTTCTGAAATCCTGCCTTTCAGTGATTTCTTGGTACTTCACTGCTGAGGTTTTCATTGACCGTGCAAAATGAGTTTTGGACCTGTGGAGGCCGGCTGAGTCTATCACTTCGCGGAGGTCCAGGTGTGCTCCACCAACAGTCTTTCCTAAGGGGCTGTCCCAAAGGACAAGACTTCCTACCACCTTTTCTCTTTGTGGAGCTAATTCTCCTTCATGGTGACTGATGAGAAGTTCAATATGACTGGGTCTTTGAAGGTCTTCTAGTTCAGTGTCGGGGAAGAACAAGATCTTCTCACAGTGTCTCCCATCCCCGCAGATGATGCAACCTTCCCTACTTGCGGTCTTTGTGAAGGCATACTTCCTTTCCAGGCGGACGGGATCCTTCTCCACTCTCTCGCCTACACAAAGTTGCTCCAGCCTTTGTAGAATGCTTTCCTCTCCCTTAAGGTACTCGAGGAGGCTATCAAAGTGGTTCTCAGGTGTAACCTGGTTTGAAGGTTTATTCATGAACCTAAGCCAGTCTTTCTTCAGGTCGTCAGGAAGCTTGCCCTCTATAGTTGTGATCACCAGAGCATGCTTGATGATCCCGGGGCTTCCGAGCTCAGTGAGGTCGTGCAAGGCCTTTTCTATAGCTTGGATTAGGTCAATTACTTTCCATGGCAGAAACAGTGCAGCAACTCAAGCCGATAAGAACCTCAACTAAATCCGCCTTCACCAGGCAAGCGAACCTCTTGAGCAGGGAAATGAGCAACATGACTATGCAGGAACTGCAGGAGGAGCTCAGACTCTGATTCTGCAGCGCTCGCTTCAGAACGCGGACAGCGGCTTCGGCGGCCCCGTTCCTGTGGGGAGAGTCTGCAGGGTGGATTTTCCAGCTCCTTTCTGTTCCATGCTTGGTAGCCTCGTCCTCTATCTTCGATTTTCCCGTTCGGTCCAGGTATGAGTAGAGGTCCTGGAGGACGGGCCTGGCTCCGACAAAGTTCTTTCCAGGGTCCGTCCACAGCTTCTTTGGATGACCTCGCAATGATGTAAATCGTTGATAAGCCACTAGGAAGCCTTCGGTCGACTGGTCGCTCACAAGGTCCGTGTGCATTGCCCTGGACGCCATACAGCAGAAGACGATTGCCCATACCTTAAGCTTTGTTCTCTTTTTTACTTCATCTCTCACTTCGTAAGGCCCGAATAAGTCCACGAGAAGCCCACAACACAAACCATGAAGAGACAGCAGAAACGCTCCTCCGGATGAGAAAGAAAGCCTGGGTGATAAAGGGCAGAAGAGTAACTCCTCCTGTACACCTTTAAAGCCATTCATAACCTCGCCCCTCCATATCTGTCTGACCTCCTCAACATTGCCACTCCCTTCCGCTCCCTCAGATCTTCCTCTTCAAATTCTCCTCACTGTCTCCCCTGCCCGCCTCAGCACTATGGGGAGCAGGGCCTTCAGGCACTCTGCCCCCCAGCTCTGGAATTCTCTCCCCCCAGACCTCTGAAATTTGGACTCTCTCCCACTCTTTAAATCAAAACTCAAAACTCACCTGTTTCAGACTACTTATCCCACCTAATTTTAACGGTGTCACTGATTTATTGCTTTATTGTTACTTGGACTGTTCTGTTGCTTTTATTGTTTTATTTTTAACTATGTACAGTGTCCTTGTGTGTCGTGAAAGGCGCTTACAAATTAAAGGCATTATTATTCATTATTCATTATTACTACACACTCCTGACTGACTTTGCCTTGTGTCTTAGCTTTGACTACGGCGATCGCTTCTGGGACATCAAAAGCAAGTATTTCACCTGTCAGTGTGGATCAGAAAAGTGCAAGCACTCGGCTGAGGCCATCGCCTTAGAACAGAGCAGACTGGCTCGACTGGAGGCGGGTCCTGAATCAGGAGGCGGCGACTGTGCCATAACTGTGATTGGAAACACATAAAATATTCATATTATTGGATTAACTTTTAGTCTCTCATATGCATATTGACTGTAGAAGTATACCGTGCTAGTTTTAGCATATTTGAAAAGGCCGTTTTAGATATTTTTGTTTTAACAGAATGACACTTTTAAGTGACATTTTCTTATGACTATTATTAATATCATAACAATATACAGATACAGTATCATCATTATTGTTGTTGTGCTAATAACACATTTTTACAGTCCAGAAACGGGTCCATATTTAACCCATGCGCAATACTAGCCTATTTTAGTGTCTTAAACAGTTTCTTCACTTTTGTATGTATGTTATTACATTTTGTGTAATAAATTGGCTCATGAATCAGTCTTTGTGCTCTTGTGTTTATTTCACCATTGTGTTTTTGAATTTGACCTATTAAACCTATTAAAATTCCTTTTTACATTTTCTGACACTGAAGCAACCCAGTGGATCCATTCTGATAAAAATAAACAAACAGGTGCCACTCTGCCATCAATTCCTTGAACGTAATGTAAGTTTAAAATGTCAACAAAGATAACTGTACTGGAATGATAAACATTTCTTTTTATATCTATGTATCAGTCATGAATTAGGTTACCACATATAAAACAGCACTTTATGCTGTGTATTCACTGAAGTCTGAAGAAAAACAATTGCCTGGTCTCGTATTCATCTCTCATTTTTCTCAATGTAAGACTAAAACAAGTTGCATACTCAGTCACTGTAATTACTGTTATTAGGAATGGAGTTTATTTTGTTAGTTTATTCTCATATTTATTGTTCATACAGTTATTAATTTGGGTTCGTTCAACAGCAGCTGACAATTTCTGAAACATGGCTTAAGAAATCTGTAAGTGACAACGATATTTTTATTAGTGGTTTTAACGTATATTGTTGTGATCAAACATCTGGAAGAGGTGGTGGGGTGGCAGCTTATGTGAAATCACCCTTGCATGTTGAAATATGCAATATCACATCTCTTCCTAAACAACTAAACTTGCACTAAGAATTGAACTTTCCACAAGTATCTCTTTAAATGTGGTAGGGTGCTACAGGCCACCATGTGCTTCCCCTAGTACATTAGAATCTTTAAAACAACTTTTGCTTGAGTTAGCACTATAACAGCAGCATTGAAGGTTGTAAATGATATTTGCTCAGCATCTGATAAAAAATTAAATTGTGCTTCTATTTTCATTGACCTATTTAAAGCATTTGATTCTGTAGATTATCAAATATTAATACAACGACTTGTAAACATTGGACTCTCAGAACAAGCAATTAGATGGATTTTAAATTATCTTTTTGATAGAGCTCAAAGAGTTAAATGTGGTGACCAGTGTTCAAATGAGCTGCATGTCATTTAAAGTGTACCACAAGGGTCCATTCTGGGCCCACTTCTGTTCACTATTTATATAAATGATGTGGGACAGAATGTAAAAAATGTAAATTGTCATTTTTATGCGGATGACATGATCATATATTCTTTTGCCTCATGCCATCAAGGTGAGTTTGCATCAAGCCATTGACAAATTGCAAAATGCATTTAACATTGTTTGCCACAGCTTCTCCGAACTGAAGCTCTCTCTTAATGCAAACAAAACCAAAGTGATTCTATTCTCTAGAAGTAAGATCACGCAAAATGTTCTTCGGGTTGTTACCCCTGACGGCTCAGTTATTGAAGTTGTACATGCTTTTAAATACTTGGGTGTCATAATTGATGATGGACTGTCTTTTAAACTTTATATTGACTCTCTTGTTAAAATGTTGCATCTTAAATTAGGTTTTTATTTCAGAAATAAGTTGTCTTTTTCATTCAATGTCAGGAAGAGACTTGTTGCCGCCACATTCCTTCCAATGCTGGACTATGGGGACCTTTTGTATATGCTTGGCCCAGCCCAAGCTGTGCACTCACTGGATTCAGTGTTTCACACCTCTCTGCGCTTTATAACAAACTGTAGTGCACAGACCCACCATTGTAAAATGTACTCTCGTGTTGGATGGCCTGCTTTAGCGGCCTGACGGCCACACACTGGTACAGATTTATTTATAAGGGACTTGTTGGTTTACTTCCTCCATACCTCAGTGTGTATCTTCAGTGTAGGCCTGATGGACCCCATAATTTGCATTCTCAGGACGTCTACACATTGACTGTTCCTACTGTGAAAACAGTGAGTGGAAAACTGTCTTTTCAGTACCATGCTCCAACAGACTGGAATTCTTTACAGAGAGTTTTAAAACTCTTGTGCCTAGGGCTCATTTTGACACTCTTCTGAAAGACCTGGAAATGCAATCGTCGACATGCCACTGTTTCTAACCATGTATGTAACATTTTATCTGTGTCTGTTTTACATGTGTGTTGTTTTTATGGGTTGCGTTGTTTGGGCCTCTTGGCCAGGACTCCCTTGAATAAGAGATCTTCGAATGTCAATGGGACTTTCCTGGTTAAATAAAGGTTAAATAAAAAAATTACTGGGGAGTGTAATTTCATTTATGTTTTTTTACATCGGGTATTTTAATTTCTCTTTACAATATTTTTACTTATTGTGTATGTAACTGCAGCACTGTGATGCAAGAATTTCATGCAAAGGCGAATAATGTACTCTGATTCTGATTCTGATAATAAACTCATGTCAAAGTGAAGGTCTCTCTAAAGAGAGAGTAGTTCCTTGTTTAATTCCCATTCATAATAATCAATAATTCTGATTTTTCTAAATGCAGAATTGGATTCCCATACTCAAAAATTTCATTTATAATGTAGTATTCTATGAAATAAAGAACATATTCAGCATGGCAAAACTGAAATTCAGAAAATTTCACATAAGATAGGAGATAAAAGAGGTATTAAAATTATGAATATTAGAAGTGCAAAGGTTAAAATCATAGCTCAGTTGTTTTAAATAGATCCTACTAGACTCCATCCAATCTGGCAAAACTAAAATGTAGTATCAGTGTCAGTTTCAATATATGTTGGAGATGTAATAGGAAGGCTGGAAATCTGGTGCATATGAATGAATAGCTAATGACATGTAGAATGCAATAATTCTTTTTTAAAATAAAATGTTGAGTATGCACTTGATCAAAACCCCTCATTATGTCTTTTGGGATTCCATCCATTTTCTACCGCTTATCCGGGGTCGGGTCGTGGGTGCAGCAGCCTAAGCAGAGAAGCCCAGACTTCTCTCTCTCCCCAGCCACTTTGTCTGCCTCTTCCGGGGGGATCCCGAGGCGTTCCCAAGCCAGCCGAGAGACATAGTCCCTCCAGTGTGTCCTGGGTCTTTTCTCAACATGGAGGAGGCGGGTTCTGGGTCTTTTCTCAACGCGGAGGAGCAGCGGCTCTACTCCGAGCTCCTCCCGGATGGCAGAGCTCCTCAACCTATCTCTAAGGGAGAGCTCAGCAACCCTACGAAAGAAACTCATTTCGGCTGCTTGTACCCACAATCTTGTTCTTTCGATCACTACCCAAAGCTCATGACCATAGGTGAGGGTAGGAACGAAGATCGACCGATAAATCGAGAGCTTCGCCTTTTGGCTCAGCTCTCTCTTCACCACAACGGAACGGTGCAGAGTCCACATTACTGCAGATGCTGCACCAATCCGCCTGTCGATCTCCCGCTCCATTCTTCCCACACTCGTGAACAAGACCCTGAGGTTATTGAATTCCTCCACTTGGGGCAGGATCTCCTCCCCGACCCGGAGAAGGCATTCCAGTTTTTTCCAGCTGAGAAACCATGGCCTCAGATTTGGAGGCGCTGATTCTCATCCCAGCCCCTTCATACTCGGTTGCGAATAGATCCAGCGATAGCTGGAGGTCACGGATTGATGACGCCAACAGGACCACATCATCTGCAAAAAGCAGAGACCCGATCCTGAGGCCACCAAACTGGACCCCCTCAACACCACGGCTGCGCCTAGAAATTCTGTCCATAGAGGATGAAGAGAATCTGTGACAAAGGGCAGCCCTGGCGGAGTCCAACCCTCACTGGAAACGAGTTCGACTTACTACCGGCAATGCAGACCAAGCTCTGGCACCGGTCAAACAGGGAGCGGACAACCCGTATCAGGGAGCCCAACACCCCATACTCCCGGAGAACCCCCCACCGGACTCCCCAGGGTACACGGTCGAATGCCTTCTCCAAATCCACAAAACACATGTGGACTGGTTGGGTAAACTCCCAAGCATCCTTGAGGACCCTGCTGAGGGTATAGAGCTGGTCCACAGTTCCACGTCCAGGATGAAAATCGCACTGCTTTGCCTGAATCTGAGGTTTGACTATCCGGTGGACCCTCCTCTCCAGTACCCCTGAATAGACCTTGCCAGGGAGGCTGAGGAGTGTGATCCCCATGTAGTTGGAACACATCCTCTGGTCCATCCCGGTCTGCCAATCCAGTGGCACCGTCCCCGATGTCCACACAATGTTGCAGAGTCGTATCCACCCTACAACATCCAGAGCCCTAAGGATCTCTGGGTGGATCTCATCCACCCCCGGGGTGCAGCCACCAAGGAGCTTCTTAACAACCTCGGCAGCCTCAGCCCCACAGATACGAGAGCCCATCCCCGACTCCCCAGGCCCTGATTCCTCACTGTGAGTGTCTGTGGGATTAAGGAGGTCTTCGAAATATTCCTTCCACCAATCCACAACGTCCTGAGTCGAAGTCAGCATCACACCATCTCCACTGTACACAGTGTTGACAATGCACTGCTTTCCCCTCCTCAGGCGCCGGATGGTGGTCCAGAACCTTTTCGAAGCCGTCCGGAAGTCGTTCTCAATGGCTTCCCCGAACTCTTCCCACACCTGGATCTTTGCCTCGGCAACCGCCGCAGCCACACTCCACTTGGCCTGCTGGTACCCGTCTGCTGCCTCAGGAGTCCCACAGGCCAAAAAGGACCGGTACGACTCCTTCTTCAGCTTGACGGCATCCCTCACCGCCGGTGTCCACCAGCGGGTTCGGGTATTGCCGCCACGACAGGCACCGACCACCTTGCGGCCACAGCACCGGTCGACTGCCTCAACAATGGAGGCGCGGAAGATGGTCCATTCAAACTCAATATCCCCCACCTCCTCCGGGACATGGTTCACGCTCTCCCGGAGGTGGGAATTGAAGCTCCTTCTGACAGGAAACTCTGCCAGGTGTTCCCGACAGACCCTCACAATATGTTTGGGTCTGTCGGGTCTGTTCGGCATCCTCCCCCGCCATCGGAGCCAACTGTGATCGGTTGACAGCTTTGCCCCTCTCTTCACCCGAGTGTCCAGGACATGCGGCCGCAAATCCGAAGACACGACCAAAAAGTCGATCATCAAACTGCAGCCTAAGGTGTCCTGGTGCCAAGTGCACATATGGGCACCTTTATGCCTGAACATGGTGTTTGTTATGGACAATCTGTGACAAGCACAGAAGTCCAACAACAGAACACGACTCGGGTTCAGATTGGGAGGACATTCTTCCTGATCACGCCCCTCCAGGTCTCACTGTCGCTGCCGACGTGAGCATTGAAGTCACCCAGGAGGACGAGGGAACCTCCAGAAGCAGCACTCTCTAGAACTCCCTCTAAGGGTGGATACGGTGAACTGCTGTTTGGGCCGTCCGTCCCCTCACCCGTCCCCTCACCCAAAGGCGGAGGGAGGCTACCCCCTCGCTCACCGGGGTAAACTCCAACTTACAGGCACCGAGTCGGGCGGGCAACAAGAATCGCCACTCCTGCCCACTGCCTCTCCCCATCGGCAACTCCAGAGTGGAAGAGAGTCCAACCCCTCTCGAGAAGGCTGGTTCTGGAGCCCTTGTTATGCATCGAGGTGAGGCCGACTATATCTAATCGGAACTTCTCAACCTCTCGCACCCGCTCAGGCTCCTTTCCCATCAGAGAGGTGACGTTCTACGCCCCTAGAGCTAGCTTCTGCAGCCGGGGATTGGACCGCCAAGGTCCCCACCTTCGGCCGCCACCCAAATCACACTGCACCCGGCCCCTCTGGCCCCTCCTGCAGGTGGTGAGCCCACGGGAAGGGGGTCCCACGTTATCTCTTCGGGCTGTGCCCCAAAGGCCCGGCCACCAGGCCTGGCTTGAGGAGGGGGCCCTGGTGACCCGCGTTTGGGCAACAGAAACTCGAGACCAACTAACTCATACATCATAAGGGGATTTGTGGGCTGCACTTTGTCTGGTCCCTCACCTAGGACCTGTTTGCCATGGGTGGCCTTATCAGGGGCATAAAGCCCCAGACAACTGAGCTCCTAGGATCATTGGGTCACGCAAACCCCTCCACCACGACAAGGTGGCAGCCCAGTAGAGGTACTATATCTTTACTTTCCTGTAACCACAACATTAAGTTTCCCCACACAACCTCAGAGTTGTGAATAAAACCTAAAACAAACAAAAACCCAAAACAGTTGACTCCTCTTGTACATAGCCCACCCATAACCTGTTGATCAGAAGAATTCAGACCTGTCCGTGCACTCTGATTCTCTAACCGGGTGAGGTGAACTGTACCTTTCATTATTACCTCCTACTCCCTCTAATGATATATTTTTATTAGGTTGACATAATAAGCCCATAATTTTCGAAAGAAGTACACCAATCTTGGTATTATAACAATATTGTGTGAAGTAAAATTACTGGAGTGTAATTAGTAGTACAAATCTAGTAGATAATGTGCCTGGATTGCCGGAAATTCTAATGAAAACATTCCAATTTTTTTCTAAATAATCTTTACGATTGTTTTCTTTTCTTGTTTAAATAACCGAAAACGCAAACGTAACCTGGTTCAAAATACCTCAAAGCTAATTTCACATTTTAGGTTCAGGAATAGTTTCAGTAATGGCTTACGAGTGACTCCTCCTGTCAGTAAACGAGCTTTGTTAGAAGGACCGCGTCCCTGAACAGGTGCACTCGTGTCGTCCCCGCCTAGTTACAGGAAGAAGAAAAGAAAAAAGATTTCTCAACTTAATTACTGAGTCTGTTTTAGTCGCGAATGTGCACCGTGTTTAAGCAGTTAGAACTCCTAATTTATTCAGTTTTAAGTAATTTAACTTCATAGCCTTTTCATCCAGAAACGATAGAAAGTAGAGCTGGTGGAATAATGGGGAAAAAACAGCAAACAAATGCGGATTCTGAGTACGGTGAGTTGTCATTTCCCGTTACCTGGTTTACGTTATATCAGATATTTAACATTATATTAGTTTACTTAATCTCAACAGTGGCTTTATAAATTGAGGACAGTTTGTTACATTGGTGCTGCTGTTTTTCATGATTTACATCGATCACGAAATTTGTGTCCGAATCATATGATATCATATGTTGTGTGTGTGTGTGTGTGTGTGTTTTTAAGTGTGACAGTTCTTCTTTTTGTTTTAATAAAACGATTAGGAGGGGATTTTTGTTTGATTTTAGTAGAACTGTACCTGTGCCTTCCCACAAGGCCTCAAACTGGGTCCTTGATGTGTTTTCCAATCAATTGACAGCTGTATTGGAAGAGTACCTTGTAATTGTACACTAAATCAGCTTATCAGATCCTGCTTTCATACTAATGACAAGCAATCATTATATTCGTTTAGCCTGTGTAACGGGGCACACCGGTTACACCTGTTTTTATTAATAGAAGGTGCAATGGTTATTATTGGCTAAACTGATTGTTAAACTCAAAGTTCACACCTAAATATTACCTTCGGAAGGCACAGATGAGGAAGACTGAAGAGAATTTCTCTATGAGTATAGTAGTCTGATGTGATTATCAGTGCTGTGCCGTGCGCTCGACAGATCTCTTGTTTCATCCTAGTTGACTCTGGGAATGTTGATAGATTGATGAAGTCACAAGGTTGTTGATGGTGTGTGATCTTTTGTAAGGCTTTGTAAATAAACCCTCCCTGGAAGTAAATATCACTTTGGATTTGATACCTCTTCAATAACCAAATACCATATGGAAACCCTGTAGCGTCACCTGACGATAGAAGAAGTCTTAAAGCTGATAGACCTCTCACAAATGACTGTTTCAGCTGCTCCTGTCTACATGACTGTTTCAGCGCTCCTGTTTTTGGATGTGAATATGATGGAGTTTCGTAGTTCACTCGGCCAGTTGTATCCCAATCAAAATAGAGTTTGACATTCTGTTGTACAACCTTTTAGTTTCTTTTTATTTTAAACAGGCTGAGGTTTCAAAATTCAAATAAATGTAGACACACTGGATTGGGGAATAAATACCTCACTGTTGCAAATAACTGACCAGCTGTTTTGTTAAATGACAAAGGTGGGAATACTTGTTCTATAAAATTACAAGCTGAATATTGTTTGGAGTGCGATATAGAATATAGTAAAATATAATGTGGCTACAGTAAATATTTTATGTTGGAGGGCGGAAATTTAAGTAAAATCAATAAAACAACGTAGGTTGAGATTTGTCCTTCTCTTGATGATTATTAAGGTATTCTAGTGCCATCTAGGTTTTAAGCATTGCACACTTATCGAATTCACCACTTCTTATGGTTTGCCTAATGTAGTAAATGCATACAAAGCTGTAACTTCAATTACAGCTTCAGTTACAGACTACAGTTAGACTTTTATTTAACTGCCAACATGTTTGGCAGTTAAATAAAAGATTTACTCTAGTCTCTGCATCTAAGATGCTGTAAATTCAGACTGTAAAGAGCTGAAGTTAGTCTATGGTTCAATGTTTAAAGGTGGAAAAATATAATATTCCACCAGTTTTTACAAAAACATAAAAGGAATTTGTAATGCGGTAATGCTTCATTTTCACCAAGCAGTTCCCATATTTCTCTTTACCCTGAACACAGCAGAATCTTTGTAGTCATGAAATCCGACACTCGCACCATTACAGAGGCTGTTTAACAGGTTTCTTGGTGGAGAAAATTTCGTGTGGTCTTTTTTAAATCTATTTCTCCAAAGAAGGGTTAGGAAACATCAGTGTGGATATTAGTATTGTCAAAAACAAACAAACAAACAAAATGTTAATTTCAGGCAAGATTTGTTAGTTTGTTTTCAGATTTCTCTACATCATTTGTTTTAAATGTTAACTACCTGTAAGTGTGACTTCAAACATCCTGCTCAAAGATTTGCATCCTGCTCAGCACTTGTTCTCTCCCATTCAAATTACTGGAGTTGATTTTACCTTACATAAACAGTCTGCACTCTATGATGAGGGTTCTCTTAGGCCTGAATTCAATTAATTCAGCCACCCACCAACCAAATTAACCTTTCAGAATGGAAATTAATGAACACTTTATAACACAATTTTATAACCTTGTGCAGAACATTGTCACAGCTCCCTAATGGTTTTATCTGCATCATTATTCAAATACTGGTTTGCAGCTTAGTTTTGATAGTACAGTGTTGTCCAACTCTTTCATTCCCCCACCTGACATTTTGTAGTCAGAAGCCTCTTCATAGACACACAACAAACCTGCATGGATTTTGTCAAAACAATACGTATTGAACGTACTTTCCTTAATTCTGGTGTCATGTTTGGGAGGAACCAGGCACCAGTCAATACCATCAAAATAATCTGATTATTTTTTTAATTTAATTTTAGTAAAAACTGCAACATAACAGAGTATGTAAACTTTCTGACTGCTATGTATTTTCACCAGATACCAGTCCTGCTTACTCATCTTTAGAGTCGTCCAAGCAGAATTGTGTTTAATTTGCCTGAGTGGATATTGCAGTGAATGCTCCTTTTGCCATGTTTCCTTAAAACATTTACTTTTAAAATGATGACATGTGCCTCCTCTTTATTGCGTATTTAAATCGTATTCAAATAACTGCTGCTAGCGCTGCTCCTCAATCTGACATTTTTTTATAATGTCTCATCCATTATTCCACATCAAATAGTTTAAATGTAATACACAAAAACGAACAAAGGTCTTGTGAAATGAGTTACACTGGATTTTGTTGCTTTTTTACACTGGCAATATTTCAGTCTGTTCCAGGAAACAATACATTTATGTGCATGGGTGTGTGTGTTCAGTTACTGTTGATATTTGTGACTAACAAACTCATGAAAGTCTGTAGTTCTCATTTTCTCCTGTCATGTCTTAACACATTGTGTATGCTGTCATTCCCTTCTTTTTGTGCACGTATTAATCTCTTTACCCTTAACCTGGCTAATGCCACGTGTAATGATTGCACTGTTCAGGAACCCTGTTAATGTTCACAAACCAAGTAGTCTCGTTAATGTGGGGAGAAAAGCCTGAAAATAACAGGATTGATTGTATAAAAAAAAAAAAACCAAAACATCTCTGATTGTTTAGAGCTGTAGATTACACTGACTAAACTAACTGTGAATGACTGTTTTTCCTGCAGGTGAACCTGCTCAGTTTGACCCAGCATTCAATGGACCCATTAAGAAAAGGTGAATTTGTTTATTGGCTCTGCACTTTGACTGTGTGACTGTTTGGACATTTGTCACCTCTGAGGGGAACATACCAGCAAAACCAGCCCATCCCGCACAAGTAAACCTGTTTCTCCCTCTCTCCTTCAACAGAGGCTGTACTGATATCATTTGCTGTGTCCTGTTCATCGCAGTCATCCTGGGCTATATAGCAGTTGGCATTTTAGGTGAGAAAAATCAGAACTATTAACTTGCACATTTTTTTCACCTTCTTTAGGTTGTATTTTAGGGCAAATAATTAAAATAATTCAAAAAATAATGCAAAAAAACATCAGCTATTACTAGTAGTAGGTTAAGGAACTAATGGGCTAAGACCCAGTCAGACACTCTTTATTGTTGTTATCAAACTCATTCCAACTCTGGGTCAGCTCTCTTATCTTAGGTCAACAGAGGGCTGATAGGTGTGTCAAATTATTGCAAATAACCAGCTGCAGCCAATGCCAATCAGTCCAGATTGGTTGGGTAGTGCTGGAAGCTGAATTTAGTTCACATTGGTAAAACAGATTTATGATGATATTAGTTTTTAAACTTGCAGGAGGGGAAATGTAATGCGTCTGAGGTTGTTCATCTGTCATGGCTAAGTGTCTGACAATGTACAAAGGGCATTATGCAGTTTATTAAATACTAGGAAAAAAAATTCTCTGCTATTATAGTGTCTTGGAAAGATTGTGTCAGTACTGGCTTTGCAGCACGGCCGCTCAAATTTTTTGGAATTATTGATTTATAGCTGCTGATGACGTTTCTAGGGCCGGGTTTCTAGAGCCTATTAAAATAGGCTTGCCTGATAAACCTTGGACTATAACTCATGAAATACTGTATCTAGGTCCCATGATCAGCTGTAAAAAATGTTATGAGGATGTAATAATGTTGGTGTGCCACGATCGGAAAATTCAAACTGTCATTTACTGTTGAGAGAATGTTGGTCGGAAATATCAACAACAAATTACAAATTATCCAAAATCAAGTCGGCAATGGAAATCAAAGATAGTGAAGATCAGGTAAAACTTAACATTGCCATTCAGAAAGTTCCAAATGGACAAAGATAAAAAAGGTAGAAGAAAAGAAGGGGTTACAAAATGGTTGGCAGAAACAAAATGGTTCCCAAAAGGTGAGTTAAACTTTATGCAGCCTTTGGACTAAGCTGTAAGGGTTCTGTTCTTTTAACATCTGGTTAATTATGGAGGAGAAAATGTGATTAAGTAGATATGCTTGTTTTTTAAAAAAAAACAACAAAAATGACAAAACAGTTACAGCTCATTTTGCGTCAATCTTTTGTGACAAACTACATCAGTTTTTTTTTAATTATTAAATCAGTTGGGTAATAATGAACTGTGGTGAACACCAACTGACTCAGGACAAGTACACATGAGCTATCCTGGGGAATACCACCCTCTAGTGGAAATTCTGACCTAAGCAATTATTTAGTAAGAAGTAAATCAGTTGCAACACTGATTAATAATCATAGTTCCTTCTGTCTTTTTACCCAGCTGAATGGTTTATGTTTGCTGGCTTTAGCTTGTAAAATGCAGACTTGTTCTGATTTTATTTGTTGCATATATAAATATTTGGGATTTGTAGAGGTGGAGCATTTGTGTTGGCACAAAATCTGAAGGCTTTAACTGACAGTCATGTTTGTCATTATCATTTAATCGCTGACATTTCTTCTAATGTGTTTGAATGTGTGTTTTCTCAGCTTGGCTCTATGGAGACCCCAGACATGTTCTTTATCCACGAAACTCCACTGGCTGGTTCTGTGGCATCGGAGAAAATGCGTAATTTTTCCACATGTTTTTGTATTATTTATTCATTTGACTGAGGTACCCTAACTGTTATCTTCCTTTTGTCAGAGACCGACCCAACCTGTTTTACTTTAACTTTCTCAAATGTGCCACAACTTTTAATGTTATGGCGGCTTCTCTGAATGGCCTTCAGTGTCCGACAACACAGGTAGAGAGGACTTGACTTTGTTTCCCCAGTTACTTGTGTTTTCCTAGTGTTCAATAAACTCTTTGTTCTGTGCTTATAGGTGTGTGTAAAGACCTGTCCTGACCAATTCTGGCTCACACGCTCATTTACAACGCAACCTTCAACTGTTTTCAACCAAAGCTATTGCATTCCATCTTTTAATCTGACAACTACTACCCTAGTAAGTTTATCATTGCAAACTTAGTGCACCCTTCTGTGCTTTTTAGGTGTGTTATCGGATCTACTAATCATTGCCAAAAGATTTTGGCATGATTCAGTCTGGATTTTTCATCAAAATTTTGTCTTTTAGAGCGTAAAGGAAATAATTGATAAGGAGCTGTGCCCTTACTTCTACATACCTACAACCTCTGGTGAGAGAAACTGTGCAATTGTATATGAAATAACTAATGACAAATGATGATAAAGTTGAACCAATTCAAAGTTCATGTTCTCTTCTGTTAGTCCTGGGGAGATGTCTGCCAAATGTAACGGCTTTAACAGCGATACCTCCAGACTTCACTGGTCTTGGTTTACCAGGCTCAGTCAATGACACAGTGAACATAATAAAGAATGGCACTGGGTAAGATGCAGTAGATCTACAGCATTGGGTTATATCAAAAGTCTTTCTTTAAACAATTCTGCAGTTTAATAACCCAATTTCTGCCTGTTCCTCTTTACCAGCAAAAGGTTGGTGGTCTACAATTTGTTATATTAATGATTAGTGTAGCAGCTGACTGAAATGACTGCCTTTGTGTGTTTTAAGCTTGATGCCTTGGCTTTAGATGTCGGATTTTTTTAGTATTAGTGCAATAATATTAATTGTAGAACTTTCAGTCTGTGTGTTTTAAGCCCTTTCTCTTGTGTTTCTAATGTATTGCTTATTTTTGTAATATTTGTGGTATAATGAGAGTTGCTTTTTTAATTTTACGTCTTTGGCATTAACTTTTAAGTTTCACGCTTTGAAAAGCAGAGCTAACGACATTTTTCTTTGCGTCTTTCTCTTTATTAGGGACATTGTGAATGGTTTCAGTGCCAGAGAAATAAGTGTCCGGATCTTTGAGGATTTTGCATCTGCATGGCCATGGATCCTGGCGTAAATAATGAAATTCTGTTTAATAACATTCGATCTCGGTGTAAAAAAAAAACTGATCTTCTCTTTATTTCTCTTCTTTCTGTCACTTCTCTCTGTTAGTGGACTTGTAATAGCTATGTTGGTCAGCATGTTATTCTTGTTGCTGCTGAGATTCACCGCGCCAGTCATGGTGTGGGTGCTTATCATCGGACTCCTGGGTGCTGGAGCATATGGTAAGCTCTACCCGTTGAGAGAAATGATTTCCATTTATAAATAATTTATGGGTTGCTTCTCCTAATAGAATTCTGAAATTCAGATTTTTAAATTGAGTGTAGATGCAGTAACATGCTGGATAATACTGAACACTATGTGCAGGCTGTGAGATGTTTTGTTTTTATTGTAGGAATATGGCACTGCTACTGGGAGTATGATAACTACAAACAAAGTTCTGCTTCCATAAGTAAAATTGGTTTTACCACCAACTTCAGTGTTTACCTGCAGGTTCAAGAGACCTGGCTGGCCTTCTGTGAGTTGTGACTAAAATGCCTTTGGTCATAGATTGATGTTGTGTCTAGTTATTGACAGTTATTGGTGTATGTAGTAAATAGTCCCTGAGTGTGTGTGTGTGTGTGTGTGTGTGTGTTTCTTTTTCTGCTACAGTGATAATCATATCTGTAGCGGAGGCAGTAATTCTCCTCACTGTCATCTTCCTGCGGAACAGAATCCTTATTGCCATTGCTCTCATCCAGGAGTCCAGCAAGTGAGTCAAGATGTTGTTCAGTAAAACATCCTTTGGATTTAACCACGTGTTATCTGCTGGAGAACCAGGATGTTTACAGTGAGAGAACTTGGTGTGTTTATTTATGTGTATGTATTCCACAGAGCAATCAGTCACATGATGTCCTGTCTTTTGTACCCTCTGATCACTTTTGTTCTTCTGCTGGTGTGTGTTGCTTATTGGGGTACCACTGCCTTGTATCCTTTTACTCTGTGGACACGCATATGTGGAAACATGCTTACTGTGCATTTGTTCAGAATAGTAACTCCAGATTTGTTCAAATGTTCCTGTAAGACAAAAAAAATCACTTGTTCTTAACGCATTTTTAGATATTTGGCCACTTCAGGAAGCCCGATCTACAAAATAGTGACTCTCAACTCCAGCTGTTCAGGAATTAATGGTTCTGTGGACTGTGAACCTCAGGTAAAACCTGTCTGGTCACTGTTACATCATTATTAATGTTTTAAGGATATTTGTCTGGTGAAGCCTAACAAGAACGTGCTCAGTCATGACAGATTGGTTTCTAATTTATCTTCCATATATAGATTAATTCTTATCTGTTTTGCCTCCCTACAGAATTTCAGTTCATCAGATTATCCAGATTGCCCTTCAGCCAGCTGTATTTTCATCAAATACAATAATGACGGTCTGTTCCAGAGGAACCTGTTTAACCTGCAGCTCTACAACGTTTTTGCTTTCCTCTGGTGTGTTAATTTTGTTATCGCCTTGGGCCAATGTACTCTTGCTGGGGCATTTTCTTCCTACTACTGGGCTTTTACCAAACCAGATGATATACCCACATTACCCGTGTCTGCTAGCTTCATTCGCTCACTCAGGTAGGTTACTGCTCTGTAATGACTTTAATATCAGCAACAATGTTAATCTGTTTTTCTTTCTATTTCTTTTGTTCAAAACCTTTTTTTACCAAGTCAAGAAAAGTTTGGACAGAGACTGAGTGACTGAGTCCTCATCTAATGGTGCAGTACACTTCCACATGTAGAGTGAAAAAATTTGTTGAAATATTAAATGTTGAACATAATCCATGTAGCTACATTGTATAATCTGAATAATAGAACCGTATCAGAATAATGCTGCACCACTTTCATCTAGCTGGTCTTCATCCGCTGATGTGGAGTCAGGTTGTGGGGGCAGTAGTCTAAACAGGGAGACACAGATCTCCCTCTCTCTGGCCACCTCGATCATCTCATCTGGGGATCCCGTGGTGGTCCCAGGCCAACTAACAGATATGGTCTGTCCTGATTCTCAACCTAGTGGCTTCATACATGGCTGCAAACCCACTCCAGGGACATTTGAAGTTTGCAAACTGATAAAGCCAGCAGAACCACATCTAAAAGACTTGATCCCGAGGCCACCAAACACACAGTGCTCTCGGTCCAGTATGAATGGAGAAGAGTGGAGTGAGAGTAGAAGAAAGACAAGTTAAAGGTGTCTTCAGATAATGAGGGATAGCTGGAATTTCTATCATTGTACCGTGAAAGCTGCTCTGCTAGCTTTCACCAGCTTGAGCTTGTCAGTCTGCCCTATTTGGAGGAGATAATAGGTCATATGAAGCCTGCTGGGTCTACCAAAGATCCGATGCCGCCTCGACTTTTTAAAGGGCTGCTATCCACATTTTCACCATGTGTGCTCGGTATTATCAATGGCAGCTTTGCTGGGGGAGTTGTACCAACAACTTTTAAACATGCAGTGGTCACACCTCTGAAGAAGCTGGGGTTAGATGCTTCTATCCCTTCAGGTCCTTTTGTCTCAACTAGGAAACTGGGTGGGCATTCAAGGAGATGCGCTGAAGTGATTTAGATCCTGCTCATCATTGAGAGGTTTTTGTGTCCGTGTGGGAGAAACTTACTCCTACCCTCATGTATGGAGTACCTCAAGGTTCCATTTTTGTTCCCCTTTTCTTCTCCCTGTTCCTTTTACCTCTTGGATCTATCCCCAGGGAACATAGCATTGTCTTTCTTTTTTATGCAGATGACAGTCAAATTGTAAAATTGCTTGTTTGGGAGTTTAAATGACAACTACATTACTCACAATCTAATACAGACTCATACACTGCCCTGTATGTCTGTTTGCACCAGACGTAAAATTATAGGTTTTATATTTTGTGATACATTAGATTTGTTTACAGGCCATTTTAGAGTTGTCCACTCACCACCATCTAATGCTCAAATGTTGTAAATAAACTCAAATACTAAAATAACCAACAAGATGGCATTATTTTAGATACCATGTGGGATCTTTGGCATTTGGTGCTTTGATTCTGACCCTGGTGCAGATTGTTCGGATGATCCTGGAATACATTGACCACAAAACAAAAGGTAAGCCTGATATATATAATTTTTTACTGGCAGTATTATGATGGAAAATTAAGTTTTTTTTTTTCTGGTTTGTTTTAAATTCAGAGATTAGAAGCTGAAGCCTTTAATTGAAAAATGTTCACATACTGGACATTTTGTAAATTCCAGATTGTGAGATTTTTGTAATTTCAGTGTTAATAAATATATGTTAGGAAAAAAAGAAATGGTGATAAATACATGACTGGTTACTTACAAATGTTTCATCAATTCATCACCAGCGGCGCAGAATCCATGCGCCCGGTTTTTATTGTGCTGCTTGAAATGCTGCTTCTGGTGTCTGGAGAAGTTCATCAAGTTCCTCAACAGGAACGCTTACATCATGGTGAGCTCAGCAGCAGAACCAATGTTGCGGCTACTGAATTGTTTTCGTTTTGTTTTAAATACCCAGCTCGTTCTTATGACCTATTCAAACTCTAAGGCACTTTCACTAGTTTTTTTTTTTGTTTTTTTAAGCATATATTGGACGGTATCAGTACTATTTAATTTAACCTCAAACACACTTTTACTTGTCAGATTGCCATTTATGGGAAAAACTTCTGCGTTTCAGCAAAAAATGCTTTCATGCTTCTCATGAGAAACATAATAAGGTTTGTGCTGAAGTTGTTTTTATATTCCAAAAAAATCCTGGTGCATTTTTACCAACTCATGCCGTTAGAAAGACACTGTTACAGAACGGAGTGACTGTCTGCCCCCTGCAGGGTTGTGGTGCTCGATAAAGTGACTGACCTACTCTTGTTTTTCGGAAAGCTCCTGGTGGTCGGAGGAGTCGGTAAGAAAAGTGGGAGGAAGTTGGGAGTTCAAGTTGTACATTTGTACGTACCGTGAATTAAAGTTTCAGATGTGATTTTTAGATATTTGTGAAATTACAAAATCTCAGATTAAGGTTTGTTAGATTACATAAAAGTATTTAAGGTTTAAATTCAAGTTCTTCATGTTTTATCTTAAGTTATCTTTAATGTATTTAACTAAAACTGTCTTTTTTCAGGAGTATTGGCCTTCTTTTTCTTCTCTGGTCGGATATCGTTGCCAGGTAGCAGCTTCCAGTCTGACACTCTAAACTACTACTGGATGCCAATTATTGTAAGTGACAATTTTTTTTTTTTTTTTTTTCTCTCGTTCACACGTCAGGCCATTACATCTGATATGTCTTTATTTTGTCACTGTGCTGTACAGACCGTTGTGGTTGGAAGCTACCTCATAGCTCACGGATTCTTCAGTGTGTACAACATGTGTGTGGACACACTCTTTCTCTGCTTCTGTGAGTAAATTCTGAACCACCGATGTGATACAGACACAGGAAAAACTTAAGTTAACTCCAACACATGTAATATTTCCCCGTTTCACAGTGGAGGACTTGGAACGAAATGACGGATCCCTCCAGAAGCCATACTTCATGTCCAAAAACCTCATGAAGATTCTGAACAAATCCAACAAGGCACCACAGAAAGGTAGAGGGAAAGACTGAACATCTCTGGAGTTCAAGATGCACAAAAACAGTAGCATCATTTCAAGTTGTAATTTTTACTTTCATCTGTTTGAGAAGTTTAAACTGATTTTGCACTTTTAATTTTGTTTTATATATGTACTATAATACCAATGTACAATAGGTAATATACTATAGTTTTATTTGAACAGATATCAGAATGGCTGTTTTTATGTATCCATCATTTAATGTCCATGTCAATTAAAGAAATGTTATTTTCTGAAAGAACAAACTTTTGTTTTCTTACAGACTTAAAGATACAATTGCTTTTATTTAGAGTGTGGGGTGGTTTGTTTGAATACTTTTTATAATTAATAGTTGTAAATAGTTCAAATTAAAAAAAAATCCCAAAAGGTTTCAATTTAAGTGAGTCAAACAAAAGGACATTTTTTGCATACATGACATTTATTAAATTACGAAGAGGGTGGCAGAAGCGGCAACTTGGGCTGCAGGCTTTTTTTTTTTTTTTTTTTTTTTTTTTCTTTTTTTGGATTTTATGAAAAAAGCCAGATGGTACTTTTACAAAAGCACTGAGATACTTGATTCTTCACTCTCCATGGTGGGTCATCTGCTCAGAACATGTAAAAACGGCATTTACAGTATTAATATATACAAATATATAATGCATACAAACTCAGACCGAAAAGTGACAGCATCAGATCAACTGGTTTAAAAAATGGTTCAGATCAATTCTTTCCTACAGTTTAACATCTAACTTTGATCCACTGGTTGTTAAACGTAAGATTGTTTTTTTTTTTTTTTTTTTTTTTTTCTTCCTCATTCCAATTCACTTCACACTTACTGCATAAACAGAAATCAATATATCTGGTCGGTGTGGCCAAGAAGCTTTCTCTGCTAGGAGGGGAAAAAAAATGTCGGGATGTTTTTTGTTTCAGAATCAAACAAATGCTTTGCATCTTCCATTATAAGACTTCAGAAATGTAAAGTGAGGATGGTTGTGGCTTGAGCTGTGTGTGCATGTCTTCCTTTGTATTCTTCCATCTGTGTGTCCATTTACCATCAGACACTCAGTAGCCAGAAGAAAAAGAAGATGGCAACAAACAGGAAGAGGGAGTCTTGCCAGTTGTTATTGCCGTTGTTGAGGTTACCGTTGCCTTGGTGTTCACCTGCATACTGGTCTGATGGGAAGGGAAGGAAAAAGGAGGGGTGGAAGAAGATTGTATATGATACATACAGTACTACTTGGAAAATTAGAATATCGTGTAAAAGTTGTTTCATTCAGGCAATCCAACATAAAAGGTGAAACCAATACATTTTATAGACTCATTACAGATGCAAGATTTTATTTTCAGAGGCCTGACATTTTTGTATTTAAAATTCTTTGTATTGATTTCAAGCAATATTCTAATTTTCTGAGTTTTTGAATTTGAGGTTTTCGGAAGCTGAAGTCCTAATCAGCAAAATCAAAACAAATAAAAGCTTGAAATATATTGATTTGCATACTATTTGTCTATATAATATGTACATTTCACCTTTAAAGTTACAGAAATGCATGCACTTTTTCAGGATATTCGTATTTTCCAAGTAGTACTGCAAGTCCTTGGATAAAATGTGGATTGACTTATTTGGCAGAAAATGCATTGGCGACAAAGTTATAGAATCAGATCGGCTGGAATAACCTTTAAAAATTTAAATAGTGAATGTGAAGTGTGTGAAGGCCATAGTATAAGTTTATCGTTCATTTAAAGTTTGAATACATTTTCAAACACTAAATGAGTCTGAATTATCGAT
Source organism: Pao palembangensis (assembly GCA_015343265.1). Lineage (NCBI taxonomy): Eukaryota > Metazoa > Chordata > Actinopteri > Tetraodontiformes > Tetraodontidae > Pao > Pao palembangensis. Next base: position 8,705,819 of record CM027095.1, on the reverse strand, counting down.
TCAAGCAAATCCTTTTTAATTTGCTTCTAAAATGTATAAAGGTGACCTCAATGTGCAGAGGTTCCATCTGATTAGCTTCAGTGGGACATATCTCCTGACGTATGTATGTCCTGCGCTCACCTGGTCTGTGAAAGGGATCGTTCGCGTTGAAGACTGTGGTAAAGAAGCCGAAGGGGAACGCACCGATGCCGAAAGACATGTGAAAGCCCGTGTCTCTAAAACCCTGGAACCTCTTCACAGGTACAGGACACACCAAACCAAGCATCAGAGAGAATTCGGTAATTAAGAACAATATCAAAAAGCTAAGATTCACTGACCCCTCCTCTGCTCTCTGGTTCTGTTCTCTGTCCCTGGGGTCGAGGTGGAGTTTTCAACCTGAATGGCAACACACACACAAGTCAGGAGCTGCAGCAAACATTTGGCACAGGCGGAGCACAAAAACAACACTGTGTGATACCTGGGGTCCTCTTGACTGGCACTCCCTCTGCCGTACAGTGGGATGACCTTCTCTCTGCTGATGCCTGCTTTACAGACAGGACACTGCTGCCTGCTGGGCCGCATCTCCAGCCACTGGGAGGACAAGGAGTAGTATCCGAATGGTTTCATTCACGGTCTCCAAATCATCAATTGTCAAGATGTGCGTGTCTTTGGGACCACAGCTCTGCCCAAACTTGGAAGAAACTGCTTGATCAATCGCTGAAGGATGCAAGGGACAACTCGATTCCTCTTGTTCACTGACTGAATTGAGTACCAGTCAAATAGAATAGGAAGGGGTTGATAACTGTCAAAGTTGTGTGTTTTTGTGACCACGGCTCTGCCCACACTTGAAAAACTGCTTGATCAATTGTTGAAGGATGCAAGGGACCACTAGATTCCTCTTGTTCACCAATTTTATTGAGTAATGGAATAATAATGGTTGTTGGAATAGGAATAGGTTGATAATCTTGAAGGTAACAGTACATACATTTTCTATCCAATTTTCATGCATAACACTTGATAGTACAAACATTAGCAACAGATAATGAAATCCATCCATCCATCCACTTTCTATGCCTGCTTTCTTGAATATCAATATATGAATGAATGACTATGAATGGATATTAAACCAATTAATACCAACACCAATTATTCTTGAATTAATCTTAAACATTTGAAGTTGTGTCTTCTAATTGATAAGGAGCTGTGGTTGTGTTTTGAAGGGCAGGTCTAACTTAGCTGCATAATTGTAACACAGTATGTTGCCTTACATCAGTGTTTCTCAAACTTTTTCAGACCAAGGACCACTGAACCATTAAATAAACACTCACCTGACCAGGACCACCTGACTCTAAATAGCCCCCAAAACCATATACTAAGTAACGATCGGGTATGACGGCTGGTATGACAGATGCATCAGGAAATATAAAGTAAATTCATGAAATTGTGGGAGTTCAAAAAAAACACAGATTTGACACTGATTTTGAAGTATTGAAATTTAAAAATTTAAAATGTGATTTGTTAAGTGTCACTTTGCGGACCACCCACCAGGACCGCTCTTTGAGAAACACTGCCTTACATCAAACCTCCTTGCCCTTGATTATGAAGAGGAAAAATTTAATGTTACAGTTAAAACCCTAAGTTGTCAAAGCTTCAGCATTTATCAGTTAATAATTTAGACCATGTGTGGGTAATGATAAAATTATAGCTTGCTCATAACTCCTATGTGACTGCTCATATGATTAGCGTATGACCCCCCCCCCCCCCGGAGTTATCTTATATCAACTGTGTTCATCATAACTGCGTAAGAATGTGCTAGTGTGCTTTGCTTAATGATAATCATCTTAAGTCATTGTCAAAATGGCTGACAACTTGCTGAATCATTGGCAACATCAGGTGGCAACTGCTAAATGTGTGCGTCATTCGGCCGACAGATAGGCAATGGGTCCTTTTTATTCTTCTGATTCTATTTGGTTGATGTATTTTTCTTCAATAAATTCTGGGCGACATTTTCGAAAAAAGACAACCTCTGGTGCTCTGCGTCACGTTTTTGACACAAACACGCAAGGTCGGAAAAAAAAAATCCTGCAACAATTACTAACATAAAATGCTCCTTTGATCTCGTTTTTGATGTGCCTGCGCCTTTGATTTTTCTGAATTTCGGATTTTGACGCAACAATAACCTTAAAGATGGACACAACATATATGCACTTGTTATGAAAGTTGATTCCTACCAGTTGCATTCTTCAATGACTGATCAAGCAGTTTTTCAAGTTTGGGCAGTGTTGTGGTCACCAAAACACGCACAACTTGACATCAATTAATTTACAGCTAAAGATTCAGAAGCATGAAAGTGATGCTAGAGAGGTCAGCATGTGTGTGCCAGCTGTAGCTGCTGAGCAGGACAGATAATGATGTGTCACTTTACTACCTCTGGCATGTGTGTACTGTGCGATTTTAGATTCTGAGTTAATTGGACGCCACATTCTGAGACGCATCTAAAACAAACAAGAAAAAAACTTCGGGACGAGAAGTTGGATATATTACTTTAAATAGTAACACAATCTTTTCAGCATTAAAACCAGGTGCGTACTGTAGATCGAATACTTAATCTATTAATTTGAATCTGCAGTATGCTGTTCTTGTAATTAAGTGCACAGACCTACATGCTGATGAGGTCAGAAGCAGAAAGAAAGCTGCACTACATATAAGCATTAGGTGCATTAGCATGTTTAAGGTGCCTTATATCAAGAGTGGTGAGAAGAGTTTCTCCAGTGCGGTTACATCATCATGATTAGCTGAATGTGACGGGTGCGACAAGCAATGTTGACATATGGACTGTGAGGTTTGCATAATAAATATTAATAATCTGCCTGTCAGATGAAATACTAATTTACAACATATGGCAAAATAGATGTATCAAAATATAAAAAGTAAATAGAAAAGTGTCCAAGCTAGCTAGTTTTTATTAGATCCCTGTACTTTAATCGCTTGTTTTGAACTATTGTAAGGAAAGCCAAATAATGACAGAAGTAATACTCACCTGATGAAGACATGGCCAGCTGGAGGAAGTGGAAGAGACAAAAAGATTAATGTATGTTCTCACTCCACCTTTCTCTTCCAAGCTAGCACTGAAACAACACGATTATTTAATTTTATCTTTCAGCTGACCAGAACAACCCGTCCCTACCAGGGTGTATAATAAACTTCATTTTTATTGACCCAGCTGTGGACTACCCACAAGTCTGTGAGAAAATGTTTCCCTTAAGGTCCAGAAACTTTGTGTAATTCTAGCTTCTCTTGGCGTGATTAAAAAGTCTGTTTAGTCAGGGTTCCGTTCTCATGGGTAGAACGGAACGGGTAGATTTATACTCATCAATGGCTATTGCCTTCGATCATCATCGTCCACCTCTTTTCTTTGGATCACCTCAGATAAAATATAGCAAGTCCCTGCCTGTGTTGTTACACTAAACCTGCAGCTTTTAAAACACCTCTCCCAGACAACCAAGCAACAAGGCCTCCTTTTTGCTAAGTGTTTCATCATCATGGTTTCATCACATTATACACAAGATGAGCAAGGTTGGGGGGTAATATTGGTAACACAGCAAACAAGTTACATCAGATTATACTACAGGAGAGTATTTTCCAACAAAATCTAAAGCGCCCTCTGAACTAATATATTGTCTGTTTACTTACCTGAAATTGTGAAAAAAAAAAAAACCACATTTTTATTTCATGTTTTGCTTTAATTGCGTTACCGCAGAGAAATTCAACAAGTGAGACATTTTACCGTCAGTTGTACTATTATAAAAACGAATGCTCAGCCAAAAAAAAATACAACATTTCCAAAATAGAGGATGATGAAGAAATGAACTTGACTGTGTCTATACAAATGCTTAAAATCATACACCTTTTTGGTGAGTCACCTCTATCCAATGATCAAAAACTTAATTTGTAAGAAAAAAAAATTGACATCTTTAAGCAAAAGAAGGGATCCATTCTTGTCTCTGATCTCTTCCAGATTGTAACCGCCTTAGCTTTGACCCCAATCCTGCTCTCGTGCCTCTAATCTCACATTAACACCAATTTGTGAACAGGCACTGCTCCCTCATGAATGAGCCTTGTACATCACTTTGTGATTAAATACATTAGATGTTAGGTCTTGTGAATGATCACACCAAAATACAAGAAAGGATTACGATCATAGTTCATGTTTTGCAAAATGTATCATGTGAAAAAAAAAAAATCAAATAATTAAAAAAGTCAAAATGGACCTAGAAATACCTCAGAATATTTCTTTTCCACAGCAAGTAACTTTAAATAGATGATTTTCACCAAATGATTTCAAATAACAAAATGTTCTTTCGAAGTTGACAATGGTCAGCAGTAGGTTTAAATTGTAACAAACTGTACGGTCCAGGGAGTCCTCTTTCCTATCCTATCTGACCTTTGATCTACAGCAGCCCCTGTAATATGATCACAATAAGCCTCTTTATTCTTCTGGAGACCAGCAGATGCATGTAAATGTGGCTATTACACCCGATCAATCTAAAGAAACTATAAAATGATTCATTTTCAGCCAGATTTCGCTAACGGCAAAAACAAAACACTCCCAGGACCGTCTTATTAAAGCCATTTTAGCGGCTGTCATCGCCTACATAATACCAAGGCCGACTGCTGGGCGTGATTCCGCCAACTATCTCGAACCGACAGTAATGGCCGGAAAGACTGCACTGGTCCGGTGGGCTGAACACAAATGAAAACGCATATCTCTATATGTTCTAAATCAAACTACCACCACCCTCCCCACCTCTTTTCTTACCAGAATAAGTGGCCGCACATACTGATGACAGCGTCTCTGGCAGGGTCCAAACAAATGTTGCACTCGAATGTTACTCGGTCTCGCTCGCGTTCGCTCTCTCCGTTGGCACCACCGTTGCTGCTGCCGCTCGGCCCGTCGCCGTCGTTGCTCCCACCAGCTGTGAATCCTCCTCTGCTGGCCGGCCCCCCGTCACTAGAGGACCGGGGACCCGCAGCCGCCATAATATTTAATGTACAAGTACGGAAGTTGACGCACCACAACCCGACCACACGCCAGAACCTGACCCAGGCTAATATTAGCAGCCAGAAGAAGCTACAGCAGCAAGTGTCAAGGAGCGAATCAGCTGCTGTCGCGCCACCTGGGGGACAACTTCCGTTTCCGGGAAAAACAGACGCAGACGACCTCCAAAAGCGCTGACCCTGCGGTCAGCAGTATTAATGCCAAAATAAATTTTATACAGTGCAGTTGTTTTGTTTTTCGATTTTTTTTTTCGTATTTCATCAGCTTGGGTCGAACTACTAAACAAATAGCATATTTGGAACCCTTTAAATGCCATGTTTGTAATGTGAACACGCTAAATGTTGCAAATGATGCAAAAACATAAAAGTGAATTACTTATTTATTCATTCTTGTAGCAAGGCATATGTCAATGGTTAATATGCATTATAACGAACACCTTGCTCTCTCTTTTTCTGTTTTGCATTGTTTTTCCTTTCATTTTAGGCTCACCTTGCCCACCACTGAGAGAGGGTTAACCTTTTTTTGGAATTGATTATTTTGGTTTCACTCGGTGGAACTTCATAGCTTAAAGCACTTTAAAAAAAAAAAAGTTTTGTAGTATTTTTAATGTATTAAAGTTAAATGTTCAACTGGGGTGTGAATGGGTCATGATGGCTAGTCAGGGAGTAGATGATGAGGATGATATGGAGTTTGGTAACGACACCAGTGGTGAGTGGGAGAGTCACGCGGAAAAGAGAAAAGTGGGAGGGAGCAGCAGAGGTGTGAGGAAAAGGGCATTGATAGGAGAATACAAAGTGATAGTAAGGTTTAGTAAAGAAGATGGTTTAGAAAGAAGATTATTTTAAGCCCAGTTATGCTGTCAAGGGAACTGAGAAGGAAACTCAGGGAGGTGGAATTGGTGAAGAATTTGAGAGATGGAAACCTGCTGATAATATGCAGATCGGAGAAACAGAAAAACAAAGCCATGCAGATTGAGAGTATTTGCAAGAAAAGAGTGAGGAGACAGTAACTCTGGGGGAAAGGAAAGTTACACGAGGAGTAATAACTGGTATACCAGTAGATGAAGAGCTGGAAAAACTCAGGCGAATCATTATTGGGGGAAATGTGAAAGACTGCAACGAATGTATAATGGATAAAGAATGGATAGTTTATCCATCCTTGAGTTTCAGGGTCCGGTTCTCCCAGAAAGGGTGAAAGTGGGGTGTATGAGTTTCCCAGTTAGACCATATAGCCCACCTCCACCAAGATGCTACAAATGCCAGAGATATGGGCACATTGCGGCTGTTTGCAAGGGAAGGCAGAGGTGCTCTAAGTGTGGAGGAGATCATAGGAAATCATGTTTACTGAATTAGAGAGTGGGATAGGGTTTTCACTTTTTGCAGATGATGAAGTAATCTGAAAGAGGGGAAGAAATTTGGAGTTCACTGTAAGCAAACTACAAGGGGCTATTAATAAAATTGAAGAATGGTCATACAGTATAAATGGGGATTTAAGAAGTGCAACGAAAACTCCGGAACCTTAATTTGATAATTCGTTTCTGCCGGAGACCATAGCAGTAGGACTGAAAAACGTGCAGCGTATGTGTCCGGTGGAGGTTGTGTTGTTTCGATATTCATGTCGCGAAAATTTGCTTTACCTGCTAGTTTAGCCCATGTCATAAAGTTATTCACATCTGTTGAGAAAGGTAATAAATAAGTAGTTTGTGTAGCTGTCAAAATGAAGATCAAGCGGCAGAAACAAGCCAAGAAGACGATTAGTTTCTACAAATACAACTTCAACTTTAGGGAACCCTTTCAGATTCTGATCGACGGCACGTTTTGCCAGGCAGCTTTAAAAAACAAGATTCAAATCAAAGAACAGTTGCCAAAATATCTGATGGGGGAGGTTCAACTGTGCACCACGAAGTAAGTACGTCTATTTATTTTACACACTTTAATGATCAACCTGAGTCACATTTTCTGCCGCTGTTATCCAGTTGTGCACTGAAAGAACTGGAGTGTCTGGGGAAGGAGCTGTATGGGGCCAAAATCATCCTGCAGAGGTACCAAATGAGGAAGTGCCCGCACATGAAGAGCCCTGTTCCCGCTTCAGAGTGCCTGCTCTCACTGTTGGAGGAGACAAACCCGCACCACTACTTTGTTGCCACACAGGTAAATATACAGAAGCATACTCATATGCAGACCTTGAAAACGTTTCGCCCTCTCTCCAGAGAGCTTCTTCAGTTCTAAGTTTGCTGGGGTAGAGCTTGAAAAGCAAACTTAGAACTGAAGAAGCTCTCTGGAGAGAGGGCGAAACGTTTTCAAGGAAACCTTTCAGTCCAGTTGACACAGAGAGATCTACTTTGGATAACCATGACCTGGATGAGTGAGAATCTACACAGACATCATATGCAAACCCTTTCTTTTTTTGATAAAGTTTTAATAAACCAGCCTTAGGATAGGACTTTTTTTTTTAGGGAAAAAAAGTGAAATGTACCAATGTTGTGTATGAAAACACAAAAATATGACTAATAGAGAGGTCACATAACCAAAAGCATTCATTTGTAAGATTAAGCAGCTCTTTAAAAGTAAAGCTCTCAGAGTGTGAACATTTGTTAACATATGCACACATATACACATTTTAATGTGAAAATATGACATATCCTTATGGGAGGAAAACATTGTTAGAAAGAATGAGTCTAAATGGTTTTTAAGTAGTGATTAAATAAAAGAAGAATTTTGGCCAGCATGGCATGACTCCAGTCAGAGGGTGTGTGTGTTTTCCAGGATCGTGGTTTAACTACAGGCCTGAAAAATATTCCGGGTGTTCCTCTGCTTTATATCATTCTCAACACCATTGTGCTGGACAAAGCTTCCCAGAAATCCCTTGACCACATCCAAGCTGTCCAGATGGGAGAGCTGGTCAGATCAGGTCAGCAGCAAAAGCTCTGCAGCCTGAAAGAGGAGCAGGGAATACACCAGAAGGATGGGGAGAGGCGGGGAAAGAAAAGGAAGAGGAAACAGAACAATCCTAATCCTCTGAGCTGCCTGAAGAAGAAAAAGAAGAAAGGTGTCCCGACACCACCACTGAAGAAAGCAGAGGAGCAGCACAAGAGGAAAAGAAGCAGACACAAAAGACAAAAAGATAACTTGTCTGCTCCTGTGGTTTCAGATGCATATCCCTGAACAAAGACAGCCTTCAGATGTTTCATCTCTTACATATAATTACATGCTGTTGAAAATATCAAACATAATTCCCCTCTGCACATATGGCGTATTTGTTTACAGTACTGCAGAAAATAAATACAGACATGCATAAAGATTTTTACAAAAGATATATTTTACTTTGAAAAACTACCACTCTTTCTAGGACTTTATTAATAACTGTAATAACAGCATTTAAATTTTAACAAAATTTGATTAACTTGGAAAATTGATCCTGGCTTTTTATAAAATTAAAAGTAGTTAAATATTAAAGATCAACAGGTCATTCAAGAATGTTTTTGACTCTTTCCTGAGTGGTACATTCTAGAAAAAACATTCTAGAAAACATTCTAGTGCCTGACATAATTTCTTTACCCTTAACATACTGTATCATACTTAGCTGTTTCTAAATATAGGCAGTTTCTGACATGAGGTTTGGGTGTTTCACCATTATGCAATATTTGGTTTGGTTGATTCTGTAAGTCATTTCCATACAAACTTTTAAAATGAAAGTGGTTTGAATATGTGTACGTATGGAGGCCATGGAGCATCTGTTGTGTTCTCTGTGGTCAGTGTTGCACAGTTAGTCTGCCTCTTCCAGCAGGGGCTAGTCTGTCAAAGGTACAACAGTACAAGTTAATAAAAATAACAAAAATGAACATGGACAAACAAAAGTGTGCCAGTGGAAATGCCAAAAACACACATTTAAATTAAATTACTATAATATACAAAAACTTCCTCATGTACTGCCTTACACTTGACTGAACAACCTAAAAGCTTTATTTCCGGTTCACTGTATCTGCAAATTCATGAATGAATTTAAATTAATCGCCTAAATATAGTATATTGCAAGCTAAATCAGCAGCACAGGGAAATATTTTAGTTAATTATCTATCTATGTCTGCACTCTCCAACTCTTTTGGTTGGAGAGTTTTGGTTTTGGTAGTTTTTGCCTGTGTTTACGCGTTTTGTTCATATATTTATTGATATTTATTTTAACTGTGTTTGGCTGTACAGTATTTTAGTTTGTATTTGCTGTATGACGTGTGGGCAGGGTGTAATAATAAAGAATGGCCAATAGAGAGAACTGTTTTACCTATCTTTGCTATCAACTTCTGATTTTCCATCGTTTGTGGTAGTGTTTGGCTTTTTTTTTTTTTTTTGCGGCTTTCTAATTCATATATTGATTTCCATTGATTTTATTTTATTTAGATTTTTTTTTTTTCATGTTTTGGTAGTGTGTTTTTGGCTGTGTTTGTTGGTTATTTTCTAATTTTCTATATTGTTTGATATTAATTTTATTTCAATGAGCTTTGACTGTATTTTGCTTTATATTTTACATGCACAAGTAGTATGAGTATGATTTGATGCTGAAAACTGACCGCAAGTGAGAACTGATGCCCACTCATTAATTCTTAGCGATGTCCCTCCATATTCTGGAGGGACTTTCGACCCTTGATCTTCCAAGAATCAAAGGCCAAGGGGCTTTGATTATAAGGCAACCTACTATGTTATGTACTAAACTATACTATATTACCAATGTAAGTCATGATATGTGGGGAAATGAGCTCAGAAAATTTTGTAGACTAACTTTGTCTACTGAAGATATTGCTGTTTGGAATTTTTATTATGTCATATTCCAGCAAAAACTGTGTTTGATAAAGCTTTAAAAATCAATTTTTTTTTGTAGTCAACTTCAGCTTTATAGTGTCTTTTACAATCAAAACTGCCGTTGGATTTTTGATTGTAACAGACTCCTTGAGCAGGGGCCCATTTCAGAAAGCGGGTTTTCAAGGCTGGGAGTTCGAACCTGAGCGCCAAAATCTTTAATGTCCAGCTCGTGGTTTTCGGTTTCAGAACACGTGTTATGAGTTGGTTTAATGAACGCCGACGCAGGGTTACGCTCGTGCATGAAGATCTAAAAAGCCTTATCAATGGAACGCAGATAACGTGATTCACCGTGGCAACAAGTGGAAAAAAAAAAAAAAAAAACCTTGATCTTCACACTTTTCCTCGTTAGAGATGGAAGATTTCATGATCGCGTGCACCGAAAATGCGCATATTTTCAAGGAAAAAAGTTATACTGCGGCAGCGGCAAAAAAGAGCGGTTATAAACTATCGAGGGTGCAACGCTCAAAATCAACTCCCTTCGGGGCCCGCAGTCTGCAGGCTTCAAGAGCAGCAGAAAGTCAGGGTTATTTGGCAATGAACCTGCTTATTTGAAAGCATATATTACCCCGGTAACGGACTCAGAATTTCGGTGAACCTGCTTTCTGAAACCGAAAACCCTGATATTTCCGTAGATCACAACAAATTGACCCAGAGTTCTTGCTGAACCCGCTTTCTGAAATGGGCCCCAGATGGAACAAAAACAACCCTTTTATTGGCCGGATGCACAAAAACAAAGGGCACACCAAAAGGAGGAAAAAACAAGGAAAAAAGATGAGGATTAATCCAGTCACTTTGCAGATTGAGATCTCTGCGGAATGTCCAGTTAAACAACCAAAAGAGCGGGGAATGGTGAACCTTAAAAAGGGAAAAGCACTCGTGAGAAAAATGATTCAGAAGTTCACGAAGCAAAGAATTGAAGTTAAGGTACCACGCAGATGATGAAACAATCAGACCCCGTGGGACAGGTGCTGAGGCATTAAATAGTCCAACTAATAAAGATTCCTCACAGCTGCATCACATCGAGGTGGTGGAGGACTATAAGTACCTGGGCGTGCACATAGACAGCAAACTGAACTGGAAGACCAACACTGAGGCTGTGTACAAGAAGGGGATGAGCAGACTCTACTTCCTGAGGAAGCTGAGATCCTTCGGCGTGTGCAGTAAGATGTTGGACATCTTCTACCAGTCTGTTGTCGCCAGTGCACTGTTCTACGCTGTGGTCTGCTGAGAGGCAGCATCGGAGCCAGCAACACCAACAGACTGAACAAACTGATCAGAAAGGCTGGCTCCGTGATTGGCTGCAAACCGGACACCCTGGAAGCTGTGGTGGAGAGGAGGATGCTGAACAAACTGTTAGCTATCCTGGATAACCCGGACCACCCTCTCCATCCACTCCTGGACAGGCAGCGGAGCTCCTTCTCAAACAGACTGATTCAGCTCCGCTGCCACAAAGACAGATACAGGAAATCTTTCCTGCCCAGTGCAATAACCCTGTTCAATAAGTCCGTCTGACTGAGACTCACAGCCCTGGTGCTGTGATGTGCTCCAGTAGTACTTTCATGTGGCACATTGTCATAATTATTTATTGCATTGTACAGTAATACCACTCATTTGCACTGATATTTACACTATTATACTGTAAATATGTTAATACTGACGAGGCTGCTGGGACAAGTCAATTTCCCATGTCTGGGATCAATAAAGTATTTCTATTCTGTATTCTATTCTATCTGTCCCCAGGGAACACCTAGACCACCACGCCCCCTAGTGGACAAAAAAATACCCAGCACCACTGCAGAACCCTGACAGAGAACATCCTGAGCATAAATGGACCCATTTCTGACTGAAGGCCTCCACATTGTTTGCTAGGAGGCAGTCCATGTTCACTCGAGACAAACAGCAGCACGTGTACTAGCTTGACACCCCCCACTCCCTGGGTCTTGTTCTTTTGAGTTAGCTAAATGGCTAACTTAGCAGAGGCGGGCAGAAAATTAACCAAAGTGTGAACTGCCTTCCTTTTTGCACAGTATTTTCGACCATATACAAAAAAAAAATTCTCCCCAAGCCTTAACGTTAAACAGTGCAGCCAGCTGATTACACTCACCAAATAAATGTTCCAGAGATTCACCCTCTGAACAGAAAACACACCCCTCTCCCTTCTCTGGATCAAGGTGCGCTCTGTATCCATAGCCGCAGGAACATATTCTCCCCAGGGGGGACTGAGAAAAACTGCTGCACTCGCAACTTGTTGCATTGATAATAATGGTTAAAAAATATTCGTATAATTAAGAATGCAAAAACCTTTACCCTAACACAGACCCTAACACAGACTGTCCAAAACATCTCCATGAACATGCATGAGAGCAAGGTGCGTCAGTCTTTTTTGTGTCATAGTTGTGTGTTACCATGTCTTCAGGCGGCAAAGAGTGGACAATGTTCTCTCCGATAATGCAGCTGAGCTGGGGAGACGTGATAGTTTGAAGGGGGTTTTCAACTTCTTTGAAAAGAGCCTTCGTTTGTGGATGGAGCTTAGACATCTTTGCAGCTATGTCTTGTACGGTGTTACCGGGAAAGTCGCTGAGGATGTCTCCAAACCTTTTTAGATGCGTTTCCACTCAATTCCTGTCACAGTGCAGGGGAAGCTGTAGGGAATCCTCATTTACTTCCTTTTTGTCTGCCATGATGACCACCTGCTCCCTAAGAGCGGTTGTTTTCATGCCATCTTGGTCGAATCTCCCTCCTCCTTAGTTCTTCTACATTCAAGTCCACTGCTTAATAAAACTCACACCGCCATGAGTGTTGTTGTGCTGCAGCAGACCATTTATAGCGATTAATGTTTCCAGTTTACTTTTAGCATGTTTTTCCACTTTATTTCATGTATTTATTTTTTGGGTAAATACATTTGTGGAGTGCTACACTGCCACGAGCAGGGAGGTACTACAGCACCTCCAGCACCCCTACTTCCCGCGGTACTGCCTGTATCTGTTTGTAGCTATAGCCCCATGTACAACTCTCCAATGGAGATCTGCCCAGTTTTGAATAGGCGGCTTGTACAGGCACCACCAGCTGCCTTTCGGAGAAGAATCTGGACCAGAAAACTCACTCTGCCTCAACTCCCTCACTGCTCCATCAATTTCCTATTCAGCAATCTGAGAAGGAGCTGGTAGATGGTCTTTTTACCTGCATCCTGGAATTTGTCAAGGCTTGGGGTCACAAAAGAGAGCAGCTTTCCTTCTCCCTCCTGCCAGTCCTCTTTGACTGGTGCAAAGGACAGAGATGGGAAACTGAAACCTTAATGCACTGTTCACAGAGGATGGAGTCCTTGACAAAGGCCCTCACAGGTTGAGGCAGAGCAGAGTAGATCCCCTTCACCAATCTGTCTAACAGCCTGATGGAGGAGATTGCACAGTTTGCCCTGAAACTCTCCATGAAGGTCACCCTCATCAAATGTCCCAGCTTGGTGCAGCCAGCCTCTCTCAGACTGGTTTGCAGGCTGGCAGGCTGGCAGACTCCAGTACTTTTACTGGAAAACAGCTGTTAAAAAAAGTAAAAGTTCCTCAAACAACCACATTCCTGGGGTTTCATCCAATGAACGGGTCATTTTTAGCACTTGCCAAGCCTGAAGGACCAAGCAGTAAAAAAGTGGAAGTCCTGTCATGTCTCTTCAAGCTGCAGAAGGAAGAGTTGCTTGCGATAACCCTTCCAACTAGCCTCAAGAGGAGCTTGGCTGTATCCAGTCATCTTGGACCACAGTCGTAGCAGAGTCTTCTGGCGGTCTGAAGCCTGAAGGCAGCAACCTTTGCATGAATGTTAATTGAACCTTGTCTTCCTTCAGCTACTGGCAAATAAAGTGCTTCTGCTCAGATCCAGTGCCACCCAGACTAGAAGAAATCAATAATATTCTTCTGGATGTCATCCGTTAGACCTGTAGTTGGCGTTAGTGCAACCAGAGTGCCAGAGAGTTGAGGCAACCAAGTTGTTGGCAACAGAACTCTTCCCCTATATGACATTTGAGTAAGCAACCCGTTCCACGTAGACAACTGGGCACACGCTTTCTCCCTCGTTCCCTCCCAGTTTTTTGCTTTAATACTCTCTGTACCTAAAAATACCCCAACACTCTCCTTTGCCCTCCTTTGCCCCACTCAAGACCCCTAGGCAGTCTGGGCACTGCCTTACGCCTCCACCCTCCCAGCAACAGTGCCTCACTCTTTGCCCAGTTCACTTGTGCAGAGGAGGCTTTTTCATAGGTCAGGGAAATTCACTAGACCTCTGTGTCATCCCTGCACAGAAATCAAGGGGAATAGAACAGCTCACAGTGGCCAAAAAAAAGTTCCACAAACCCTACAAGGAATGGACTTAACTTCTTCACAATAGAGCTGGTTATATTTCACCGTTGCTGGCGTTTTGTGCTTTAGAATCAGCGAACACTGAGGCTGTGTCTCCCATCTCATCCAACCTGACTGTCTCTTAAGCTGGCAAGCAGGTCTTAGTTAGGGAGAAGCACTGGGGATTAGGTGGATTTGTGTGTGCTGTACATGCACACAACCATGCAGATTTAAACTTTGTCCAAATGAGAGCTCACTCACAAGACATTTCTCACAGTTGGACAGGGGCGGGACTGACTGAGAGAAAGAGAAAAAGGACAGAAAAGAAGGCGAGGGTGTGATTGTGAGGGCTGTGGGAAAAGAGGAGGGGAGTTCTTTTCAGTTCTTTTCAGAGGCAACAATAGTTTTTGTCTGGAATCTTCCACTATTCTTAGTAACGTAATCAAAAGGAGGAGGAGGAATAGGAGGAGGAGGAGATAGAGCAGGCAAAGGGCAGGTTCTCCATAGTAACAATGACAAAATAAGGCTAGTTCAGCACCAGGCAGGGATGACTGGAGCTGCTGAAGACAAGCACACATATTTATTTTGATCCGGGGGAAGAAGGACAATATCCAGAGTGCAGTAAAACTTTTCCCAAAAATCGATGAGACAACATTTAGCCTTACAGCATGGACAGAGACAGCCACAGCGAGGACACTTTGTCCACCATGGTCTTGGAGAACATTAAGAACAGACTGATTCATGCCTTCAGAGCAGCGGGAGAGTCTAAGGAAGTGCCTCAGGAGTCTGGCTCCATAAGCAGACCGATGAGCATCAGCAGGTCTTACCAAGCCAATGAAGAGCTGCGGAAAGCGCAGATTGACGGAGCACTGACCTGGCTCAGGTCTGAATTGGTGAGTCTGTTTACAGATTTGCTTGTCTTGAGGTTTGAACAGGTACTATTATGTTGTATGGAACGTATCAGCCCCCTTTTCTGCACGCATCTGTGTCCACTCATTCTGTTATTTCTTTACTAATATGCAGCTGGAGATGCGCTCACAGGACCTCGAGTTGGCTGAGACACTGCTGGGGCTCAACACAGAGATCCAAAGATTGAGAAAGGAAAGCTTTGGAGGGGTGGAAGTAGCGGGGAATGATCAGCAGTGACTAGACTGTTGGGAAGACCTTTCCCAGGGGAAGGCAGGTCAGCAAATGCTCATCCTAGAAGACTCATGATAGAAAGCTGTGATGTAACTAAAGAACAGTAAAGCAGTTGCAGGGAAACCAGAGCAAAATTAAAAGAAAATACAATTGGCTTAACATGATGTTGCATTTGTAGGCATTTTGCACTTATTCTGAGATGTTCTTTGAATGTGGAAATAAAGTTTGGAAAGTTACATTTGTCCTAATTTTATGACAAAAATGGAAGGTAAAGTTTGCTCCTTCTGTCAAAGTTAATGTCTGTATTGTGAAGTCAACTGTTTCTGTTTGGAAGTAAGAAATGCCTGATATACTGTATGTTGCTCTAAAAAGAGAGTCATTTTTTAAATTTGTGTAGATTTAAACTGTTTGGGAATGGGTATCAAACTTCAAATGTATGTAAGATGTTTTTATATGAACCTAACTTTTGTGCTTTTTTTTCTCAGACTAAATTAAAGAAATATTTTTTGGATGAAAAGGAAAGTGTTTATCTTTCAGAGAAGAGCTGTTTTCTTTTGTTCAAAATCATTCCAGACTCCCCCATCCTTTCTCATTGTTATTTAAGCTTTAGACAGACATTTACATGTATCAGATTACACTTACAATACTTCCTCAAAAAAATTTCTAGAAATCACTTGGCTCAGATATCACTAAAATCTGCCGTGCTGCTATCAGTGATTTATTATTTAGATAAAGGCACAAAAAGTGTCCTTCTGTTACACATGACGTAAAAGGTCAACCTTTTCACACACATGCACACACGCAATGATAAATGTTAGACTAGAACAAGGTGCCCACACTTTTTCAGCTTGCGAGCTACTTATAAGATGCCCAAGTCAAAATAATCTACCTACAATAAAAATGCAAAACACATTTATTTATTATATATTATTTTTATTTTAATTTGTATTTTTGTATATTCTCTCTTTTTTCCCCTTTTAGGATAAAATATGTTTTTAATTGAATTTGAATTTCATTTATAATATTTTGGTCTATTTTGCATAACTGCAATAACCCACGTTGCACAATACAACTGTACATTCTTCAGACCTAGTTGCAGAAACAAATAAGGCGGGCATTGAATTTTTTCAGGGGGGAATGTTTAGCGAGGTTAAAGATCAGAAGCCAGATTGGCTGTCTTGTATATCAATTGAAGGACAAACATCATTGTGCAGATGGATGTCATGAGATCTACATGCACTCCCTTTGCGATCAACCAGTCGATCGCGATTGACATATTGGGCACCTCTGGACTGAACGTTTGTGTAGTGTTTAAATAACTTGTTTGTCATCTTTACATGAGGAATGACGATATTTCAAAATTGTTCCATTTTCATATCTGACAATATTGACATATTTTAACAATCTTAGTTGATCAAGAAAAAGTAGATAAAATAGACATTGGGAGATTCTCTTACTCTTTATGCTGAATCATTTGAAATGAACTCGATTAAATGATACTCTGAAGTTTAACCAGAAGCCTGGGTTGATCAAATACATTGCTTGAAAATTAGATTTACATCTTTTTTTGACGTTATCCAGTCATGTCTGTTTTTCCTAAACACTATCTATCCACCTGTTAGGCTTCTGTCAAATAAAAAACAAATCAAACAGAAAGTGGTGAAAGTGTTCTCACCCCACCTTGTCTTAATGCAGAATGATCTAAATGTACTGTGGAGACTTCAAAAAAATGTATTTTTCTTTTTTTCCCCAGTAATGAGACTTTTAAGGCACCGAACTTCTCCTACTGAACAGCTTAGGTGATACAATATCCAAATTAACAATTGGCTGTATCTTCCAGAAGGGAACGTTAAAGCTTCCCGTGGAGCTCCAAGAGATGTGGCTAATTCCTTCTTCACTCCCAGAGTCCCAAAAGTGCTCCATCTCCTTCTCTTCATCCTCATCTGGCTCATCCTCCTTCTCCTCCTCCTCAGATAATTCCTGCTTTAGTTCTTGGATGCCAGAGTGGAGCTCCATCATCTGCCGGATCAGAGCCTGGTCCTGAGTTCTCATCTCTATCTGTACAACCATGAAAGACATCAGTCAGCTTGTTCTAGAAACATCAACTGACAGCAACATTGTCAAAGTATCCAAGGTTGTGTAATTATACATGTAAATACATGAGTAAATTTGGTAAGTAGCCAAAGTAAAATGTGTTTGATGTGAAGCAGCGACAGAAATCATGGTCCTTGTGCCTGCAAGCGGTCATGCATTTTAGAAAAGTATAAAAAAAAATACATTTATTAATTTGTCCTGAATGAAAGAATGTAGACATATCATCATTAAAGTTGATGCTCAGTGTGAAACCAACTATTTCTTTTGAGTCTCTTTCAAATGTAAATATATCTTTCTGCAGTTCTCTCTCTCTTTTTTAAATCTATTGAATGTTTGGAACAAAGCAACCTCTGGAGCAGCTTTGCAGGACTTTCCCTTAGTAATTACAGCAGCAGGCTGGACTCCAATTCAAAGGTACTGCTGCCTGTCTTTGTCATCTCTTGGAGAGAATAATTGTAAAAACATTTTACTCCTAAAGTAGGTCTGAAACTCCAGACACAGATACTGACAAAAGTTTTAAAAAATTGTGTATCTATTACTCATACTGACCCTTAATCAGTTGTCTACATAACAAAAACTACACTTTATATGATCCAAAATCCAGTTTAGCTCAGCCAAACTACACAACAATTAAAAAACAAAACAAAGAAAATGGGACATCTATAAAAATGTGTGAATACCAATTTCTTTTTATTTGATTTCCTCAGACAGAATGTGACAACACTTAAAAAAAAAGAAAAAAAAAATCATCTTTACAATGTTTAATTGCCGTTACACTGGGCACCTTTGTCACTTTGATGGCAGAGAGCTAAATTTTTACTGGCTGCTTTTTCAGGCATTAACTCAAACTTATTGTGTCGTGGAGAATGACTGGTTACCATGACAAGCTGTCTGCGTGAATGCATTTAATGGTGAATGATATATTGGCCTGTGACAATATATCACCCCTAGTTGAGACCCCTAGTTAACACACACACACACACACACACACACACACACACGGACCAGAAAGACAATAAATTCTCAAAAACGTGACTCTGGAGGTAATTTGATGTTGGGAAACACATTGTTTAAAATTTTATAAAAGGATCCTTCTAATATGTACAAAGTAGATATAAATAAGATCTATAGATGTAATTACTTTTTGTAAAAAAGACACAATATGCAATATTTATTTATTTTAAAATAACCTTTATGTATTAGCACATACTGTTTTGATTGATTGCAATAGATATTCAATGTTTTTGTTTTAGGATGATCAAAAAATGAAAATGAAACTGATTTGTCTGCATCAGCTGACCAAAAATTCTGCATAAGAAAAAGAAAATTGAAACGCAAAAAATACATTTTAACACAGTAAGCATATTTGTTTAATCACACGTTTACCATGAGAATGCAAATAATCTATTGTCTCTTAAGTATAAAATAAATGTAATCAGGTAAAAAGTGCACATTTCTGAAGATGTAAAGACATGGCAGGTTTAGGCTTACCAATTCTCTTTTCAGCCAGGACAGAGCACTATCTATGTCCACTTTTCTTACTTCCTCTGCACCTTTGCAGCATTCAGCCCTGCCCGGTGGATCCCTGCATGCTCTCTGTCCGGCTGGTTCACAGTGGTCAAAGGTGGAACTCTTGCAGGAGAAATCTCGCAGCCTGGTCAGCACCACCTCGATCATGTTGGGTCTCTGCAGTTACCGTCTGGAAACTGGACTGGAGGTTAGCCTCATCTAACTGTCATGAGACGAGCTCTAGAAATTCTGATGGCTTATGAGAAACTTGCTCTCTCTCTCTCTTCCTCCCTTTTTTCACACTTGTCGCCCCAACCCTTTTTTCCTCTTCTGTCTTTCAAACACTTCACTGGAGCTCCCTGGAGAATTGGCATCACTGGAGGCTGAATGTGAAGACGTCTGACGTCAGTTTATTTTACAGAAGCCTGACTTGGAGACCTGTTTACAACTTCTGTGGCCTTTTTTTTATTGGACTAACACAGACTGTGATCACTGTGTTAAAGGAACAAGTGGTTCCCATGATAAAAACAGTTATGCATCTTCAGAAATATAAGGTCATTATGTTATGACGACACTCACCAACATAACCACAGTCATGCACTGTAGGTGTGGCCTGTTGAAGGCCATAGATCCAAATAGCATAAACAGTCATGTGTAAGTAAATGTTCTCATTCCATTTTCCACTCAGTCTGCAGCCCATGGCAACACTGCTAAATCATTGTTTCAAAAAACATGGCAGCTTTGGCAAAACATTCTTTATTCTTTCTGTGGAGATCATTCATTCACACACTCACAGGCACTCTGTGAGCGCACTAAAAGCTATTTTTAGAGCTATGCTCAAATTTGAGACCTCATCAATAAAACAAATGGCAAATTGACCAAAGGCATAACAGATGTTACCCTTAGAAGCTTCACTGTGTGATCGTCTCCTGTTGTTATTGGTGCTCAAACAGAAAGGAGGTTGGTCGCATGAGTCAGTCCAACTGTATCACCAGTTGCTTTGTATGGATAGGATAAGATAGAACTGATATTATGAAGTTAAAATCAACTAAACGTACTTTGCTATCAAAACAATTCAATTTAATTGAGCTTTATTTATATTGCATCTGTTACAATCAAAATTGTCTCGGCACTTTACAAAAACCCAGAGCCTGACCCCCAACAAGCAATAGTGGCAAGGAGACTTTGAGCAGGACCAGGCTCGTATGGGGGGACACTCCTGCTGGGTAAAGAGAGAGGAGAAGGACAAATAGAGGAGAGAATAGACATACATCATAGTGATCATACAAATACATTAGTTACCCTGAGCAATCAAAGCTTAGTGGGGATGAGCATGTGCTAATGAAAGCAGTAATATTAATCTCAACCTTTGTGCAATGCAGGGTAGGATTAAGCTGTACAAATATGAATACAAACTTTGTACAGATTACTTGAGCAGGATGGTTCCTCCTTGTAAGCTGGGTCCTGCTCAAGGTTTCTTCCTGTTAAAAGAAGAGACAATTTTATTGTAAAAGGTGCTATATAAATAAAACTTAATTGAATTGAACACAGTCACAAAA
Organism: Pao palembangensis; assembly: GCA_015343265.1. Classification (NCBI taxonomy): domain Eukaryota; kingdom Metazoa; phylum Chordata; class Actinopteri; order Tetraodontiformes; family Tetraodontidae; genus Pao; species Pao palembangensis. Next base: position 8,685,301 of record CM027095.1, on the reverse strand, counting down.
TGCACTCTGGACATGCAAAGGGCATGCAAAAAAGGACGGTGAGGAGTTTCTGATGGTCATACAAATCAGAGGAACAGATCAAAGAAACAAATTGAAAAACAATATCAAAAGAGCATTTGATGTTTTTAATGAACAAAGAACAAGGAGGCGTTGATTCAAGGCAACATACTGTATTAAAACTATGTGCTACATACACACATGAGACCGCTTCATAGAGTGTGCAGCACATTCCCATAACTTTGTTGACACTGTTAGTTTGTCGCTTAATAGCGACATCTGCTGGATTTTAGAATAAAGAATATGGAGAGAGACTGAACGGGAGACGGTCGGGAGGTGGAGACGGAGAGGAGCCCCTCTTGCACACTTGAACTGTGAGCCGGTGGAGCTGGAAAACGGGGAATCATCAGTGACGTCACCAGTGGGGAGAGGGCATGTCAGATCGCTCTCTTCGTCCTCCTGGGCTTGAACGAGGCAGCCTGGGCAGGACGTGCTGACTGGGCTGCAGCTGGAGCAGGGGGAGGGTTGGGCCAGATGAAGCGGCTGGCGTGGGTGCCGGCTTCAGACCTTTCGGGATTCGGAACTGCGGGGCTTGAGGAGCCGCAGGCATGAAGGCCTTGCATTGCAACGGTTGTGGGTGAACCTGAGGTTTGCGCGGAAGGCAGAGCTGGAGTGCCTCGTCTTCCTTCTTTTTAGCCTCGTAGCAGTGTTGCATGGAGGCAAGCGCCGAGCCAAAAATCCCTTCAGGGACAATTGGCATATCCAAGATGTCATCCTTTTCCATGTCTGACAGGTTCACGAGGTTTAACCACTGTGTGCGTTCTTGTAGCACTGTTGCACATCCCCAGTGCTGGATGTGGAGACTCATGTCTGTGATAGCAGGGATGGACGAAAATCACCACAGTGCTGCCTGGTGTGCCGTGAGCAGGGAGAACACGTTCAGTGCTCTCGTGTTCAGGGCCGCCGCCCTGTAGACTCTCTCAGTCAGCGCTGACTGAAAGCGGTCCGCACTTGGAGGGGAGGGCCAGGCTGTGGGAGGACAGTGCAGACTGCTTGGGGTGCAGGTGGAAAGCCATGTATGGCTCCATCGGGGGCATTCAGAGCAGACCCAGGTTTTCCATCGCCTCACAGTTGAGGGGCGCTGCCCCAGGAATGGTGCTCCTGCTGCTGTAAGGGCGGTCCTTCTAGGTGCATGCCAGCTCTTCCAGCAGCTTCGGGAAGACCGGGAGGGGCTGCTTTGCCGCACTTCTGGCCAGCGGGAATGTCTTCACCTTGATTTGGTGGTCTCGGCTACGGCAGTGGGCCAGGGGATGTCCAACCGGACAGCTGCGCTTTTACACAAGTCCAACATGACCAGGGAACCAGGGAGGACAGGGGAGGGGCTGGTGTGCCGCTGTCGGTTGGCAAAGCAGCAGGGGCCACGGACTGTGCAGCCTTGGCTGGCGTGATGAAGATGTCCACCTCGTCATCCTCTTCTGAGATGAGGAAGTTAGACACAATGTTTTCATCTTCGCCACAATCCAGGTTGAGGATGTCGTCCTCTGTTGGGGGTTCCATGGCCAGGATGAGTTGGAAGCCTCAACTGGCAGTGGTTGACGGAGCTGTTGCAGCTGCGTCCCACCATCCATTCTCCTCTTTGATGCCTGGAGTGGCGGAGGGGAGGCAGGGATCCATGCCAGACAGGCTAGCTTGGCACCCTAGCCATCTGCAGAGACTCTTCGTTGTGAAGACTAGGCATAGTCGATATGAGCAAGGATGGTCCACTGCCTGGTGGACATGTTCCAGCCCCAGGCAGTTAGAGCAAACATCGTGTGGGTCCTTGCTGGAGAGTCTTTCTCTGCCATCTTCGTGCTGGAGTGTGACGAAATGGCGAGCGGCAGCAGTGTGACACTGAATCCAGTATACTGAGAAACTGGTGTGACCTCCTTGGGTCAAAAGACCAGGAGGTCAACTGGGAGGTGCTGTGTCAAATCCCAGTTCATTGAACACAGTCACAAGATGAACTCAGAACCTGCAGAGGGCAACCACACCCAAAAAAGATGGTGGAGAGTTTCTAGAGGTCATACAAACCAGAGGAGCAAATTAATGGAACAGATGAAAGAAGATCAAAAAACAATATTAAAAGAGCACTTGATGTTGTAAGGTTATAGCAAGGGGTGGTGATTCAAGGCAACATACAGTATAACTATGTAGCAGTAGGTTATGCCCGTTCTCCATAATTCGCAACCACAGCTCCTGATCAATTAGAAGACATAACTGGTGGGAAAACAACTAGGTGTGAATGATGAGTTGAAATTATATTTTCTATTGGTTGTGTTTTAAGTATGCAAGTTGAATACAACCAATGCATGTCTTTTCTGTTTATCTTCAAGGTGGTTGATCAAGCAATTTTTTGAGTTTTGGGTTTTTGAATTGTGGTCACAGAAAACACACAGAACTTGACACTGACTACAAGCTTTCTCAAAGAGGAAGGTTTTAAGTCTAATCTTAAAAGTAGCAAGAGTCAGTCTCCTGTACCTGGATATGAGCTATCGTGCAAAGATCCATCATAATTCTAACTGAAGCATTTTTGGATCAGCCGGATAGACATCCAGATCAATTACAATAATCCAATGTAGAAGTAACAAAAGAAAGGACTAGCTTTTCTGCACCATTCTGAGTCTAAATGCTAATCTTTACACTGTTTCACAAATTAAAAAGGCTCACCTTCAGACCTTTTAATATGTGAGTTCAAGGACAGACCTTTGTCAAAGATTACTCCAAGATTTTCCACAGACAAACTAAAAGCTAAAGAAATGCAATAAAAGATCTAATTCTGAGACATTTAGGACCAAACACAATGTCCTCCATTTTTATCTGAATTAAGAGGAAGGAAGTATAATGTCATCCAAGACTTCTCTGTTTCCTTTGGATATCATAGATCATTAAAAATAAACTTTATTCGTCACATGCAGTAATACAGAGTAAAATGCACTGTAATGTATTTCACTGGTCTGGAGAGAACTATGACATTAAATGCTGAGCTGTAATCTGCAAACAGCAATCTTCCCCTTACTAGTATCCATGCAGAAAAGGGCCTTGTGGAGGAGACGGCTTATGACTTCATCGGTGGATCTGTCCAGCCGGTATGCAAACTGTTGTGGGTTGATGGTCATGTACAGTGTGAAGGTGATGAACATCTTGATGAGTCTCTCAAAGCAACAGCAAAGGTCAAATATGTACAGCAGAGTGTCAACAGCATAGCAATGAAAGTTTATTCCATGAATAATATTTTGCGAGAAGCATGTACAAAGTGAAATGGATTGCCCCACAATCTTGTGGAACTCCACAACTAACTCGACTACATGAAGAGGGAAAAAAAAGCAAACCAACTAATCTCACTTGGGATGGGGTCTGAGAGATAAATGGTAGGTTTAGATTGTTGAGTTTTCCTCCCAGGCAAGATAGCAACCTTCTATTCTATTTCTGAATCTGCGAATTATGTTTAAATTATACTTATATTCAAGAACTCAGATAGAAGAGGGAAAGGATTCAAGTGTTTTTTATATTTGTCCAACAGGCAAATATACCCAATTCTCACATTGATATTAATGATTTTATAAAGAATATCACAACAGTTTTAGTTAAAATGTTCCTTTCATGATTTGTGCAGTTTTCAGAAAAAACGCTTCGAATGGGACAGGTTTGAAAGCACCTCTCTCAGCCTCTGATACAGAATATATATATTAGTGGATTCAAACACTTTTTGATGGAATCATTTAATTTTGATTATTTTTACATTTTATCCTATGGGGAATTTTTTCCAGTTAGATTAATACATTTTTCCCTATTTGGACAGTGGAATTATTTCAAATGAGATTACTAAATTTTCCCCCTTTGCATTACAAAACTCATTTCCGGTGGGGGTTGGACTCCGCCAGGGCTGCCCTTTGTCACCGATTCTGTTCATAACTTTTATGGACAGAATTTCTAGGCGCAGCCATGGTGTTGAGGGGGTCCGGTTTGGTGGCCTCAGGATCGGGTCTCTGCTTTTTGCAGATGATGTGGTCCTGTTGGCTTCATCAGTCCGTGACCTCCAGCTCTCGCTGGACCGGTTCGCAACCGAGTGCGAAGCGGCCGGGATGAAAATCAGCTCCTCCAAGTCTGAGGCCATGGTTCTCAGCCGGAAAAAGGTGGAGTGCCTTCTCCGGGTCAGGGAGGAGATTCTCCCCCAAGTGGAGGAGTTCAAGTACCTTGGGGTCTTGTTCACGAGTGGGGGAAGAATGGAGCGGGAGATCGACAGGCGGATCGGTGCGGCGTCTGCAGTAATGCAGATTCTGCACCGGTCCGTTGTGGTGAAGAGAGAGCTGAGCCGAAAGGCGAAGCTCTCGATTTACCGGTCGATCTTCGTTCCTACCCTCACCTATGGTCATGAGCTCTGGGTAGTGACCGAAAGAACGAGATCGCGGGTACGAGCGGCCGAAATGAGTTTCCTCCGCAGGGTGGCTGGGCTCTCCCTTAGAGATAGGGTGAGAAGCTCTGCCATCCGGGAGGAGCTCGGAGTAGAGCCGCTGCTCCTCCGCATTGAGAGGAGTCAGATGAGGTGGCTCGGGCACCTAGTTAGGATGCCTCCCGGACGCCTCCCTGGTGAGGTGCTCAGGGCACGTCCTTCCGGTAGGAGGCCCCCGGAAAGACCCAGGACACGCTGGAGGGACTATGTCTCTTGGCTGGCCTGGGAACGTCTCGGGATCCCCCCGGAAGAGCTGGATGAAGTAGCTGGGGAGAGGGAAGTCTGGGCTTCCCTGCTTAGGCTGCTGCCCCCGCGACCCGACCCCGGATAAGCGGAAGAAGATGGATGGATGGATGGATGGATGGATGACATTACAAAAGTTTTCGCAATCAATTTTCAAATTGATATTATTCTCTTACTTGGATTATTTCTGATTCCACAGTCAAATTTATCAGACTTATTTTTGATTTTAAGATGATTTCTCCTGTTGATATGTTTGCTTTAAAAAGTGTACACCTTTAACTGGAATTGATTCAGTCATGTTTTAGAAGATTTTTTTTTTTTTATTTTTAGCTGACAAAGAAAGAAGGACGGCCACCTCAATTTCAGACATTTTAAGTGCCATGTCGCCGCATGTGAATGTGGGTTTTGACAGGGATCAGTGTCGCCGTGTTCGGAATGCTATTTTTCACACGTCTCTGAAGGATTGCATGTGGCCGTGCGTTAGTTTGCACACGGTTTGAGGACTGTGACTCACACGGCTGAGCAGGATACTAAAGTCTGGGCACGCCGATTACGTTTTCAAATCGTCGGTGGCTGCTAACGCTGGCTTACAGGATAGTTAACGATAACTCATCGCTTTTATGACATCGTAACTCCAGAATCTAAATCACAACATCCAGGTGACTATCTTTATTTATTATTATTTTAATTTTTAAGAATATTTTCAAAGCATTTTTTCTGTTCTTGTTTTCTTTTTTTGTTTGTGTCTGGAATCAGACATGTTCAAAACTACGTCTTCAGAGAGACTTCCCTTGTTGTCAGGAGAGAGCAACTCTTACACATCTGCGGAAAGGTAAACTTTTGATCTTATATTTTATTATGTTAATATTAATTTCTTATTGAAAGAAGGAGTATTCGCATATCTGGATACATTCTTTATGATTTGATGAATTGTTAATAACAAGCGCTTCTTTGTGAGGATCGTGTCTTTGCTCACGTTCCTTTTTTTTTTTCTTTTTTTTTTTTTTTTCTTTTTTTTTTTTAACAGTTGCTCCACACTGAACCTCGTTCTCTGATGGGATTAGTCGGTCAGTGTGCAAATTTGGTTTTAGTTTCTTCTTCCGGCCCGATAGTAGTGCTGAGGCATGTAGTGGGCGCGTCCGGTGCATATTTCGTCATTTGTGAAAGTTGGGAAAGATCTAGATGGTGTACAGCACGTAGGCTGCAAAAAGAAATAGAAAAATAACGGATTTGTTATCAATTAAGTGTATAATTTGTTTTCAAAGTGTGAAATGTATAGATGTCTGTGTAGATTCTCACTCATCCAGGTCATGGTTATCCAAAGTAGATCTCTCTGTGAAATGTATAGTTTTGGGAGGGTTCATTAAACTTATACAACCTGAGCTCCGTCACTTGAATTGATTTGCTTCTTCCTGCACATGTTCCACACAATTTGTTTAAAATACATGGAGTATAATGTATGCATCAAAATTATTTTTAAGTGAAGTGACACATAGTAGCATTTTGAGAGACTGTTCTGTTATATGCTGATTACTGTATATGTTGGTTGTACAGCTTGACCTTGGAATGCAATGACAAATTATTTACATATCACTTATCTTTCCTTCTAGATTTAATCTTCCACCCAGCATACCCAGCAAGGAGCAACCGCAGGCGGATGGAACAGTCAGCATTAAGCATTGTCATGACAACAGTCACTCACGAGAGGAACGTGAACGTGAAAAGAAAGTTGCCAGAAGGAGGTTATATGTGGCCTCTGTCATCTGTGTGATTTTCATGACCGGTGAAATTCTTGGTGAGTTCAGTAGTTTACAAGTAAACTTGTAAAGTTGTCTCCAATATTAAAGTCATTCATGAAAATACAGAGAAAATTGTTGTGCAGCTCAGGAGGGTAATTTTGAAACATTTCAAGAATAGAATAGAATGCCTTTTATTGTCATTATACATCTTTTTTCACATGTACGAGATAGAAAGCAACTCCTTCTTCAGTGAAACTGTGTGTAAATATATACAATATATACATATATACAACATAGAATAGAATAAAAAATTAAATAACTTTAGTGCAGATATGTCGAAAGGCTCCATAAAAAAGTAAATCATTGGATAAACTATTGTTTTAAATGTCTGTGATTTTTTTTTTTTTTAAGTTACCATACAGCAAGATTTAAAATTTCTCTCCTTTATACTAACCCCAAATAAAACAGAAAATTACATCAATTTCAATATTTAATTTGATATTCTATTTTTATTTTAAATATATTTGATTTAGTGGCATCACAATGTTTGTTATTTTTCCCTCTGCTGGTGAAAGAGCCAAACTGCAACGCGAGAAAAATGAAGTTCTTAAATGTAGCCAATCTACATCCATCTCAATCAAACTTCAGCTTTAGTTATATATAACATCTGTTACAATCAAAATATTATTTAGGCACTTTACTGCAAACCTTAGGCTGATCCCTGAATCAGCAACTGTGGAAAGGAAGAACTTTTTAACAGGAAGAAACCTTGAGTAGGACAAGCTGAAAAGTTCAAAGTTTTAGTAACTGCTTTGTTAACCCTTGTTTCATGCAAAAAAAAAAAAAACAAAAGCATGTACAAAGTGAAGAGGACTGGTCCAAGTACACAACTTTATAACTAACCCTATGCTACGATGACAAACAAACTGAATATGGTCTCATTTGATCTCACTACCTCCCACAGTGTGATCCCTTTGGATTTCTGGTCTCTGTGCAGGTGGCTATTTTGCCGGCAGTCTTGCTGTAATGACGGATGCTGCCCACCTGCTGGTTGACTTCCTCAGTTTCATTATCAGCTTGTTATCACTCTGGCTCTCCTCCAGACCTGCAACACACAGGCTTAATTATGGCTGGCATCGAGCAGGTGCAGTACTGATGTCATTTATTTTGATCATATATATTGATTTTAATATCTTCCTGTGGTTTAAACAGTAAATCCATTATTATTTTTTTCTCTGAGCTGATTATCTGTTCAAAGAGTCATTCAGTGTTGTGCCTCAAACTCATTTGGGTAAAAGTCAGTGAGTCAATGACAGACAGGCAGCCATGCAAATAATATGGGAGTGAAAAATGTATCTGATATTAAAAATGTTTCTGGCAATAATTTAGGTGTTAGCATTCAGCAAATTTCATGGAAGAGATGCCATATATTTTGTTTGTCTCCCTATGAAATGTATTAGTGCCTAATTAATAAAAATTATCTATATTATGTGTTTGCTCATGCAGAGATATTGGGCGCTCTGCTGTCAGTTTTTACTATCTGGGTGGTAACAGCAGTTTTGGTCTACTTGGCGGTGGAGCGTCTCATCAACAATGATTACACCATCGAGGGCACCATCATGCTCATCACCTCCGGTTGTGCGGTGTTGGCCAATATTATGTGAGTGGAATACACAGAAATGCTTTTAAATGTAATTCTCACGTCATCACTTTTACAGGAGATGTAGATGCTGCAGCCCAGTTAGGAATTTAGAATTTTTGTGACTTATGAAATATTTCTGCTCCTCTTCTCAAAAGCATGGCCCTCACTCTTCATCAGTCTGGTCATGGACACAGTCACGGGGGTCTTGGCTCAAAGGGACACGGTCACAGTCACGAGAAAACGGAACGATCCAATCGGATCAGTAATGGAGATGTAGACCCAGAGCAGAACATGGATAATAAAGGTATGGTCTTGTGCAAATCATTATCTCCTGACTGTTTGACATGACGAAAATCAATAATCGATGTTCTTTCAGGACACAAGACTCAACAGGCCAATGCCAGTGTGCGAGCAGCCTTTGTCCATGTGGTAGGAGATCTTCTCCAGAGCATAAGCGTGCTCATCAGTGCCATCATTATCTTCTTTAAGGTTTGTTTTACCTGTGTGAGGCTTTACAAAAAAACCCCAACACAAAACAGAAAAGTCATTAAATTGAATTTTAACTAAATGAGCATCTACAGGTCTTACACTGTCCCATGGTGTTGGTTTTGTTGAGATATTGGTTGCTTAAAAAATGTACACAGACTTGCTGGGCTTTTTTGTATGATATTTTATGTGATATTATACCTCCTGCACATTTACAATTTTTCAGTCTGGCTTTGTTTTTACATTGTAGTGTCTTCTCTTTATTCCCTCTTTTAGCCAGAGTACAAGATAGCTGACCCAATCTGCACCTTTCTGTTCTCTATATTTGTTTTGTTCACCACCGTCACCATCATCAGGGACATTCTTATTGTTTTAATGGAAGGTAAAATCTCATGGGGAAAAAAAAAACAAACTAAAGAAAATAAGTCACACTCCATAAAATCTTTGTACTTAATTTCTTTTTCTCATCTTCACCTCAGGTGCTCCAGCAGGATTGAAGTACAGTGAGGTGCGGGATGGTTTGCTAGCCGTGAAGGGGGTGACAGCGGTCCATAACCTTCATATATGGGCCCTCACCATGAACCAGGCTGTACTGACTGCACATGTAGCTATAGGTGAGAAGGAACTTAGAACTGTGGTACTACATCCCGCTGTGTGTGTTCTTGTACTTAATACACGCTGAGTATCAAAATACTCATTCTAGCAAAGTGAGGACATTTTTTGGAAGTGAGGACATTTTGGCTGGTCCTCACAACTTCAAAAGCCTGTTTGGGTTAAGACTTGGTCTTAAGGTTGGGTTTAGGTCAGGTTTAGGGTTAGGGGGTTAGTTGGGATAGTTAGTAAGGAGCTGGCTAATACATTAGTCCTCACAAACAGAAGTACAAGGATATGTGTGTGTGAGAGAGAGGGAGAGTGTTTCACTGTTGTTATTTGAACTATTCAGTCTAAGTCATGACATCTTAGAATAGAATAGAATATATGTTTATTATCCCGCAATGTCATGACATAAGTTAATGTCATGACATACAGATCTAAGGACAGCGACATTTTATGACCAATAGCAATATTTTTTTTTTGTGTAAGTAGATAATCTGTAAGCAGTTGTGCAGTGGTTAGTTGTGCTACATATGTTTCAGTGGTGATATGCTCTGGGAGTGACCTGACTTTGTAAGAGTGAAAACCCCCCGAGTTACCCCACAGGTTACCTTTTTAAATAAGTACTAATCTTACTTTATACAGGTCCTAGAACAGTGTCAGTACAAGTTATTTTGTTGCATATTTATTAGGCCCATGATCATGTTCAAAATAAAATATGAAAAATATATCAATATATCAAGATCCAGTTGGATTCAGATGTTATTTTTGCACTTCAAATGAGACATCTGCAGTAGTGAGAGCAGTAATAAGTTTATTTCATACCTGATTTTTTTATTTTCCTATAGAATGATGTGTCGTTTGGATTTACTTGTTGAAAGGTCACAGTGACAACTGGTACAGAAATTGTCACATTCCTTGTATCCATCCATCTATCCATCCATCCTCTTCCGCTTATCCAGGGTCGGGTTGCTGGGGAGAGGGAAGTCTGGGCTTCCATGCTTAGGCTGCTGCCCTCGCGACCTGACCCCGAATAAGCGGAAGAAGATGGATGGTTGAGTGGAAACAAGGAATGTGACATTTCTTGGCTGATATGGCTGCTTACCATTGATTTTGCTAAAAATATCTTAAACTTCTCCCAGCAAATTACAGTATTCACTGGAGTCGGGCATAACATTGTTCTTTTTTGCTTTTCAGATGAAACTGTGGACGCTCAGTCTGTTTTGAGAGAAATGACGCAGGCTTGTTTCTCCTCCTACAACTTCCACTCTGTTACAATTCAAATGGAGAAAATGGCTGACCTCAAGCCTGGGTGTAACCTCTGTGAGGACCCCAAGCTGTAGAAACCCATTTCAATTCTTTATAAGATCCCAGCAGGGAATGTTGCAAAATCCTGAATTTTGTATCACAATTTTTTTTTCTTTTTTTTAAATTGTGGTTGTTTGTGTGTTTTCTTTTAAGCAAGTCCTTAAACTGAGCTTGAGATCGTTTGCCTACGACAGTCAAAAACCATGTTATGCTGCAGCTCCCGTCAACCCTACTGATGCCCATGCGTGCTTCAGTGTTTACTGGGAACGTTTTGTGTCATGTTGCATTTGTTACATTACATTCCTGACTTAAGAACTGAAATGTTTTGTGTGGACATTCTGACAGATAATGTCAATATTGAAAAAGAATATAACCGAGGGATTGACAGGAAGTGCATCGCCTTTCATCTTGTGGCTTTTTATTCTGCTAAGACCTTGTTTTAAGTGGCCTATACTTTAAAAAGTATACTGATTTTTGTCCAGAATTAACTCATGTTACAATTGCCTGGGGCTCGAATTCATTATCTTTAAGCATCATTTTAGATCATTATAGTAACATTTTTGTTACCATATTTGTAAGGTGGAATAGCTCAATAAAATATTGCTTTCTAAAATACTGATTTCATGTCATACCATGAAAGTATTAATGTATGCAACTGTAAATCTGTCATTGGTTATGCAACACCTGTCTTCATTTACACAACTACATTAATAGAAAATGTTCATAAAGTCTAATTGCTTTGCCTCATTAGCACTAATTTGTTACATTTAAGTATGTGTGGAAGCAAAAGACACACCAGATTACCAATGATCAAAATAAGCAGAGCTTTATTCATTCCAAAATGCTGTAAAACAAAGGAAAAATCTAAATAAAAACAACACAAAATAAAAACTTCATTGTTGTCCACAATAAACACAAGTAATATTTCGATTTTGAATCTATGGTTAGACAAAGAGAAATCATTGGTTACTCCCATTCACAAAGTCGCATGTTGAGCAAGAAAGACTCTGATTCTCTGCAACAATTCTTTCTTGACACTGTCTGGTACCAGTGCTAAAAAACGGGGGGAAAAGATATTTTAATACCAAGTACACAGTAAACGAGAAAAATACTTACACCAAATGTCTGACTGAGATGCGTAACTTTATTAAGTTAACTTTAATAACGCCTACTCTTATATTTGTATCCCTCCGTTCTTGTGTTGTAAAAAAAAAAGTCTGTACCTCTGCCTTTTGGTGTAACTTCTGTGACCAGGTCCTCCACTGTGACATGCTCCAAGCCCTTTTCTTTGATCACCTCTGAACAGAACATAATAATTAACATTTTGCAGCGAAATTCAGCCATAAATACACGAGCATGTAAATCTATTCACCTTTGCAGTGTGCTTTAAGCTGATCCTTCCACCCACACTCCACCAACTTTGCCCTTAGCAGTTCTTTCAACCTGCGATTGGACAATTAAAATACGCGTTTACATGTAGTCTCCTAAACATTCCTTACCCATACTACCGCAGAAAAGCGGACTTACCGCTCCCGTTCACCCATTTCTATCAGCTTCTGGTTAATTGCTGCTCTTATCTGTGCCTCTTTGCTCATGATGTGTCTGAAATCAAGTACATGGAAAAACCTGGTCGGTTTTCTTTCAACAATTACTGACAAACGTGAAGAACATATTTCACGATACCTTATATCGGGTTAGTTAAACTGGGGAGCACTCGGTCCTTTTACAGAATAGTTCCGTAGAAATTGTCATAGATGAAAGGTTCCGGGATAATGTCTTTAAGGGAGGACGGCTGTAGTCTTGCTGTTAAATAGGGAAAAAGCAAAAATTGCGTCGGTTTAACTAACATTTAGCTAGACAACAATGAAGAAACAAAAGCGCAGTAACTGATATTTGGTAAACTGTAAAATTTATGAGAGAAGCGTCACACACACACATACACACACAACTAAAATTTACGGGCGCAAAATTTAACTAGGATTACTCATTTGAAGGTGCCAATTTAGATTTAATACAATTTCTGATTTTTTTTTTTTACCACGTTCACAGAAGACAAATATTTCTGATGTCCGGCGTTAAATGGGTCCGTGTGCGTCGAAACAGGAAACGTTTCTGCTGATTTTATTTCCCCTCATCATCTCGTGGAAGACTTATAATTAAACACCATGTCTGCTTCTAACTACTCATTGAAAGTCAACCGTGACCTGTTGGACCCCGAATTTGAGAGTTATAGGTTATCACAAGACACCATACCTATATATAAAGTTGAACTGGATGCTGGTAAGACGACTACTCCTAACTTAATGAACAATACAGTTAGCAAGTTTGCTAGCTAAGAATTTGATTACTCCGAATCCGATACAGCAGATATGCTACATAGTACCCACATGTATCGTTAGTAAAAGAATGAAATGCTTGATTGCTTTATTTCAAATTTATTTTTTTTTTACCACAATCGACCAGTGGATATTGAAAGTAAATAAATAGAGCATTTGATAAAAGACGTAATTAAATAGTAGGCTGAGTAGGGTACTCAGTAAAATAATGTTGCCAATCAATAAATGTACACTGTCAGCTGCAAACTGTTGTTTGAAAAATAAATTCATAGGTCCTTTTCACCTTTCTTGCAGATGTTGAGGAATTTAAGTTGAAGGAATACACCCTTGAACACATGCGAGCGTTTGGCATGTACAACTACCTTCACTTAGATCCTTGGTATGAAGACAGTGTTTTGTTTGTAGACTGCAAAGGAAGGGTGCTCAGTCTCACAGTCATCCTGGTGAGTTATGAAATCATCCCGAATAAAATGGCCCATTAAAGGTATTTTTAGATGATAATGTATTTCCTCCTATTGTTACCATTTTGTTACATGGCTCCAAACCATGAAATGACCAATTTAGACACTGTTTTTTGACATTTATGTGGCTAATGCCCAAATCTTATGCACCAGTAGGTGGAGACCAAATATCATTGTCATTGCAGCATCAACCCACAATGATTATCTGGCAGATGACGCTAAAAGAAAAATTCTCTCTGCTCCCAAAGTATTAACATTTTATTTATCCGAGCATATATTTTATCTATTCACCAAGTTACACAAGAAATAAAACTGAATTGTTTTTTGAAACAAATTTGAAACAGGTTCTAATTTGGAATAATTATACTTATAGTTTTCAGTTCCCCTCTAAATATCACCACAGTGTTATGGGCTGCAAGTAAAGAAGGTAATTACCAGCGAGGCCAAAAACTGACATGACCAAAAGAACAACGGGTCTAGAACATGAACAGACTCAGTAGATAAAGAGAACCCTTCATGAGACGTATGATGTTTTTTGAGATTGCAAAAGATCCATAATCAATAGATGAGGAAGGTCCAATTAAATTCCCCAAAATAGAAAAAAAGCTTCAAAATTCTGGGATCAGATTCTTCTGACAGATTAATATTAGACTTGTTTAAGAATGGTGGAAGGGAAATGTGTGGAGAATGAAAGAAGCAGTTCATGACCAAATAATACCATATAAAGTGCTATTGACAAGTATGCAGCTAATAAATCTGGCTCACAGGTGTGTATTAATAAAGTAATAAGAGGAATTCTGACCTGTATAGATCGGCACTATATGTTCATTAATGCAGCTAAACACTGCAGAACTGAAAGCGTTTGAAGGTCCAAAAGGATAATGACTCATAACATACTGCAACATCCCAAATTTTTCACCAAAGAAATGCAGCATTATTTAATTACTTAGACATTTACCTTATCTCAACCTGAAATAAAACACTTCTGTTGCTGTTGACAAACAAGAAGCTTGGAAGACCCACAAATAAGCAGCAACTGACTTTGGCTGCAATGACAAAATATTTGGATAACATGTTTCTAGAAAAGAAACATAATTATGGACACAACCATTTTTGTTGTCTTCATATGTTTTTGTTTGGCATTAATTTGTGTATGAGAGATACTGTATATTGTGCACAATACCTCAATGATGATTGTTCTATTGGCATTTAAACGATTGTGACTTGTGCACTTGGAACAGATTTGGATCCGAGCTATGGATGCACATCTAACAATACCTCAGTCAACACAGAGAGGGTGTAGGGCTGTGGTGCACTGTGGGCTCACTGGAAATTCAGAACAGTCAGTTTGGACAAAAATAAATTACATTTTTTTACTTCATTGCTCCACTGCTGTCCATTTACACAGAGTTGATTGAGTTGATCTGAGCAATTGACACATATTAATCCCCACAGTCAAATAGTGTTTATTTATTTCATCCACTGTGGCATCTGCCACCCCTTGATACCTAGAGTAGTTCAGCATGTCCATGGGGTATGCAGGGGAATAGAAGTCTTTCCAGCTTTCATTGTCATCTAACATTAATACCATTGCAGTGTTTTGAATGTTAGCAAGAGATTGCATTTTTTTAGACTTTGAGTATGAAGATGTTGAGGTTTCATATCGCCCTTCCTCAAGCGACAGTGACAACTGACATTGCCCTCTGCGTTTCCGTACATACTGTCTGTAAGGCAGCGAGAGGCACTGAAATTCGCTGTATACTAAGAACATTCAGTAACTGTGGAGTTGTAAAACACCACAGATCCAGAGTGCCAGAAATCAGATTTGAAATAGTGTGATTAACAGTTTCCCAGACAATGTTTGTGTCACTTTCACATATTGGGAGTCATTAATGCTCCATGTCTGGTTAAAGTCAGAATCACAGTCAGGGTATGGAATGTGTCAATCATCAACGCTTTTGTCTCTGGGCAGAAAAAGGTTATTTCTCTTTCTGTATCTTTGTTATGACTACTACCTATGGAGCAGGTGTCCTGAGTGACGTCAAATAGCGTTGAGCAGCTAAGCACCAGGAGGAGAAGTAGGAACATGTTATGTCCCTTTAGGTTCCTTCCTGCCACTGGGGGCCACTTGGCATAAGAGTTGCGTGAAGCCATTCTTTACTGCTGTCCTGGTGACCAGCAGAACCTGGTGTGGACCCTTCCACCTAGGAGAAACAGAATCCTTTCCAAAGGATGTAATTGGTACATAATCACATACTGGAATGGATGAATGGACTCCTCCAAGGGTTTCCTGTCTGAAACCTTTAAATGAAACTTTCATAAAGACCTCAGTCGGATGCTTCATATAATCATCAGTCCACATTAGAGTGACTTTGTGTAGGGTCAAAGGTGGACCCCTGTACACTTAGGCTGGCCCATCAATACCTCATGAGGACCTAGCTTTAAAGGCCTTGTGGTTTTTGTCTGTCCTTTGCACTGTGGAAGGAGCATCCTGCAGTGTTGCTGCTCTCAAAACAGATTCCATAGCAGCATAGATCCATTGACAACAGCAATTAGTCATTTCTAAAAGAAAGCATCTCCTCCTTAGTCTTCAGAGGTGACATGTTCGACACCAGTTGCAGTCTCTCGGGACAGAAAGTGTTCCAACAAAATGTGACCCAAATATGTGACCTCTGGGCTGCAATACTACAATTTCACCAAAGTAGCTAGTGAAATTATACATGCTCTGCCAATCTCTTCAACAATACAGTTTCCACATAACACACTTCCTGAGAGGGGAGACAACCAGCGAATCATCAGCATATTGGAGGAGAGTTCCTCCTGTTAAATGCAAATTTTCCAGATCACGTTGCACTGCAGCCATATACACCGCCGGTGTCTTTCAATTCAATTCAATTTTATTTATATAGCACCTTTTACAAAGAAGTTGTCTCTAGTTGCTTTACAGAGGTAGAAATCCAGAGCATGAACCCCCAGGTAAGCACAGTGGCAAGGAAAAACTCCTTATTAACAGGAAGAAGCCTTGAGCAGGACCTGGTTTACAAGGAGGAACCATCCTGCTGAAAGTCGGTTGGGTAAAGGAGGAAAAGAAGAGGGAGACAGGACAGAGAGAATAAAGAGAGGAGAGAGGGAGAACAGTTACAATCATAAGAACAGATACAATCATAGAACCATAGAAATACAAAGTAAAATCATAGAAATACAAACATATCAGACATATATAATACACATATACATAATAACGCATAGCAGGTTGTTATAAAAGAGGAACAGTATAGGCAGGTTTTAATAAAAAAGGGAATAGCATAGGAAGGTGCTGACAGTGGACCCTGGGTTTGTCAGAGGCCGAGGTCCGTGCAGCATGAAGGTCTGGAGATGGAAGACCTGCAGAGAGAGAGAGAGAGAGAGAGAGAGGCAGGCAGGCAAGGAAGACTGGACACATTGATCACACTGATAATCTGGGTGAAAAGAAGAGGAGGTGAGGGAGTGGTTGGTGATGAGGAAGTGGGTTGCTCAGTGGATCATGTTTGTGTCCACAGCAGCATAGCTGTCCTAAAAATTGAAGAATTAGAGTTTGATGGCCCTATTCCACCTGGAGCAGTGAGAACTGACTGTAACATCTATCAACCCTACACACTTTGTTTGAGGCTAACTGTACGCTTTACTGAACAGAAAGGTTTTAAGTTTGATCTTAAAGGTAGACGTGGTGTCTACCTCTCGGACCCAGGTTGGTAACTGGTTCCATAGTAAAGCTGCCTGATAGCTAAAGGCTCGTCCTCCCAGTCTACTTTGTTGAATTCTAGGGACTACAAGTAAACCTGCACTCTGTGATTTAAGTGTTCTTTTAGGAATATACAGAACTATGAGATCCTACAAGTATGATGGTAAGTCCACTGAGTGCTTTATATGTTAGAAGGAGAATCTTGAAATTTATTCTAGAATTCACTGGAAGCCAGTGAAGAGAAGCTAAAACAGGAGAGCTATGCTCAATGGTGCTGATTCCTGTCAGAACTCTGGCTGCAGCATTCTGGATCAGCTACAGGTTACTAATGGAATAATTTGGACATCCTGACAGTAATGAGTTGCAGTAGTCCAGCCTAGAGGTAACAAAAGCATGGACGAGTTTTTCAGCATCGCTCTGTGACAGGATGCTCCTGATCTTGGCAATATTACGGAGGTGAAAGAAGGCGGTCCTAGAAACCTGTTTAATATGAGGGAGAAATGACATGTCCTGGTCAAAGATAACTCCCAGGTTCCTTGCAGCCGTACTGGAGGACAAAGTAATGCCATCCAAAGACAGAATGCTATCTGGTAATCTAGTCCTCAGATGTGTAGCTCCAAGAACAATGACTTCAGTTTTATCTGAGTTTAAAAGAAGGAAATTGGAGGTCATCTAGTCTTTTATGTCTTTGAGACATGCCTGGAGTCTGGCTAATGGCTCTGTTTCATCAGATTTCATGGATAAATACAACTGCGTATCGTCGGCATAGCAATGAAAATTTATGCCTTGTTTCTGAATAATATTTCCTAGTGGGAGCATGTAAAGAGTGAACAGGATTGGCCCAAGCACTGAACCCTGTGGAACACCATGATGAACCTTTGTACACTCAGAGGAAACATCATTAACATGAACAAAATGAAATCTATCTGATAGATAGGATTTAAACCAGTCTAGAGCTGTCCCTGTGATCCTAATCTCATGTTGTAGTCTTTGTAATAAAATGCTGTGATCTACAGTATCAAAGGCAGCACTGAGGTCCAGTAAAACTAGTACGAAAATAAGTCCACGGTCTGATGCCATGAGGAGGTCATTAGTGACTTTAACCAGTGCTGTTTCTGTGCTGTGATGAGCTCTGAAACCAGACTGAAACACTTCAAATAGACTATTCCTGTTTAGGTGATCGGTTAGCTGACTGACAACCAGCCTCTCAAGTATCTTAGAGATGAATGGGAGGTTGGATATCGGTCTATAATTTGCTAAGACGCCTGGGTCAAGTGAAGGTTTTTTAAGTAAAGGTCTGATAACAGCA